>OZ024803.1:13158069-13795569 GCA_964017045.1 Omphiscola glabra | reverse complement strand
ATCCCGCCCTTTCGAGACATCTCGTGCCCGTGACGTAGTCTCTGAAACGATATTAAAATAATGTAATGAATTCATTTTGGAATAATGAATGAACCGTTAAGAAAAATCTATCAAATAATTGGGATGAGATATTTCACTAAAAGTTGACAATTTTTGTACTGTAGTTTTACTTATATCAGTAGCTGTAGAGGTTTACTTACATCAGTAGCTGTAGAATTTCACTTACATCAATAGCTGTAGAGTTTTAAATCAGAAATTTCCCGCCAAGATCATCAAGCAGGCTTCTACTGACGTCAGCAAGTGGTTTTTTGCTTTCGTCAGCACCCGCAGTGAGTCTCTTTCTTCCATCGGCTGGAGCGGTTGGGAGGTGAAGGACTGGCGCGTACATTTAGTCTTGTCGGGGATTTGAGTATGGAACGTCGGCAAATCTAGTTCTGTGATTTAATGTCTAGTCCAGACCGCCCTCCCCTCAAACCCCAAATGGGGTGATAATTTATAGCTAGTCAATTTATCAGAAACTTACATAAGATACTTGGGGGAAGGGGGATTTTTCGTTTTCGAAAGTCTTATCTGAACATCTCATCTCATAAAACCCACCCCGAAACCTGATGAACCCGACACCCTATTCTATACAATCCATTCCAACAGCATCCCCCTCCACACACACGCCCTTTATCTCCCCCGCTCCCTTAAGCAAAGACAACTTACTTGCACTGCTGCTCACTAGGTATCTTCACGTTTGGTTTCGCTGGCCAGGCTAAGGCGAATATCCTAAGACAGTGATCTACACGGGCGATACCAATGGCTCCACATTTATCTGCGAATACGATAATTAAATCAGGTAGAAATCGAATTCGAGTCATTTAACAAAAATTTTACTCTTAATATCCGTATAAAAATACTAACATGAAAGTGATGAATTAAAATCTCTTCGTTAGCGTCAGTTCACACGATCAAATTTCGCGTTAAGCATTTGATGCAATTCGTGTATGAAGCTTTGTCACAACTTTCAAATTACTATTTGATCAAATTCCCATTTTTTTTAAAAAAAAAAAAAGATACCACGCACAAAATAGTGCGTTCATACACAAGTCTAGTGTTCTTTATCTCTGTGTGACATAATTTGAGAAACTGGATTGAACAAATGATTCTTTTAATAGAATCTGCTAAAGCAGGTTCAATATTAAATCTCATTTCTTTTAGAGAATCTAATTAAAACCATTAAAATGTATTTATGTCTATGAAATTTAAAGCATCCATAAAATGTTTAAATACGTTTTTAATGTTATGTTTTTTTTAAAGAAAGCTTTAATTCATAAAATGTACCCCCTTCCACCCCCCCAACCCCACCCGTAAAACAATATACCCGAGCCGCCCCTGACCTATCCTCACCCCTCACCCTCGCCCCACCTTCCCACCCCCCACTGTTTCTATATTTCATGTATGTTATAACCGTCAACTCTCATGGTCAGCTGAACACTTAGACTACATCAATTGAAACCAGTCGTAAAATTGATCTTTATATAAACCGGTGGTCACCAAAGCTCACTCACCAACTGACGTGTCGTCGAAGCTCTTGTTGCAGTTCAGCTCGTACAGGCCAAAGATGTGCTGTGGGTAAAGAACCTCCATCAGGGACCCAAACATCGGACACGCCACTGGCGCTTCCGACATCCTAATGCATGTCTTGAAATTCGCGTAGGAACTGAAAATACATAAGATACTTTTTATGGAGATTTTTTTTTTCAAAATGAAATACAACTTGCGTCGCCTGATATGTGTGAGCATGGGGGCCAAGTGCAACTTTTAGTTTAGAAGTGGTTTATACTATTTTACTTCAACAAAGGCCTTCACAACGCAAAGGGTAAGGCGGGCCGTAGATACTTTATGAAAAACTTGTGTGGGACGAAAGAAAATAGGACCCGAGGGGGGGGGGGGGGGGAATGGAAGCTATTCAGAAAATAATAATAAAAAATAATATTTCGTTACTTCGCGGGCCGCAAAGTGGGTGCTGGCGGGCCGCATGGGGCCCGAGGGCCGTATGTTGTGCAGACCTGCTTTACTGTGTTGAACATAATAATGTTCGTGATTTATCATTTATGTCATGCAGCAACTGATTGTTGGTATGGGAAGGTTTTATCCAACTTAGTACATGTAAATGCTAATTGACTAAAGATAGATTTGAACCCAAATACGTCACAAATACACAGCTACGCAATTAATTTCCACACAAAATCACGCACCCCATTGAATAAATCATTAACATATCACCCCCTTTGGCAAACAGGAAAAAAAAACTGATTTTGTGGGGTTGGGGGTGGGCAGTGGTGCTGAAAATTTGATAGAATGAGTTTTCATAGGCAACGAGTATATATACCAAGTTTCAGCTCGATAGCTGGACGGGAAGTGGGTCAATAAGCCGAAGATTTTTTTCCGCCACAAAATTAAGAAACCCACAAGTGAAGTTAATATAAAGAATTTATAAATAATAAAGAAATTTTTTAAAATTACAAATTACCAGCACTTACACACACGCCTCTTTAAGGTCATCGGGAAGGTCAACGACATATTTCTTACAGGTCTCGAGCATCTCCAAGGCCTGGTCAAAGTTGTCGCAGCCTGGCATACAGAGCGTTTGTAAAATATACAGTCGTATTATTGGCTTCAAAGGGAAATCAAAAGAAATCACCGATATGTTATTGCTTTGGCGCTAGCAACTCTGAAAAAAGGATGGCGGAGGGATATCGCGATCAAATGAACACCCAGACGGGACGGTTTCGGAAGATGTTATAACTTTTGGGAAACATATTCTTTTGACTTTGTTTATTTATAACTTAATTTATTTAATTATTTGGACGCAAAAAAAACAACGTTTACAATAAATAAATTGGCACACGGGTAAATCATGGATTATTTCCGAACATTTCCCCCGTCTCACTTTAAACTTTAACAACAACATTTTTGGATTCAACATGCAGGGCTCTACGGAAAAACAAGTGATGTCTAGTTTTGAGAGTTTTGAGAAAATTTGATAATAAAGTTTGAAAATTCCTCATAAAAGTATCAAAATGTCAAAATTTATAAATATTTATTTATTGACTACCCTGCTTTTTTCAGTTGGACCTTTGTGTCATATTATTATGTTGAATGGAAATGTAGCCACACGGGAGATAACTGGCATCACTGGTTTTTCCTTGAACCCTTCGGTCATTGATAAGATAGGATATATATAGGCTACTCTGCTTTATCATTAAACCACTGTAGAGTATGAATTCAAAATGGTGGGCTGACGTCAAAAACCCGCAAACTACGGCCCTGCTGTCCAAGGCAGAATATCTATATCTATTTTTATTAAAATATATTTTTGTTTCCTCTACATTTAATTGGAATCCCTTAGATTTACAGAATGCCTTAACAGTGAACTTACCACCCATCTGCACAGACTCCTTCTTCTTCTATATTATTAAGAGTACGCGATAAATGTAGTGAACATTCTCGGCCTAATGTATTTTGAGACATTTACAAAATATTTTCTACTTTTTAAACTTCTTTAAAAAAGAAAGTCTTTTTTTTTAAAATACTTTTCTTATTACTTCTTACCTCCGGTACAGATGGTGGAGGCCGTCTGTTCCATGCCCTCGGGTAAAAGGTCATAGAACAAGTTACCGAACTGTGGACACTGGTCAGACGTCTCACTTACACACTGGAGACTCGAGTTCAGTGAGCTGGTCGAGAAATACATGGGTTTCATTAGCCACTTATCTGTTTACTATGACACACATAACTTCACGATAAAGATTTTCATACAGCTCAATATAGAAAGGTGGGGGGAAAAAGCTCGTAATGAAATTATTAGGAAACAAACCATTACATTGCGACTGAGTATTTTTCAAACAATATTTTTAGAAAAGACGTTTGGATAGAAAAATTAACATGGCATTTACTTTATCCAAAAACAGTAATAAAATATCAACAAGACATAGTGTTTGTCCTTCCCATGCGAAGATGACCAGGGCTTCCGCGTTGGTGGTAGTCATGACTTGCATTTTGTATTAAATGAGGAAGAGTTGTTCAATTCGCAAGCCCCACTCTCTCGTCCCTGCCTATTTGTGCCAGTGGCAAAACTTAGTCAAGATGACTGGCAATAGACCAGGATGCAGTAGATGGCCAGAATGCAGTAGATGGCCAGGTTGCAGTAGATGGCCAGGAGGCAGTAGACGACCAGCAGCATTTTGTGTGTTTCCTTGTGCAGAAATTGTCGGAATTTTCATTGAGTCAATGTCATACCGCCTACTGGACTCCATCTCCGGTTTTGATTTACGAGTTTTCTTCTCTTAGATGAGTAGCCATCCAATGTTAACGTGTTCCATCCACCCGGGATGCTGATGGTATTTTCTGTTTCTTCTTGTCTTGGCTTTTGCTAGGGCTTGAGCTCCAGTCAACAAGCTTTGGATGGACTCGGTCTAGACCACTCGGACACCAAGTACCCTCACCAAGCACCCTCACCAAGCACCCTCACCAAGCACCCTCACCAATCACCCTCACCAAGTACCCTCAACAAGCACTCTCACCAGGTACCCTCACCAAGCACCCTCACCAAGTACCCTCACCAAGTACCCTCACCAAGTACCCTCACCAAGTACCCTCACCAAGCACCCTCACCAAGTACCCTCACCAAGCACCTCACCAAGCACCCTCACCAAGTACCCACACCAAGTACCTTCACCAAGTACCCTTACCAAGACAAGCAAGAGACAAAAATGTGTAACACCATACACCCACATTTAATACACAATGATACCATCCTAAAGAAAACACCGACACGTGACACCAACACACAACACAGAAACAGTAACGCATAAATTAAAGATGGCGCATCTCCAAATTATTACACAGAGGTTACCTCATGAACATTTTTAAAAAAAAGACCTCTGACCTGCAGAAGACGCTGTAGGAGGAATCGTAGAGCGCGTCAAAGCGTATGATGCCGGTGCACTGGGTGATGTTGACCGTCCTCTCCAGGAAGTTGGGACAAGCTGTGAAGTCAGAACAGAATGGTGTGTGTCAGTTACAGTTTTCAGAAACTTGTTTAAAAATTTTTACTTGCGACCGTTTCAACCATGTAGCGAATGGGTATCAAAATCTTTTTCAAACACTGGCTTAGGGTAACCAGTGACAAAATATATTCATTATCATTTCCAATAAGTACTTTTTTATAAAATATAGCCTGTGTACCCTAAAGATATCCCCACAGGACCATTAGATCAATTTCCCAACCCGTTCAACAGTGACACCGACAACTTCTATAGACTACAGTTTGACTTACTTCTATAGGTTGCAGTTTGACCTACTTCTAGAGACTACATTTTGACTCACTTCTAGACTATAGTTTGACCTATTTATATAGACTACAACTTGACCTACTTATAGAGACTACATTTTGACCTACTTCTAGGGGCTAAAGTGTGGTCTACTTCTATAGACTATAACTTGACCTACTTCTAGAGACTACTGCTTGACCTACTTCTAGAGACTACAGTTTGACCTACTTCTAGAGACCGCAGTTTGACTCACTTCTCGAGATCACGGCTTGACCTACTTCTAGAGACTACAGTTTGACCTACTTCTAGAGACTGCAGTTTGACTCACTTCTCGAGACCACAGTTTAACCTACTTATATAGACTACAGTTTGACCTACTTCTACAGACTACAGTTTGACCAACTCACCTCCATCACAGAGTCCATAGAGATCCTGCATGATCCTTTCCCACCTCTGGATGATGTCGTTTGGCGCAATGTACGTCGACTAGAGTTTGAACTACTTCTATAGACTAGTTTCATTCACTTCTATTGACCACAGTTTGATTTACTTCTATAGACTACAGATTGACCTACTTATAGAGACTACAGTTTGACCTACTTCTAGAGACTACAGCTTGACCAACTCACCTCCATCACAGAGTCCGTAGAGATCCTGCATGACCCTCTCCCACCTCTGGATGATGTCGTTTGGCGCTATGGACGTCGACTCGGTGCATCCGGAGGTGGCCTCTATGAAGCACTGTGTGAGGTTGTTCCCCTTGATGACGTTGCTGGGGACACATGAAGTGACGCTTTGAACTTCATGTAGTGCAAATAATTATCTCCGTGAATGTGATTAGAACAAGATCGAGGTATGGAATGCAATAATTTTAATCTGTTCAATAAAAGCTACTTTTCCTCCATGACATCGAAGCAAATGAAATTACTTTGGAGGGTCGGTAGACGCACATGACAATGAAAGCGGAAATGACAGGCTGCTAAAACATTGAAAAATGTAGAACGTTGTAGAAATCATAAAAACAAAACGAAACAAACACAGAAAAAAAAGTATTTTAAAAATAAAAAAACAAACATAGAAAAGTCTAGCCTAACATTTTATATATATATATTTAAACCAAAAGATAAGCAAGTTTCGGATCTAAACAAGTTGTTATAAGGCTAATGATGTTGACCTTTGAACTGTAGAACGGCAATAGAAGGGAAAGAGAGCGGGGAGTGGATACGAACAAACGCAGGAACGTGAAATTACAAGGAAATGATCCCTTTAACGCTACAATTTCGCAGACTATACAAATATTCTTGCACAGACAGACACACAAACACACACACACACACGCACAAATACAAACAATCGTTAAAAATGTTTTTAACTGCAAACAAACTACGACGTTACCTTGACCTCAATTTTGGAAGTGATCGGGGGGGGGGGGGGGGTAATTGTTTTTTTCCCCTTTTAAAATGTTCATCTACTTTTGTGGTATTTACTTTCACAAGTTCAAACCTAAAAAAAGGTCAAAGGTGACCAGGTATAAGAGGTTTTAGCATAGTAAGCTTAGACGTTCCTGGCTCTGTGATGTAGAACAGTTGAAAGGGGAACAACTCAGAGGTAGGTGTTACCGTACTGTTATACAGTCTATAACAACGGTTCTCAACCTGTGGGTCACGACCTCTTTGGGGGTCGCACGACCCTTTCCCAGGGGTCGCCTAAGACCATCTGAAAACACATATACTCTACAGTTATGAAGTAGAAACAAAAATAATTATTTTGTGGCTGGGGTCGCCACAACTCGAGGAACTGTGTTAAAGGGTCGCGGCATTAGGAAGGTTGGGAAGCACTGGTCTATAAGATTTGGCTCGTTGTTTGAACAAGACGTAACAAAGGGCTGATAACCAGAATACAAAGGGAAGACACTACCAAAGCCAATGATATTAACAACAGTCAATTTAATTATACTATTTAATCTATATAAACATAAAATAATTAATAAATATATTAACTTGTAGCACAGCGTGTGAAAAAGTACAATACTGGAAAGATAAAAATATTAAATTTCGCACGCACATAAAGAGTACAGTCTTGCAGGTAAATTGCCTCTAGTAAATGTCTAGCAAAACGCTCTCTTCTTCCGGCTACGAAAGCTGCCGGCTTATTTATGGGGATAAAGTTGGAACCCTCTAGAAAAGAAGTTCTAGAACTTGCAACACGTGTTAGCAATCCTGATAGCAATCCTGATAGCAATCCAGATAGCATTCCTGATAGCAATCCTGATAGAAACAGATTAAAATGTATTCGAACGTAATCAAGGAGAGGTGGTTGGATGATTTAGTTCTACTGTGAAACAAAAAAAATTAAAGGACCACGCCTGCCATTAGCAGCTGGATTGACGGTACAGTTCGTTATCTCATTTGTCACGTAACCACTGTCAAATTGTTTAAATAACCTTTAATTGACGCGACTAAAATTTGCATCTTTTTCAGCTTTTTTACAGTTTTTACACGTTAGATTTAATTGTGTTTCACTCAAGTACAAATTGATCTACTACGGACGATTTTCTTGTATGTTTTGTGTCTTTTTCTTCGCGGGAAACAGCTTTAATATGGACTTCGGATATCAAAATAGTCAGCCTGGTATAAAGATGTCACTTCCGTGGGTTGTTTCTGTAAGGATTTCTATCAATTTCGTATGAGCTCTTTAATGTGCCTGACAGAAACATGACTTAACGAAACGTTACCAGATTCAGCAGTGGCACTGGACTAATTTAACATTTTCCGTGCCGAAGGAACAACCGACAGCATCAAATCCAAAGGAAGGGGTTGCAATATATGTTAACAAAAACTACTGTAGAATCAACAACGGAATAGTGAAACATGTAGTTTGTACACCCGACATGTAACTACTTTGCACCACTTTGCCGCCATTTTACCTACCTACGGAATTCACACAAACCTGTATCATCCTGAAAACCCGGAGATGGGGAGATGGAGTTCACGTGCGCCTAACAGGCAGCAGTGAGGCCTCTCGAACATCTAACATCGGAGCGTTACCAGATTCAGCAGTGGCACTGGACTAATTTAACATTTTCCGTGCACCACTTTGCCGTCATTTTACCTACCTACGGAATTCACACAAACCTGTATCATCCTGAAAACCCGGAGATGGGGAGATGGAGTTCACGTGCGCCTAACAGGCAGCAGTGAGGCCTCTCGAATATCTAACATCGGATTTATTTTACGCGCTTTGAGCCTTTGGGGATGAAGCGTGATTTTTAAATAAACTTTATTATTATTATTATTATTATAGTGCGCCGCCGATGAAAGCGATATTCTATAGACCTGTGGGTGTAAGCGTGGGGGCAAGGGGGGGGGCATCATGCCCCCGGGCGCTACTCACAAAGGGGCGCCAAATGGTATATTTTACTATAATATTGTATGGTTTTCGAATGGGGGGCGCTAAAACGGTATTGGGGGGCGCTAAAAAGGTATTGTGCCCCGGGCGCGAGTTAAGCTCGCTACGCCACTGTCCATGTTTAATGGATCACTTCTGAATCATCCATCAAAAATGAAGCGTGTAATACTGGGTTCCTTGTTGGATTATTGTTATATACATGACGGCATTTGATAGATAAAATAATATGCAGCTGCAAAATATATATCTCATTTGCTGACGATGTATTCAAGGCAGAGGCGTAGTAAGGGGTGCAGAGAGGGAGGGTTATACGCCCTGGGTGATACCCTTTCCCTTTGTACTGATGGTCGTCATTTTCGACAAACTACAAAGATTTTTCTTGGGGGGAAAAAAGGGAAAGGGGGGGGGGGTTGGTAAAATCCTATTCCCTTTTCACCTGGCACTGACCCTAGCAACGCCACTGATTTAAGGTAAATTTGTATTATACACTACAGTCAGTGAGAATTTACTCCGTGCCTTGCCATTTATTCCGGCTGGGGAGATCGCGTTTCTGTTTACTGCCACATTGGAGAGCTACCCGTATCGCTTGGGGAGTTGCCCGTATCGCTTGGGGAGTTGCCCATATCGCATGGGGAGTTGCCCGTATCGCTTGGGGAGTTGCCCGTATCGCATGGGGAGTTGCCCGTATGGCTTGGGGAGTTGCCCGTATCGCATTGGGAATTGCCAGTATCGTTTAGGGAGTTGCCCGTATCGCTTGGGGAGTTGCCCGTATCGCATGGGGAGTTGCCCGTATCGCATGGGGAGTTGCCCGCATCGCTTGGGGAGTTGCCTGTATCGCATGATCCAAAATACCCCCACTCTATTGAGAGAGACAAACATATTTTTAAAGATATGCGCATCATTGGTTAGACTACATGAAACGTTGCCATGACAACTTACAGACACAGCTGCTGCAGCTTCTCTGTCCTCGACACGCCAGCCGTACTTTCCAACACACTTGTTATGACGTCCTCCATCTGAGCCACACACAGCTCGGCTTTCTTCTTGTCGCACTTTGGTTGTGACGTCACGCCGGTAGCTAAAGAAATAGTTTTAAAAAATTTGGTACTAGCAATGGCCCTTCAACGGGGACAGGGACAAACAACACATTTTCACAGCAGGACATTTCACAATGTTTCAAATATGTGAGTATTGGATAAATCAAGATGTAAAATATAATAGTGAAAACATTACTAAATTCACCCAACATAAATTAAGACAGAAATGCGAACGTGGTGTAACTTATATCATCAACGGATCAATGTTTTAATTATGAAAAGACATGAGCCATGAAGTAAGAAACGTGACATACAAGTAAGAAACGTGACATACAAGTAGGAAACGTGACATACAAGTAAGAAACGTGACATACAAGTAGGAAACGTGACATACAAGTAAGAAACGTGACATACAAGTAGGAAACGTGACATACAAGTAGGAAACGTGACATACAAGTAAGAAACGAGTCAAATAAGTAAGAAACGAGTCAAATAAGTAAGAAACGAGTCAAATAAGTCAGAAACGTGACATACAAGTAGGAAACGTGACATACAAGTAAGAAACATGACAAACAAGTAGGAAACGTGACATACAAGTAAGAAACGCGTCATACAAGTAAGAAACGAGTCAAATAAGTAAGAAACGTGACATACAAGTAAGAAACGAGTCAAATAAGTAAGAAACGAGTCAAATAAGATAGAAACGAGTCAAATAAGTAAGAAACGAGTCAAATTAGTAAGAAACGAGTCAAATAAGTAAGAAACGAGTCAAATAAGTAAGAAACGTGACATACAAGTAAGAAACGAGTCAAATAAGTAAGAAACGTGACATACAAGTAAGAAACGAGTCAAATAAGTAAGAAACGTGACATACAAGTCAGAAACGAGTCAAATAAGTAAGAAACGTGACATACAAGTAAGAAACGTGACATAAAAGTGGCTCAAGATGGACGTAAGTATCCCAGCGCTCACGTGATGAGCCGAAAGAAACGTTACTATTCGTTACTTTAAAAAAAAACCGAAAAAATAAGTTGCAACTGTCGTAAAATTGTCTAAACAAGTGACCGGATTGCTAGCGGTCCGTGCTCTCCAGAAACATTCTTTTCCACATATTGGGGGTGGGGCTGACCAACGCCATCAAATGCTTGGAAAGCTCTTGCCCAGGTACTCTAACATCAACCTCTGGATTGGGCATACCACTGCGTCAAAGAAACATACGACATGGGAATATTTGACCATAGGCTTTGCTGAAGTAAGATTTGTAGAGGGGTGAGAGATGTTGTTTGTTTGGCTTAACCTCTCCCCCCCCCCCCCCCCAACCCAGCGGCCCGCTGGGGAGGGGGGTTGTTGGTTTGTTCAAGGGTCTTGATTTTTTTTTTTTTTATTGTTTTATTATGAGTCAAAGATGTCGCTCTTCCTTCAGTTTGGTTTCACTCATCATGCCAATAATAAAACAATTCAAATGCGAAATAAAAGGCATTGTAGTCTTTGTTTTGTTCATCTGAAATTGAATCAAAATCCATGACGTCATTCGCCACAGTCGGAAGCAGATCTAAAGACCGGAAGTAGCATGTATTTTCTTTTCACGGGTTGTCGGCCCTGGTTTAAAAAAAACAATACAATTTCAAGCGTCAACTACTTGTTACATCAGTGGTTCTCAACTTTCCCAATGCCGCGACCCTTTAATACAGTTCCTGATGTTGTGGTGGCCCTCAAACACAAAATTATTTTAGTTGCTAATTCATAACGGTGGTATATGTGTTTTCCGGTGGTCTTAGGCTACCCCTGTGAAAGTGTCGTTCGATCCCCCCAAAAGGGTCGCGACCCACAGGCTGAGAGCCGCTGAGTTACACAAATGTCACGGTGCAGGTGTGTCAACTGTAAACTGCTGAAGAATTATGTCCGCGGTCTTTCTAATCACGTCATGCTTTTGTTAACAGTGTGTCTCTAACTTAAAGACAAATCCTGTCACGCCAACTCCTCATTTTGCTCCATCAAAGGCAAGCCATGCGTGAGCCAGAAGAGATGAAAACGTGCA
Organism: Omphiscola glabra; assembly: GCA_964017045.1. Taxonomy (NCBI): domain Eukaryota; kingdom Metazoa; phylum Mollusca; class Gastropoda; family Lymnaeidae; genus Omphiscola; species Omphiscola glabra. The sequence continues at coordinate 13,783,765 of OZ024803.1, read as the reverse complement.
CAAACATGGCTGAGCCTCAAACATGGCTGAGCCTCAAACATGGCTGAGCCTCAAGTGTTCATTGTGACAGTTAAATAGTTGACATTTTACATTTCGAAATGAATCATTTAATTTTTAATATAGTTATACACAAAAAATAGCGGAGTTTGGGGGAAGGATATGATCAAGTTGTAAAATAAGGAGATTAGGGATACAAGTATGGGCAAATTTGAAGCGGAAAAAATGCAAGCAAACAACGAATGTGTCGGCAAAACGCCTTCTTATGCAAACCAACAAAACAAACGAGAAAGTGTGTTTAATCAGAGAGTTACTGTTGCATGGATTATATAAGCAATTCGAATGATTTTTTTACATTTAATTCACTCTGGCAAACAAACTCTTTAGTGTGCATGAGCAACTACATATCACTATTTCATTGGAGAACGTCATTACAAAGTGGTATCGCTGTTGGAAAACCCGTTTATAACTTGGAAAAAAAAAATCAATTTTATTTACAGCATATCATTTCGTATTTTTTTTTAATTCATCTTATTAGTAGCATTTCTTTTAGAATAAAAGAAAATAAAGTATAACAAAACCGTCATTGACTTAACGTAAGGACTCTTATTGTCACACAAAGACACACAGCACAGCGAGAAAACGAAACACACAAAAACAAACAAAAACGCAATAGTTTTGTTTTCAGTATCTGTGATTGTTTTGGACGATTGTGGGGTCAATACATCTACACCCCAGGACACACGAGAACAAAGACACAGTTGGTGCCCTACTGCATGGGCCCACGCGATGTCCTGGTCTACGGTGTGGTTCAGTGTTGCTGTAAACATACAAGACCTTCACGTCCTTGCACTGTTGTAGGTCTTTCGCTGTAGTCGGTGTGTTGTGAACTTGTGTTGATGTCATGGAGGTTTGCAGCAGAATAAGATTGTGCTGTGATTGGGATGAGATTGGGATGCGATTGTGGTGAGATTGGGATGAAATTGGGATGAGGTTGGAATGAGATTGGGATTATATTGGGAGGTGATTGGGATGAGATTGTGGTGAGATTGTGGTGAGATTGGGATTCGATCGGGATGAGATTCGGATGAGATTGGGATGAGATTCGGATGAGACTCCAATCCCACAGTTTAAGTTACCCCCTAGCCGTATGACATAACAACAATGCAGTTGAATTTTTTTTTTTCATTTTGAAAGAAACACGCTGTGACATGTCGAAACAGGTAAACAGGGAGGACATTGCGATGGCTTGAGAGCCGTTGACAAAATAAAAGGTATTGTTGATCACACAAACACACTGACAGACAAACAATAACGTGCACTTTCACAGCAAGAATGTGTTTGTTGGGGGGGGGGGGAAGGGGGAGAGAGATTGTGTTATGCAATACGTTTAAACGTGATCATTCAATGTATGCAGCACAGTCAAAGATACCTGACAAATAAATGGATGGACATACAGGAAGACGTATGCATTGTGTTGTAGATGGACATACAGGAAGACATATGCATTGTGTTGTAGATGGACATACAGGAAGACATATGCATCATGTTGTAGAAGGACATACAGGTAGAAATATGCATCGTGTTGTAGATGGACATACAGGAAGACATATGCATCGTGTTGTAGATGGACATACAAGAAGACATATGCATCGTGTTGTAGATGGACATACAGGAAGACATATGCATCGTGTTGTAGATGGACATACAGGAAGAAATATGCAACGTGTTGTAGATGGACATACAGGAAGAAATATGCAACGTGTTGTAGATGGACATACAGGAAGACATATGCATCATATTGTAGATGGACATACAGGAAGAAATTTGCATCATGTTGTATATGGACATACAGTAAGACATATGCATCGTGTTGTAGATGGACATACAGGAAGAAATTTGCATCATGTTGTAGATGGACATACAGGAAGAAATTTGCATCGTGTTGTAGATGGACATACAGGAAGAAATTTGCATCGTGTTGTAGATGGACATACAGGAAGACATATGCATCGTGTTGTAGATGGACATACAGGAAGAAATTTTCATCGTGTTGTAGATGGACCGACAAGAAGAAATATTTAGCGTTTTAAAAATGGAAATTGAAAGACGCGAAGAATTAAGTATCAATGTGTTAGCAGTTAGGCCTGCACAACATAGGGTCGTGGGCCGCATGCGGCCCGTGTAGTAGCGAAATATTCTTTATTATTATAATTATTTTCTTAGCTTCCCCCCCCCCCCCGGGTCCTATTTTCTTTCAGCCCGCAGTAGTTTTTCATAAAGTATTACGGCCCGCCTTACATTTTGAGTTGTGCGGGCCTGTGTTAGTGGACAGAAAGCAATGTGTATCAAGTTGATGATGGACGGAAAGCAATATGTATCAATTTGATGATGGACGGAAAGCAATATGTATCAAGTTGATGATGGACAGAAAGAAATATGTATCAAGTTGATGATGGACGGAAAGAAAAAGGTATCAAGTTGATGATGGACGGAAAGAAATATGTATCAAGTTGATGATGGACGGAAAGAAATATGTATCAAGTTGATGATGGACGGAAAGAAATATGTATAAAGTTGATGATGGACGGAAAGAAATATGTATCAAGTTGATGATGGACAGAAAGAAATATGTATCAAGTTGATGATGGACGGAAATAAATATGTATCAAGTTGATGATGGACAGAGAGAAATATGTATCAAGTTGATGATGGACAGAAAGAAATATGTATAAAGTTGATGATGGACAGAAAGAAATATGTATCAAGTTGATGGTGGACAGAAAGAAATATGTATCAAGTTGATGATGGACAGAAAGAAATATGTATCAAGTTGATGATGGACAGAAAGAAAAATGTATCAAGTTGTTGATGGACGGAAAGCTATAGGTATCAAGTTGATGATGGACGGAAAGAAATATGTATCAAGTTGATGATGGACGGAAAGCAATATGTATCAAGTTAATGATGGACGGAAAGAAATATGTATCAAGTTGATGATGGACAGAAAGAAATATGTATCAAGTTGATGATGGACAGAAAGAAATATGTATAAAGTTGATGATGGACAGAAAGAAATATGTATCAAGTTGATGGTGGACAGAAAGAAATATGTATCAAGTTGATGGTGGACAGAAAGAAATATGTATCAAGTTGATGATGGACAGAAAGAAATATGTATCAAGTTGATGATGGACAGAAAGAAAAATGTATCAAGTTGTTGATGGACGGAAAGCTATAGGTATCAAGTTGATGATGGACGGAAAGAAATATGTATCAAGTTGATGATGGACGGAAAGCAATATGTATCAAGTTAATGATGGACGGAAAGAAATATGTATCAAGTTGATGATGGACAGAAAGAAATATGTATCAAGTTGATGATGGACAGAAAGAAATATGTATAAAGTTGATGATGGACAGAAAGAAATATGTATCAAGTTGATGGTGGACAGAAAGAAATATGTATCAAGTTGATGATGGACAGAAAGAAATATGTATCAAGATGATGGTGGACAGAAAGAAATATGTATCAAGTTGATGATGGACAGAAAGAAATATGTATCAAGTTGATGATGGACAGAAAGAAATATGTATCAAGTTGATGGTGGACAGAAAGAAATATGTATCAAGTTGATGATGGACAGAAAGAAATATGTATCAAGTTGATTTTGGACAGAAAGAAAGAAATATAAATCTATGTGAAAATGGATAGATTAACTAAGGAAGATTTTTCATTAAAATATATTAGTGGTATAACAGCACACGTTTAAGCCATTTCTTTCTTAGTTCAACTTTCTTTGGTTTTATTTCCACTTTCTTTTGTCTTAGGTCAACTTAATTTTGTCTTAGTTCAACTTTTTTTTCTGAAGTCTTAGTTCCACTTTCTTTTGTCTTAGGTCAACTTAATTTTGTCTTAGTTCAACTTTTTTGTCTGAAGTCTTAGTTCAACTTTCTTTGGTCTTAGTTCAACTTAAATTTGTCTTAGTTCAACTTAATTTTGTCTTAGTTCAACTTTCTGTGGTCTAAAGTCTGAGTTCAACTTTCTTTTGCCTGAAGTCTTAGTTCAACTTTCTTTGGTCTCAAGTCTGGTTAAATAATTCTTTGGTTCGTGTCGGATATCCTTTATTTTCCTCTAATTATTTACTTCGAAACACACACACACTCACAAAGTATTTTTCAAATTTCGTAGATCTCTCAACCACACTTACTGCGTGCTTCAATTGACCACACTTACTGCGTGCTTCCTTTGACCACACTTACTGTGTGCTTCATTTGACCACACTTGCAGGCGTGCTTCCTTTGAGCACACTTACTGCGTGCTTCCTTTGACCACACTTACTGCGTGCTCTATTTGACCACACTTACTGCGTGCTCGACGTGTTTAAAATGTATTATTAAATTATCTCATAATATAGTTCATAAACGTTGCTTTTTTTTAAAATTCAAATTAATGGGTAAACTTTTAATGTGTCAATTCACTTTGCTCTACCAGAAACAAACATGTTGCAAAATTTTCTATATTCATTTATTTTGTAATCGAAATGGAAAAAAATTGTTTGTCTGAAAGTCGGGTAAAGAAGACACCCAATGAACGGAGACAGTAAATTGAAAATAATTAACTCCAATACACAGATAACGCTACAGACAAATGTTGTGATCAGTTTTTATATGTGCCGTGGTGGGTGTCCAGAATGGTTATGGCCCAGAATGGTGGTGGCCCAGAATGGTGGGAGCCCAGAATGGTGGGAGCCCAGAATGGTGGGGGCCCAGAATGGTGGGGGCCCAGAATGGTGGGGGCCCAGAATGGTGGTGGCCCAGAATGGTGGTGGCCCAGAATGGTGGTGGCCCAGAAAGATGGTGTCCCAGAATGGTGGGGGCCCAGAATGGTGGGTGCCCAGAATGGTGGTGGCCCAGAATGGTGGGGGCCCAGAATGGTGGTGGCCCAGAATGGTGGTGGCCCAGAATGGTGGGGGCCCAGAATGGTGGTGGCCCAGAATAATGGTGGCCCAGAATGTTGGGGGCGGGGCAGAATTGTAGGGTTGGGGTTAACTTCAAGAAAACATCGCTGAATCAAATCATGGAAATACCCTCTAAAGCGTCTTTGTGTTTTCCCACTTGTGATGGCGGTAAAAAATTAAATCCATATCATCTGACTGTGTAGGCTCGGATTATCGGATGTTTGAAGATGCATGCAACCAGTCATGGCCGCAGTTGAAATTTAGCAATTGTGTTTTACAAACCTAATAGAAGAATCTAAACATCTCCACCTGATTTACCCCTTTCGTTGTTGTTCTTCTCTGGATTCAATAATTTATAATTTTATCAATAGTTAACAATAATGTAATGTATTGTGCTTCAGTCAGTTCAGCCTGGATAGAAACAACATTAGTAAATAACAACTTTGACCACAGATATAAAAAACAAACTTACCCAAAAGTAAAATTGTTACAACGAACAGCAGCCGCCTTGATGCGTAGTCCATTCCTTTCAGTATCACGTGACTTCTTGAACGTAAGTCGAAGATTATATCTCTCCTACTTCAACACACACACACACAATAACAGGTCTACCTATCAACGATATTAAAATATTACTTAAAATTGTTTTATTTTGCGTCTGCCCTCAAGTCCCGTATTATGCAATCGCGCTTCCCATCCTCTTGGTTACAGGCGATTGTTTCCCCCCCAAAATGTCGGCCTATTTTAACAATTCAATTCCTACACGACCGTCGACAATTTACACTTGTCTGAAACCAAACAACAATACTCGGCATTCGCTCGAAATCTTTGCCCCCGAATTTTTTTAGAAATGGGCCTTCACCTGCGAAGTGAAATTTTAACTGCATGGGCCTAAAGGGGGCCTTTGCCTCAATTTTGTCTACTTCTACCAATACCTATCTTTCTTTCACCCCCCTCCTCCCAATCGCCCTTTCCTCTTTCTTTCAAAAAAAAAAGTCTAAATTTCTCAGTCAGCTCGTCAAACCTCACCGGGTTAGGATTAAGGAGTAAGCCTAGAAAGGGGAGATTACTCGCGCGGTACACAAAGCGCCACCAGGGGGAGACGGTTGCCTCCATCTCACCGGCCGGGCATTTCGTCACGTCCGTGTTTTGGACAACGGACATTTCAGGGATGTTTGGGGGCGATTCAGGAAGAAGTTTTCGTCGGTGACGTTCTGTTAATGTGACCAACTTAACACTCGGTATGAGTCGGCAATGGCGTAACTACAAAAGGGCAACGGCGGCCCGGGCCCCAGTAACCGGGAAACTGAACCTTTTCTTCTTTTTTTTTTAACACAACAATGGACTACTTTATATGAGAAAATATCTAACCATTCCAATTTAAGTATACTTTCAACTTTTATGTTCATCGCTTCTTCATTAACACAATTTCATGCATACTCGGTTTATCAAATGTACCCACACACACCCACACGCATCATCACACACCCACACACACCCATCAACACACACACACACGCACCCACACCCACCCACACACACACACACACCCATCTAGTGAAATCATTACATTACTATAAACATTGATTACAAACTAACATTGGTGGGATGTTGTTTTTGGGGGGGGGGTGGTGGCGTTAAACTTAAGTTATGAACTCCACACTTTTTTAACACACTGAATGAACTAACAAATTATATTATCTACAATCTACTAGGAGGAGAACCCATCTCTGTAGTTTCATGGAGGGGAACCCGCCTCTGTAGTTTCATGGAGGAGAACCCGCCTCTGTAGTTTCATGGAGGAGAAGCCGCCTCTGTAGCTTCATGGAGGAGTACCCGCCTCAGTAGTTTCATGGAGGAGACGCCGCCCCTGTAGTTTCATGGAGGAGAAGCCGCCTCTGTAGCTTCATGGAGGAGTACCCGCCTCAGTAGTTTCATGGAGGAGACGCCGCCCATGTAGTTTCAAGCCTAAACCAGGGCCGTTTGAAAATGTGGTGGGGTCCGGTCGCCATCATCATCATGTGAGTCAAAATCGTATTTTTCATTCAAAATATGTGAGTACATCATATAAACTGGGGGTGGGGGGAAAGAGCCTAAATGAAAGCTTTACTCGGGCACAGCTTGCCCCAACCCTGGTGGCAGCCCTGGTGGCAGCCAATCATGATTAATATAATATGGCTCCTGAGAGGTCAAGGATGCTCCACAATGTATGTTATACAAATTTCTGAAGGGAATTTAAAAATAAACATTTGTTTCGGTATTTCTGGCATAAAACACCGACAATATTTCCTCATGAAAGTTTTAAAATGGACAGTTGAATCCAAACAACTACACACAAACATACACACACATACACACACATACATATACATATACGCACGCACATACATACACATATACACACAGATATACACATACACAATCACACACACACACACACACATACGCGCACAAGCACACACACACACACACATAAAGCATGCACACACAAGACACAAACCCAAGATCAGACAACTGATGAAAAAGAAACAAGAGAGACAACTAGCAATGAAACATTTCAGAGTTTTTTTTATTGTTTTTGCTCTGTTTTTACTTTGGTTAATCACCGTGTACATGATAATATTACAACTAGCTGATATGTGAATAGGCGGGACAGAGGACAACGCAACGTTTGATGTCTTGCATTAGTGAACAGATTGGAAGCCAATGAACGCTCTTGTGTTTAATAAAGATGGAATGAGAAGTGTTATTATTAGCAAAACAAAAGTTAAGAAAAAAATATATGTTGACGACCAAATCTGTATGCAACTAATCATTTCCGATAATTTGATGAATAATAAATAAACATAACATTATGGTTGTCTTTAATTTTGTAACAAAAGTCTTATTGCATAATAATTTTTAAGGTTTTTTTTTTTTTTGTGTGCTGGTGACAAGAAAGAGCAGACAAAAAATTAAATTAAATTAAAACTAATAGTAATTACTTTTCTTTTAACGTGAAGAATAAAAATCCCTACACGTTTTCGTATTGCATAAATTATTCTTGCAGAAACAGTTATAGAATTAAAATTTTCCAATAACCTTTAGTATTCAATTTTATTTTCAGGGTTTTTTTTTTGTTGTACATAATTCCAGGTCATTTAATTATAGACTGGATCAAAGTCATGTTAAATCACTGGATATTATTGATAACATTTATGACGTAATCAGGGCCGGTTCTGGGGTAGGGGATGCCTGGGGCAAATTAAATTTTGATGGGGCCTTCGACCATTTGTAGTTTGAAAAACCTCTCTATGGGATCTTCACGTGATTGAACTTGGGGGCGTTAGTACGGGACAAAGGGACAGACTGATCATTTGATTTCTGGCACCTCCCAACATTGTGTTGACAGGAAATTCCGAAATATGAATAGGCCCCGGGCCTCACTGTCATAAAAAATGTATAATAATATTATAAGGGCTACGCGCCTCCATAAGCGCGGAGTCTTGGGTGGTCGCCCCGTTCGTCACCCCCCCACTCGCCTGCCACACCCCCCTCCCCAAGCGCCGGCCCTGACGTAAAGATTATACAACACCCCCCTTCCCAAGCGCCGGCCCTGACGTAAAGATGTATCAACGTAATTGTTTTGAAATGGCTGCAAATGGGTTTACATTTTTGGATACATTTAAAACGCCGAGCGTTCTACATGATTTAACATTCAGCATTTTCCAACAATACACAGTCCATTCCTACTAAATAGTAAACGAAAAAATTTTTTTAAAAAAATGAAGACGCAAAAAACGATCGCTACGACATGTACTAAATAGCAACAGTTCGCATTTGTTGGAATATTGCACAGTTAGATTAAACGTCTCCGGCGTTAGTTTGTTAGCGTGCTACACAATAAAGACTTCTTTTTTAAAAAAAAAAAAACTTAAATTATTATGGAGCCAATGGCTAGAAATTGTTAACGGACAGAAAATGGCTTGTAGAAATAGTTTTAGCAATAATCAGCTGGCTGATGTCGTTTTCACACCACAGCTTCAGCAATAAATGTTAACAGAGAGGCTTTTTCGAGCATCTGGCCAACTTTGGAGTCCATGGCTTATTTTGTTTTCCGTGTGAGCTCTAAATCAAATTAACCTTATGATAAAAATCTTTCAATACTTCCAAGGCAAGTAACGAAATGAAAGGTATAGAGAGAGAAAAATGTGATAACATTTCCCATATAATTCATTAAAGAATTTACTATTGCTTAGTAAATGTATAAATATGTTCTTATCTATTTGATTTACCTTTAAATTTGCAATAGCTGTTGTCACTTGTATCACTAAGAATACACGTAAGCCTAAAGTTTATCTCAGTGGTATGTCAACTATCACAAAATAACTAAATAAAAGTAAGGGTGACACCTATGCCAACTATCACAAAATAACTTTTTAAAAAGTCAGGGTGACACCTATGCCAACTATCACAAAACAACTAAATAAACGTCAGGGTGACACCTATGCGTATAAAAAAAAAACATAGGAAGATCTCTTCACGAAGTAGATACTGTCAGTGTGCGTTTCAAAAACATTTCAGGGGCGGCGACTCCCAGCGATCACAAACGACACTTTCTCAACAAAAAAAATTGACAAAGACATTGACCTCGAAGCCATCAAACAGCATTAAAATATGTACACGATAGATGAAATTAATTCAGATTAAATGTGTGTTTTCTTGACACAGCCCTTGTTGAATTTACCACACAAACGTTTGCTTTACAATACAAGTCAGGGCGTAACGTAATTGTAAGAGGCCCTAAATCAGAGAGGGCTATGCTGTTATATACCACATCCGGTATTATATGCGACATTCAGAAATCAATAAATGTGTGTTTTCTTGACACAGCCCTTGTTGAATTTACCACACAAAAGTTTGCTTTACAATACAAGTCAGGGCGTAACGTAATTGTAAGAGGCCCTAAATCAGAGAGGGGGGCTGTGCTGTTCTATACCACATCCGGTATTATATGCGACATTCAGAAATCAATAAAACCTCAGATAAATGTTTTCAAAGTTAACCTACTGTTTACTTACTAACAGGTTTGTTTTCCTCTCTCCCAAACTCCACCCTATTACCCCCCCCCCCCCCCCTTTTGCCAACCGACTTTTTTTAAAAGAAACGTAACCCTGCGCTTAACGACATTATAGTAGTTATCTCCCTTGTTTATGCCTTTTTCATTATTTTTTTAATCTCAGCCCCCCCCCCCCCCTCTTTCCCCCGTTTTCGTTCCATTAGTCCATGTTTCAACATGTGAACTAGTCTCTCACGTGACCATAACAAAGAACAGCTGTGTAGAAAAATGAATGAACATTTCCAACAAAACAAAAAAAAACTATACAAAGACGGCAACGTTTTGGAAGAATGTTAGACAAAATTCCTAACGAAATTAAAAAAATATTGATAATTTTTTCACACCTCCCCCCCCCCCCCCCCCCCCCCCCAAAAAAAAAAAAAAAAAAAAAAAAAAAACCCTTCTGATCAAAATACATTCAAAACTTCAGTTGTCCCCACCCCCACCCCCCCTGTTGAATTTTGACTATAATTTGTATAGCAAATGTATATCTTGCAAAACGCACAAAGAACTAATGATCCAATGATCCAAAAATGGTGCAATGGTGAATTGAAATCATGGTTGGACAGACGCGTGTGTGAAAAATGGTGATCATCGAATGTTGTCTCCCTTTAGGAGGGCGAATGCTGGTTGACAAAAATGCTAAATTACCAAACGTCTTCTACGACCTATACTAAACTGGTTCCGTTTCGACAAACTTATGGTGACGGGACATTACCTAGAGGGGTTCTCAAACTTTTTTGAAAATTCCTGTTTGTTTTGAAACACAAAACAAGAAATAATAATAATAGCGTGATAGAACGAAAACATCTTAACAAAAGTTTACCAAAATATTTACATTAAGAATTTGAGTTTACACAATCTCATTTCATTCGGTTAATTCTATGACATCCTATAGTCCTTCCTTTCATAAATTTATTCATCAGAGCTTATTTTTAGTATTATAGAACTGCAGCCTGGAAATGACTGTAAATTTGAGAACCGCTACGGTGATGACCTCCTGCGATAACCGTTGGAGAGGAACGGCCTCCTGGCAGACAAACCGTCAAGAAATGCTTCCATGTCGTCATCAAAACTGAAATTTGAAAGAAAATGCATTTTATTAGAAAATGCAAGATATTGTTATCTCTGGGCGGAACCTCACATGCTTAATAATTATTGACAACCTGTCAGGTGGAACACCTTATCCTTTGAATGGGGTTGGGTTGGGGGGGGAGCTTTATTTTATTTTGAAAAATTAACTTAATCTTCCGGAAAGCAAAAATTGTAAAACTAGTCACAAAATTTATATTACTTTATTTAGGCAAAAAGTGCTCATCCTTTAAAGATTTTTTTTTAATGGGTATTTTCAGGCTTTAAAAATTATTTCGCCATTTTTATAATGGGGAAAACATGACACCATTGCCTCAACACTATTGATCAGTTAAATAAAGTTAATAGCAATTTCATTGCTCGATCTTCGCCATGAAAAGTTTGTACTTTATCATTTACAACGGTTGAGACCATTAGTAATGTAACACGTACAGTGAACTTCTGGACCAGAATTGTGTGAACTACTTTTAAAACACGCTTCATGTTATGGTTTTCTTCATTTCTTTATGTTCATCAGACGTGGTTCATATAAAAATCTATCATCTTTCATGAAGTCTATCAAATACATTTTAAAAAAAGTTTTAGAACCTCTGACCGTTTAAAATCTAATAATTGTATACTGATATACAAATTGCCTCAATTTAGATCCACTGTAAATTAAGAGTAACGAAAATGCGTGCGACAAAAGTGCATGCCTTGGGACACACCGAAGACACAACAAAACATGTGAGGGAAATGTATTAATAGCAACACGCGCAGATCGTGACGTCATGCTAGTGCGACATAGAAGAAACAAAGTGTATAATTGTTATAACTGCTGGCAGGCATGTGAGGGTGTGTGCGTGCTGGCAGAACATGAATATGCAGCGCTATTTTAGATGCAATGCATACGCGAGATAGCATCATTTCGCTGTTTAATATAAAAAAAAACAGAATTCGTGCGCATTTACAATGTGTTCCATATGAAATAGATTCCACTCCTACTCGAGGACGATGCAACTCTTAACTCTTAGCAGATCAGATTTAGAAATCAAAATGCGCTCTTTTTAAAAAAAATATAAAAAATTTAAAGTGTTAGAAATATAATAGTATATAATTATTTGTGTTCCGGTTTTCTATAGACCAAATGTAACATCACATACAGGTGTTTCCATTAAAACCCCATGCCCCACCCTCACAAAGCAGAAGACTACTCCTATGGAGATCAACTCACTAAAATAGAGAACCGTATAACTCAACATTTTTAACTTTGTTAAAATGTATATATTTATTTATTTATTTTTTAAGAAGCTGTATAAATAGCTGGTTTACTAAAGTGAAATAATATATATATACTTTATCACATGACCTGCATTTTTTTTTGTTCTGAGATGAAAAAATATCTGCACTTTTTGTAATCTCTAACCAGTGGACAAACTAACGCTGTTTGGTTTGGTTGTCTCAATCAGTTTCGTTGGTCTGAATATAAGGACTTGATATTTTCCTGTGGTGTGCCATTACATGCGCCCATCTTAGGAGAGTTTTAAATCTGCTGGTTTAACTCTAGGCCTTAGGCAAAATAAAGTTGAACTTTCTTTCGACGTTTTTTTTTTAAAATAAAATCGAGTTCCACATTTTTCTAGAACAATCTTTATTAAACCGGGCAACAAGATTTTTAAACGCTAACGGTTCAAAATGGCTGCATAGTGTAGCGACTGATAGGCAAGCTTTAGATAAAAAGCATGTTTTTTTTTATAGAATCTATATTTAAAAAATTTGACAGAGAAGAGGGCATCAACACTAAGTCAACTCAACTTTCCTTGCATCCGTGATTTTGTTGTCCTAGAATGAATGACTTGGTACGAGGTCAAGAAGACTGACCAATTTGTTCAACAACTAACCCTAGACACTGTAGTCAAGGCATACTTCAAAATGTTAAATAACTATTTGCAACATTTCATATTGGACACATAGTTACACTTGCGTTTCCATTTAGACTTTTTTGGCAACTCGTTACAAAATTATTGTTTATTTATTTTTAAACTACACCACTCATTATCATTCAACGTTTTGTTTGAATATAAACTAACCAAGAACTTGGTGGCTTCATTGACCTATAAAATGCTCTTTCGGTGCTAGTAGTTAAACACCTAGTTGGAATGTTAGCATTTATTCGGTTTAAAAATGGTGGAATTGACTCTTGAGCAAGCGAAAAAATGTCAAAAAATGTATGCAGCATGAAATAACAATAAAACAAAAACTGCCATTGCATCTAAGTCTAAGCTATAAAGAGTTAACAAAGCGAAAATAAATAAATAGTCAAAGCGCGATATAGTGCCGGTACTCGGTGCGTTCAGCAACGGTGCAACATGGTACTTGGGAAAGTTTAGAAAACATTATGCACCAAATATGCATTTTTAGGCGCCCCCCCCCCTTTTTTCCCCCACAAATCCCCTACCATTAAACCCTTCATTTTTAAGCCCAGTTGCCAGCGCACCGAGGCCAGATTTAAAGCTTAGCTTGGTCACGATTAATGCGCGCCTAGTTTTGTAGAATGTTTACCGTAATGTTTGTGTGAGCACACAACGGTCTCACGGTCTAGTACCTGTAGGAGGATTGGGCGAGGGCGCTGTAGATGGAGAGAACACAAGAATAATGGGGGAGCTGAATATGTACTGGTCGAGGATGGTGAAGTGGAATGTTTCGGAGTCTAGAGTGTCGTTATAGACGTGTAAGTGTTTTAGGACTTGATTCAGTTTCAAAGATGGTATATTGTCTATCTATCATATAGTGTACCATTTATTTAGACATCTGGATGTTAGGGGACATTTATTTGGACATCTGGATGTTAGGGGACATTTATTTAGACATCTGGATGTTAGAGGACATTTATTTAGACATCTGGATGTTAGGGGACATTTATTTGGACATCTGGATGTTAGGGGACATTTATTTGGACATCTGGGTGTTAGGGGACATTTATTTTAGATTTCTGGAATATAAGGGGTAGTTATTTTAGCAATATGTGGTTTTGGGGGGGGGGGGGGGGTGTCATTGATTTCATTCATGTAGGTAAGTGGTTTCTAAATCTAACCCTTGTGTTGGTATGAAAGCGTACTATCGTTATGATGATATGCATGGGACGATGGAATGTAGGAAGTGAGCGGTTGTCTAAAATGCAGGACATTCTATCAATATAACTCTGGCTAGAGCAGCATAACTATAACTGTGGAGGCATCGGTGTTACGCTCGATGCTGCTGTTCAAGACCGACTTTTAAACAAGGACAGAAGACACTCTGCTTGTCACACGTGGCGCGCCACATTTATCTCAGAAAGATAAGTATTACGTCATCACCTTTGGGTTCTTATTTCGCCACGGCGGCGTTACGCGACATTTTTTTTTGGTTAGTGACGTCATCACTTTCAGTGCTGATTACCTACTTAAAAGTGCTAGTTACTGACGTCATCACTTTCGGTGCTGATTGCCTCCTTAAAAGTGCTAGTTATTGACGTCATCACTTTCAGTGCTAGTTAACATTGACGTTACGAAAGGGGGGCTCACTGTGTCAGTAGGTGTTAACAAAACGGTTAGTAAGGCTGCTAAAATGTGTTGTGATATGCCGCCCACATCAACACAGGTCACGAAAGCGATTTAAAAAACGTCGCTGTCAAGAATGTAATCAAATCTTAACTGATTTGTTTCCTAGAGATATGATATAATATCCTTCCATTTTTCAAAAAGTGGATTGTAAAAAATGTATAAATCATAACGAATTAACGCAAAATTTATATAAATTCGTAATTTGAGCATAAAGATATACATATTTATATATATATATATTTATTTATTTATTTATATATATATATATATACATATATATTTTAAATAAATATGTATATATATTTATTTATTTATTTAAATCGTATATAAAAATTGGTCCAATCGTTTAACACCAAATACGATATACTTGATCTGATCACCACATAATTTTTTATAATATTTTTTCAAAAAGGACTACATTGAATCTAGACCATTTCCTTTATTTTGAAGACCAGCCATGGCGTTGATTGAAATTAACTAATAATTACAGTGCAGAAAAATAACTTTTTAAAAAAAATAATAATATTTAAAAAAAAGAAAAAACTAAGAGAACTTATCTATAAATGAAGAAAAGAACTAAAATATTCTACATCGCGTGCATGGTTACATTGGTCTAACACGTTACATATGACAGACGACTACACGGAAATGACATCACATGACATCTAGACTTGAAAACGTTGAAACAACTTACACCGAAATAGTTTTTTTTTTTTAAACTTATGGTTGGTCAAGGGTTAATCTGAAAAAATCGGAAAACTCCGCAACAAAGTAAATAGAATTAATTTGGTGAACAAAGCATGATAGGAAAAAATGTTGTATTGTAATTCATTGTAAGCTTGAATGAGTCTATAGTTAAGTTAGGGCACTTCAGTGGTTATCGTTGGAAAAAGTGTTTAAGGTGGGGGGGGGGGGTAGTTACGAGTAGACAGAGCCTTCTTTGGGAAATTAAATGAGCACAATAGGAAATTGGAGTCTCTGCTTTCCTTACTCAGCATTTTGATAACCTAAACTTCCAGTTTTAATAAACTTTTTTAAAGTAGGAGGGGGGCAGGGCATGGGAAGCTGTCTGGCTTCTATTTCAAGACGGCCCTGGACAACGGCGTAAAGTTTCGGGGGATTAAATCAACAGAGTGGACGGGTGATAGACAAAGCTGTAGCGGCTGAAAGTGAGTTGAAGTGGACGTGTAATAAATTGACATGTTTCTGTAATTGTAATTATTTTTTAAAAATAATTTCTAACGTTATGCTGTAGACTGTCTAAAATTCGATTTTTGTAAATGATAAATTATATTTGATTTAGATTATGTGTTTAAAAGTGACCTTGAAGTCAATGTCAAGTAGCTCAGATACACAAATAAAAGTCTTTTTAGAACTGTGAATGTTATTTAAATTCCTCAATTTCCTTGCCTTCTCTGAGGGCTACAGAGTTACGGACTGGGGATCAAAAGGAAATCTGAAACTTTGAAAGACTTATGTGGCGGGATATCGCCGGAGCTTCCAATGCAGGAAAGAGATTTATTTCTTAAATATTTCAACGTAAAAATAGAGGGTTGTTTGTCTTTACAGTGATTCATACGGCAATATTATGCTTCATTTGTAATGGTTGATATTTGGTTCAATAAATTATACATCTTTCACGATTTTCCTCTCACAGACATATATATATATGAGGTATGGTAATAGGGATGATAACCATTCCCACCCCCCTCAAACCCTCAACTTCAAATTCAAAACCTCTGCTGGGCCTCCCACTGCACGAAAATAAAAGCCGTCCGTAAGAACACGTGAGTAAAAAAAAAGATATCTATAAATAGTTCTGATATTGTTCTTACATACAGCCTGACTACCATCAAGCACTACCATTGTATTGGGATTACATTGAGGGTGTACACTAGTGGGGGAAAACACGTGACATTTATTTTGAGAACGTACTCTCTAAGAAATGACGTATCGTATTTACATTATGACGTCAGTGCCCCTAATGTCTACAATACATTTTTTTTTTTTAAATATTATTTTTTCGATTGTGCTTCAATAAGATGAAATTTACAAAATAATTTTGAATATTTATTTTATTTTAAAGATTTAGAGAATGTTAGATATTACAGAACCGTTGTTTCTTTGTGTGTGTGTGTGTGTGTGTGTGTGTGTGTGTGTGTGTGTGTGTGTGTGTGTGTGTGTGTGTGTGTGTGTGTGTGTGTGTGTGTGTGTGTGTGTGTGTGGGTGCTTTTAAAGTGTTTTCTGTTTATAAATGTTTAAATGATAAGTTGTGAAACATATAATTAATTGGAGCGCTGCATTTATTTTTTTTTTACATGTAAGTTGCTACAAAAATTCTTTTCATGGGCGGGAAAGTTAAATCTTAACGCAAATAATTTGAGAGAGGAAATAAAAATACCACCCAATTTATAAACACCCCCCCCCCCTGGTCGCGTTCTTCTCGGTTTTATTTGTTAAAACCTAGGCGGTGATGTGCTGGCGTTGTTGTGTGTGAACCTGCGTGTGTTGGTGGAAGTGGTAACGAATGCGCACGCATCAGAAGGGAGCGTGACGACCTCGACAGTGCACGTCGCCACTGGCAACGAAATGTTTGCCACGACGTCAGCACAGGCGTCACTGCCCTTCGCGTCGTTATTCGTCACCGCGCCGTTATTGTTGTAAGTGCTGTCGTCTATACTGCTACTGTAAGTCAGAACTGGAATACTATACCCTTCAACTGGCCCGCTCTGCCGGTAGGAGGTTGTGGGGCGCACCGAAACCTCGACGGCTTTTCTCTCTCGGCGCCGACGCTGCCTGCGCAAGGCGGCGGCGTCCACCCCCGTGCTGCCGTCGGCGAAAGTCGCTGGGGAGCCTTCCTTGGAGGACTCCGTTCCCTGGATCTGGGTCGACATGGAGTGGAGGCTCCTGGTCGGCGTGTTGACGGCCTTCTCCAACGTGGAAATGATGTCAGTTCCGATGCATCGCGTCTCGAGCCCGGAAGACCCACGGTTGCTGCTGCTGGCCGAAGAATCCTCTCGGTCGTACCTCTCCGGGTACTCCGTCTGAATGCACCTGTTGACCAGGATGGCTTTGGGTGACTGCTTCTCTTGCATGGGGTCTGTCTGCGTGTCGACGGTTCGCTTGGGTATAACCTTCTTCACCTCCTTGATGATGTCCCGATCGAGTCCCTTCTGACCGAACACCATGTTCGGCAGCGTTAGGCGCTGCTGGCTGTCCTCGATGGCGTCCCTCTCACGCTGCAGCTCCCTCTTCTTGTCCATCGGTGCGTCCGGGTCCTCGAGCCTGCCAAGGTCGAGGCTGCCGGGGACGAAACAGACCTGTTTCCCGACCGTCCGCGGGAGGTCTTTCAGCTCGACGTTGGCCATAGCCGAAAGTTTTTCCTGAACCTGCTTCTTGAGCAGCAGCAGTTCGATGTCCTTGCCCTTGAGCACGAGCTCCGTCAGGCTGCACGTGCTCTTGAGCCCGTCCAGGTTGTTCTGCATCTCGTTCTTCCTCGTGATGTAGGTCATCAGTTCTGTCCCGTAGCTGGCGTGGAGTTCGTCGATCAGGGATTTCTCTTTGTTGCGGATCTCTGCGATGAACTGAATGGCTGCGTCACGGACGCGCTGCTCTGCTGACTGAAAACATCGAAAATTGATGATAGAGTACTTTAACATAGTCTTAAAGTACTATAAGACAGTCTTTAATAAAGTTGAGTACTAGCCTACAAGATGTAAGAAAACAAACTGAGTCGAAATTCGAGACACGGGTACCTTTTTCAAATATTTGGTTTTGTTTTGGCAGTGACCATGTTTGGTCTGTTTAATTTGGGTCAATCAATTGAAGTTTAATGTGGCCTAAATATTATTCAAGCCCGGGAAAAGTTCATATTTAAAGCAAGATCTAGGCTCTATCCTTGTATGGCCAGGAACGTGAAAGAGAAATTGCGTGCATTAAAGGAGATAGGCTTGCTAGGCTTTTAATTGGTTATTAAAATAAATACAGATGAAGCTCTACTATTTGAAAAATGATGAAATTAAAACTACAGTTACTTTTTCATGGCCTTTTGATTCTGGTTTATTTACATACAATTTTTGTTTAAGATTTTCAAACAATCAATTGATTTAACAATCCAATACATTTCTTTTTATCTTATAATTTACTAATCCAAAAATGTCTGTATATACATATATATTTATTATTTTAAATTTATTTATTTATAAATAATATATTTATATATCAGAAAACATCAGCAGAGTCAAGGACTAACCTTTATAACCCCTTCACACTTGTTCAGCAGCGCCAGTTGCCTGTCGTAGATGTCAATCTTGCCCTTGCAGCTTCCCAGCAGGTCCTGTATGTTGTCTTTGTACTTGCTGACCGCGTCGTTGAACTGTGTGATCTCGTGGTCCTGTCGCACGATGACAGTCAGTATCAGACAATTGTGTCACAGTGACGTGGCATTAGAAAACAGTGCACTACAATAAATACTTCTCCCTAGCAAACTTCAGAAGACATAAATAATTACCCTAAGCATTTGATTCTAGGTTTATAGCCAAGGTTATTGCTTTTTTTTTTAACTCACGCAATTAAGCGAACTTTGAATAGCGGCGGTGTTTGGGCGACTTACTACAACTTTAATTTAGAGTAAGGCTGTCAATTTGTATGAAATCGTTGTTTGAAATATTATAAAATTTTGGTGCTTCTGTGTTTGGGCCGTGGTGGGGCACATGTATCTTAAAATACTAAAACAATTGTGTGGTTTTTTAATGTTATATAATATAATATTTGCACTTCAAACAATAAATATTGACAAAGATAGGATCCTTGGAGCCGACGATGGAAATGAGGAGTCCAACATTTGGAGCTGCAGTTGGAGTCCTAACATTTGACCAGATAGACCGCCTTCACCAAAAGTCAGAGGATGCTTAGGATACTTGATACAACATTGATGCGTATCCTGATAATTTAGACTGAATGACGTCATGATTTGGGTTTTTTTTTGTACAGCGAAATAAAACTAGCCCTCGCATGACGTCATATCTAGGGGTCGGAGTCTTTACAAACTCATCGACTCCAAAGTTGTTAACTTGTTGTGATAAAGATCTTCCATTTCTGAGACACACATTTTTTGCACGTTTAAGGAACCTACTCTGTTGTTAATTATAGAGAGCTGTTTCCAAGATAAGATGTGTACCAACCTTGTGTTCATTGAAAGTACACAGCACACAGATGCAGGTCTGACACGGCTCGCAGTAGAACCTGACGACCTCGTCCTGGTGTTCCTTGCACTCGATGTCCTTCTCGATCTCCACGTCAAACAAGCTGTGGTTCTGGGTCACCTGACGTCACAACAAACAGGGATCCGTTAAGCGACATTACGATTCGACATTAGAACTACTAACGCTTTCATCTTTTACGGATGAAAATATCAGGTACAGTCTAGTCTACATTCTTTGTATCTAATCTACATTCTTTGTATCTAATCTACATTCTTTGTGTCTAGTCTTCATTCTTTGTGTCTAGTCTACATTCTTTGTGTCTAGTCTACATTCTTTGCATCTTGTCTACAGTCTTTGTGTCTAGTCTACATTCTTTGTATCTAATCTACATTCTTTGTGTCTAGTCTTCAATCTTTGTATCTAATCTACATTCTTTGTATCTAGTCTAAATCTTTGTATTTAGTCTATATTCTTTGTATCTAGTCTATATTCTTTGTTTCTAGTCAATATTTTTTGTTTCTAGTCTGAATTCTTTGAATCTACTCTATATTCTCTATTTCTAGTTTATATTCTTTGTTTCTAGTCTATATTCTTTGTATCTATCTTGTTTCCTCCTTGTATCGCTTTCCTAGAATGTAAAATGAACATATCTGTCTAATCGCCTAATAGCATTGATAATAGTATCTTGAGACATGATCAGCCTTAGAAATGTATGATAGTTATCAAAATAATTGATGAATACAAACTGGTTTCAATGTACCTTGCATGTTTTATTCAATTTTTTTTTATATTCTTGTCTCTATTTTGATTAATTGCGTTACTTTGTGTACGAAATGTGTACAAGTCAGTTTGTTTGACTTAGATTCCTAGTAAGCATCCAGACATTGTTTACCTTTGTCTCCTTGTGCATGTCCACACATTGTTTACACAGCAGCTTGTTGCAGTCCAGACATTTGCTGGTCGCCTCTCTGTGCTTGCGGTTGACCAGTTTGCAGATGTCGCAGAACGGAAACTTGCTGGGCTTCTGTCGGGCGACCACCTCGCCCAGGCTGGACACGAGGAAGTTGTCGGGCAACTTTTTCACGCCACCGATAGGAAGCTGGGTCCTCTTGCGGCACAGCGGGCAGGTGAACTCGCGATAGTCAGAGTACTGCAATAGAGTTAGAATAAATGGAACCATCTCAAAGGACGACAAGTGTTTTGTCGCTTTTAACTTAATCCAAACGCCTGAAGACGACATGCAGCAGAGCCGATGTGAAACACTTTGTAAAACATTTCTGAGTAAAGAGCCAGAGGGTCTAGAGGTTTATCAAATCCTAATCAACCTACACACATCCCATTGGCCATAAGTTGTAAGCAGAGCCATCGCGTGAATTTTGGAGGCCCGCTTGCAATTTTCTTTCTTTTTTTTTTTTTTTTTTTGTGTGTGCTTCTTACATTGGTGGTTTTCGTAATCTATAATTCACTTTCACTTTCATTGGAAGTGTTTGTAGTTTGGAAATTCCCTTGTGTGTGAGAGTTGAATGTGTCATATATTCCTTCGTGTGTCAGAGTGAATGTGTCAGATATTCCTTTGTGTGTCAGAGTGAATGTGTCAGATATTCCCTTGTGTGTCAGAGTGAATGTGTCAGAATTTTCCCTTGTGTGTGTCAGAGTGAAAGTGCCAGACATTCCCTTGCGTGTCGGAAAAGAAACCACGGCTGGTTGATCAGATCCAGACAACGAACATTAAGCTCCTCTATAATTCTAAATAAATAGTTTTGTTCTTTTTCTTAACCGTAAAAAAAAATATTTAATGGTAACGCGTTGTTGGGAAGCATGTGAGTTACGTCAGGAAAATATGAGTTACTGTTCTTACCTTCTTGTATGTACACTCGTTGAGAACGTGGTTGTCGATACATTGTTCACAAAAAGTGTGCAGACAGTCAAGGCATTTTGGGGACTTGAAACCTTGTGACAAGAGACACATTTGTCAATGAAACATTAATATTGGGGACTTGAAAGCTTGTGACAAGAGACACATTTGTCAATGAAACATTAATATTGGGGACTTGAAACCGTGGGACAAGAGACACATTTGTCAATGAAACATTAATATTGGGGACTTGAAACCGTGGGACAAGAGACACATTTGTCAATGAAACATTAATATTGTGGACTTGAAACCTTGTGACAAGAGACATATTTGTCAATGAAACAATAATATTGGGGATTTGAAACCTTGTGACAAGAGACACATTTGTCAATGAAACAATAATATTGGGGATTTGAAACCTTGTGACAAGAGACACATTTGTCAATGAAACAATAATATTGGGGATTTGAAACCTTGTGACAAGAGACACATTTGTCAATGAAACATTAATATTAACTATTTGGTCGGTGACATTCTATTTTAACCAACCTTGGTATCGTTTGCCTGAGCCGTCTCTATGAACTTTGACCTACCTTCCAAACAAATCTTGCAGGTCAGGAACTCGTCATGAATCTCCTGGGCGAGCTTGTTGCCCGCGGCTGTGGTGGACATGTTACTGCATACGGTGGATGGCGGGGGGCTGGGGGACGAAAGACTGGACGGGTCAATGGCCTGAGTGAAGTAACGGTCTCTCTCTAGACGACGACGGTACCTGCAGATAGAGGAAATTGGATGATTTAGTTAAAATACTGAGGAAATCGATGAAAGATTGAAAAAAAAATTGTTAAAATACCCGGTACCGAGAAATGTTTAAAATATTAAAGAATGTTAAAAATACTTTAAGCATTGTTAAAATACCAAGGAATTGTTAAAAAACCAAGGAATTGTTAAAAATAGGAATGATAAAATAATGATGGGGAAAGAGCAATCGTTAAAATAGTTAGGAATTGTTAAAATATGAATAGTTAAAATAGGAATGGTGAAAATAGGAATGATTAAAATTGGAATGATTAAAATAGGAATTGTTAAAATACTTAGGAATGGTTAAAATACTTAGGAATGGTTGAAATACTTAGGAATAGTTAAAATACTTAGGAATGGTTAAAATAGGAATGATTAAAATACTAAGGAATGGTTAAAATAGGAATGGTTAAAATGGGAATGGTTAAAATGGGAATGGTTAAAATGGGAATGGTTAAAATGGGAATGGTTAAAATGGGAATGGTTAAAAAAGAAATGGTTAAAATACTTAGGAATGGTTTAAATAGGAATGGTTTAAATTGAGTGACTTCAAAAACAATGACTTCAAATAGGATGACTACAATTAGAGGTTGGATATTCCCTTAAGTTCCGAATGACTACAATTCATCAAGTAATATTTTGGAAATGTAGTTTGCTTATTGCAGGGGTTATTAAACTGTGGTCTACGAGGGTCGGCGGAAAGTTGTTCGGTGGTCCGTTGACTGAATTTCCTCTTTATTCTAATAAAGGGTTCGTGGAACTCATCTGAGAGGCAAAGGGGCTGAGAGAGAGACAGATATAGAGAAAGAGAGGGAGGGGGCGATAAAGAGAAAGAGAGAGAAAGAAAGAGAGACAGACAGACAGAGAGAAAGAGAGAGGGGAGAGATAAAGAGAAAGAGAGAGAAAGAGAGAGAGAGACAGACAGAGAGAAAGAGAGAGAGAGAGAAAGAGAGAGTGTGTGTGTGAAAGCGAGAGAGAGAGAGAGAGAGAGAGAGAGAGAAAGAGAGAGAGAGAGAGTGAAAGCGAGAGAGATAGAGTGACAGAGAGAGAGAGAGAGAAAGAGGCCTTTGATTATAGAAGTACCTCACATCATAGACTTTAAAAATACTCTGTACCCTGTATCAAAGACAAACGTATCCTTTAGGAGCTTCGCGTCGGTAACACTCGCTTCACTTATTTGTAGCACATTCTCTTACGCAACCCACCCTTAGCTTGCATGCACATTACACAGAGAGTTCGAACAATACCCCAACAAAAACAACGTTATTGTTGATGGTGTTTTGTAGGCATTGCTTGTAAGTGTCGCTTTATCATCCTCTATAGCACTATATGAGCAGCAGGCACTAGTGACCTGATCATGTGGGACTATATGAGCAGCAGACACTAGTGACCTGATCATGTCAGACTATATGAGCAGCAGACACTAGTGACCTGATCATGTCGGACTATATGAGCAGCTGGCACTAGTGACCTGATCATGTGGGACTATATGAGCAGCAGGCACTAGTGACCTGATCATGTGGGACTATATGAGCAGCAGACACTAGTGACCTGATTATGTCGGACTATATGAGAAGCTGGCACTAGTGACCTGATCATGTCAGACTATATGAGCAGCAGGCACTAGTGACCTGATTATGTCGGACTATATGAGAAGCTGGCACTAGTGACCTGATCATGTCGGACTATATGAGCAGCAGACACTAGTGACCTGATCATGTCAGACTATATGAGCAGCAGGCACTAGTGACCTGATCATGTCAGACTATATGAGCAGCAGGCACTAGTGACCTGATCATGTCAGACTATATGAGAAGATGGCACTAGTGACCTGATCATGTCGGACTATATGAGCAGCTGGCACTAGTGACCTGATCATGTCGGACTATATGAGCAGCAGACACTAGTGACCTGATCATGTCGGACTATATGAGAAGCTGGCACTAGTGACCTGATCATGTCAGACTATATGAGCAGCAGGCACTAGTGACCTGATTATGTCAGACTATATGAGAAGCTGGCACTAGTGACCTGATCATGTCGGACTATATGAGCAGCAGACACTAGTGACCTGATCATGTCAGACTATATGAGCAGCAGACACTAGTGACCTGATCATGTCAGACTATATGAGCAGCAGGCACTAGTGACCTGATCATGTCGGACTATATGAGCAGCTGGCACTAGTGACCTGATCATGTCGGACTATATGAGAAGCTGGCACTAGTGACCTGATCATGTCAGACTATATGAGCAGCAGGCACTAGTGACCTGATCATGTCGGACTATATGAGAAGCTGGCACTAGTGACCTGATCATGTCGGACTATATGAGCAGCAGACACTAGTGACCTGATCATGTCAGACTATATGAGCAGCACGCACTAGTGACCTGATCATGTCGGACTATATGAGCAGCAGACACTAGTGACCTGATCATGTCGGACTATATGAGCAGCAGGCACTAGTGACCTGATCATGTCAGACTATATGAGCAGCAGGCACTAGTGACCTGATCATGTCGGACTATATGAGCAGCAGACACTAGTGACCTGATCTTGTCAGACTATATGAGCAGCAGGCACTAGTGACCTGATCATGTCGGACTATATGAGCAGCAGACACTAGTGACCTGATCATGTCAGACTATATGAGCAGCACGCACGAGTGACCTGATCCTGACGGCTATCACATAGAAAACATGGCTTAAGCCGTTGTGAAATCAGTCAAGTAAATACAATTTTCAGCAAAACCAGAAATTTTCCTTTTTTAAAACTCAGGTCTTCGAGAAAATAACCAAATACTACCCAGCCTTAATCTCTAGTATGAAAGGTAGTCCTGTTTTTGAAGGAAAATGCTACAATGATGTTCTTAGTGGCGTAAAAAAGGCACGTTCGTACGCTGTTACCTCTTAGATAAGCAAGCCTCAGTTGTTTGGTCCATCCACCAACGCCGGGTCTATTTTTATAACCCCGTTTACGTCACTACCGCTTCTGCTTAATATAAGTTAACAAACAAGAGGTCACCGCTGGACACAATTATGTTGCCGCTTACTTGTACCTGGCGCCATGATGAACACGTGTACCTAGCGTCATAATGAAGCGTGTACCTAACGCCATGATGAACCGTGTACAGTCGATACAGCTGAAGGGGAAAGTCAGTTAAGTCGTGGGAACACTGGAAATTTTTTATGTCACGTATGACCCCCCGCCCCCATGCAGACCCACCTCCATGCAGACCCACTCCTAACTGCTCCTCCTGCATAACAGCTCTCTGGGTAATGTCTCTCCCTAACCCACCCCTGCGCCGTATACCTTAATGAGCATTGCCAGATGGTTGCCATGGGTTACATTGATGATGCACACGCGCGGGAAGAAGATAAAACGACCATGAAGCAGGGAGGAGACAGGTGGGCATTAAAGGTCAGAGGTCAATGGGGATTCAATAGGTAGATACCTGGGAGCATTCCTTACATTTTAAACTCTTTTCAAATTAAATTCACCTCTTTAAATGTCTGATTCAAGCATGAATATCGTTTATGTCACAGACTTTGATAAAGAAGGGATATTAAATGCTTCTGAAAGAATTATCAGATGCATTTATTGATGACCGTCTAGAATTCTAGCATCAGCCTAGAAATTGTGTTAGGGGTAAATGGGAACTATCAAGACATCTTCCATTTTAGATGAGTTCGAACACGAAGGGTTTTACTTCCAAGTTAATCATGGGTTTGAAATTGTGAAAGTTTTACTTGAACATTTTAAATACTAATAACTTGATTTAAATCTAATTCTTTTAAACTTAAGCGCATTTTTAGGGGAAAATATTGAATACAATTAGGCAGTTTGTTGAGTAACTCTTTTGTATGGGGTTACATGTCAAATTTGTCAGTATGCTTCATGTAAATGTATTTCTTTTAATAAATGTAAGTATTTCTTTACGTAAATGTAAGTATTTCTTTACGTAAATGTAAGTATTTCTTTATGTAAATGTAAGTATTTCTTTATGTAAATGTAAGCATGTATTTATGTAAATGTAATATTTATGTATGTAAGTGTACATATTTCTTAATGTAAATGTAACTATTTCAGGTGTAAATGTATTTCTTTATGTAAATGTAAGCATCACTTTTGTAAATGTTAGTATTTCAAGATGTAAATATTTCTTTATGAAAAGTATGTGTTTCTTTTTGTAAATCAGTGGCGTAGTGAGGGGGGGCAAGGGGGCATCATGCCCCGGGCGCTACTCACAAAGGGGCGCCAAATGGTATATTTTACTATAATATTGTATGTTTTTCGAATAGGGGGACGCTAAAAAAGTAGTTAGGGAGGGGGGGGCTAAAAAGGTATTGTGCCCCGGGCGCGAGTTAAGCTCGTTACGCTACTGATGTAAATGATAGTTTTTCGAGATGGCCGGCATACGTTGTTACAGAGAGATCAGTCGATCCCAGTCATCCGTTGTTACGGAGGGAGCAGTCCGTAAAAACAATAATGTGACAAAGATTTCAAAATAAAAGCGTCACTAGATTTTAATTTATAAGAACCATCATTTCAAATTGATGATTGTTATTTATTTTGTTTCATGATCTTTTTTTTTTTAATATTATTATTATTATTTTATTTTTTTTCATTTTTTAATAAATTTTTTATAATTTATTTTGATGTGCTGAAATTCTCTACACGGAGAAATGTTTGGACCTGATGGTAGCTTTGAAACCGGTGACTGGCACACATTCATTTTAAAAGATGGTTTGTCATGGACACAGACAGCTTGGCTATGACGAACAGCGCCGTGGATGTCATCACATTATTGTCTATGTCTAACAGAATGTATCTATAACAGAATGTTCATCCGTAAAAGAGTTGTCTACCTGTAACAGAGTTATCTATCTTTGAGAGTGTTGTCTATCTGTGAGAGAGTTATCTTCTTTTAAGAGAGTTGTCTATCAGTAACTGAGTTGTCTGTCTGCAACTGAGTTGTCTGACTGTAACAGAGTTTTCTATCTGCAACTGAGTTGTCTATCTGCAACTGAGTTGTATGTCTGCAAATGAGTTGTATGTCTGTAACAGAGTTGTCTATCTGCAACTGAGTTGTCTATCTGTAACTGAGTTGTCTATCTGTAACAGAGTTTTCTATCTGTAACAGAGTTGTCTATGTGTAACAGAGTTGTCTATGTGTAACTGTTTTTTCTATGTGCAATTGAGTTGTCTATATGTAACTGAGTTGTCTGTCTGTAACTGAATTGTCTATGTGTAACTGAGTTGTCTATGTGTAACAGAGTTGCCTATGTGTAACAGAGTTGTCTATGTGTAACTGATTTTTCTATCTGTAACAGAGTTGTCTATGTGTAACAGAGTTGTCTATGTGTAACAGTTTTTTCTATGTGCAATTGAGTAGTCTATCTGTAACTGAGTTGTCTATGTGTAACTGAGTTGTATATGTGTAACAGAGTTGTCTATGTGTAACAGAGTTGTCTATGTGTAACAGAGCTGTCTACGTGTAACAGAGTTGTCTATGTGTAACAGAGTTGCCTATGTGTAACAGAGTTGCTTATGTGTAACAGAGTTGCTTATGTGTAACAGAGTTGTCTATGTGTAACAGAGTTGTCTATGTGTAACAGAGTTGTCTACGTGGAACAGAGTTGTCTATGTGTAACAGAGTTGCTTATGTGTAACAGAGTTGTCTATGTGTAACAGAGTTGTCTACGTGTAACAGAGTTGTCTACGTGTAACAGAGTTGTCTATGTGTAACAGAGTTGTCTACGTGTAACAGAGTTGTCTACGTGTAACAGAGTTGTCTATGTGTAACAGAGTTGTCTATGTGTAACAGAGTTGTCTATGTGTAACAGAGTTGTCTATGTGTAACAGAGTTGTCTACGTGTAACAGAGTTGTCTACGTGTAACAGAGTTGTCTACGTGTAACAGAGTTGTCTACTTGTAACAGAGTTGTCTACGTGTAACAGAGTTGTCTACGTGTAACAGAGTTGTCTATGTGTAACAGAGTTGTCTATGTGTAACACAGTTGTCTATGTGAGACCACTCCAAGTACTTTAGAAATTACGCGTCTTTTACAAACCTGGCAGTCGCACGATGCTATGGGGCAAAGATGGGGGCTGGGGGGGAGAGAGAGAATGTTTTGTTACGGGTCAGGTAGAAGGTGGGAGGAGCCTCCGACAACAACAAGGGAAATGACTTTGTTTACAATCATCCACCAAATGATCACACAGTTTCTTGAAGGGAAGCAAGAATAACTTGAGACATTATGGTGGGGCTTTATTATAAGTCTTAGTGGACCAACTGTTAAGTCATTGTAGGTCAATTGTTTAGTATTGGTAGGTCACCTGTCTTTCTCTCTCCCTCGCTCTCTCACTTTCTCTCTCACTCTCTCTCTCTATCTCTCTTTTTTCTCTATACACCTTTATGCCCCCTCTCGCGCTCTCACTTTCTCTCTCTCTCTCTCTCTCTCTCACACACACACACACTCTCTATCTTGTTGAAACCATCTACAACAGCGGTTCTCCACCTTCTAAACGCCGCGACCCACAGGTTGAGAATCGCTGATCTACAACGTTAGGAGACTAATTTATTTGTGGACGTAGCTACTAGTAACAGAGGTGTACACTTTTGTGGGCACCATTCAAAAGTTTATGCCTACGTAGTGTATATAACAAAATGATCTTACAGCGGCCATGATAAACTTATTACGACCTTTACAATTAGCATATTTACTCACATTTCCGACATGGAATCCGATATTTCCGCCATTGTTTGTTCATTGGTTAGTTTCGAATCTTCCACTAAAATAAGAAAAGTAGTTATCACCCTCTATGTGTGTTTCTCTGCTATATGCCTCCACTGAAGTCAGTAAACAGTTCCCCCAGTATGTTGATATTGTTTGTTTCCTAGAAAGTTCCCTGTTGTCTGCTTTCACTGAAGTCAATGAATAATTGTTCCAGCCATCACAACAGCGGCAAAACCTAGTAACATATTCTGTGCCAACTCTGGAGGAACTCAGTTTTAGAAGCGAAAAAAAGAAAGTGGAAGGGAAAAAAAAAGTATTACAAACGTAGACAAAAAATATAAAGGTCCGCTGTCCCAGCTATTAAGAAGGATGATCTGCATGCGCTTACAACTGCTACACACTGGGGTGCTCAGTTTTAGCTTTATCACAAGTTAGATCGCTGGCTTGTCATTGACGAACTGGAGAAAACTGCTTTCGTTGTTTGGTTGTTTTGGGGGGGGGGGGGGGGGGTAATTACGGACTCTTTTATGAATTGTTTATTTACAGGTATACGATAAGGGGTTAAAATAGCTACATAGGATGAGATAATGAGGTGAATAGCTCACCTCATCATAGATTAAAGCCACAATTTAAATGGACATAGATTCAGCATCTTTACAATTGGATGCGTTCATCCTCCTGAAGATAGGCCGGGCCAGTAAACACTGGCAGAAATTGTCGCTCATTTGTTGACTCATTTCGGCTATTCGGCCAGGAGTAAAGAGGTGTCATTTGGGCTTTAAAAAGTGTACGCTCAATCAAAAGCGAATTAATTATGGCAAAAATATTTCATTGATCCCAAGTGCATAATCCGTTTAACACTTAAAATTAATCATGGCTCTAGTGTAGAAAATCTATAATGTTGATATCATAGGTAAGAACCTAGAGTAATCTGACCAGTTGGTCTACAAATAAGACTACTCTATAACATAGGTCTCCAGCTCCCCCGCCCCTCCCAGGTGATCTTGTTCAAATGATCCTTGGATTATGTGTAGGTCATACGGAAAAAAAAATTGTATATGAAAATACGAGGGACTGGGGTCAAGGCCGTGGGAAGGACATATCTGAACAAGATATGTTTAGGCTTGTAATGAACTGTAACTTTACAATGAACTATAACTGTACAATGAACTGTAATTTTACAATGAACTATATCTGTACAATGAACTGTAACTTTACAATGAACTGTAACTTTACAATGAACTGTAACTGTACAATGAAATGTAACTGTACAATGAACTGTAACTTTACAATGAACTGTAACTTTACAATGAACTGTAACTTTACAATGAAATGTAACTTTACAATGAACTGTAACATTACAATGAACTGTAATTGTACAATTGTCTGTAACTGTAAAATGAACTATAACTTTACAATGAACAGTAACTACAATGTTATTATACTTTGTGTGGCCAAACCATCAATGTTTAACAAGAATCAAACAAGGCTGTAGTAGCCCCCACCCACCCCACCAACCCCATACAGCCCCCCGTTCCACCCCCACCCTCGACACCCTCTCCTATTTTTCCGCCATCATGCCGCCCATGCTTTCAACAACTATGGGTCTTCTTTTGAGTGATTTAAGGTAGGGACATATGCAGACGGATGCAAGTCTCAATCATCGAACTGAAAGGTGGGGTTAGCTTTATGAGTGTGTCAATAGATCTGCATCTGTTCTCATTGCCGGGGATTTGTGCTGTAGATGATTACAAAAGAGTAAAACGGTTGGGGGGGGGGGGGGTTACAAATTAAACAACGCAAAATATCTTTTATTTTACACACGTATATTTTTAATTCAATATATATATATATAAAAATGAAACTGTGAATGCCATTTTTTTCAACTTGGGCACAGTTTTACCCTCGTAAGAGGAGACAATTTTAAAAAAAATCTCTTTTTACTCTTTTAGGACGCGTTAAAAGATCCCCAGTTTTAACCGGTATTTAAACATTTTTCATTAATTCTGTATTTTCATATGAAGAATGTTTATTTTTAGTAGGACGAATTTCTGTATAATTTAAATTTGCTTGGCGTATTTCAAGGCAGAATTTCCGAATCAACCATAAATCCTTTTGTTTCGTCTATTAAGTTAATTCCTCCTTGTGAATCCCTGTGAATCTCGTGAGCATCACGCTAAACAAAGGACACGTGACTGGTAGTTTTTAAAAAATAAGAAACGAAGCATGTTCGAGTCTGCTTTAGGAACGCGTAAGTTAACGGAACAAACTTCTAAAATAAATTTAGTTTGTTGCGTTAAAAATCCAATGTTTACGGTTTAGATTTTAAAATTTTATCCCGTGTCTGAGGGCACTTGATGGCGAGCCACTGCTCACCTTGGGGATCTAACACACACACGGAGCACACAAGTCTTACCTGTACGGTGCCGTCCCGGGTATCTGTTACACCTGGCTTCTTATATGATCATAAGGCGAGGTTAAGATGTGTGCTAGGCTTAGGGAGTGGGATGTGGGGGCACCAAGGGGAGGGTGAGGTGTGGGGTATTATTGGGGAGGGAAAGTTTTGGGATATTATTGGAGAGGGTGAGTTGTGGGATATTATTGGAGAAGGTGAGTTGTGAGGTATTATTGGAGAGTGTAAGTGGTGGGGTATATTGGAGAGGGTAAGTTGTGGGGTATTATCTGAGAGGGTCAGTTGTGGGGTATTATCTGAGAGGGTGAGTTGTGGGGTATTATTGGAGAAGGTGAGTTGTGGGGTATTATTGGAGAGTGTAAGTTGTGGGGTATATTGGAGAGGGTAAGTTGTGGGGTATTATTGGAGAGGGTAAGTTGTGGGGTTTTATTTGGGAAGAATGAGATTTTGGCCATACAATGTTTTGGTATGAAGAGGTTAGGTATAAGGTGTATGTTAAATAATGATATGTTTGTCTTGTTGATTTTTGTTTGTTCGTATTTTTTGTTTTGTTAGATTATTTATTTGTTGGCATTGGGGGGGGGGGGGGGGGGGGGGGTCGGTTTATTTTACGCGAATGTGATTATATGAAATAATCCTTTATTATCTCTGCCTGTAAATCAAGAATGGATTATAACTAACCTAGATATACTGTAGAATTGCTTTGATGTTTTATTCATGCATATCTCAGAATCTGTGATTTATTCAGTTGTAGAATTTAATAAAATAATTTTTTGGGATAAATCTTTCCACCACCCACCACCCCCCAAATCTGTCATCAAGCATCTATACATTCAACCTTTCATCCAACCATTCATCGGTCTTCCTCTCCTAAAAAAATCTTCTCCAGGGGCTGTAACTACGCACGCACATCCGGTTTCAACCTTACCGCGCGACGTTTTGGTAACACTTCTAAAAACTAGAACCGTGCATTTCTTCCGAAAGGAAACATGCTTCCAAACTTCAAAAACCAAAGAAAACTGTATTACATCACGCTAAGACAGCGGTTCCCAACCTGTGGGTCGCGACCCCTTTGGGGGGGTCGAAAACCCTTTCACGGGGGGTCGGTAGACCATCGGAAAACACATATACTCTACAGTTATGTAGTAGCGACGAAAATAATTTTCTGGTTGGGGGTCGCCACAACATGAGGAACTGTTTTAAAAGGGTCGCGACATTAGGAAGGTTGAGAACCACTGCGCTAAGAAACGCAAGCAAAGTCTGTTTGTTTTTTGTTTAAAGATCAGCATAGGTCATACCGGGTACTCGTTTTTTTTAATGCTTAATTTCATTTCTTGGTTCATTGTCATATTTGCTTGTTTTTTGTTTGTATGTTTGTTTGTTTCTTTGTTGTGTTATTGTTTTGTTGTTGTTGTTTTTTTGTTGTTGTTGTTTTGTGTTGTTGTTTGTTTGTTTGATAGGTTGGGTCATCGTTTGGTTGCTTCGTTTCTTCCCATTTCGCTAAAGTTTTTGTTTCTGATTTTCCAATCAAAGAATTGAGTTGAGATAAGTCGCTTGTGTTTACACCAGCCGTTGTTTACATCATCACTGAGCGTGTCTGCTCGTCTGAGTAGAAAATAATTATTGCCCCATTCATGAAGTGTAGACAATTAATTTTTTTTAAATTTTAATTTATTTGTTTTGTTGTTGTTGTTGTTGTTTTTTTGCCACGGAGATCTTGTTCTATTATTTTTTTTTTGCGGTGTACACTATATATTTGGCACTTTAGTGTCTAAACCGAGTGATAAGGAACACGTGTATATTCGTAAATGTATTTATTTTTTATTTCAGATTATATTTATATATACAAAATGTCCATGCTATTGTACTCATCTTATTTATTAAGTGTTTATTATATGCATCAGCGTTTCCCAAACTGTGTGCAGTGGCACAGTGGCGTAGCGAACTTAACTCGCGCCCGGGGCACAATACCTTTTTAGCGCCCACTCTATTCGAAAACCATACAATATTATATGTAAAATATACCATTTGGCGCCCCTTTATGAGTAGCGCCCGGGGAATGATGCCACCCTTGCCCCCCTCGCTACGCCACTGCTGCGGCACCATTAGAAACTGCAATATTCTCACAGGGCGCCGAGAAATTGAAAAAGTTTTTTTTTTTTAATTCGCTTTTCCCAATGTCCTGGTTAAACAAATGTACATGGGGCGCCATGGTAAAAACAATTAAGCAGCAATGACGCTGAGACTCGAAAAACAAATAGGGAACCCCTGACTTATATCATAGCACGTGAATCGTTATTTGCTTACGTATAATTCATAATGCTCCATTTTGGGGGTTCTTTGTACGCCTTGTACACATGTGCTGTCAGTTTTTTACCTAAAGTGCACGCCTACCGTCTGATTGATGTGTACATGTACGACGTGTACTCTATTATTGCCTGCCATCCATGACACATGTCAGAACAATGCCGTCAGTTGTTTTGGCCATGTACCAGGAGCACTCACGGATTACTCACGGGGATTTCATGGGACGTCTTCAAGGGTTCTCACTTCACAGTATGTACGAACCAAAAACATTTCACGGGAATATCAAACATCGTAACGTTTGCTTACATAATAGATGGGTCAATTATTTTATACCTCGGGGTTTCCAAAACTGGGGGTGTTTCAATGGTGCACTGATAATGTCATTTCATGGGGTGCGACTGTGTCATTTCATGGGGTACAACGGTGTCATTTCATGGGGTACGATGATGTCAATTCGTGGGGTACGAGGGAGGTGTGTAATAAGTTTTTAACGTTTAGGTTTTGAATAATTTAAAAAAAATTAATTTCGGTACTGAAATTTTGTATGTCATGTAATGGGTCATGTAATGGGTCATGTAATGGGTCATGTAATGGGTCATGTAATGGGTCATGTAATTGGTAATGTAAGGGATCATATAAGGGATCATATAATGGGTCATACGTTCATTATTAACTTCTACAATTTTCATAGAATTTTAATGTTTTAAAATAAAGTCATTCAAAAATTGTCTAATTTTGAAAAATAACAATTATATAGTGCAAGACTTAGTGTCAAATAATTGGTGGGAATGGATTAAAGAAAAATGTTGGAAAATCCTGGTATGCATTTTTTAAGACCCTTTTATGCATTTCTTAAGACACTGGTATGCATTTCTTAAGACCCTGGTATGCATTTCTTAAGACCTTGGTATTCATTTCTTAAGACCTGGTATTCATTTCTTAAGACGCTGGTATGCCTTTCTTAAGACCCTGGTATGCATTTCTTAAGACCTTGGTATTCATTTCTTCTTAGATCAGGCCTTCACAACTCAACATGTAAGGCGGGCCACAATACTTTATGAAAAACTTGTGCGGGCCGAATGAAAATACGACATAGGGGAAAGCTATTAAGATAATGTTAATAATAAAGAATATTTCGTTACTTCGCGGGCCGCAAAGTGGGTGCTGGCGGGCCGCATGCGTCCCGCGGGCCGTATGCTGTGAAGGCCTGTCTTAGATGAACTATTTGATGCTATTAAGTAAAAAATTGTGCTACTCCCTAATGGTAATAATTACTGTTAAAACTAAAGTCATCATTTAAATGCCTAAAAAATGTGTAGTGTCATAGATTCTGCAAGATATGTCATGGCGCATTTTCCTTATCTACCTTAAACGTGTTTACTGTACCAGGATACAAGGAGCTGTAATGTGAGAAACTCTGAAAGATGACACATCGTATCATGCAACAAGAGTCACTGGCAACGGCGTTGGCTCATTACTTCGTTGGCACACTCCTTGTTATGACTGGAACCCTAGACTCCCAACAGAACCAAGGAACACGCATCACATACTTCAACCCAATTCATAGTTCATGAGACAGTTGTTTAAGGCTAACGTCTTAAAGTCATCTGATTGAAACATTGTATTGACGGATTGACATCAGATGGGAGTCAGTGCATGGAGAAGGACGAAAGACATTGGTGAATATGAATGGAAGGATGTGATGGGAGACATTGATGAATCTGAATGGAAGGATGTGATGGGAGACATTGGTGAATCTGAATGGAAGGATGTGATGGGAGACATTGGTGAATCTGAATGGAAGGATGTGATGGAAGACATTGGTGAATCTGATTGGAAGGATGTGATGGGAGACATTGGTGAATCTGAATGGAAGGATGTGATGGGAGACATTGGTGAATCTGAATGGAAGGATGTGATGGGAGACATTGGTGAATCTGAATGGAAGGATGTGATGGAAGACATTGGTGAATCTGATTGGAAGGATGTGATGAAAGACATTGGTGAATCTGATTGGAAGGATGTGATGGAAGACATATGTGAATCTGAATGGAAGGATGTGATGAAAGGCATTGGTGAATCTGAATAGAAGGATGTGATGAAAGACATTGGTGAATCTGAATGGAAGGATGTGATGAAAGACATTGGAGAATCTTAATAGAAGGATGTGATGAAAGACATTGGAGAATCTTAATAGAAGGATGTGATGAAAGACATTGGTGAATCTGAATAGAAGGATGTGATGAAAGACATTGGTGAATCTGAATAGAAGGATGTG
This sequence comes from Omphiscola glabra, assembly GCA_964017045.1. NCBI lineage: Eukaryota > Metazoa > Mollusca > Gastropoda > Lymnaeidae > Omphiscola > Omphiscola glabra. The sequence continues at coordinate 13,747,438 of OZ024803.1, read as the reverse complement.
ATGAAAGACATTGGTGAATCTGAATAGAAGGATGTGATGAAAGACATTGGTGAATCTGAATAGAAGGATGTGATGAAAGACATTGGAGAATCTTAATAGAAGGATGTGATGAAAGACATTGGTGAATCTGAATAGAAGGATGTGATGAAAGACATTGGTGAATCTGAATAGAAGGATGTGATGAAAGACATTGGAGAATCTTAATAGAAGGATGTGATGAAAGACATTGGTGAATCTGAATAGAAGGATGTGATGAAAGACATTGGTGAATCTGAATAGAAGGATGTGATGAAAGACATTGGTGAATCTGAATAGAAGGATGTGATGAAAGACATTGGAGAATCTTAATAGAAGGATGTGATGAAAGACATTGGTGAATCTGAATGGAAGGATGTGATGAAAGACATTGGTGAATCTGAATAGAAGGATGTGATGAAAGACATTGGAGAATCTTAATAGAAGGATGTGATGAAAGACATTGGTGAATCTGAATGGAAGGATGTGATGAAAGACATTGGAGAATCTTAATAGAAGGATGTGATGAAAGACATTGGTGAATCTGAATAGAAGGATGTGATGAAAGACATTGGTGAATCTGAATAGAAGGATGTGATGAAAGACATTGGTGAATCTGAATGGAAGGATGTGATGAAAGACATTGGTGAATCTGAATAGAAGGATGTGATGAAAGACATTGGTGAATCTGAATAGAAGGATGTGATGAAAGACATTGGAGAATCTTAATAGAAGGATGTGATGAAAGACATTGGTGAATCTGAATGGAAGGATGTGATGAAAGACATTGGTGAATCTGAATAGAAGGATGTGATGAAAGACATTGGAGAATCTTAATAGAAGGATGTGATGAAAGACATTGGTGAATCTGAATGGAAGGATGTGATGAAAGACATTGGAGAATCTTAATAGAAGGATGTGATGAAAGACATTGGTGAATCTGAATAGAAGGATGTGATGAAAGACATTGGTGAATCTGAATAGAAGGATGTGATGAAAGACATTGGAGAATCTTAATAGAAGGATGTGATGAAAGGCATTGGTGAATCTGAATAGAAGGATGTGATGAAAGACATTGGTGAATCTGAATAGAAGGATGTGATGAAATACATTGGTGAATCTGAATAGAAGGATGTGATGAAAGACATTGGTGAATCTGAATAGAAGGATGTGATGAAAGACATTGGAGAATCTTAATAGAAGGATGTGATGAAAGACATTGGTGAATCTGAATAGAAGGATGTGATGAAAGACATTGGTGAATCTGAATGGAAGGATGTGATGAAAGACATTGGTGAATCTGAATAGAAGGATGTGATGAAAGACATTGGTGAATCTGAATAGAAGGATGTGATGAAAGACATTGGAGAATCTTAATAGAAGGATGTGATGAAAGACATTGGTGAATCTGAATAGAAGGATGTGATGAAAGACATTGGTGAATCTGAATAGAAGGATGTGATGAAAGACATTGGAGAATCTTAATAGAAGGATGTGATGAAAGACATTGGAGAATCTTAATAGAAGGATGTGATGAAAGACATTGGTGAATCTGAATAGAAGGATGTGATGAAAGACATTGGTGAATCTGAATAGAAGGATGTGATGAAAGACATTGGTGAATCTGAATAGAAGGATGTGATGAAAGACATTGGAGAATCTTAATAGAAGGATGTGATGAAAGACATTGGAGAATCTTAATAGAAGGATGTGATGAAAGACATTGGTGAATCTGAATAGAAGGATGTGATGAAAGACATTGGTGAATCTGAATAGAAGGATGTGATGAAAGACATTGGTGAATCTGAATGGAAGGATGTGATGAAAGACATTGGTGAATCTGAATGGAAGGATGTGATGGAGCAGGCCAGACCCCCTCCCTGGGCTGTAGCGCTTTGCTCATCATGATAATAGCAACAATAATTAGTATGATTTCCTACAATTGTGCTTCAGAACTTAACCTTTCGTTGCACGTTCCAGAACTTAACCTTTCGTTGCACGTTCCAGAACTTAACCTTTCGTTGCACGTTCCAGAACTTAACCTTTCGTTGCACGTTCCAGAACTTAACCTTTCGTTGCACGTTCCAGAACTTAACCTTTCGTTGCACGTTCCAGAACTTAACCTTTCGTTGCACGTTCCAGAACTTAACCTTTCGTTGCACGTTCCAGAACTTAACCTTTCGTTGCACGTTCCAGAACTTAACCTTTCGTTGCACGTTCCAGAACTTAACCTTTCGTTGCACGTTCCAGAACTTAACCTTTCGTTGCACGTTCCAGAACTTAACCTTTCGTTGCACGTTCCAGAACTTAACCTTTCGTTGCACGTTCCAGAACTTAACCTTTCGTTGCACGTTCCAGAACTTAACCTTTCGTTGCACGTTCCAGAACTTAACCTTTCGTTGCACGTTCCAGAACTTAACCTTTCGTTGCACGTTCCAGAACTTAACCTTTCGTTGCACGTTCCAGAACTTAACCTTTCGTTGCACGTTCCAGAACTTAACCTTTCGTTGCACGTTCCTTCGATCACGTGATTTACAATCTTGGAATTTTATGAAAGGTCGGGAAACGTTTTCTGATATAATTGACCACTGGGGTTTACGTGGTCAGTGAGGAAGTTAAAAGTTTTCTAACTTTTTAAAACAATTATGAATTATGGGCAAGATGCGTGCCCCGATCCACGGACGGCTCAAAAGGCCATTGCACTTGGCTTACTTTCCGTATACGGAAATTTGATCGAACGGAAATTTAGTCGAATCTTTTTTTTTTAGTTCACAAGTTAAAATTTTGCGTCAAATTTCTTTTTGAACACGTTATTTTGTTTTACTGTATAGTATAGTGCGTTCAAAAAGAAATTTGACGAAAATTTTAACGTGTGATCTGAAAAAAAGATTCGACCAATTTCCGTCTATCAAATTTCCGTTCGATCAAATTTCCGTCTATCAAATTTCCGTCGATACAATTTCCGTCGACCAAATTTCCGTTCGATCAAATTTCCGTCTATCAAATTTCCGTCTATCAAATTTCCGTCGATCAATTTTCCGTCGACGAAATTTCTTTCGATCAAATTTCCAGGAACCCTTACTTTCATGAACTGACAATGTATATGGTCTGAGACTGCTTTGGGTCCCTACTAAGACTGCTTTGGGTCCCTACTAAGACTGCTTTGGGTCCCTACTAAGACTGCTTTGGGTCCCTACTAAGACTGCTTTGGGTCCCTACTAAGACTGCTTTGGGTCCCTATCTTGAATAATGCCCCAATGGCCTTAATCTAACACTGCCCCAGTCCTGAGAAGACAACAAAAAAATGAAATGACTTACATGACCAGGTTGTTTTTGAAAACATAGACAACCGGAAATAGATTTAACAACCGGAAATAGATTTGATTTCCTGCCAGTAGACTGGAATCTTGGCAACACAAAAGATGGGCGTGTTTCAAACATCATCTCAAAACCCCTTGCAAACTTGATCTCAACCAAAATATTTATGTTTTAAAAGTATTTGTTTGACTTTCATTTATTGACTTTGGAAGAAGTAAATATGACGCCTTGGTATTAGAATGAGACCGTATTAGAATAGAAAATGACGTATTTTTTTTTTATTTTTTTTTTTAAAAATCAGGTTACATAATTCACCTACTTGTTGCAGAATGTGGCTAAAAATAACACGTAATGGGATTAGTGTCTCTTATTTTGTTTGAGAAAGATTTTCGGAGACGTTCTAGTCCGCAGTGGGAATATCCCTGATGGAAGCTGGTGTTTTAAAAGTATTTAAATAGTGTACATGTTAAAATCCTTTGTCGTCTAAACATTCTTTAAAAACACGAAAGCGTCATAAAAATGTTAGTGTGTTCTAATACTAGTAACATTTGAAAAGTTACTCTTCTTTTGGCCGCATTGTGTTTACTAATTGAGTAAGCCATTTGCTTCTCTTTGTCAACTACAAGATATCATACAAAAAGCTAGGATATTTTGAAAAATCCGTTTTTATAGCATCTTGCCATTATTCTTTTTAACGAAAAGCACATCCCTTGAAAGTGCGACTGTACAAAATCAACCTTGGAATAAAGTAAACAAAGAGGGAGTCGGGCATTGTGACTCATGCGCCGTGGTGGTTTAAGTATAGTAACGGCGTCACGTGTGCGGGTATGTGGAGCTATTTATAGATCCGGGCAGAGGCGTTTGCAATTAAACAAAGGGAGATAATGTGATAAGTAAACAACAGATGGAACGCCATGATGGCCGGCAGCCAAGGCTGTGGGCGAGGCACGTCATACAACCTGGGGAAGTCAAGTCAAGTGAAAGTAAATCAAGTCAAGATAAGTCAATTCACGTGAAATGGCATCAATTCAAATAAAGTCAAGTCAAGTCAAGAGAAGTCAAGTTGTGGCATTTGTAGATACATGACATATATGTTAGACAAGCTTGGTTTTAAAAAGAAAAACTACACACTTAGAATGGACCACACGACCGGGTTATGCCCCACACTGAGAATGGACCACACGACTGGGTTATGACCCACACTTAGAATGGGCCACACGACCGGGTTATGCCCTACACTTAGAATGGACCACACGACTGGGTGATGCCCCACACTGAGAATGGACCACACGACAGGGTTATGCCCCACACTTAAAATGGACGACACGACAGGGTGATGCCCCACACTTAGATTGGACCACACGGCCGGGTTCAGGTGATGGTGTTTGCGGTTTTAAAGAATAATTATATCGAAACAAATAAAGACTAGAACTGTCTCTTTTATTTTGTATTGATTATCTTCTTATGCTTGTAAATTTGCCACAGGAGAACTAAAAGTCAGACAAGTAGTGCGTCATTAGAGTGCAGCATTCTAGCAGAAGATGTACGCCTACACTATCTGCCTTAAGAGAAACAGACACCACCGGAAGTAGTACAGACATACAGAAGGATAAGTAGCTGGCGTATGTGCTCGTGCGTGTCATGACCAATCATTTGGTAGGACGTCGGGGTTATTGAGTTCACACTCCTGTAGCTGAACTTTATCAAGGGCTCTCTTAAAGTTTAACAAAACTGTTCTTTGTGAAACTTGTTTTAGATGTGTACGTAGGTTTGATGTCCACTTACTTGGAGTAGAAGAAATACTCATACTCAATAAATTGTATTCAATGTATATTTGTAAACTATCAAACCTATTTGTATTTTTTTGTAAGTTACAGTGTATGTAATGTGAATTTTATAGAGCCATTAAAGTTATATGTAATGCATAGTGTAAGCATTTTTGATTGATTTGAACTCTCTCTCTTATCTCTATGTCCTTGTATATATTGCGGACCTATCTGACCACTTTGCTGTACAGATCAGTCCAAGAACACTCAGGTCTCAACAATTTTCAACGTTAACTTGGACACTTCCCTATATTTAATTTTGTTCCCGCTGTTCCCCAACCACCCGATCTCTAACCTATATGCGTTAAAGAACATGCACTTTTTAAAACTATCGGCATTTTAAAAAAAAATTAATACAGCAGGTAAAAATAGATTTTTTAAAACTCGTTTTCATATCAGCTTCACACCACCCCTCCCTTCCCCCCCCCCCCCACCCCCCAAAAAAAAATTAAAACTATTTTTTCATTTTATTATCGTAAAATGTTCTTTTTCAAAATAATTACCAATTTTATAAATATAAGTCCAACAAATTATAAACCAAATCAAATTTTTGTAAGGTGAACATATTCTTATAATTTTAAGAACTTCCGTCGTTTACTGAATATTTTATAAAACAGTTATTTTTGTCAATTGGTCCATAAAAATGGCAGACATCCTAAGCGAAAAAATGCGGAAAGGATTGTGATGAAATTCATGACCCATAAAGTATATACACATATACTCGCACACACTTAAGGTCAGATTTTGTTTCTTTTTGTTTTTTTTTTTTTAAAAATAGTAATAGGTTTTTATTAATACAGAATCGCTAAACTAAAAAGTTTTATTTTAAAAAGTTAGATAAGCAAGTAAAACTGGTAAATCTCACAATTCATAGATTATTTCCCTTAGATCATTGGCAAGTCCATCGCTTTCATCCTCACTGATTTACCTCGAAATAATATAGTTCGACTAATTTTTTATTTTATTTTATGAATTGAGCTTTATGCATTTTAGTTAAAGATCATTTTTTACCAAATAAAAAAAAACCGTCATCAATATAGAATATTCTGCCCCGTGATAATTCTCTCGTGTAACAACTGACAAGACATCTTAACGAAATCGCAAGACAGAAATTTGAAACTGAGCAGCGCGGCAGGCGGATGCCAGGGCAAGGGTTGAAAGGTCACAACGCTGACGAGCGGTAAAGATAAGGATGTGACACCAAGCAGTAGTTAAAAAACTCCCTAGTGATCACGTCTCGTGACCCGTGACGTAAATCAGTGTGTGAGACGACAACCCGCGGTGCTCGCCTGGGTTGACAACCGTCCGTAAATTTACAGACAGGCCGAAACAATTTGATGGACAATGGCTGGCTCGTTAATTTCTGTAAACAAAACTTTACGAAGTCCATCAAAAAAAAAAATGAGACATGATAAAAAAAAATATTCTGAAGCCAAACAAAGCGCGAAATCTCAGCCTTAATGATTTCTTCGAGTTTGTTTCCTTTTTGTTTGTTTTTGTTTATTTTTTTTAATTCTTTTATAATAATCAGAGCAACTCAGCACTTACGACAACACTGTTAAATAAATAAACTTTTTTTTTAAAAAAAGGCTTACGTCTCTTCATTATATGACACAGATTAAATTGAGACAAAGTTGTACGGATATTTGGATATTCTATTTAGCTTCAGAATTTCAACAAAATTATTTTTTAAATAAGTGGATATTATATTTAGCTTCAGAATTTCAACAAAATTATTTTTTAAATAAGTGGAAAGTTTTAGAATTTTTGCTCGTAAATTTTATTTTTACTGATTTGGCAACCCTGTTGCTTACGTTAAAAAAAAACTTGAGAAAATATTCAATCTCAAGTTCGAAGGAATCAATTTGGAGAAGTTCTTGTTTTAAGCCGTTAGGGAAAAATGTGAAACATGAATAACATGCATGATGTTAAATTCGAAACAGGAAGTGCAACTCTTAGATCAGCGGTTCTCAACCTTCTTAATGACGCCACCCTTTAAGACAGTTTCCTCGTGCTGTGGTGACCCCCGATCATGAAATTATTATCGTTGCTACTTCATAAATATGTGTGTTTCCGATGGTCTTAGGCGACCCTCTGTGTAAGGGTCGTTCAACCCCCCCCCCTCCCTTTTCCCCAAAGGGATCGCGACCCACAGGCTTAGAACCGCTGACTTGGATGATTACCCTTCAGCGGAAGTGACGCGTTATTTGACGAACCCCGGGTTGGTGGGCTTGAGTGTCACGTGATAGCGTGCCAATTTAAGAAATGTTATCTTTGTGCGTCAGGAGGAGAAAAGATAAACTTTTGGTAATTGGTCAATTATGTAAGTAGCAAATTTGGCCTTGTACCAGTAATTTAATTACCCCCCACCCCCTTTTTTTTTTCTAAACGCGCGCATTAAAAAAAGTAAATGATTATATTAACAAGTTTAATGTGAGCACGAACATTTGCAGATGCAGAAAGGACAAAAAAAGTGGCGGGTGGGAGCCTAAAATCCTTACAATCATTTACGATATTCTGAAACTTTTGTAGAAAACATGTCTGGGGTAATGTCAACTCATTTAAAGGATTCCCAAGCTTTTCTTTCCAAAAAAAAATTGGTAGAGGGTTTTGAGAATATACCAATTGTTTTCAGGATATAGCACTAGTTTTCAGGATACACCATTAGTTTTTAGGATTTACCACTAGTGTTAAAGATATACAACTCGGATACTTTTAAGGATATACCACTAATATTTTTAGGATTCAATACTAGTTTTTAAGATAAAACACTAGTTTTTTTAGGATACAACACTAGTTTTTTATAAATACTAGTTTTTTAGGATACAACACTAGTTTTTAGGATACAACACTGTTTTTTTAGTATAAAACGCTAGTTTCAGGATACAACCATAGATTTTTTAGGATACAACACTAGTTTTTAGGATACAACACTAGTTTTAGTATACAAATTAATTTTATGATACAACACTAGTGTTAAGATACAACACTCGTTTGCTGTAATGAGTTTAAAAGAAGTCAGCAAATCGTTCATTTATTTTTTAGTTTACAAGAAAATATCAGGGGAAAAAATTCCCTCCTGCCACAAAATGTTGTGATGTGGGGAAGGGTGTGTTGGTGGTTGATTTTGGGACAGGTGAGAACTGTGTCAGGTGGGGATTTTTTTAATAACTTTAGCACTTAGCACTGAGCTGACTTTATCCAAAATAAAATTGAAAACCAGGAATTTTTGTTTCAGAAGAAAATTTAGCAGGAACCCTTGTGTTTTATTTAACATAGAACCCCAGGCGCTAGAGGAGTGGATCCCAAACCAAGAGAAACGTCCCTGAAAATCAACACACACACGCACACGCACACACACACACACACACACACAATAATACCTAATACAAAAATGTTAGAGGGTTATCGTGTCGTCAATATTAAAAACCCCAGAGGCGTATCCACAAAATGAATGAGGTTAGAAGACATTGGACCAGGTGGCTGTTTGTGTCATGCAGCCAATACTTAAATAAGTGCAACGGCAGGCGCGTACACAACTGAGGTAATGGAACACAAGAAAGATGAGACTGACAAACAAATATACGTTAGGAAATGTTAAGGTTGTGCGTGTATGTTAAGGTTGTGCGTGTATGTTAAGGTTGTGCGTGTATGTTAAGGTTATGCGTGTATGTTAAGGTTGTGCGTGTATGTTAAGGTTGTGCGTGTATGTTAAGGTTATGCATGTATGTTAAGGTTATGCGTGTATTTTAAGGTTGTGCGTGTATGTTAAGGTTATGCATGTATGTTAAGGTTGTGCGTGTATGTTAAGGTTATGCATGTATGTTAAGGTTGTGCGTGTATGTTAAGGTTGTGCGTGTATGTTAAGGTTGTGCGTGTATGTTAAGGTTGTGCGTGTATGTTAAGGTTGTGCGTGTATGTTAAGGTTATGCATGTATGTTAAGGTTGTGCGTGTATGTTAAGGTTATGCATGTATGTTAAGGTTGTGCGTGTATGTTAAGGTTGTGCGTGTATGTTAAGGTTGTGCGTGTATGTTAAGGTTGTGCGTGTATGTTAAGGTTGTGCGTGTATGTTAAGGTTGTGCGTGTATGTTAAGGTTGTGCGTGTATGTTAAGGTTGTGCGTGTATGTTAAGGTTGTGCGTGTATGTTAAGGTTGTGCGTGTATGTTAAGGTTGTAGTTTTATATAGTTTTTGATCGCCATCTTAATGGCTTTTAAGCATAAGACCGTCATTTGATGCATTCAAACTAAAAACAACATAAGAAGCGAATAGGATGTTTTTATGAAATTACCTTCGATCAGACAAAGTAATGTCTATTTATTGATCAGGCAAAATAATGTCTATTTATTGATCAGACAAGATAAGACAACTTAATATGTCAGGGGAAAAAAGGCAAATTTACCGTTTAGACAAATTAAAGCAAATTTATCGTTTAGACAAATGAACGCAAATTTATCGTTTAGACAAATTAAAGCAAATTTATCGTTTAGACAAATTAAAGCAAATTTATCGTTTAGACAAATTAAAGCAAATTTATCTGTCAGAAAAAATAGGGAAAATTTGTCGTGGTGTCGTTTTGTATTATAAAAACGTATAAATAATTGTGATTCATTTGATTCTACTATAATGTCTTGTCAACGTCGCTTAGATAGACGTTGTGCATTGGAAATCTTTATGTAGAACATGTCTCATTAAATTTGTTTTCTTAACAATTGAATCCTTTTTGAAGAAATATAACTTAAAATGATTATGAGTTGGGGGAACATCGTCTTTCGGTTTAACTGTATCATAACTCAAAGACCCATTCCGGACTTTCAATGAATGACTTTAAGTCAAAGTCAAGTACTTGAAGTCAGTTGGGGAGTGTAGTCACAAGACCCAAGCACACTCCCACTCCCTACATCTGACCGACATAATCTTAAATCCATAAGGACAATGTGGAATTTATGATGATATCTCGTGAACTTGGCCCGGTGTCAAATGTCATTAATCACGTCTTGAGAAAGCTCTGACGTCACCAGACGGTACACCGGTGCTTGGTTTGTGTACACAAATCTGTCATGGCAGCAATAAGGACGTTATAATTTAGAAACTAACTTCCGGAACGTCTTTCCTGGTGTCGTCATTTCTTGCAGCGCGTCTTAATATGCCACACGAAAGCAGATTCTGGAGCCGGGGCCATTGTCTTTTGTGTGACTCTTGGAATCCATGTTTCATTGCAGTCCATGAAGTAGCGAATTTGTATAGAGGCTCTCACGCCTATCAGACAGACATCTGAGATTGTCTGATTACGTTTGTGTCTCAGCCACGGCTTGACATACCTGGCCACGTCACGACTGGTGTCGTCCAACGGAAAGTGTTAGTTTTATCGAGGAACGGCATCTCGTAGACAAAAATGGTGTTTGTTTGGGCGTAAAAAAGAGGGTACGCCTATGGAACGTTTACACGCAAACGACGCCAGAGAAATGGAATTCACGTGTGGGAGTGAATTAGACTTCGGATATTGAAATGATGGCTTTTGGGTTCGAATCTCGTTTTTTGGAACTGTTGAACAATTACTCAACGTACATAACAAGGTGACGCCATGAGATAGAGAGAGAGAGAGAGAAAGAGAGAGAAAGAGAGAGAGCGAGAGCGAGAGAGAAGCAGCAGCATTTCTCAAAGATTTCTCTCATGCAATTAAGACAAGCCTCCGTGTCTCCACTAGACCAACGGTTGTTCCCATTAGGTTGCCGGTCCAACATAAATATTTATGGTCAAATAAAAAGACAACATAATTAACAAATCTGGTTCCGGTCCCTGGTGCAGTTTTGAAACTTGTCCACCGATGCGCCAAACTGAAAAGTTTGGGAACCGCTGCACTATAAACAAAACTGTTATAAGGGACGATTCCATTCTCCAAGATGTATGTATCAGATTGTATCATTTCAAGCCTCGATCTAACAGTAGCTTTAATGTTACAAATAAGAGGCGATTTGTAACAGTCGTCTGGAGGAAGGGCGGGAAGGTTGATTCGGTATAAAGCATCGACTTAACACTGGGAATAAATCTAAACTGACTTGTCACGTGACAATGTTACTGTTTACAGAAATCTTTTAATCCTATACATGCAATAAAATGAACATGTTTCTTGTTAAGCACACAGAGGTCCGGTTCAGATAACATGACCCAACTCCCCTTTCTTCCCTCCCAGTCCCCTCCTCCACTCCTGTTAAAAAGGTTTGGTTTGTTGTTCATCAAACTTAAATCTCTGGTCATGAAGCCTGGCCCGTGTGCGCACACGGCTGTGACGTCAGCAGATGAAGATGAAAGGAACAGTTTGTTAGAATCTTCACCCCCATCCCCCAATTAATTTTTTTTATGACCAGTTGGGGGGAGGGCGATGTTTTTGGTTAAATATGAACTAAAGTCATCAAGCCGTGCCATGAAATGTGCCGGCAAACAACATGAACCGGATGTTGACATTCATGTGCAAGCTTATGAAAAACCAAAGATGAAGTCTCTAAATTTTTCTGTGGAATTTTTTTTAAAAAACTATTTATAAACAAACTTGTTCCATCTGAGCACCTAACAAGTGAAGAACCTAACAAAAGATTCTAACTCTTGGGGGTGAAGATAACACACCCTGGGGTGGTCCTGCCAAGGGCGTCGGGCTACTTCATAATTATAATGGATATTAACATGAATTGCATTTAAGTTTTTTAACTACTTTCTATTCCTAAATTGTTTTTGTCTGTCCCGTCTGCTGGGGAAGACTCTTAGCCGAAACGATCTTCTTTTATTGTTCTGTCTTTCTATTTCAAGCGTCCACATACCTTGTTCTGCAATTAACTTTATAAATGGCTGCGATCTAGGTCAATCCATGATAGGCCTAAAGGTATATTAACATGTTTCAAAACAATTTTAATTTTGAAATGTATCAATTTGCCTGTTGAAATGATTATCTAATACAGTGGTTCTCAACCTTCCAAATGCCGCGACCCTTTAATACAGTTCCTCATGTTGTGGTGACACCCCCCCACCCCAAACATTGGATTTTCGATGCTACTTTATAAATATATGCTTTCCGGTGGTCTAAGAGGACCAATCGCTCGCCACCCACAGCTTGAGAACCGCTGATCAAATAGTTAAATATATTTATGTGTTTGCACCCTTGTTTATAAACTTGTTTTTGTAGTCTTAATCGTAATTAGCTAGGCCTTAATGGTGATCTGAACGATAGAGTTACATCTGCTTCCAAAAGATAAGGGGCGCAAAACTCGTCTTTTTACTGGTCCACCCCAGGGTGAATTTTTTTAGATATATTATGGAGTGACATTTTCGGTATTCGCCTCTGGTGCCGCTTTTCATCAACACGGCCCTGGTCGTTTATACAAAACTTTAGTCCAACATTCTGATCGGCTCGACTTCCACCGACGTAAGCCCGTGAGTCACCGTGTAAGTGAGGTGATGAGATAGATTACTCACCTGAGAAAGGGTGAGGTGATGAGATAGATTACTCACCTGAGAAAGGGTGAGGTGATGAGATAGATTACTCACCTGAGAAAGGGTGAGGTGATGAGATATGGTACTAACCTGGACAGGGGGATGTGGTGAGATAGGGTACTCACCTGGACAGGGTGAGGTGATGAGATAGGGTACTAGCCTGGGGCAAGGTGGGGTGATGTGATGGACTACTCACCTAAGACAGGGTGGGGTGATGTGATGGACTACTCACCTGAGACAAGGTGGAGTGATGTGATGGACTACTCACCTGAGACAGGGTGGGGTGATGTGATGGACTATTCACCTGAGACAGGGTGGAGTGATGTGATGGACTACTCACCTGAGACAGGGTGGAGTGATGTGATGGACTACTCACCTGAGACAGGGTGGGGTGATGTGATGGACTACTCACCTGAGACAGGGTGGAGTGATGTGATGGACTACTCACCTGAGACAGGGTGGGGTGATGTGATGGACTACTCACCTGAGACAAGGTGGGGTGATGAGCTACTCACATAGACAAACTGGCGTGTAACAAGCCCAGGTGAGAACGTGGCCTACATTTCTGATTCTACGTTTTTTCCATCACAAGATTTGAACTCATAAGTCAAATACCAAATAAAGGGTGGGGTATATGATGAATGGGATGCTCTTTCTGCACATCACCTATTCTATGCCCCATTATTTGCCCCATTCTATGCCCCCTTCTGTCTCTACTTACTAATTATATTTCTGAGACACGATTTTGTTTAATTTCTATTATTCTATATAAGTATTAAGTTTTGTACTTAACAGTTTGTCAATATCGTGTGTGTTTCTCTCTCTCTCTCTCTCTCTGTCTCTCTCACTTTCTCTCTCTCTCTCAAACACACAATCACATAGCTCTTCTTCCATATTGCCCTCACCCTGGGCTCCGTATACATTCCCTCGCTCGACTCATTCCCTCAATAACACCGACCAACAACATCGCCCTGTTCTACCACAGCATCGCCCTGTTCTACCAAAACATCGCCCTGTTCTACCACAGCATCGCCCTGCTCTACCACAGCATCGCCTTGTTCTACCACAACATCGCCTTGTTCTACCACAGCATCGCCCTGCTCTACCACAACATCGCCCTGTTCTACCACAGCATCGCCCTCTTCCAAGCTACTACAGCATCACCCTGTTCCACGCTACCACAGCATCGCCCTGTTCCACTCTACAATAAAACTTCTTGTTACGTCTATGAACTATGTTTTTTCATGGCTTATCATTTTCTATCCCTGGGATTCTCAAACAAAGTTTTTAGGCACCGCTGTAATGTCAAGGGTTTGAAAAGGTAAACTTGAAAAATGGGCCATTTTAAGAATATAACGCTCCTTTTCACCTTCAGAAAAGGGCGCTATTCTTTCAAATTCGCTCTTAAGAAATACGTGGCGTAGCCATTGTAAGTGCTGATTGGTGGGGGGTAAATATTTTTACCGCCCCTCGATTAAAAGGCCGTCTTCTTAGCCCCCCCCCCCTTCCAAGTGCACCCTTTTAAAATAATTTGTAATTAATTGGGTATAACACATTTATTTAAAGAAATCTTTTATTTTGTTTCAGTAACATTAGTCTGCAATAGGATTTGTCATTTCCAAGACCGGAAAATGTCACATCGCTTTACGTAAAGTTACAGTTTTTTGACAATATCTTCGTAAATAATAACAACGTATTTTCGCAATATATATATATATATATATATATATATATATATATGTATATATATATGTATATATGTATATATATATTTATATATATATATATATATAGCAATACCAATTTGTAAAATCTTTCGTAAATAAATGTGTAAACACGTTTTCGTGTAGGTTAAGACCCTCTATGCTGGCTCACATGAACGTAGAAGTACCGAACAGATGTTGATAGATTGGCCAAACGGAATACCAGAATGTTTTATTGATAACTTTCCGCCATTAAATTACAAGCCCTATTAAAGAAAGTAACGTTATTGTCTCGTCTTGAGGTTGATATGTTGTGACATGACGAAATTATGAATTGTAACACTTAGTTTAAATTCATTTTCGCGAAGCCAAGATAAAATAAGTTTTGAGAACCATTTACGTTTACACTTTATCAAAAATATATTCCAGTATGAGATATCTTTGAGATTCAGTCGTGCACCAAGCTCAGCAAGGTGGTTGGAGGCTTACAGGAAATTACTATCGCTATCAGATATAAATAAAACTGGAGCGGAAGTGACGTTAGAAGTTTTGGATAAAGAAGATGGCTGTTCTTTCTTATAAGTTTTGTTTGCTCCGCGTGACGTCAGATCCTGTCCAGTTTATAAAATTGACTTCCTTTGGTTTATTAAACACAAAAGGGGCGTCGTAGTAGATCTCCCTGTCCAAGTCAAAGCTACGTCATATTCATTATTCGATGTTATTACATACCAACCACGTGATATCTTGGATGAAAAAAATGGCCATAGGGAGGTGGTTAATGCAGCGGTTCCCTAAATGAATAAAAATGCACTACATTTATTGGGCCAACATTAGTTCCACCTTACTCATTCATTTTAACAACCCCCCCCCCCCCCCCCACACACAAACCAAAAAAAATTGAGGCAAGGCAAAAACATGACAAATCCTTCCACAAAAAAAGAAGACAGCAGACCGTCTGAGTGTAACGTCTGAGTGTAACGTCTGAGTGTAACGTCTGAGTGTAACGTCTGAGTGTAACGTCTGAGTGTAACGTCTGAGTGTAACGTCTGAGTGTAACGTCTGAGTGTAACGTCTGAGTGTAACGTCTGAGTGTAACGTCTGAGTGTAACGTCTGAGTGTAACTATTTGTACAGACATTTACAGTTTAATTAAAATGCACACCTAGCCTAGCACCCCCCTGCTTAGGAGTACAATACACAACAGTGGGCGGTGGCAGCACTAGTTTCACTGCCTTGGGAGCTTCATCGTCTGGCAGGGTAGAGTGCTACTAATCTCGAAACCAGATTTCTCGTGCTTGAGATTCTAAGGAGATACTCTCGACGCTATATTAGCATGAAAGGGGAAACCAGATGACGTCATAATAGGAAGCAGGAACTCTAGCAGTGCCGCGTGAATTAAGGTGGGCGTTACAGGTCGCCATGAAAAGTAAAGGCATTTGGGTTTTTTTTTAAATAATATTTAATTAAGAACCGAACATGCATGGAGGTACAAGCCAGAACCACTGATGGCAAACAAGTATTATGAAGAGCCAGAACAATTGATGGCAAGCAAGTCATATGGAGGATGACAGAACAACACGAGTAATATAGTATGTACTTAAACCTTTTAATTATTCATTGACACATGACTGTATGTAATTAGTCACATTTCACTTTGTATTACAATTAAAATGACGTCCGTGCATTTTTACGTTGGTACTGAGTGCGAGATGTTGTCAAACAATGTGTATGGGGGATGCATGTTATAGAAAGGTGTGAGACACCTTGTACTCTAGTAGTTATGAATCAAAAGGGAAATGTGCTCCGATCATGACACTGACATCTCTACCAATAACAAGTCTAAGTGTTTGAGAGTATGTCCGTTGTAAAACACAGGTTTGAGAGTAAAACTTATACATTGATAGGACACAGTGTATGGCGTCCTCGGAGGAGACTACATAATTAACACTTTGAAATCTCTCTCTTTGCTCCCTTTTTAACTCCTCTCTCTCTCTCTCTCTCTCTCTCTATCTCTCTCTCTCCCTCTCTCACCTCTTTCCTCTCGTTTTTCTCTCAATTCTCTCTGCACTCTTTGCTCACGATCTCTTCTCTCTCTCTCTCTCTCTCTATCTCTCTCCCCTCTTATCTCCTCTCTCTGTCTATCCTCTATATCACTCCTCTCTCTCCTCTCGCTTTAGTCTTTCTCGCTCTCTCCCCCTCTCTCTCTCTCTTCTTGCTTTCATTCTCCTTTCTTCCCGTCTTGACATCCTTCTCTCTCATTTGGCTAATGACCTTGGCCAGATTATGAAAATTAAAACGAGGCTCACTTTTGGATATCTAAGCCATACGATGTTTATTTTATCAGCTCACATCCGCACCCGCCCCCCTCCCCGACACACACACGCACATGCACACAGATTGTCTCACAAACCAAACACACAGAAACACACACGAACACACACAGCACAGATTGTCTCACAAACCAAAACAGACAGAAACACACACGAACACACACAGCACAGATTGTCTCACAAACCAAAACACACAGAAACACACACGAGCACACACAGCACAGATTGTCTCACAAACCAAAACACACAGAAACACACACGAGCATACAGCACAGATTGTCTCACAAACCAAAACACACAGAAACACACACTGGCACACACAGACAAGATTTCATAACCTTAACATTAACGCTACTCAGAGATGTTGTAGTATTTAGGTCGCTCTAAGGGAGGTAAGTTGTAGGAGGATATGGTTGTGTGTAAGGGCGAGCAGTGCAGTGCATTTTGAAGTGGAACTAAGAGGGATAATAAATGGGAGCAGTAAAAGGGATACGTGATATGTATGATATGGAGAAATATGACATGATTAGGGGAGGTAAACTTAATGATTATTTTGCGCAAAATGGAGGAACTAAGGGAGGTAAGTTTAATGTATGC
This sequence comes from Omphiscola glabra, assembly GCA_964017045.1. Lineage (NCBI taxonomy): Eukaryota > Metazoa > Mollusca > Gastropoda > Lymnaeidae > Omphiscola > Omphiscola glabra. The sequence goes on along the minus strand of OZ024803.1, from coordinate 13,730,164 downwards.
TATAGTCCAATATGGAGGGAATAAGGGAGGTAAGTTTAGAGTTATAACACAGGAACTTGATAAAAGTGTATACTTTAAGCTTTTAAATGTCATTTAGTTCGCACATCTCCATACACAAGAAGAAGAAAGGAAATTTTCTTTTGTTTTTCTCGGGATCCGGAGCTGTATTAAGTGTTTTCCACTAATCTGAGCCAACTTACAGCCTGACAATCTGAGCCAACTTACAGCCTGACAATCTGAGCCAACTTATACCCTGACAATCTGAGCCAACTTACAGCCTGACCTGAGCCAACTTACAGCCTGACAATCTGAGCCAACTTATACCCTGACAATCTGAGCCAGCTTACAGCCTGACAATCTGTGCCAAGTTCTACCCTGGCCTCAACAATCATTGCATTCGTATTTTTTCAATCTTCAAACTTTTTACTATTTGTATGTACCGCACAGCATAATGCCAATCTTCCTCACGTCGATTATATCAAAAATGCCCCCGTCTTAAAAATTATATATTGGTGTACATAGCACAGCGCGTTGTTGTACAACGACCTGAAAAACATTTACTACCACTGCCACACTGTCCATCTAAAGTCTAGAGACGTGCCGGACATTCAGCGACCAGACTCAGATGATGACGTCTGCAAACTTGTTCATCAATGCATTTCGCAGAACCGGACATTCAGCGACCAGACTCAAATGATGACGTCTGTAAACTTGTTCATCAATGCATTTCGCAGAACCGGACATTCAGTGACCAGACTCATATGATGACGTCTGCAAACTTGTTCATCAATATATTTCGCAGAAAAACACGCTGCATTAAATTTTTAACAATCACGTGACCTCGGATTTTATTCTAATCCAGTATTCTATTATTTGGCGAGGTCTTCTTTCCGCAGAATAAAAAAGGCCGCTGTTTTGTTTAGAACGGTGGTCGCCAAATTTCGGGACATAACGGACCACAACATTCGTAAGTTTAGATCCCGTGGACCGAATATGTATAGTTTTTAAATAAATAAGTGTATAAAATCTTGATTAGAGAACTTCCAGTTTCATCACTTGCCATGCAGCTATGTAATATATCGTAATTATAAATGCTTACTTAATTTTAACAGAATTATCAAAGTTAGTTTAATTATTAAAATATGAACGAAACTTATTTTAGTATTACTATTAAACATTGTCAGTGCGATTTGTGTTCCAACGTGTTTGAGAGACGTTCATGGGTGTTTGGCTTCAATGACGTCACTGCAAGACTGCGTGACGTCTTTATCCCAGGCCGAGACCGATGCCGAGTGTTAGTAACCGTGAGACAAGAAAATGTATTTTCCGCACAAATATGTTGTTGTAAATTGGATGGCATTTTTTATTAATATTTTAACTCAGCAATGAGTGGTGGAAGTTTATGGTAAGACAAAAATGAGATCTTGATAAGGATGAACGGAATTGAGGCTGTGGTCAGGTGATAGGTCGGCCAGTCTTACTTTTTAACTCATGCTTAGATGGCAGTCTTCAGTGCTTGCTTCAATGGATCTATTATCCCCCATATCGCCATATCTAGGATCTTCTTTCTTTTGGGTAATAACGACTCAAAGATGCCGTGAGTGATCGCAGTGCTCTTGAACAAGAGTTATCCCCCCCCTGCCGGGTGACATCATTCTCTTTCCCCCCCCCCCCCCCCCCCCCCCCCAAAATGTATTCATCAAATTTTGAAACATTTGCAGATCTTCTTCAGCCAAACTCGATTGCCACAGTAATATTTGCTTGTGAAAAAGTATCCATTTTATATCACAATGTGAACACGTTCTTACGTTGTCCTTGCAAGAGTTATGGTTAGTACATTCATCAGCGGGAAAACAATTCTGTCAGGCATGTAGGTTTCGCTACCTACTCATCGTATGTCAGGTATGCAAGCTTGGCTACCCACTCATCCATCGTCTGTCAGGCATGCTAGTATGGCTACCCGCTCATCGTCTGTCAGCTATGCAAGCTTGGCTACCCACTCATCCATCATGGGAAAAAATTTCTCAAAATTGTGGATTATTTGGTGCTTGAAAAATAATAACAGTCGGGTTAGTATTTTGCTCCTTGACAGAAATCTCATCTTACCTTGAAGCCTAAAGAAGAGGGTGAGTAAAAGAAATACTGGAAACCCATTATTTTCACAAAGTGCCTCAAATATTCAAGTCAAATTTCATGTATAATTTTAATAACATCTGATACTATTTCGTATAGTTCTGCGGACACATTGTTTTGCCCCAAGTTGCTCACGATGTATAATGAAGAGTGCACGTACACGAAATAACCGGGTGGCCAACATTTTTCACCTCTGCAACAATTCATCAAAGATGTCCAGTTATATTTGCAGCACCTTCTGTACATATCCCAATACATTTGTTGACATTCAGTTTTAGGAAAATAAATATTAATGGCTTTAAAAATCTGCATTTGAAAGTGTTCGCGGATATGGGAATTACTTTCAGCTTCTGAACAACCTTCTGTCTCAAAAACTCGTCCACATGCAAAACTTAATTAATTTGTCTCCAATCATACGGTTTTTTGTTGGTTTTTCTTTTGTTTGTTTTTTTTTTGCGATCTGATGTGCTATCAGACAAGCAGCCCTTTAATAGGGAATTATCTCCGTCATTTTTGTTACAGCAATTGCGCGCTTTTGCATATTTTAACACATTCTTTGAAAATATTCAAGTGTTTTCTTAGCTAAATTCGGGTTTTTTGATTGCAAGTGTCTTTGAGTTTCCAAGTTTTCAAAGGCATCTTTTAATAAACTCTCAGAATACTCGTCACAGAGTGGCTGTGGACGGAGTTCACTATCAAGTTCCTGAATAAATCTAAATTTCAAGTGGCTAGAGTTATCTTTTCTTGATACTTTGATGAGTTTTTTTGTATATACTGTAGTACATTGTTGTTACCAGGAAATGTTACAAATGTAATTATTTTACGTGGTTGCAACTTTGTCATTTTTACATGAACATTTATTAAAAACGTAACCGAATTGTCACTAAGTGTATAAGAATTTCTAGGAATCCTTTTTTTTTTTTTTTAAATCTTAATAAAACATTTCAAAAATGCAAATATTGTCCAGCTTTTTCTCCGGACCACCAAAATTTTCTGGTGGTCCACCGGTTGGCGATCTCTACTTTAAAATATCAATCAGCTGGTCCAGATGCATTGTTGATCATCGCTGTGCACAATGCACCACTAAATGAAGCACCTATGCACTACACAACCTTTTCGGTTATCCGAAACATAATTTTTCCTTTTTTTTCCATTTAGTGCGGATAATTAAAACGTTATGTATATGTGACATTCTACTGTATATTTGACATTCTACTGTACATTTGACTTTCTACTGTACATTTGACATTCTACTGTACATTTTACATTCTACTGTACATTTGACTTCTACTGTATATTTAACATTCTACTTTACATTTGACAGTCTACTGTATATTTGACATTCTACTGTACATTTGACATTCTACTGTATATTTGACATTCTACTGTATATTTGACATTCTACTGTATATTTGACATTCTACTGTATATTTGACATTATACTGCATATTTGACATTCTACTGTACATTTGACATTCTACTGTATATTTGACATTCTACTGTAAATTTGACATTCTACTGTACATTTGACATTCTACTGTACTTTTGACATTCTACTGTACATTTGACATTTTAACCAAAAAACATCACCTCGTCACCTACATGCGTTTAGTCCAGCGACCAAATTTAAATATGAAATCAATTTCTAAACATTCCTTTCTTGAAATGAAACATGCATCTGGTAATGACAGGAACTGACAGTTTACTCAATATTTTCACTCACCTTTTTCTGCCTATCTTCGCAATGAGGTCAGCATCGTCCATTATTGTAAAGTCCAAAAACTCTTCTTGGGTGTCTTGAACAGAGGTGGTTTCCCTTTATTATTCTCTCCCAAAGTCGCAATGACTTGTTTCTTCAATAAATGGCGAAATTCAACAAACGTCTCCTATGTCGGTAGATCGGTGCTCTTTTCCTTTTTTTTTTAGAATGTGAAATATACTCTCGAAACCTTTGACGCAAAAAGCCACACGGTGAAATAACTGTGCCAATCAAGACGATATAGAGTTATTGTTCCTGATTAGTTGACGTCACGAATACCTAGCCATTGAGGGGGGAAAAACACGTTTGTTAAAAGTAAATCCACACACAGAGGCAGAGAAAGATCAAAATGCCGAAATAGGATGTATAGCTGGGCGGTTAATGGGGAGTTGAAAGACTAAAGAGTTAATGGATACCCTCGCCAGACTCAAACAGTGACCCCGATGTCATTCTGTGAGGGGGGAGGGGTAGCATTGGGTGGGGGGATATCGGCTGCGAACGTGTGACTAAGTGACGTAGACTAGGTGGACTAATGTTGGTTGGAGGGTGGCAAGTCTATTACCGGATAAATCCGTAGAAAACATTTCTATGAAGTATTTTTAATGCATACGTCATTCCGCCCACGAAAAAAAAAAAAAAAAGAAACAATTGCATTGAGTCACGGGACGGGGACTGGGTGATGCCAACTGGTATTGTAAGGCTGCCATCAGATGTTGCTGTAGACACATGTACCGTATATTAATGTTGAACTCGTTAACGCGTGTTTGACGTACGGTAAGCAAAGCTACTGACGCATTAAGCCGCCAATAGGCAGGGCCATGAATGCAGTGATCAATGTTGTTTTTAAATTATTGGAGCGGCAAACATGTGTAACAAACCTTTCAACTTTTAGATCTATGTATTTGTAAAATGATAACAGTAACATAAGAACTTTAATAACAACTAGAAATGCCGTGGAAAAGTGTATCTGTCATTCACAGAATGTATTCGTACAAGCATGCAGCGGTGGTTTGGAGCCGGTTCGGTCAGGTTCGTGCGAACCGTTAGTTCGTGGGCCCAGTCGCCAGATCCCTTAATCGTAATTTGACTGACTGTGGCGGTGATCGATATGGCATAAAGGGGACATACTAACTGCGAACCCTTTGTTACGAATTTGGCAATACACCGCTGCAAGCATGTACTGTGGTGGGGTGAGTGGTGGGGTGAGTGTCACCTGCACCACACATATGGACACCCTATACAGGGACACCACATCCGCGGGTGTCACCTGCACCACACATATGGACGTAGCTGGATCGTCTCAACAATGTAAATTATTGTATTTCAAGGAAAACGTTAAAATTTATTTATATTTATAAACGACCTTTGACACTGTCATTTTAAATATTTATAATGAGGGAGCCGGGCCAAGTGAGTGAGATGATGCTATCTCCACGACACTAAATGCACCTTTACGTTGTTCTTATGTTTTTAAACACAATCTTCATAAATTATTTGCAATTTTCTTTATCACACAATGCTTTGTGGCGCATTGCTGCTGGGATGCACCCTTTGACACCATTAAGTTAACCAGTCTGCTGGTATACTCCCTTTGACACCATTAAGTCCATTAAGTTTACCAGTCTGCTGGTATACTCCCTTTGACACCATTAAGTCCATTAAGTTTACCAGTCTGCAATGAAACAACTGACGGGGAAATAGAACGGCAACGTTTTTGTAACTGTTTCGAAGTTGATGTCGTAAAGTTGATGTCGTAAAGTTGATGTTGTAAAGTTGATGTCGTAAAGTTGATGTCGAAAAGTTGATATCGTAAAGTTGATGTCGTAAAGTTGACGTCGTAAAGTTTAGCTTTCACCGGGTGGGGAAACATGAAGGCTTCCCACAGTAATTAGATTGACTCCATTTCTTCTATTTAGTGTACCTCAATGACATGTCTTCTATTTAGTGTACCTCAATGACATGTCTTCTATTTAGTGTACCTCAATGACATACTTCAGAATGTTTCATGAGTGTAGTCGCTTGTTTTTGTTTTGTGGTGTTGATTTGTTTTTTTTGTTTTTTAATAGAAAGGGAGGAATAATTATTTGCAATGAGATTTGCAACAGTGATGTCAAGTATAAGGACTTCTTGTAAGGCCATTCGTCAGAGTCTGTATATCAACTTGTGAGCTCTCATTTTTGTCTACCAAGGTCAGACAATGTCTAGGGAGTACTTCTTATAACTCAACAACTTTAGGGGGTGGGGGGCGTCATTTTCAATCGGCAGCCATTGCCTTCGATATCGGTACAGAAATTTTAATGAAATATTTAGTTGCAATGTCCTTGGTACAATTGAAACAAACAAAAAATTTAAACCTTGACTCTCTCCTAACATGGTCCTAACGGGGTAGGAAAGGACGGGTGCAGTTTTTTTTTTTAAATTGGAAATATGGTGGCAAAAGTCTTGGCGGCAAAAACCCTAAAATAGCTACGCCCCTCTCCCCAGTACCTTTCAACTTTTGAAGTCGGCCCAGACCTTCCTTGTTGAGGATATATTTACCTTAGGATGAAATTAACCGACAGCTGAATTCTAAAATATACGTATAAAATTATCAAGCCTGTAAAACTGACATGTTTTTAACTAAAGCCTATCAAATACAAAACTATGACACACAGAATTTTTTTTTTTTAAACTTTAAGGATACATCTCCTCACAGTCCAAGGACGACCCGTCAGTCAATCATTTCCGGGTTGAGTTTTTCTTGTTTTTTGTTTTTTTAAATCCATACCAAAAGTGTAAAAAAAAAAATTTGCCGTTACGCAATTAAAACGATTGACTGCAAAAATGAACTAATAATAATCTTGAACGCACTATTTTTTAAAATCGCATAATTAATTTGAACTTATGCTTGGTATTTTAACGTCTATAAATCACATTGCCGGAAATGTACAAGATGAAAACACCCCCCTCCCCCACCTCCTGAGGAAACTGAAAGGGTTTCGCTATCTTGTCCTATTGCATAAGTTGTTATTTGTAAATATTTTATTATTAAATTTTTTTAAATTGTATTCGGCCCCATTTAATGAAACTTAAATAATCACATGGTAAATCCACTACTCACGTCCTACACAGCACACGAGGATGATTCAATGAACACACGACACACCAATCTGCCGGTGAGTGGAACAAGTCCTATAGGTCACATGTAGGAAACAAAGAATTGAACCAGATAGAGAGAGCGAGAGAGAGAGAGAGGGAGAGAGAGAGATCTACACGTCCTCTCCTGGCCTTCCCCCCAAATTGATGTGAATGAGTGAAGAGCAGCGGTACGTGGATGAAGAGAGAGAAGGGTCGGGGAGTAGGGGGTGGGGGTGGTTGTTTGGGGTTTGGGACTAGAGGTGAATCGGCTGAAGGGTGGGGCAGGTAAGGCAATAAATAACTCGCCTTTTTGGCGGAATGGGTTCCAGACGCCGGAGTCAGGTCTGCTTTTATCAGAGGTCGCGCATTATCAGTACACGTGGGACAGCGGTCCTTAAACAGTAGCAAACACGGGGATTTGAATAGCTCAACGATGGCTTCCAATATTTTGGAAACAGTTGAAATAATTCTAGGCGTATTCTTTGTCTCTTTTCCTTTAAGTGTTTTTTTCTGTTTTGTTTGTTTTTGTTGTGTGTTTTTTTTTTTTTTTAATTGTCTGCCTGACAGAATTGGAACCGTCTTCTTTCAGAAGTGGTTAAAGGTAGAAGACGGGTGTTTTCACAGTGACTGTGTCGAGCAGATGGGGAGGTCTCGGCAGAAGTCCTCTGGGGACCAACTCCAGCCATCAGCAGCTTAAATGGTACTGAGTTGACGCTAATCCAATCATGGAGACTTTGGTACTGAGTTGACGCTAATCCAATCATTGAGACTTTGGTACTGAGTTGACGCTAATCCAATCATGGAGACTTTGGTACTGAGTTGACGCTAATCCAATCATGGAGACTTTGGTACTGAGTTGACGCTAATCCAATCATGGAGACTTTGGTACTGAGTTGACGCTAATCCAATCATGGAGACTTTTGATCTTTTGCCTGTTTCATGGTCTTTCTTTTTTTTTTAAAATTAATTTTATGTTTCCCATCATGCATTTATTAAGCGGTAAACGAAAATCTAAATTCTAAATCTAAACGAAACAATCTTCTATTGTTTTTTTTTAAACCATATATTGAAAGTTTAGTATTAGTTGCTGAACATTTCTCTTAACTGTCCTTATGTCAGGATTTAGATTTTGAGGTCATTACAAAAGAAACAGTTTTGATGAAACTTAATATATGCTTACGTCACTCATGTATTAGTGTATTCGCGTTTAAACGGATTACAGCAAGAGAGAACCGACGGTTCTATTTTTGGCGCTATCATCAACCCAGGAGCAGCTAAGGGGGAGCAGCTAGGGGAGAGGGGTGGAGGGAATGACTCACATGAGTGCTTGCCGATGATCTTGTTAGTGAGTGCGGGGCGCGAGCCCTGTTACCTACATTTCATCGACGTCATCAACCCAAAAAAAAAAAAGGTTTGAACTTTAAAATCCTGCCCGCCGTTCCCTCTATTTTGACCCCATTTCCGACCTCATTCCATACACTGCAGTCTAACATCCAGGTAGTCTCAGTTTAAACTAGGGCAGTTGGAAATCAGATTGAGAGCATTGGGAAAACAAAGTCAAATTGCGAAGTATAATAATTGTACCCGAGACTTCGGAATTATGCCTGACACACTCCGGCGTATGACGTCACACATACATTCCACATTCAACATACCATATATATATATGTAATCACTTGTGTAATCCTGCATGATATGTTGGCCAAGTAAGCAATTCAACCAAAGAAATCTCGATTTTTAAAAATAAATTTATCCAAATTGTGATTCATCTTTTTTTTATTGTATGAACATTATTATTGCTTTCGTAATTTGATCTTTTAAAAACCGCTACTAGTACTAACGAGACAAGCATCAGACAAATAAATCAATAAGTCCCAATAGACTATATATATATATTTATTGATTGATTTATATATATATAAATAGACAGCGACGATGCTATGACAGGCAGTTCCCGCTCATCACAGAAAGAATATAGCGCAGGAACTGCTCATTCCTGCCAAAGACAATCAAGGACTGGAACAAGCTTCCAAAAGGAAAAGTTTAGGCGACAACACTAGACACATTTGCGTCTATTGGCCTCCCCCCCCCCCCAACCCCAGTTCCTAATACCATCGCCCTTGCAACCAGTGAAGTATACTCTTCAATACCAAGCACGGAAACATCGTGACCCTCCTATACATACATAGGAGCCAGAGTGATCAAAACATGTATATAATGTGCTGCGTAAGCGGCAGCGTCCTCGAGGAGACTTGGGGGCGTCCACATGGGGTTTTGCCTCTTCGTGGCGTGGCAGACTAGTAGGGGGGACTTGTCCACCCGAAGCTAAAAAAACCCGGCCAAACGCATGACTCCCAACGCAACGGGAGCTGCCACTAACATGATTACTAGTTGCTGTTAATGGATATGAGGCTTGGGTGGCCCTCAAAACCCATGCCGATGATTTTAGCTACGCGGCCGTGAGAAAGCCGCTCCTAGGCAACCGTTTCGTCCCGCCACTACCAACGTCCCGACCGAAAGACTCCCTGGGCGGTGGGGAGTGGTAACGCAACACCAACCCCCGGAGTGGAAGCAAAGCCTTCCTGACCCACAGAGAGTAGACTGCGGACGCTTTAAACGCAGCGTCCTCGGTCGACCGGGCCTCCCCTAGGTCAAGGGGGAAGTTCCCGGCGCCCTCACGCATGGGCTGGAGTCGGGTTAAGTCCTTCAGTGCTCTGGACTGTGTGGGGGGGCGCCGGGGGGCATTAAGAGCTCACGCTCGACGGCCCACTGACTCCATCTCTTACGCGACATCATGGGCCCTCAACATATAAAATAAAATATATACCCGTACGTATATATAATTTTTACATATCTGTTTTACACCATCTGCTCGAGATGTGAGCCTTTCAGTTCTGAATCCTCGTGATCTGATGAGCCTATGTGCAGTTCAAAACACTTTAAGGGTTCCTGAGAGAATTAAATAAACCCAACAGGCCATCCTGCCAAAAGGGTAATGGGGCAGGCAGGGAGGGAGGGTAAGTAGGGGAATAAACATTTAACGAACAACGAAAACCTTCAGAATTAACTGTCTAAGCAAGTGGGGTGAGTATTATTTTAAACAATGGAAGTAGTGTTGTTATTTTCATTGAAAAAGTTACTCCCAAGAAAAATTTGAGCGCAGTGATTCTTAACCAGGGGTGCCAGGAGGTGCTGGGGCTGAGCCAGGAGGTATGGGAGGCTGAGTCAGAAGGTGAGGGGGCTGTGTCAGAAGGTGAGGGAGGCTGTGTCAGGATGTGTGGGGGGCTGTGTCAGGAGGTGTGGGAAGCTGAGTCAGAAGGTGAGGGGGCTGTGTCAGAAGGTGAGGGAAGCTGTGTCAGGATGTGTGGGAGGCTGTGTCAGGTGGTGCAGGGGGCTGTGTCAGGAGGTGTGGGAGGCTGAGTCAGAAGGTGAGGGAGGCTGTGTCAGGATGTGTGGGAGGCTGTGTCAGGAGGTGAGGGGGCTGTGTCAGAAGGTGAGAGAGGATGTGTCAGAAGGTGAGAGAGGATGTGTCAGGATGTGTGGGGGCTGTGTCAGAAGGTGTGGGAGGCTGTGTCAGGAAGCGAGGGGCTGTGTCAGGAGGTGTGGGGGGTTGTGTCGTGTGGTGAGGGGCTGTGTCAGGAGGTGTGAGAGGATGTGTCAGGATGTGTGGGAGGCTGTGTCAGGAGGTGAGGGGCTGTGTCAGAAGGTGAGGGGGCTGTGTCAGAAGGTGAGAGAGGATGTGTCAGGATGTGTGGGAGGCTGTGTCAGGAGGTGAGGGGGCTGTGTCAGAAGGTGTGGGAGGCTGTGTCAGGAGGTGTGGGGGGCTGTGTCAGGAGGTGTGGGAGGCTGTGTCAGGAAGCGAGGAGCTGTGTCAGGAGGTGTGGGGGCTGTGTCAGAAGGTGTGGGAGGCTGTGGCAGGAAGCGAGGGGCTGTGTCAGGAGGTGTGGGGGGCTGTGTCAGGAGGTGTGGGGGGCTGTGTCAGGAGGTGTGGGGGCTGTGTCAGGAGGTGTGGGGGCTGTGTCAGGAGGTGTGGGGGCTGTGTCAGGAGGTGTGGGGACTGTGTCAGGAAGCGAGGGGCTGTGTCAGGAGTTGTGGGGGGTTGTGTCGTGTGGTGAGGGGCTGTGTCAGGAGGTGTGAGGGGCTGCGTCGGGGGGTGAGGGGGCTGGGTCAGGACGTGCGGGATGCTGTGTCAGGGGTTGCGGGGGGGCTGTGTCAGGAGGTGCGGGATGCTGTGTCAGGGGGTCCCGGGGGATGTGTCAGGAGGTGAGGGGGCGGGGAATATGTTTTGAAATCCAGATTGGGGTGCGAGAAATCGTTTGAATCAGGCTGTGTTGTTGCGCTGCGTAAACTTTAATAAGCATTGTTTTCGCGATATTTATATCGGATATTAAGTATAGTTTGACGTAACGTAGCTTCCCATGCCTTTTTCCCTGCAAACATACCTCGATTCTGGCACGGTCATATCAACAATATGTGGATAGAGACCAGAAAGAGCAGAGAAATGTAAGGGTAAGAGAGCCGCGAGGGCAGAGGCCCGATAGGGCATAATACAAAGCGAGTCCCTGGTATTTGAGTACGACCTGGGGGGGGGGGCAACGGAAAATAATTTTTTGGTCAAATTTTTCATTACGTAAAATAGAGAAATCAAAGATTCTCAAAAGATCAAATGGATCAAATATGTCGCTGTACTTCGGTGTGCGTCTGTAGTCAACTCTTCCTGTATGGCCGGAACCAGGCTAAGAATAATGGAAGTCAGACAAACTATCCAAAATATAGTTCAAAAAAATGTTGTTTTTTTTTTAAGTGTGTCATATGACTTAAAGGGGCGTGGGCCGCCCATGAACTCATTGTTCTTTGTTTCACCTCAATCGGAGATCGTGAAGTAGTTCTTGAAATGCAAGAATTAACCCTCAGAGGTCACTCAAGGGTGAGTAAGAGATCAATGGTGACCTAATGATCATGAAGGGTTGCATTGTCGTCGGGGGTGAGTAAGTGTACACAGTTTCAACTCAATTGGACATCAGGAAGAACTCAATTGGACATCAGGAAGAACTCAATTGGACATCAGGAAGAACTCAATTGGACATCAGGAAGTGGGTTAAAAATTAGATGCAAGATTTGACCGAGACAAAGAGACAAAATCGCAAGCTAAATAAAAGCGTATAAAAATCTTGCGTTCGTGTAATGAAAGGTTTTGTGTATAGAGATTGTGTGACGTAATTCCTCAGTCCCCTTACACTGGCATAGAGAATAAGGAACTATCACCCTTTTGTTGATTTGGACCAAGCTACTTGACATGGATTTTTTACCCACTTGAGTCGGAATCGAAAGGTTAATGTCAAGTCTATGAGGTGATGGTTCTCAAGTTGTGCACATGTAAACACCTAAGGGTCCCTTACATCGAGTTGTTTGATAAACACAACAAATTGGTGTGCTCAGCTGTGAGAAGGGCGGTAATAAGGAAAATAACTGTTTGAAAGAACTCAAACCTAGGGGTTAGCTCCCTTGCTTTTCTCAAAATTGTTTCATGAGTTCATGCCTTAAGACACAATGAGACACAATAAGACATAATTAGACTTTGCCTCAGGCCGAGGGTCACATGCTGCATCAGGCTGATGATACATGCATTATTCGTGCACCTAGTGCGCTGTACAGCTAAAAGGGTGACAAGAACTGCGGGGAGCTAGTGAAATCAACTTCATGCAGTCACAGGGAAATCAAACTAAGGAAAATACAAAACATTCGCAGCAAATCGGATGTCCACTTTCCCCCCAGCCCCATAGATATATTTATATATTAAAATACATTTATGTTGAAAATTTAAATACCAATTTGTCCCGTATAAATATTACAAGATGGAGGTAGAGATTGGATGCCATTTTAGACATTAGACGCCCTCTTAAAGAATTGATGCCCTCTTAGAGATTGGGTGCCCTCTTAGAAATTGGATGCCCTCTTAGAGAGTGGATGCCCTCTTCACATAAACACACACTCACTCACACACACACTCACACACACACACTCACACACACACTCTCCCACACACACACACACACTCACACTCTCCCATACACTCACACACACACACTCACACACACACTCACACACTCACACACACACTCACACTCTTCCACACACTCACACACACACATTCACACACACTCACACTCTCCCCCACACACACTCACACTATCCCACTCACTCACACACACACACACATTCACACTCGCCCACACTCACACACACTCTCCCACACACTCACTCACACTCTCCCACACACTCAAACACACACACACACTCACACACACACGCTCACACTCACACACACACTCACACACACACTCACATAAACACACACTCACACACACACTCACACACACACACACACAGACACACACGCACTCACACATATAGACACACAGACACACACACTCACACACCCACACACTCACATACACACACTCTCTCACACACACTCTCTCACACACACATACACACGCGCGCGAGTACCTGTCTGAGGATAAAAAACTATAATAATGAATAGAATAAACATTTCCATTGACGTCATCTCAGCGCATATTAAGCGCCCCCCAAACCCCCGCCCCAAACACACTCACACAGACACATCCGTTAGTTCCCAATGTCACCTTTAGCCGGCTCAATGCCTTGGGGGGTAACCGGTGGTGCGCTAACCCAAACATCGGCGGTGAACATGGGTTCATTTTAACACTTACGACGATGTTCGCATTATGAGTGCACCTGGATAAACGGGAAGGAAGGGGCGTAGGAAGAGGGGGGCTTTCCGCCCCGGGTGCCACTTTTCTGCTTAACAGTCGACCAAGGAGTCCCACAGACCGGTCCACAGATCGGTGACCAATGTTGACCAAGGCGTTAGACAGACACAGACACAGCCACAGGCCAAAATGACGACGTGAATTTTTTTCGACGATAACGATGACTAAAGCCGATGACAGGTGACAACTGGTTTTTAATTTTATTATGTGTCAAGGCGATCTCTTAACAATATTGACGGTAGGCAAGTTGCCCTGATCCAGCGGTTCTCAGCCTGTAGGCTGTGACCTCTTTGGGGGTTGATCGACCCTTACACAGGGGTCGCCTGAGTAACAAATCATGATTTTATCATAATTATTAAATATACGCTTTTTTTTTATTAATCCCTTGCACCAACATATCATGCTACACAATTTGCTTATTTTAAAGATTTTTTTTTTTCTTTAAAAAAAAAATAATTAACAATGAATGCACCATAAATAAAGTAATGTATTATTATACTTATACAGTTCTCTGCAAGGTTTCATTATCGAACTTTGGCCAGGTTTTCTGTGTACTGACATTCAGACAGATTTCAGCGATCAGACTAGCTGCAGACGGGCATCAAAGGTCCGCCATGCCAGCATGTGGTGAGGTAACCTCGTGGTGGGGATTATCATCTTGAAGGTGTGCAGACTTGTGCTCAAACCTGAGCTTTTGGCCTTAACACGGGGATCTATTTAAGGGATTCTCACACAATTAACAAAAAGCACTAACAGCCTTTCAAACACTTGTCCTTTCACTTCTTTATTTTTTTTTTTTTTTTTTTTTTTTTTTTTTTTTTTTTTTTTGCTCGTAATTTTGTATATTCATAATGAAGCCCTAAACATAATTATTTTTTTTTTTAAATTGATCGTTTTGCAAACATTCTTCAATAAAGTCCTGGATGTAATAATGTAATTCTTTATTATTGTTAAAATTCTGAAGTGTAGAACAGTAGCCCTAGGCTGGGGTACCACGCTATATAAGACTTCTAATAATAATAATAATAATATTAGACCAGGTTTTATTTTTAAAGACTAAGTTGATTTTTTTTAAATACTTATTTAACATTCATCAGTTTATGCAAACCTATTATCTTCATTAACTGAAATGTAATTTACATTTGTGTCAAATATTTGATCAATTAAAATAGATAAACAAAACACAGTCTCTATCTGGGGAGGTTTTTTTTTTTAATCCATTAAAGGGAAGAAACTGGAATAATAGTCGAAAACTATGTCACGGTGTTGATTCCTTCGATTACAAATCTGTTAAAATTTGACTTCGAAATATTAATAAAATATTTTCGATAATAAGACTTTAAATCGAGTATGCACCAAATTTTGACTGATGAAAATGCTGCACAAATAATTATACCATGCAGCCAAAGTCCAACTAGTCCTAATAGATAATGGCGAGGTTTAGTATGGAAAAAAAATAAACGATGAGGATTGTAAAATGGATAGACCAGGTCTCTCTAACTACCAAAACAAAACAAAAGCTTTAAAAGACTTTCCATAAAAGACGAGTTTAAACGCACTAAAAAGTTTTCTTTTAATAATTTAAAATTTCTTAAAATGCTTTACTCAAAGAAAGTCTGCGCAGAACGGTAGTAAGGCACACAGAAGGGTAATAAGGCACACAGAATGGTAGTAAGGCACACAGAATGGTAGTAAGGCACACAGAATGGTAGTAAGGCACACAGAATGGTAGTAAGGCACACAGAATGGTAGTAAGGCACACAGAATGGTAGTAAGGCACACAGAAGGGTAGTAAGGCACACAGAAGGGTAGTAAGGCACACAGAAGGGTAGTAAGGCACACAGAATGGTAGTAAGGCACACAGAATGGTAGTAAGGCACACAGAAGGGTAGTAAGGCACACAGAATGGTAGTAAGGCACACAGAAGGGTAGTAAGGCACACAGAATGGTAGTAAGGCACACAGAAGGGTAGTAAGGCACACAGAATGGTAGTAAGGCACACAGAATGGTAGTAAGGCACACAGAATGGTAGTAAGGCACACAGAAGGGTAGTAAGGCACACAGAAGGGTAGTAAGGCACACAGAAGGGTAGTAAGGCACACAGAATGGTAGTAAGGCACACAGAAGGGTAGTAAGGCACACAGAAGGGTAGTAAGGCACACAGAAGGGTAGTAAGGCACACAGAATGGTAGTAAGGCACACAGAATGGTAGTAAGGCACACAGAATGGTAGTAAGGCACACAGAAGGGTAGTAAGGCACACAGAAGGGTAGTAAGGCACACAGAAGGGTAGTAAGGCACACAGAATGGTAGTAAATCACACGATGAAGCCGAAGAGTACTAATGTAGTAGAATGAGACAGGATTAAGTTTAAGACCTTTAGATGTCCTAAGCAATGATACGGTATTGATTCCCCCACGTTAAATCTGAATCAATTTTCAAAATCTCAATAAATCTAAACTATTCTAAAGTTTTTGATGACATTCTAAAATATGATGTTCCGTAATGCATCTACTTCTATACCTAGCAGACATTACGCTTTCAGCATGCTACTTTACTAGTGCTGCTAACTCAATGTAATAACAGGGCTGCTAACTGTGATAGTATGCATGACTGACGATTATTATTGTGAGTAGTGAGTGAACTTTGTGACCTGATTGGCCTGTGTTGTTGTTATGTGGTGTGACTGGACGGGGTTAGTAGTTTTTATTCATGTATGTTTTAAACTTAAATGCGTGGGAAAAGTGGAATGAGTGATCATGAATGTGAAGTGGAATGAGTGATCATGTGAAGTATAAAAAAGAGTGTAGAAATTAGAATAAAAATTAGTTGCTACATCGAACACAGAAGAGTGGGCGTCATTCATTTCTATTACACTAACTCAATATGATAACAGTGCTGCTAACTCAATATGATAACAGTGCTGCTAACTCAATATGATAACAGTACTGCTAACTCAATATAATAACTTATTGAATAAAACGTATTTGAACGTATTAACGTATTTGACAGCGCAATAATTGGAAACCTACTGAGCTTCAGTATTACGTGCTGGTGTGGGAATTCATCGTCTGACATCAAACGCCGATTCGGTAGACAAAATCAAGAAAGATGTTTATTTCATACAAATTAAACATCCTTCATTTAAAGAACTATTTGAAGAAGAAAAAAAATTGATGTAGTAAAACTAAAAATATTTTCGTTGATACATCCCACCCACTTCATCACAAATACCTAAGATCACATCCCAACCACTTCATCACAAATACCTAAGATCACGTCCCACCCACTTCATCACAAATACCTAAGATCACATCCCACCCTCTTCCTCACAAATACCTAAGATCACATCACACCCACTTCATCACAGATATCTAAGATCACATCCCACCCACTTCATCACAAATACCTAAGATCACATTCCACCCACCTCATCACAAATACCTAAGATCACATCCCACCCACTTCATCACAAATACCTAAGATCACATACCACCCACCTCATCACAGATACCTAAGATCAGCTCAATCAGGGTGAATTCTCTCTCTTAAAGTTAGGACCGAAAAATATCAAAATTCTTTTGTACCCCAGTCAGTGCGTATTTACCAGTGCGCTCCCCCCCCCCCACACACACACCTGTGGTTACCAAATCTAAATGATCCCTTATTAAGTCACCATTGTCACTAAGAGAGTTCATTGATGGTTCATATCTACACTATAGAAATACTTTAGATGTCTTGCGTTAAAATTTTTATAATTGTAACATTTCTCGGATTTGTGTGCTGAAAATGAATATGTAAAAAGTATTTTTTTTAAAAAAACGTTTCCATTTATTTAGATCAATAAAAGAATCGTACGTTATAAAAAATTAATGTACGGACTGTTGGCAAAGATGCTCTTTACCTAGTGCTATATTTTGTTGATGGGAAACATGGTGTATACTTGGGGAAAGCAGAAATCGAGGGCGCCGAAGGCTCCCGAGGCCAAGTGGAAAGTTTTTAATAACTTCAAAATGCAGTGTTGCATTTTGTAGCATACCAGAATTAAGATTTGCATTATTCTTGTCATAATAGGAGAACAACAGAAGGATGAATTCCTCTGTTAATAAGCTTTTCAATTTCCTGAAAATACATTTCTGTTTCAGCTGATGATAAGGTCACTTAATCTTGCACATCATTTAGAATAGAAAATATCTCCAATTTTATTGCTATTAAATATTTAGTTATTTTATATGTAATATTTTTGTTATAACTTATAGTCTAGCTTTGGTATATGTATATAATGTGGTGCCCACTTCCTCCTGATGCCCTAAACACATGATTACATTGCTCTTAATTTTTGAAAATATTTTCATTACAGACTTTTTTTGCGTAATACATTGTAAGAAATTCAAAATAATAATTTTTTTACAAAAATGTTGGTGCTTTTAAACTTTTTTTTAAAATTAAGTCTTTTTTATACTTCTTTAAATATTTTTTTTTTTATTTATACTTTTTAGTGCTGAAATTGTAATCTGTAAATTATCAACAAGAAAACAATTCGTTACTTTTTAAAACAACGAATGCTTACAAAAGCCCGAGTAATATTATTTAACTCTTTAGCTAAGCTAATCCGCTGATTCTAGTCAAATTACTGCATGCCCTTAACCCTTTCCGAATAACCCCTGCCTAAAATCTGTCAGGTCCGCTTCTTGGTTTTTTGGAAAACGAAGGGATGTTTGTTTGTTTTTTCTTTGGGTTTTTTTTTCTAGTTTTTATTATAATTCTTTCAAAATGTCTACTTTCCTTTTCATCTCCCCCCCCCCCCAAATCCCCCTTCTTTTTCTTCGACCCAGCGATTCAAAGCTCTCATCTGACCATCCCTACCCGTACCCACCCTTCTCGCGCCATTTTCTGAGCAAGACAGACGCGATGTGCCGTTGCGAGATGGTCACGAATCACCGGCAACAACAACAAAAATTATGCTACACAAACTACTTGGATTTGTGGGTAGAACGAAAGGGTTAATGACATTTTTTTTAAAAGGAAAACGTACTAAACTCTTAGTTGAACTGAAGTAATGGCGGCCATCTTGCTTTATGTTCTACTTGGCAGAGGCGTAGCTAGGCGTACTAAGGGGTGGGGGAGGGGGACAGATGTCCCTGGGCGTCAGACTGGGAGCCAATATGTGTTTTCATATTATTTTATCGATGAAAATAATGGGTTTGAGAGTTGAAAAAAGAAAGAAAGGCTCTTTAAAATTAATCTTGTCCCCGGGCGCCAAACACTCTAGCTACGCCTCTTTTTCTTGGTATATTTCAATATTTAATCCACAAAGACGAAAAAACAGTTGTGGTGAAAAAATTAAATAAAAAATAATCAAACATCTGTTCAAATGTTGTCCTGAAGAAATTTGGTACACACTTTGCAAGCTCAGGTGTTTTGGGGCAGGTAGGATTTTCGATCCGAATCTAGAACCTCACCTCAGCAACACTGCATCGGCTCACACACCCAGAAAGAGAAACACACATACACAGTCACAAAGCCACACACACACACAGCCAAACACACACCATCTCTAAAACACAAAAGAGGGCCAAATCTTCTGATTAGATTTGATACAACACATCCTATGTCATGTTTATCTTTCCCCCTCGCGATGGTCTGTTTTAGAATGTGACGTGTCGAACTTTTTCAGCCTTGGCTTTTTAGAGAAACTCTTCAACTCAAATACCGGAGATGACGTCAAGCAGGGTTATTATTAAACAAATGAGGGGAAGCCTAACAGCAACAATCGGGACACAACTCATCATGTGCTCAACTTTTTTTTTTGTCTTTTCATATTTTGAGAAATGTGTCCCTGGTAAAAAATATATTATGCGGATTAGGAGGTCGTACTCGAAAGTAATTTGTTTTATTAAAATGCCTCATCAATGATAAATAGTTTTTTTTTTTTTTTTACTTTACATTATTTTAACACATTATTTCATTCAAAATTGTATAGGTGGTTGTGAAAAGTTTGTGGAGGGCGGGGGGGGGGGGGGCTGTAAACAGGGCCATGCCGAAGAAAAACTTCACCCGGGACGAAGTCTGAAAATGCCGCCCCTCAATATATCGAAAAAGTGCCGCCTGGGGAGAACCATTGCAAGAAGATTTTGGCGCCCCTAGTCTTGGTGAAGTTCTTGAAAATTTTATAATTTAATCACTATTAAGGTCCTATCTAAGGACAATTTTAGCGCCTCCATGATGTATGGGCCCAGTGAGAGTGACATATTCACCTCCCCTCCTTCGCACGCCCCTGGCTGCAAACTCTCAACCATTGTTATTTTGTCTCAGGTAACTTCTCAGGTGAGGAGGGGGCTTAAGCCTCACTCTCTGAAACTCTCAGCAGCTGGATCTAATCCAAGGATGAGAATACCCCACTTTTTTTTTTTTTGATATGTCTGCTTGCATAATATAAAATAAGAATGATGCCTACTTTCCATTCAGGTGATCGTGACATGACCGATTTTATCCCTGGGCAATCATGTATTTCAATGTAAGGGCCAAGCATGCAATCAATGTCAAGAGCAATGCTTCAATTTAGACAACTCGACCGCGATACAAAACGAATGATCACATAGATGGATATAAATAGCGTACTTTACGTTTTTAATTTAAATTTGTTGTAATATACTAGGTCGAGGCCAGGGGTGCTTATATTGTTTGCAGCGCAGTAGACCCTCTCGATTTCAAATCACTTCCCGCACAACCCAGCCCACGAAGATAAAAAGTATTGTGATACATAATGACCTTTCTTACTGCTTTAAAATGCCTTTGTCTTCCGGCGCCTCCTGGCACTCACTCCCCAACTCCAAAATGGTGCGGGCACCTCGGGTCTAAGCTTTTTAAAACGAAGAATACATGCAGGCAGCTTACTTGTGTGTATATGTATCAGACATATGTATTCCCAGTATCAGACATAATATTATGTATTCACAGTATCATAAATATGTATTCCCAGTATCAGACATATGTATTCCCAGTATCAGACATATGTATTCCCAGTATCAGGCATATGTATTCCCAGTATCAGACATATGTATTCCCAGTATCAGACATATATATTCCCAGTATCATGCATATGTATTCCCAGTATCAGACATATGTATTCCCAGTATCAGACATATGTATTCCCAGTATCAGACATATGTATTCCCAGTATCATGCATATGTATTCCCAGTATCATGCATATGTATTCCCAGTATCATGCATATGTATTCCCAGTATCATACATATGTATTCCCAGTATCATGCATATGTATTCCCAGTATCATGCATATGTATTCCCAGTATCAGACATATGTATTCCCAGTATCATGCATATGTATTCCCAGTATCATGCATATGTATTCCAAGTATCATGCATATGTATTCCCAGTATCATGCATATGTATTCCCAGTATCATGCATATGTATTCCCAGTATCATACATATGTATTCCCAGTATCATGCATATTTATTCCCAGTATCATGCATATGTATTCCCAGTATCATGCATATGTATTCCCAGTATCATGCATATGTATTCCCAGTATCATACATATGTATTCCCAGTATCATGCATATGTATTCCCAGTATCATGCATATGTATTCCCAGTATCATGCATATGTATTCCCAGTATCATGCATATGTATTCCCAGTATCATGCATATGTATTCCAAGTATCATGCATATGTATTCCCAGTATCAGACATCAGTTCACACAACACCCATACACTTGTCAGAGCATGTGTTTATTTACATAAACGGCGCGTGACTGCATCCACCCCCCACACACTTTTTTTGCATTAAAAGTGGATAGTTTAATTATTCTTTTCCACATCACAACTTTGGGCCCCATATTTTTCAAGACCCCATGCAGCCCCAAGGGCTTCAGGGCGCACGCGACGGCTCTTGTTATTTACACAATTAATATTGCGTATACCCGGTTGTTCAATTCTCTGACGCATTAGCTTTTTTGTGCTGTCAGTTGTATCGCATAGCAAGCGATCTTATTAAACAATCAAACAAATAAGCATGCGGGCCATTTCAGAATGAAAGAGCACATGCAGTTACCTACTCAATATTAATAGAACTTCTCATGACCTACTTTATATTAAAGAGAGCGTCTGGTGACCTACTTTATATAAAGGAGAGCTTCTCATGACCTACTTCAGATACAGATAACCTTCTGCGCCCTACCGTTCTTTAAAGATAGCAACATAGAACTCTACCATAAGACCTTACATAGAACTCTACCATAAGACCTTACATAGAACTCTACCATAAGACCTTACATAGAACTCTACCATAAGACCTTACATATAACTCTACCATAAGACCTTACATACAACTCTACCATAAGACCTTACATAGAACTCTACCATAAGACCTTACATACAACTCTACCATAAGACCTTACATAGAACTCTACTTTTCAGGAGGTAGGCTGTGACTTCTACCATAAGACCTTACATAGAACTCTACTTTGCAGGAGGTAGACTTTGACTTCTAACATAAGACCTTACCTCCCACGACTTTCCCTTTCGGTGCTCTCATCTGCAGGGTTTTCCTCAGCTCCATAGCAACGTCTCCTCCATGATGACGTTTGCGGCGCTGCCTCTGGTTGTACGGGTTCTTCGTCCTCCCCTCCTCGTCTGGCGCCTCTCTGTCCCCAAGTATACACCATGTTTCTACATAGAAAATGAAACTTTTCACAATCTTTATTTGTTAAACAAAAGATTCGTTGTTGATTTGGTAACTAATAAACAGTGGCGTAGGAAAGGGGGGGGGGCGGAGAGAGACGAGGTGGTCATTTCCGTACGGCACCTCTTTTTCTCTGCATGGAGGGTGGCATTTTCTGCCAAATGCATATTTTTTAAAGTGGTTAATATTTGAGGGATCGCGTTGCAGCAATGTGAAGGAAATCGTGGAACAAGATATGTTTAGACTTGAAATTTGTTCGTAGTAGACAATTTGTATTTTCGTTGTTTTCTTAATGAATGTCTACATCGAAGACTGCTTTGTGTCAATAGAGCCAATACTTTGGAACCAGAGGCTTGCATAGAACCATCAAGATTGAGGTTATCCCTTTCCTTCAGTGATACACTCAACAATCTAATTACGGAGTTTCAAAAATAAGAACTCAGAACGAATGTTGAGACAACGTTGGTTTGTTCTAACAAAAGATCGACCCGGCTAAAATGCTACCTCTCCCCAAAGAAGTATTGATGTCTATAAAAGAATCATAGACAATACAATTATCATTGTCTACAGAAATATTATTGTCTATAGAATTATAACTGTCAACAAAAATATGTCTATAGAGCTTAGAAGCAGCACATTCTATTGAATGAAGTACCTCGGTCTAAGTCAGTGGTTCTCAACCTTTCTAATGCCATGACCCATTAATACAGTTCCTCATGTTGTGGCGACCCCCAGCCACAAAATTATTTTCGTTGATACTTTATAAATGTGGAGTGTATGTGTTTTCAGATGGTCTTAGGCGACCCCTGTGAAAGGGTCGTGCGGCCCCCGAAGGGGTCGCGACCCACAGATTGAGAACCGCTGGTCTAAGTGATTAAATAGTGTTTAGGTATCACTGATTACATGGGTAACCCTGTCTATTAAGTATCACTGACTACATGGGTAACCCTGTCTATTAAGTATCATCGACTACATGGGTAACCCTGTCTATTAAGTATCATCGACTACATGGGTAAACCTGTCTATTAAGTATCATTGACTACATGGGTAACCCTGTCTATTAAGTTTCACTGACTACATGGGTAACCCTGTCTATTAAGTGTCACTGACTACATGGGTAACCCTGTCTATTAAGTATCATCGACTACATGAGTAACCCTGTCTATTAAGTATCATTGACTACATGGGTAACCCTGTCTATTAAGTATCACTGACTACATGGGTAACCTGTCTATTAAGTATCATCGACTACATGGGTAACCTGTCTATTAAGTATCATTGACTACATGGGTAACGCTGTCTATTAAGTATCATCGACTACATGGGTAACCCTGTCTATTAAGTATCATTGACTACATGGGTAACCCTGTCTATTAAGTATCATCGACTACTTGGGTAACCCTGTCTATTAAGTATCATCGACTACATGGGTAACCCTGTCTATTAAGTATCACTGACTACATGGGTAACCCTGTCTATTAAGTTTCATTGACTACATGGGTAACCCTGTCTATTAAGTATCATCGACTACATGGGTAACTCTGTCTATTAAGTATCATCGACTACATGGGTAACCCTGTCTATTAAGTATCATCGACTACATGGGTAACCCTGTCTATTAAGTATCACTGACTACATGGGTAACCCTGTCTATTAAGTATCATTGACTACATGGGTAAACCTGTCTATTAAGTATCATCGACTACATGGGTAACCCTGTCTATTAAGTATCATCGACTACATGGGTAACCCTGTCTATTAAGTATCATCGACTACATGGGTAACGCTGTCTATTAAGTATCATCGACTACATGGGTAACCCTGTCTATTAAGTGTCACTGACTACATGGGTAACCCTGTCTATTAAGTATCATCGACTACATGAGTAACCCTGTCTATTAAGTATCATTGACTACATGGGTAACCCTGTCTATTAAGTATCACTGACTACATGGGTAACCTGTCTATTAAGTATCACTGACTACATGGGTAACCTGTCTATTAAGTATCACTGACTACATGGGTAACCTGTCTATTAAGTATCATCGACTACATGGGTAACCTGTCTATTAAGTATCACTGACTACATGGGTAACCTGTCTATTAAGTATCACTGACTACATGGGTAACCTGTCTATTAAGTATCATCGACTACATGGGTAACCTGTCTATTAAGTATCACTGACTACATGGGTAACCTGTCTATTAAGTATCATCGACTACATGGGTAACCTGTCTATTAAGTATCATTGACTACATGGGTAACCCTGTCTATTAAGTATCACTGACTACATGGGTAACCCTGTCTATAGAATACTCACTGCCTATTGAATTATAAATATCTATGGAGGCATCAGCCTTTTTCTTTTAAAATGCTTAGTCCAGCTGTGTTAAATTTCGATCACTGCTGTTAGCTTAGTGACGTCACTACTTTGAGATATCTAAACACGTATTATTTGTTTTACTCATCCATGTTGAATACGCGTCTGACGTATGATTAAGCCACATGGACACAGACTGTACACATAGACGCAGACTGTACACATGGACAAAGACTGTACACATGGACACAGATTTTACACATGGACAAAGACTGTACACATGGACAAAGACAGTACACATTGACAAAGACTGTACACATGGACAAAGACTGCACACATGGACAAATACTGCACACATGGACAAAGACTGTACACATGGACAAATACTGTACACATGGACAAATACTGTAAACATGGACAAATACTGTACACATGGACAAATACTGTAAACATGGACAAATACTGTACACATGGACAAATACTGTACACATGGACAAATACTGTACACATGGACAAAGACTGTACACATGGACAAATACTGTACACATGGACAAAGACTGTACACATGGACAAAGACTGTACACATGGACAAAGACTGTACACATGGACAAAGACTGTACACATGGACAAATACTGTACACATGGACAAATACTGTACACATGGACAAATACTGTACACATGGACAAAGACTGTACACATGGACAAAGACTGTACACATGGACAAATACTGTACACATAGACAAATACTGTACACATGGACAAATACTGTACACATGGACAAATACTGTACACATGGACAAATACTGTACACATGGACAAATACTGTACACATGGACAAAGACTGTACACATGGACAAAGACTGTACACATGGACAAAGACTGTACACATGGACAAATACTGTACACATGGACAAATACTGTACACATGGACAAAGACTGTACACATGGACAAAGACTGTACACATGGACAAAGACTGTACACATGGACAAATACTGTACACATGGACAAAGACTGTACACATGGACAAAGACTGTACACATGGACAAATACTGTACACATGGACAAATACTGTACACATGGACAAATACTGTACACATGGACAAATACTGTACACATGGACAAATACTGTACACATGGACAAAGACTGTACACATGGACAAAGACTGTACACATGGACAAAGACTGTACACATGGACAAAGACTGTACACATGGACAAAGACTGTAAATGTATATCTTCAACGCTACCACAGTGTCAGTAAAAAAAGATCGCATGCAATCTACCTGTCACGTGATTCGGTCTTTCTTTCCTGTTGCGTAAAAGCTTTTTTAAAAAAAACTAAGAACACCTCTTGAACAAGACACACCACAAATTTACCTTGTCACAAAATCTACGATAAACAACAAGAGCAATCAGATCGATGCCCAGGCGCACTGAATTATCCTCGTACACAAATCGTTTTCTTTCACGAATGCCTGACGAGTTATTTCCTGACACGAAGCGGTGACCCAAGTGCGAAGAAGCCGCTCACCATTTCTCCCCCCCCCCCCCCCCCACCTTCATCCGTAGACCAGGTGGTGGTTCTTGTCTGGTTCGATATGGGGCACGACGTCATTGGGGTATCGAATTCACGTCTGATGTAGAGCACGATAGAGATACGGGTGGGTTACTGACCTCAACCCAAAGGATGGAATATGATAGAGCAAATGAGAGGAGGTTTACGGGACACAAAGCAAGGGATATCGTGAAAGAAATAGGATGGATGATTGAACCCAGAAACAAGATCAGATAGGATGGATCATTGAACTCAGAAACAAGATGAGATAGGATGGATCATTGAACTCAGAAACAAGATGAGATAGGATGGATCATTGAACTCAGAAACAAGATGAGATAGGATGGATCATTGAACTCAGAAACAAGATGAGATAGGATGGATCAATGAACTCAGAAACAAGATGAGATAGGATGGATCATTGAACTCAGAAACAAGATGAGATAGGATGGATCATTGAACTCAGAAACAAGATGAGATAGGATGGATCATTGAACTAAGAATCAAGATGAGATATGATGGGTGATTGAACTCAGAAACAAGATGAGATATTTATCATTGAACTCGGTAACAAGATGAGATATTTATCATTGAACTCGGTAACAAGATTAGCTATTATGGATCATTGAACTCAGTAACAAAATGAGATATTTATCATTGAACTCAGTAACCAGATGACATATTTATCATTGAACTCAGTAACAAGATGAGATATTTATCATTGAACTCAGAAAGATGAGATATTTTAACATTGAACTGAGAAGGATGAGATATTTATCATTGAACTCAGAAAGATGAGATATTTATCATTGAACTCAGAAAGATGAGATATTTATCATTGAACTCCGTCACAAGGGCAATTCAAGATAAGTACCAGCCTGATTGGCAGACATTCAAAATTCTCATAGAGCAGTGGTTTTTTTCACAATGACTGTCAAGATAATGCACAAAGCTGTATTCCATTATTTATTTATAATTTAAATTTTTGTTTTGTACACGGCTAATACATTTTTCAAATACCTCCAGTTGTTGAACATTTTCACAGCAGCCATTCTTTAACAACCCCCACCCTTTTCTAAAATAAGTCATTACCTTCAAGCGAGCAGTAATCAGCAAAATATTGTCATCTAATACTCATCTTTTAAGTTTGCATAACTCAATTACCAAGCTAGCAACACAAGTCCATTTGTGCACATCTACCAGGCAACACAAGTCCATGTGTGCACATCTACCTGGCAACACAAGTCCATGTGTGCACATCTACCTGGCAACACAAGTCCATGTGTGCACATCTACCTGGTAACACGAGTCCATGTGTGCACATCTACCTGGCAACACAAGTCCATGTGTGCACATCTACCTGGCAACACAAGTCCATGTGTGCACATCTTCCTGGCAACACAAGTCCATGTGTGCACATCTACCTGGTAACACAAGTCCATGTGTGCACAATTACCTGGCAACACAAGTCTATGTGTGCACATCTACCTAGCATTGTATTTCTTGGAACAAATTTTGACTTTTTAATCCTGTACTAAACACTGCCAAATATTCAACCAATCACAACCATTTTAAAAACATCAGGTTTAGGAACCTTACATTCATTTTTATTTAAAAAAGAGAAAAATTGTTAAAACTTTTTATTCCACTTTTGAAAGTTCTCTTATTTTATACATTATTGCAACAGGGATTCATTCAAACATCTTTTTAAAAAAAAAACAGAGTTAGGAATTCATGGTGAAACAAATACAATTTAAGCAAGACTTGATTTTACATGACTCTTTGAGGTTACATGACTTCAACAATGAAAACAGTGCCACATTTTTTCAAGCCAAACAATGTTGTTTGTTTTTTCTTTTGAACAATTTATTTAATGGTTTCATTGGATTTAAACATTTACTATTTAAATTTAACAAGAAAAAAAGAAAAAAGGCAAATGTATCCAAGTACATGTTCATATTGAAGTATATTTTAACATAAGTTGAACAAATAAGGAAATAAGCTGAAAAGTGTCAGTTCCTAAAGCTTCATTGTGATGACTGTTTATGAGCTGTCCAAGCTTCAACATTAAATAATGTCCTTGTTGAACAAGGTGCTCCAGGAGAAAGTCATGTGTTCAAATCAGGCCTAACAATCCAACAATTTTTTATATGAATGCTGAGAGATTGGATGCTGATCGGGGCCGGCCTTAGGCCACTGCAACCTATGCTGCCGCAGTGGGCCCCGCACTTTCATAGGCCCCGCCCCAAATTTATTTTCTAATACAAAATCTTAATTTTCACTTATTATCCTTATCCTCTACCCAGAATGGGCCACAATCTGTTTTGCATAGGGCCCCGCAATTGTTAGGGTCGGCCCTGACGCTGATAATCTCCTAACATTCAATCTCTATAAGTTCCATCACTTAGCAGTCACTCATCTAACATTCCCTGTTTCTACATATTAAGATTTAACCCAGGGATGGGCAAACTTTTTGTGCGGAGGGCCACATTGACAAATGTAAAGCTATTGGTAGGCAGCATGTATATTATGTCCAATTTTTACATGTCGATAAACATTTCTCTATATTAAAATCGGTAAATTCGCATTTTAGCATTACATGACAAGGACTGTTTAAAAAAAAATAGAAAAGAATCATAAAGTTACACAAAATTATGTAAAAATTCAACAAAATAAATTAAAAACAAAGTAATTTTTAAAATTTCTAAATGCCCCGAGGGCCGCATAATATCAGTTGCGTGCCGACCCGCACGCCGTAGTTTGTTCACCCCTGATTTAACCACTTGACTTGTATAAATAATTAAGTAATAACTCAACATACCATGAGGAAAAAAAACATGATAATTGTGTTATTTCTCATCCTTCAATGATTGAACCTACACTAAGTTATGACACTCATACCATTCTTCAATGATTGAACCTACACTAAGTTAGGACACTCATACCATCCTTCAATGATTGAACCTACACTAAGTTAGGACACTCATACCATCCTTCAATGATTGAACCTACGCTAAGTTAGGACACTCATACCATTCTTCAACTTAATACAATTATATTTACAAATATACTACAATAACCGGAACTTTGTGTTATATATATCCCACATATACTGGGCCTGATAATTCATGTACATACATCTTCCAAGTAATAATCCTTACAATTTATGCACATACATCCAGCATATATTGGTCCAAACAATTTTCACAAGTGGGAACACACTTAAATTTCTAAAAGATTATTCTACAAAACAGTGAGATTAACTTCTTATTTACAGTATGATACAGAAGTAACATTGAGAAAATCTATCGAGGAAGTAACTTGAGTGTGAACAGAAAGAGTTATTCCATCTAAAGCAAACAACTAAGCCAATGATTACGACACCAACAATGCAGCAAATAAACATACCATCAAATGTCTGTTGAGTGATCTCTGTCCCTCTCTGCCTAGTCCAACGTACCAAATCCATAAATACCAGAACATCTGTTACACAACAATTCAACTTTCTTTGTTCAGGGTTGTAGAAGGTGCACACACACACAAATCAACATTGACAATCAAAAGTCAGTCACTTTTTGTCCAATCTCTTGTGAAACTTAAGTCTTCAAAATTATAGCAACTCTGGGAAAACAATGGGATCAAAGTCAAAAAGCTTACTGACATGAACATTTCAGTTTTAAGATCAATTTTTCACTTACTACTGACTCATAACTGACCCATATCTGACCCATACTTGATATCCACCAAACCACAGTGTGACAACAACAAAAAAATGTAGTTAATTCAGGGCATTATTTGTCAGGGTTTTGCTTTCAAAATAATGAATTAAGCTTGGCCAATCAGTCAGAGTTGACTGGCCAATCAGTCAGAGTGGCCTGGCCAATAAGACAGAGTAGCCTGGCCAATCAGTCAGAGTAGACTGGCCAATCAGTCAGAGTAGACTGGCAACTTAAATGATTTTATTTAAGCATTGGTCAAGAGTATCACTTCACTTAACCTCTCAAGCCAGTTTTTGGGCCAATGTCAGTGTCTCATCCCATTTCATAAATCAAACTAACAAGACCTTCACTCTACTTGTGGTGGGTTTTTTGGGTCTACATTTCCACCATCTGCTATATATGAAGACTAACTGAATTTAATACTAATGTACTTTAAATTGTTCACTCTCAACTCAGATTTGTATTACCGGTAGGAGCCGGTAAGGAGCCATTTTAATAAATTACGTCTGCTTAAATAAATTATTTTTTTTTTGGAGAGCGGCATGTTATAACAGAGCATCTTTTCTTTAAGCCGCATCTTTTCTTT
The DNA here is from genome assembly GCA_964017045.1 of Omphiscola glabra. Taxonomy (NCBI): domain Eukaryota; kingdom Metazoa; phylum Mollusca; class Gastropoda; family Lymnaeidae; genus Omphiscola; species Omphiscola glabra. The sequence goes on along the minus strand of OZ024803.1, from coordinate 13,699,471 downwards.
CAACAGCGCTCCAGAATACAGGTTGCCGACCACTGGCTTAGCTATTGCTGGTTTTCAACAAATGATTTAGTACATCATATATATTTAATATTACATGTCTATATATTATATTATAACATTCCGATACAATTATTATATATAGGCCTCTGGACTTTCCTTGAAACCCCAAAGCTCACCAAGTGGTAAGAAAATAGGCTTTTCTTTTCCAAACCCAGTTTTTTTTATAATAATTCTTCAAGTCATCCTACATGCCTACAAAATTCTTTCAAAACAACATACAAAAATGTGCAGCATGGAAAGTTTCTCAACTTGTTCTTGACATATGTCGCCAATGAACTATTATCTAACAACAAAATAATTCTGTCAACATAATCTCACAAACACTTGATACAAGTGCTCTCTGGACACTTCAGCTGTAGCCAAACAGTTGAACTCTGGTACAGTCTGCCGTTACCATTTAGCAGCTCCGGCCAACACGTGCACGGCGTCTTAACACGTGCACAGCGTCTATGGTCCTTGATACTAGGACAAGTACAGCCTATGGAAGTCATTGGCACCAAAACCTGCATTGCACTTGGGACACTTTCTCTGTCTTGTCTCATAACGTGTCCTCAGACATTCCAGGCAAAATACATGAAAACATTTGGTCAGTACCGCATCCTTTTTGTTGACCTTACAAGATGGACATGTCAATTGTTCCTGTGCATTGAATAACAAATAAGTATTAGGTTATATTTCGTGTTAATGTTTTCCAAATGTGTTTTCCAAATGTGTTTTCCAAATGTGTTTTCCAAATGTGTTTTCTCATAACGTTATTTTTATATTGCTCCCTCCACCCACCCCCAAACCCACCCACTGTTTTTCCAATTTTTTAAAATGTAAATTTAACATAAAATAGTACACTGTTATATTGAGGAAATTTATCAAACAGTTTAAACAAGAAATAGGTCAATATGCACTGCCCATGTACCTTATATTCTTTAATCTCTTCCAACAAAACTTCATCAGCTGCTCCAGCCATCTCAATCTTCTTGCTTCTCTCCAGCTTGCGGTTCAGTTTGGCCACTTCCTCCTGTGAGATAGTTTGTGAGATGTCAGCTTCATGAGATTAGCAACAGTGACATCAAGCCATTGGTTATCGCAGAGATCCCATGGGTCATTGCTTAAAATGAGTTTCTATTTGCCTAGGTTTAGGTTTAACCCAATTTTCAACAGACAGCAGAGTTTTTCCCCTACCGAACCCCCTGATTTTTATTTGAGACTCCCCCAACTACCAGATAGCCCCCAACTACCAGATAGCCCCCAACTACAAGATAGCCCCCAACTACCAGATAGCCCCAAACTACCAGATAGCCCCCATCCCACAACCAGCTTTTACCTGCATGCGTTTATACTTGAAGACTTCCTGCTCCAAAGAAGCTGTTTTCTCTGCCACTGCCACCTGGGCTTCCTTCAGCTGGGCCTGATATTTGTCCAGATGTAGCTTGAGGTCTGCTGCAGTTTGGGAACTCTCCACTGCTTTTCGTTTGTGCATCTCCATGGCTTGTTGAGTTATTCTGGAGAAGGTCAAAGAGGCCTCATTTACTTTTTTTTTACACTTATTTATGTTGTTTATCAGCTGTTATCAAAGTTTGACTTTAACACTCAATTATTATTTTGGCGTTACTGAGATTTTTGTTTCATATTCAATTATTATTTAGGTGTAACTGAGATTTTTTATTAATATTCAATTATTATTTAGGTGTAACTGAGATTTTTGTTTAATATTCAATTATTATTTAGGTGTAACTGAGATTTTTGTATAATATTCAATTATTATTTAGGTGTAACTGAGATTTGTGTTTAATATTCAATTATTATTTAGGTGTAACTGAGATTTTTGTTTCAGAACTTCATCAATTATGGTACGGTCACCTTATTCCATTTAAAGTAGCTTTCTTTTCAATGTTTAGCCATGGATAACCAGCTATATATTTGCTAAAGGAGCTCCTTACAATAAGAACTATTTGCCAGTAAATTCCTTTAAGTTTTCTCTTATCATAAGCCTAATCAAGTTATAACTCAAACTTAACTTAATTTAAATAGTGGAAATATAAACTTGCAGAAAATGTGTTATGTGATTATTATTTTCATTATTTCTTTCCCCTTACGCCTGTTCTTTTTCCACAGTTGACAGATTGTTCTGCAGGAGTCTCTCTTTATCTTCCAGGCTGCGGACCACCGAATTCTGGGCCTCCACCTGGTTCTGGAGTATCGCCACCTGTTCAGTCAGAACATCCTTCTCCTCTCTGAGCAGCTTCTGAATCTGATTAGACTTGATCCTCTGGAATAAAGAGTTTGTATTGGAAATATCAAGATGTTAACAATCCATTTATTGTTGTATTACATTAATATGAGATGTGGTACATGCATCCTTCTGTGTTAATGGGTAAGTTCCACACACTTAAAACCTTGTGAGGAGATACTAATCTTCTATGGAGTGCTTCCCCAGGTGGCGGATAGGGGAAAGCCCACCAGATATGGGGTGGACCAAAATCAGTACCTATTGCCTTGTAGGCAAATTTTCATAATTATATTTTCAGTCACCTACATAAACGTTATGTTTATTTTTATCCAACCCTTTATTTTATTTTTGTATATGCTATTTCGAATTTTACTTGTTAGAATTTACCACAGGGAGCCTGGTGAAAACCTAATATGGCATAGGCGCCAGGAAACGAAAATATTAGAACCACTGGCGTGCCCAACAAAATATATGTCACAAGCACACTGAACATTCGGTGGACTAAACATTAATGTAATTTCTCTACTACTGAGTATAGCTAGCGAGTTCACTTTTAAAAACACCTATTGACAACATCACAATGTAGCAAAATTTGAACGCCAGAGCTGTTTGGACAATGGGACAGCCATTAAATAGCATTATATAGCATTTTTAGATAAAAATTAAAAAGTTAAGAAATATTCCTACGTCCTCCCCCAGCTGCACCTTTTCACTTTTCAACATAAAGGGCCATCCAAAAATTATGCACGCGCTGAGGATGCATAGGACAGCATTGATGGGAGCGGGGAGGGGCACCAGAATGCACCTGTGAAATCCACAAATTCTTATTAGGCCTATTATTGTTGTTTAGGCTATAAAAATATCACCACAATTTATCGCAGTTATCATATACTAATGCTTTGTGTTTTCATAAAGAGGTCGCTCTAATCGTAACATTAACACGACATAGTGACAACACAACACGTCTTTCCATGCTGGTGACAAATCAACACTCCCCCACCTTCAATAATAGGAAAAAAATACTATAGACTATTAAGTAACGCAGCGGTAAAAAAAAATGAGGGGGGGGGGGGTAGTAGGAGTTGTGATGCTAAATAGTTGCATTGAAGTAGTTGAGGGGATAGAGCTGCTTTGCGCGTTCTAAAAATATTATTTTAAATGCCGCTGACTAGACCTTACATCTCTAGTTTTCTCTGTTTTCACAATCGCCGCGGTTCAGACAAACACAGGCTTAGTAGCAGTCAAATGGGATGGTGAGTGAAGTTGTCGCTAGGATGACTAGTCTAACTATTACTGTTGACGCCATTAGCTAGTTCACTGTGACACACAAGGCAACAATATGACCATCACCAATGATACGGCATGTGGCGGTGATATTTGTATATCCTTTGACACTCCCACAAATCCCCCTACCCATGTGTCTCGTTTGCAACACATTTCATTAACCAACCCCACCTCCCAATCAGTGCGTACATAATATATTAAGGGATGGTCCCAACTTAAAAAAAAAAATAAAACCAATAGTTTTTCTCTGTCAATTCACTGCCAGATCTTTATTAGAAAGTTAAAAAAGGGCTAAAACTTCCACAACCGAAAATTTATTTAATTTAATTTTTAATCGGAAAAATTTAAACACATATTTTTTTACCGGGTCTCTGAAAATCTAAGTTTTGGCGGGTCTCAGCGTACAATCGTAAAAGACATCTAAATCTTAAGAGTAAACAGGTCTGCTACACCCCAAAAGTGACATGCCTCCTCACCTCTGACATGAGTTTAAAATTTGCATCATCCTTCTCTCTAAGTTGCTGCAGTAGCCTCGTGTTTTGCTCCTGCATATCCTCAAAAGCTTGACCGGTGACATCAAGGTCATTTAACAACGCTTCTTCTCTCTACGACAATACAAAAATAAAAAATACTATTTTTATGAGGTTTTCAGTTTAACACAATAATCCTTGTTTGAGACATTCATGTTTATCATTTAAATTCACAAGTTACAATGAAAACTGATGAGCTAAGGAAAATTATTGTTTTTACATTTAGTTTGAAAACAAACTTAAAGAAATAATATTGTGCAAAAGGGCAGGTGGTAGTACTTATATAAAAGGTTGCTAGATTTAAAAGGTGAAACAAAAAATAAAAACATGACATTAATTTAATGAGTTTGCAAATAATCACTTTAAATTACACGTTCAATAAAACCCCATCTTGTGTAACAAAATTACATCAAAGAAATTAGCTTGGATAAAATTGGGCAACTACAAAATCTCTGTCAATGTCCAACCTGCTTTTGATTGGCCAGATTTTTTTGCAGCTCCAGGATGGTCTCTTCCATTTTTTTAATCTTCCTCATGGCGTCTTCATCTGCCAGCTTCCTCCTGTCCCTCTTCTCACTCTCTTGCATGCGTTTGATGTGTGCCTTCAACTCATCTATTTCCTGCCTTGCCTTCTTCTCTGCTGCCATCAGCTGATCAAGAGCACACACACAATGTTTTTTTAAAGGGTTCAAGGGAGAGTGCTCTTTTTTACAAAGTTCATTTTTATTATGGTTACGTAAATCATGGACAGTGGACATAACTAGAAAGGTAGTAGGAGTTCTAGCTTTATTTCGGATTTTATTCATTCAAAACATTCAGAATGTATGTGTTATTATTGTCAGTATGGCAATGTGCTGATGGAAATTCTGTGCCATAGGTCGGTTAGGCCTGTGTGCTGGGCATTCTAACAATGGAAACAGATTTAATCACTATTGGTGTATCAGACAGTCATCATCCATATAGAAACAACCCCACCCCCCAATCCAACAGATTTTTTTCCTCCAAATTTTGCACTTAAGGCAAAGTTGAAATGTAGACAGAGAGAGAACATTTTAACAATTAAGTTTTTATTTCCTAAGTTTCAAATAAAAAAATGATAATACAATCTATCTACTATTGCTTACAGCTCAAAACATAAAATGACTTTGATAAATTCATAAAAACCTCAAATGCTATCAAATGTAATCCTACTGCGAGGCCATGCTAAATCAAACATTAATAATGATGTCCTTACTTGAATTTTGTCTCGCTGTTCTTTTGGTGCAGCTTTGTAGGTGTCTAACAGAAGTTTCAACTCCCTTACATTATCTTGAGATTTTCTAAGGCAAAAAACATTATTTATCATTCAATATGTAATCCTTTGTTTTAAAAAACTTGGCAATAAAAACAATTGATAACAGTGAAAAAAAATTGAAGAAAATACAAATTAAACTAATTTTAAAATCATGGTGCAATTACAAAATTAGAAAGGCAGATAGGTCAACTTCTAAAAATTGAAAATTTGAAAAGCATACAAAAAAATATAAATGGCTGAAGACAAAAAATATCGTAAATTATACATACTTGAGTTGATTTCTCAAATCTTTGACCAGTTCAGAATCATTCTTGCCATTTTTTATATCTTTACTGTCAAGGTCATCATCCTCTTCTTTCTTGACAGGAGTAGTTGGGATCTCACCTTCTTCCTTCTTGATGGCTTGGACTAGAGGCAGAGTTGTGGCTACTGGGAAACCTAAATCAAGGGTGTAAAAAAAAAAGAAGAAAAAAAGGTTATAAAACTTGAACCATACATTGGTTGACTTAGTAATCTAGAAACTGTGTTAAAGCTGAAATGATCAGGTTCTCATGAATCCACAAGCTATCTTAATAATTATCCTACAAGAATAAACTGGATTAATGTCCACTCCATCATGTTTAGTTATCTCGTGTGGCACTGAAATACAAAACTCTAAGTACTGGTGTCTTCTTCAATATAACATATACAAATCTTGAAAACGTTTTAACTAGTTTGTGCAGTTTCAGAAAATAAATTGGAACTTTGATGTTTCACCCCACCCCCTATGTTAATCCAGTATATTTAATAACTTGTATGTCATTTTGAAATGCTCATGTAAATGAAAAAATGCCACAGCAAGTCAAATTTGCATCACAGATTCCCATGTCTACTCACCAGCTTCTGTTTTAACTGGAGACAGCTGTGACTCCTCCTTGATGTGGGCTATACTATCTTTGTTGTCACCAGATGGGGTTGAGCCCGCCGTTGTTGCAGCTGGTGAGGTTGCCGAAGATGGTGTTGTTGTTGTTGTAGATGGAACAGCCGACGCGGATGTGGTGGTAGGGGTGGCTGCGGCAGCAGTAGCAGCGGGTGGGGCAGAGGAGGTGGGAGGATTGACTATCACTAACTCTTGCTTTAACTGATAATAGAGGGGAAAAAACTCATTTGAGATCGGAGTTACTTTCACACTGGATAATACTATGTATTGACATGAAAGAAATTAAGGATTAACAAATGTGGTAATCAATATTTAACTCTCAGAAAGTTGACTCTGGGGCAGCATTCCCCAAATAGCGGTAGGTGGAACAGCATCGGTCTACAAGCCTTATGTTGCCAGTTGGCAGCGGTAGGTGGAACAGCACTGGTCTACAATTTTTATGTTGCTAGTTGGCACAGTATTAGTTAAGAAACTGCGAATAGTTGCAACACAGTTTGGGAAGCTCTCCTCTATGGTGTCGGATCATGAACAATGAGATCTTTTTATAGCAATTTAACATCCGATGTATCTCTTTTGTCTTTTATTTATATTTTATAAAATAATCTCTGCTTCCATCGAGAAGACATTTTTTTTTTCCCGATTCAGCTGAAATTATAAAATTAAAAAACAGGACGACAAGGACCCCTGGTCTGACTTGTATTATGTTCATTCAGTTGATTAGTTCCATTGTATGGAATATGACATTTATATTCATTTTAACAAAATGCTAGTACTTAATTAATACGAGATCAGTAGGAAGTAGTGATCTGATATTTAGTAAGAGTTCTCCATATTTTACACTGTATACATTTGGCTTTAGGAGATACAAGCAGTATGTATGGGTTGCAACATGGGGAACTTCTCCACTGGTGTGTCAAACTTAAAAGTTTGGGAATCACTGCTCTAGGGGTTTGGGAAGGAGGGGGAGGGGGGAAGATATCATTTAATCATTTTAATTATTATTTAGTCAGCTACTTGGGCTTAATTACAACTTTTCATTTTAATATTCATTTCAAAATTGAAATTTTTTTTTTTTATTATTAATTGAAAAAAATTGACTTTGGAAGATGTGGGCAACATTTTTTGTGCAGAGGGCCACAAGTACGTTACTGGCAATACCTTATGAATTTCAGCTTGAGCCTCTCGTAGTCTCCTTTTGTATCTGGCTGACTCCATCTTTAATTGTTGATTGTGGTTTTGTAAGCTTTGTATAAGGTTACGCATCTCTCTGTTGATAGTTACTATTACAAAAAAATAGGTCCACAAGTTATGCAATTTCTCAGTCTGATTTTATTTTTGTTACAGGATCTCATGGTTAGTTAATGATAATACTTTATAAAATGTATTTCAAAAACAAATTAAGTAGTCTATTCAGTGGTTAAAGAGCCTTTATTATAAGTCTTAATTAACTGTCACACACCCCCCTCAACCCACTCAAATGGCACCAAAGGGATCAGTTGTCACACAAAGTCATTAAAAATAAAATTATTTAAAAGACAGATAAAGGCATTAAAAATAAAATTATTTAAAAGACAGATATAGAGTTAATCTTTTTTTTTTTTAAATTGAATCATAAGGCAAAGATTTTACAGACCTTAAATTTTAAACCTTCCAGTTTAGCCCACACATGATTACTTACAGTTCTGATCATTGGCAGCCATGGCTTGCTCAAACTCTATCCTCAACATGTCATATTCTTTTCTTGTTTGGGCCAAACTGTCTTCAACCTGTATCATCTCTGTTCTAAGCCTCTTTTGACCCTCCAACTCATCAATCTATTTTTAGACAAATGGTTTTTAATGAAGTAATTTCTTCCTGAATGCACGAATAAATATGACAGTGAACCAAAGTGTAAAACTGGTCATATCTTAAGATGATAGTGTTCTCCGAGCTCCCCATTTCAAACACAAATATTTACCAAAGAAGTAACTGTTATGGTTATCTCTTTGGAAAATTGATTTAATATATGGGTCAAATTACTGCACTTTTCAATCAAACTGAGGACAATCTGCAGTGGATGATTTGTGCTAAAATGTCTTAACCAATCATTTACTTAATGATAATAAAGCTGTGATTATCACAATAGTGTCAGAAACAATTGTCAATGTTGGATAATCAATGATCAACAAATTATACATTTTGTAAAGTCTGCTTTACAAGATTCAGATTAAATATATGAATTTTTATCACAGAAAGAAATGAAATGTTATCTGTTTAGTTTGGAACACATGTTCTATCATTTCAAAAAGTACTAATTTATTTTTTAAAAACTGATCTACTTCATGTGTGTTTTCTGGGGAGCTTACCTCCATCTGTTCAATCTGTCGACCATGGTTATTCTTGTTGATGGTCATCTGGTTTCTGATGTCCTCCAGCTGTGTCCTGATCTGCATACTCTCATTGTACAAGACAGAGAACTGGGACTGTAGACACTTATATTCAGTGGTCTCCAATATGACATTCTCTGGTAAGTGTTGAAGCTATGACCAAATTGGTCAGTATAGTTAGATAAACAGGGTAAACATAAATGTCTCAACACCAAGCCAATAAATGAATATTTGATGTTTGGCATAAATCTTTTTTTAATTAACACCCAGGACTAAATTTTTTTTTAACTATACACAAGATAAAAGGCAAAATTAATCTGGCTGACTTGAAAGATATTGTGTTCTTAAAGAGAATTAATATGACTGTAAGTCATTCTAAAAGAGAATTAATATGACTGTAGGTCATTCTAAAAGAGAAAATTTTTTGTCTGCAGAGAGTGGAATTTAGAGATATGAATTTATAGCAAATTATCACATTGAGCAACTAAAAAATATAAATACTCCAACTCACATCCATCTTTAATTTTTCCACCTCTGTGAGAGTTTCTTGGTAATCTGCACTCAATTTCTCCAACTCCATTAGTCTGTTAGTTGATAACTCTCTATGTTCCTCCAGTTCAGATAAAATTTCATCCAACTTAAAAAAAAAAATGTTTATAACTTTTTAAGTAAAACATAAATTCATTTTTGAAATAAGTGAACCAGTTTCAAAATATCAATTAACAGGATGCAAATTTTAAAAATTATCAACTTTTGTGAAAGACATTTATTTATACTTATGCATTTTTTTTTTAATCTTTTGTTTAAAAACATTGCAATGCTAACTTTTAAGGTAAAGGTTAATAGTTTTTTTTAACCCCATCCAATTACATTATAGTCTTTAAAACTGCCAATGTTATGATTTATTTATATAAATAAAGCACAGAATCTTTTTTCAAAAAAAAAAAAAAAGGTTCAGTCACATAGAAAATGGGAGATGTCAAACAAGTGGCCAAGACTGTTTCTTACTACTAAGATATAGCAGAATGCTTACTCACCCTGCCTGTTGGCACACCTGGTAAGTTTTTCAGACCAGACAGGGGCATGTTCCCAGTTGTCTCTTGGTAGAATTGAAGTTTCTCAGTGACCTCTGCGAGCCTCCTCTCCAAACTGTCAGTCTTGTATTCAGACTTCTCATACATGTAGTCAAGGTCATCAAGCTTGTTTTTTAACTCTGCTATTTCAGTCTCAGATGCAGTGAGTTTGTCTTGAAGTTCAGAAATCTAGCAAAGTTGATAAGCAGGTTTAAGCTGATGTCTATGTGGTTACAAGGGGTTTGGGCTGTGATGAAGTTCCCGTAGCTTTAAGCACAGCAACTATCTTATGAGTCAGCAAAAAGGCTGATGCCATATTTTAGTAAGCCATACTTTAATAAAGCTTCTCCCCGCCTTTACACAAAGATAGTTTAGGTCTTTTATTAATATTTTATTCAAAACGCACACACCCCAAAGAGAAACCAGGAACACGAGACAAATATCCAACAAAGCCAGAAGGAAAGCCATGTGTGGGAAGAAAAAAGGGAATGGAAAAAACTGAGCTAAAAGAAATACTTCAGTAGTCAGAAAATACTTAAAAGTAAAAACTAAACAAGAAAAACCAAGAACAATTTGAGAGAAAAGTTATCAGGAAAATATGTAGACTAACAAAGGATGCATATGGAGGGAGAATACAAACCAAACAGGAATTGTATAGTATATATCGAATCCCACACTAGTAGCAGGGATAAAAAAAGAGCAGGCAACGCTGGGCTGCACTACCAAAACCCCAGGCGAAAACGGCTCAAAGACAGACCAAGGATGTTGTGGAAAATGATTTACAGCAGCTAGGAATCCAAGCATGGAAAAGAAAAGCGTCAGTTAGGTCTAAGTGGAAGGATGTGGTGAGGCAGGCCGAAGCCCTACATGGGCTGGAGCGCCACAGGGATGGATGGATGGTCTGACTGGAAGGATGTGGTGAGGCAGGCCAAAGCCCTACATGGGCTGGAGCGCCACAGGGATGGATGGAATGATAAAAGAATTATAAATTTAGATTTTAGAGATTTTTAAATAGTGTTGCAAAAGTTAAAACTTTTAAAGGCAGCGTTGACACACACGATTATTGATAACGGTCAAATCTCACACTTAGTGTATGCTCATGATGACGTTGATGAAGCTGGGTGACAAGATTGTGGAGCTGTTTCGTCTCTTTCCTCAGGTCAGAGAGTTCTCCCTTGACAACTTCAGACAGGCTCGGCTCAGGTTGCTTATCCTCTTTTTCTTCCTCTTTCTTTGTCTCTGAAGCTTCCTCATCTGGCTTTGCAGATTTGTCCTCAGTCTCCTCACCTTAAAAAAAAACATTCATTCGAAATGAAATAACTACATACAAATATTTGTAATGGTTATTTGGAAGAATATTTAATCAAAGTTTATGTCTTTAGACTAAATATTTCAACTTAATATTAATATATGCAAACAACTTTTATCCCATTTCAAGCCTATCTGTAATAAGATGTATTTATTTATTTTTTTAAATAATAACAAAAAAAAAGCTGAGAGATATCTTGAAACTTGTTGATTTTCAGTTAAAATAAATTTAGGACTTTTAATTGATTTGAATATAACTTAAGTTAAAACACTAAGTATTACAACAAATTAGATAACATCAATACCAAAAGCAGAAAAAAAGGAGAAAAAGATTGTTTAAATACATGAAATAATTAAGATCTGGGTGTTGTTACCATCTACTCGATAGTTTATCATAATAATTATAAATCTATAGCTGACCGTGACATTAGTTTTTTATAGAATTAATATGACTGTAAGTCATTCTAAAAGAGAGTTAATATGACTGTAAGTCATTCTAAAAGAGAATTAATATGACTGTAAGTCATTCTAAAAGAGAAAAAAATTGTTAATATTTTTGTTTACATTTGTTTTTTTCTTACAACTGACACTCCTCATTTTCCAAATATCATTAAATCTATCTTGTTTGCCAGAGGTTCTCAAACTGTGTGCCACAGTGCCGTGGCCTACTCATGGGGGCAATGTGAAGTTCACTTGTTAGAATTTGACATAAGTGCACCTCGGGGAAACCTGGATGCACCAGGTTAAATTAAATTTGAGCTCTAGCACAGCAGGTTTTCCAAAAAACACAAAAGCAGGACAAATAGAGAGCTCATCTACATCCAACTAGCACTTGGTTGGGCCACCAACAAAAACTACTAAAGTAAAAATAGAAAAGGGCACATTTTAGTCATCTAATTATTCCTCTGATTCCAGTGTGATGTTCTTGTGATTAAATACAAGATGTGCATAGACACAACAAGTAATACTTTTGATGATGGCTTAATTAACCTCTTTCCTACACACAAACATACACTTCGATGATTGCTCATAGATCAAATCATTTTGATTATTTAAAGTGCTATTTAAACTATTCCACAATTTAAACTTTTATTCTGCTTTGGAAATATTACAGCATTTAATCAACTTTTAACCCAAAAAATTACCATTTCATCTCCACTAGGTCGCTAACATAAAATGTTATTTCTCAAAGGCTGAATTTTCCTGATAAGTATTACTTTATAAAGCTACTTACATCTATGGCACATGTGTCACCATATTACAAAAAGGTGAGAAAACTCGGACAATGATATTTAAACAGACAACTTGAATCCACACAAAAAATTCAATTAAAATGCTTTATTTAAAAATAATATTTTTTCCTTTAAAAGAAATGCCATAGTTATATTGATAATAGTAGCAAAAATAAAATATCATTTTGTGTGTGGCTTTTTTAGATTATGCAAATATTCAAGAAATGAAGTGAGCCTTGAAGACCATTTTAGTTCAATCTGGCAGAAGCTGAAGTGAAAATTAAAGATGAAAGTAAAAGTTTAAAAGTTATTTTATAAAAGTAGTTCAAACTGCTAATATTCACATTGAACTGTGAACAAAACACATCTACTAATGTGAAACAGTAAGTGCTACAGAGTGAATAAAAAAAAATTAAAAAAAAAAAAGAACTTTAACAAATCTAGCACTAAGCTATGGGAAAAAAAAATACATAGACTAAAAATACACCAAATTGCAGCCTTTTGAAATTAGAAAGGTTTTTTAATAAAAAAAAATATATAATTTTTTTTTTAATTTAAGAGAGGAAAAAATATCCCAAAACCAGTCAGGGTGAAACAGAAATGAACAGTACCCCAATGAAAACTATGACAAACGGCAGTACGCTATAGATTTTAGGTTTTAAAAAATCATCCAGAATTTACCTTCCTTCTTTTTTTCTCTTTCTTCTTCATCTTCATTACCTTCATCTTTTTTTCCTTCTTTATCATCTTTCTCTTCTTCCATTTTATGTGAATCCTCAAGTAAAGAATCCTTCTCTTTCTGTTCAACCTACAAATAGACGTTTTTTTTTGTTTTTTTTTCAAAGACATGGAATCCCAAAATATTAATTTTAAAATATTAAATTGATAAGTGAGTTAGTTCAATCTGGCTAGTATTTTATTGGAAAAAGGAAAATTTTGACAATCTCATTTAAATGTATGACCTGGAAATTGATTTAACGCTTTCATTTTATATGTAAAAAGTAATAAGTTTGATATTTCTATTTAGCTTTTAATTCCTTTTCAATGTATGTCAAAATCAAGACAAGATATTATTAGCTTTGTGGATATATATATCATTTTCAGACTGCAGTATTAATTTAAGTCATTCAAATCCAATGCAGCATAACATCAACTTATGACTTTATAGGAAATCTTGCCAATTAATGATCAAGTTTAAATGGTTTCAAGGCTAAGTCCTTCACATCATTTTGTGTTCAAGCAACATTTAAAAAAATTTTAAGTATGATTATGAATCCATCTCATTATTATGCTCCCAGGTCCAACACCTTGGACATGAAAATTATATAGTTAAGTGGCCTGTGAATAATTACTTTATCATCAATTGCATGATGCAATTTTTCATTTCTTTGAAGCATTCTGTCAAAGGCCTGAAGCAGTTTTCCAATGGCTCTTTTTGAGAACTCCACACGTTGACCTAGTTTTTCCTCCAGCTCTTGCTTGTCCCACGTAGACAGTAGAGTTAAGAACGATGTCAGCTCACTACTTTCATCTAATTAATAGAATATATGTACGAGTTAAGGGGAAATACAACAATATATTTGAGAAAATCTCTTTATGTACATAATATTCCTTTAAAAAAAATTAATATCCTTAACACAATGTAAAACATTAACTTTATTTTGACTCAGACTATGAATTTGCATGTTTTAAAAGATTTTGGATACATTCCCATTTATTATGAAAATGAAAACTTCTTTGACAAGCAGAATGGTAAAATAATAATGGTTGTTGACAAGGAAAGACATTAGTATAAGTTTTAAAATAAACACATGCAAATACATTTTTTTTAATAAATTGAAGGAAAAAAATGAAGACATTTTAATGGGTTTTTTTTAAAATATGATGAGATATTAAAATGAATTAATAATTAAAATCTTTAGGTACCATTTATTCTTTAAAATTATACAAAGATCCTTAAAACCTTTAGGTACCATAGAGTCTTAAAAATTAAACAAAGATCCAATGAAGAAAGTCATTGCATACTCTTGGTCTCTGTCTCATCTGAAGTCTCTGCATCAAATCTTTGAAGCAGAACACGGACATCTTCATCCAGCTGTAGAGATCAAAACAGATTTCATTAAAATGAATAATTAACTTATAAAACAATGGCCATTGCAAAACAGCTATACTTTTTGTTACCTTTTTACTGAATTAAATAGCAACTGGCTAGGGTTGCACCAATTAGCAAAGTTTGCAGATAACTGATTGATGGACTGATTATTATGTTTATGCAGTGCTTTGTATCCAAGACACATCTCTTCAAACTCTATCTCAACTGATTCCCACACCCCTCTGACTGATGCTGCTAGGTGGCTTGACATCTAAATTGTTCTGGGGTGGGCGTGGTGAATATATTTTTGTTTTGTTTTTATACAGCTGTTTTTTAATTAAATAAATGTATGTAATTTTTTTTTAATGTCATGAATATGTTAGCTCATATTTTTATGTGAAGCGCAGTGAGCCCAGGCCTAGGCTGGTGTACCGCACTATACAAGACCACTGTAATAATAATAATAATCACTACCAGTACAAAAAATAATAATTTAAAAAAAAACATAAGAGCCAAGTTACTTAATTGTTAAAAGTTGAATTCAATGAACCAATGTACTTTATACAATGGTAAAAAAAAATAGTGGTGCATATAAAATAAAACATTCTTAATAGATCAAAAAGACCTAACATCTGGGCTACTAATCTGTCCTATGGATCTGTTATAAACTAGATTTGGGAGCATGAATTTTTGGTTATGGAAGTTTTTTATAGTGAGTTGATGAGAGGTTTTGTTTGGGAGAAATTGTGATTGGTCAGGGGGTTATGCAAGCTCAGATCGAGGGGTTAGTTCGTGGTATTCAGTCTTGTGAGTATACAGAGTGATCTTTGTCGTGAGAAGGTGCAATCAAGTTACACTGTGGAGATGAAAGTGACCTGAGGTAGCCTCATCAAGAATTTTTAGTGAATAGCGTTTCTGTCAACTGCCAGTTGCTACAAATAATAAAAAATCATCATTACTTCAACTGAACATTGGTAATGGATCTTACATATGAACCAAGCAAGGCTGTGTGAGTGTCATGAAGTAAGACAACGGTTCCAAAAATATAAACAATTGCCGTAAAGTTATATCGTAACAGGAACAATGGTAATTAAGGGGTTAATATGACTTTACTACAATTAATTTCATTCAAAGTTTACTCTTCACTTTGTTACCTGATTCCAATATCTGTTGACTATCATAAGTACAGCATCGTCCGTCCGTTGGCGATTTTCAAGTTGTTCGATGCGCTTTCTCAGCTCTGTCTCAGCTTTTTTGCGTTGCTCTATTCGCTCTGCTAATTTCTTGTTTTGAAAGACTAACACTTTCATATCTAGCTCTTCCTATATAACAAATTATAAACAAATAACATTTTTTTTAATGAATCCAGTTTAGCATAACAGATATATTTACATAATAAAAGGACACACAAAAAAACATTTGTTTTAGTAAAATTATTATTTTTAAATATTAGCTCTCTATTAAATTATAGTACGGTAATAAATTACTTTAATTGTAAAGTTTAAACAGTTCCCAAACTGCTGTGCAGACAAACATCTTATTTAATTTTGAAAATGCATTGGGGGGGGGGGGGGGGCTATAATGATCCGCTATTTTTAAAATTCAGTTGAAATGATTTCAAAGTCTCTAACAATTTTTATTATTAATGCAAATAACAAACATAACCATTTAAACTTGCTACAGCTCAGACAAATTTAATGCTTTCTGTAAACTATTTAATGTGGAGCCGTTGTACGTCTTTGATCACAGTTACAAATTATACAATTAACCAAATTTTAACAATTTTTATCACTTATGGCATTCTTTAGCTGAATAATAATATCTAAAATAGTCATTATTGGCAGTGAAGGCAATATTCAATAAACCCTACAAAAATACTACAAGAAATCCAATTAACTGATTGCTTTTTTATAAACTCAAAAATAGTAATTGGCATTTTGAATATTTCATTTACTGATTGAGCATTTATATTCAGATGCAATAAGTCTGAACATTTGAAAAGTAAAAAACAAATTGTGCCAACATACCAATGACTATGAAATTATTTTAGACCTTTGACATAAGGAAAAATTTTTAAGTAGCATTATGTGAATGAGTAAACTATAAGTATGATTTCTTGCCTACAATTGTACTCTTTTACTATACAAATAAGTAACCTATAGCTGTACACTCAGCATGATAATTTAAGTGATGGGGAAAAATAAAATAATTTGGAGAACTTACCAGTGAAGAGCTGACAAGAGAATAAATTTTCCCTAACTGCAAACTATCATAAGGAATTGCCATTTTTTTGTTAGCTGGAGCCCCAGAAGCTGAACTGGCTGGCTCCTCGGCTGGTCGTTTGCTGCTAGACATTTTTGTGTAGTACAGAATGGATATATTCCTCAACAACAAACTATTCCATCTAGTAGTAGAGAAATAAGCATAAAATATAGTAAGGAAACATCAATATGGCAAATTTACATTATCTTAAGGCATAGGAAGACTTAATAAAATGGGCACCAGCCAGTCCTTGTTTTAATCAATGGATAATTCCAGCTGGTCCGTCACCCTCAAAAGATTGAGAAGCACTTGCTGTGCAGTAGCCTATACAATTACTATACAAAGACAGTTAAGATGTTAAGTCTATAGCTACTACTAAAGCTATGGAATACAAGTCGGGTTCCATTCAATAACTACTTAAGTTTGGTAATAGCTGAATTTTAGGTTAGGTTAGAACTTAAGTTCGGGTTTGTTTCTGTAGCACCATATTGTTTTTTCAGCAAATGGAAATCAATTTTTAAACCAGTTCTGGGTTTTTACAATAAGGGCCTACGCTAAAACAACCAAGGTAGCGGGCACTTTCTATTATGTCTTTCCTCACTTTTGTTCTATCGTTACATCTTGTTGTAGAATCAGCATAATACTGTGGCATACTGCACCCTCTCCACCCACGCACATCTCCCATCATCTAGATGTAGTCAACGGTAAACAATTGTTTTGATTGATAAATAAGTGTTCTTGTTTAATTTGTAAAGTGTAAAGCATTAATACAAATCAAGGGTCATTTTTACCATAAGCAAGATTAGGTGGTAATCTGGCTCTGGGCTGAAAATTTATGGGCCGAAAAATAAATACTTTGAAACAGAAAAAAAATTGACAAAATGATGAGAGAGAAAAATTAAGGAGAAGTGGAAGTTTTCAATTTGTTGACTAGAGTGATAAAGATGGTTAGAAACAGTGCTGACTACCCACCAAAACAAGATGCCTCATGTCATTCTTGAAAAATGTTTTTTTTTATTTAACTTTAACTTATTCAAATTGCTATTGAGTGAGGGCACCAAGTACAAACTCTAGTCTAGTCTCTTTAATTAAGTTAGGTACTTTGGTAAAAAATTCAACAATTTTTGTAAAATAAACCAATGGCATAGTTGAATAGAGCTAATTTTTAACAGAATTATAACACCAAAATCATATTTTTAGCTGTTGTAGTTTTAAAGTTATGAATTTTTAAAGTATGACTTAGTGTGTCATTTCTTAACATGGACAGCATCGCCACATTCTGTGACCCAATTCTGCTGTTTGCGTTATGAGCTAAATAACTCGTTTTAATGTTAATTTTATACAACTTTTATTTTCAGAACTAATGCTTTATTAAAAAATAATGTTATACAATTATAATTTATCTAACTATGCACTTTGTATACCAGTAAATTTAATATAATATATTAATATAAGGCTTTTCTGTTTACCAAATCTACAGCGTCCATTATACCACTATAAGCCAAGCTATATAGTCCATACTATAAAAGGCAATGCATCCCCTAAAATACTGTTTGGGATCTACTTATTTTGAACTTTCAACTTTGGCACATGACTAATTAATTAAAACTTTCTCTGACCAATGGTTGCATTCTTATGAATGAAACTCTGAGGTAGTACTACTACGGTATAGCCATTATGCATGGGCTGTGAATGGTTGCCCATGACAACCTTTTGCACACGGAGAATTCTGATAGCTAATAATATGGACTCTACCGGGTTTTTAAAACTCAAATTAAAACCTTCCAGTTTAAATCTCTTTCAAATGCATTCTGAAACACAAGTTATCAAATATTTTGAAGTATATAGTGGTAATAATTGAATATTTCCTAAGCTAAGTATCGGCGTCTTCCGCCATTTAAAAGGGGGCGTGATCACTAATCCAAAATGGCCTGGGCGACCTGTGCATAATGAGGTCAACGTTGAAGAGAATTGAGAAAATATTTATTGAGCTAGCGCAATGAAATTTTGCACACATATACTTCAATATATTATGCAGACCTACATTTAATATGAAAAACCTACCCTGAATATTTAGACCGAATTTTTTAATGCAAAGATGCCTTATATTAACATATGATTTTACTCACTTAAAGTTGTTTTAATGAAAAAAATAACTTAACCCCTTTACCGGTTGTCCCGACTATAGTTGTCTTGATCTATTGACCCTTACACGGTAGACCCGACTATAATCGTCCAAATGATATTATGATCTGCAGTATGCGGCAGACCCGATTATTCTCGTCCAAAATGCTATGACGTAGTTACCGTGCGTGTAGCTGTTTTTTTTTCAAAACTATGGGAAGCCATAGGCCTCAAAAATACCTAAAAATCCCCAAAATACATAAAAACACCTATTTTTTAGAAGACTGCAAACAACACTTCAGCGACGTTATATGTGCATAGATGGCAGTAAATAACAGTGTAAAAGTGTTTCTTTTTGAGAGTTCTACACAACAACAAATGTCACAGACCTTCCAGTTGTTCAGATCCCTTGAAATATTTTATTTTGATGGTTATGTAACAATCAAATTTTTGTGTACACTATGACTTCTTCGGTCTACCGTAATGTTGTTTTTTTTTAATATTTATTCGCCAAATAAGGGTTAGTTTTAAAATTTTTAATAGCCGGTAAAGAGGTTAATAGTAATAGGAATGTAGGTCAACATTTCTCCCAACGTGAATGGGCGGAGTTTGACCTTAATTATGGACCAGAAGGACGCCTGATTTATTATAATTACTACATGCACATAAAAAATTAAAAACTCGGATTTCATTGCGCCAATCCTCCGTTTCCGATACAAATTTTATAGGAGTGTCCCTTGCTTCGGCAAAGTACCTACTTTTAAACTACAACAGCTAAAAATATGATTTTGGTGTTATAATTGTGTAAAAAATTAGCTCTATTCAAATATGCCATTGTTTTTTTTTACAAAATTTTTTACCAAAGTACCTAATTGTCAACAACCGACCGAACTTGACTTCGAGCCGGCAAACATTAAACAGAAAAACGATTCCTTCAATATGAATATGGAACAGCGTAATTCTTTTCAAAATTTAAAATAAAATTCGTGTAAATTCGTAACAGATTCCGAATAGCCATAGTAGATTAACCTAACGGCTACCGAGTATCTTACAATTACAATAACAGCCGATATTTCAGTCAACTCAGGCCGCCATTTTGTATACAGGAAGTGGCTCATTTTATTTTTGTTTTTAAAGTAAACAAAATGTCTTTATTATATTATTAAGTGTAATTTTTTTTTTTTTTTTTTACCATTTAAATAAAAAAGCTTTTAAAATTTTAGAATAGTCTGCACTATAAAGATCTTTTTTTTCAATTCAATTTTTTTTTTAATCCACTCAGCAATTTCATCATCATCATCATCATATCCCGTAGTCTTTCGACCGTTGGCCGTTGGGGCGCCACAGATGACATAAAAACTATTCTTCTCCATTCCTCTCGGAATGCATAGCATCGCCTAGTTGTAACCCCGTCCATTCTTTGATGTTATCTTCCCATCTTTTTCCTTGTCTTCCTCTTCTTCTTCCTCATCTAGTTGTGCCCTGCAAGATTTCTTTGGCGAGCCCTTGTTTTCTGGTCACGTGGCCATACCATTCAAGTTTGCGCTTTTTTACAGACGCCAGGAGGTCATCGTACTGCCCAGTTGCTTGACGAATCCTTTCTTTTACTTGTTCATTGGTGATATGGTCTCTATAGCAGATGCCAAGAATGCCTCTGAAACGTCTCATCTCCATCGCCTTTATTTTCTTTTCAAGTTCTGCTGTTAATGTCCAGGACTCACATGCATACAAGAAAATTGAGAGAATTAATGAGCGCATCAGGGGGCCATCCAAAAATGACGTCACGCGTCTAAAAGAGGGGGGGGGGAGGGGGTCAGATTTTTGTGACGATGTGTGACGAGGGGGAGGGGGGACTCTCAAGCAATGTGACGTCACATGAAAAGTAGAATATTGTAGTAAAGAATTGCACTTAATAACCCTAAAATATTGACATTTTTAACATATTCTTTTATACAAAAATCATTATTTTATTTTTAAACTACTATCACTGAGACTGAGAGAATCAGTTCAGGTATGTGAGGTCCCAATAATGGCTCAGATCAGGTTACAAGACACCATGGAGAGGGAACTGGGGGTGTGGTTGCCATGCCAGTTGTGAGAATTTATGGCTAAATGTGGACACAAGAGTCATCCAGAGGAAGTGGAATTGAAAGAATACAATGGTTGACCTTGGGGTGGGTGGGGGGTGGTAAATGCTCTAGGACAGGGGCCGGGGGGGGGGGTATCTTATACATGCTCTAGAGCAGGGATTCTTAACATTTTTTGCAGCCCTACCGACCCACACCGTTTTAAACACCCCCCCCCCCCCCAAAAAAAAAAAAACCATATACATTATATTGTAATAAAATTAAATATAACTCAACAATTTAGTCATCGCAGTTTTCTTTCTTTCATTAACTTTATAAGCAAGGGAAAAAAATTACAAATAAAAGCAATGCGCCAACAAAATTCACAAGAAAGACAGTTACTGCTGCTAATCAAAATGGATACAAACTATTTTTTAAAAAAAAGCAGCAACAGCTAGCAATGGCAACAATTACAATCAGTGGCCTAGCTAGGGTTGGTGTCACCCGGTCCAGTAAGGTAGTGGTGTCAACCCTCCACCCTCGACTTCCACGATGTAATTCTTCTTGTTAAACTTAGTCCACAGTATTGAAGGTCAGGAGGTAAATGTATTTAAGAACTGTGACATGTACTTAGAATCGCTTATTGTTATTAGAATGTTATCAAAGGATAGTTTTACTTCTCAGATTTTAGATAATTATAGCTTCCTGTCACATACAAAACTTACCAAACACTTCATTCGGCGTTGAAACCAGGGTTTCTTTCAGGCATACCTCCGGGGGGGCATTACCACCCCCCGGAGCAAGTCAAGTGCCCCCCCCCCCCGGGGGAAAGTGTGTACGAAAAAATAAATGAAAAAAAAAAACTACTCTAAATTTAATTTTTATAACATTTTTAAAATTTATTGAAATGTGTGCCTTTCAACGATTACAATGATTGGAACAAATAAAATATCGCTTTGTTCGATACATATTGATGACCCATATCGTTCAGGTTAATCTTGTTACAGACTCGCAGTAATCGATTATAAATATCGTATTGTTTTGAAAATTGGCCGCTCCTGATCATACGCTAAAATCTTACTTTTCTTATTCGCAGATATCGGTATCTTTTATTTAATTACATTTTGCAGCTGCACAAGTTGAAAGACTTTTTAATAACACTTTATTAAACTACCTTTACATCGATATAAATGTCTATAAATTGAATATAGTTTTACTAAGTAATACACATGTGCAATCTGTTTGTAAATTATATTGTATAATAGCATCATGCTTTAAAAAATCATTTTTAGCAAACATTTTAATGTAGTAGATTCCATAGATGTATACTGACTTAGATAAAATGAAAATTAAAAAATTAAAAAAACAATAATAATAATAATTTTAAAACAAACAATTAAGAATTTACCGATTGCATACAAATAGTGGACATTTCATCAATAATTATTAAATCCAGTGTTTCTAATTTTTTAACACAGTTTCGGGAACAAAGTAAAATGATTTTTAAAAAAAAATAGTCTTTATTTATTAAATCCCCAACGACTTTTCTCTGTTAATATGATAATAATAAACAATCTTCCGCAGCTGTTTGAACTATTTTTTTAAAAAATATTTTAAGATGATAATCCAGTAGAAAGAATATATATATTTAAACAACGAATAAAAAAAAATCTAGTATTTCAATTATCTTGTAAATGCCATTTTTTGGTAGTAGTTAAAAAAAATTATATGGACTTGGTAAAAAAAATTCTTTTCAAGTATAATATCGAAGAGGCAAGTTGTAATGATCTGAAGCAAATTATAGTAGTCTAAAAATCTTAATTAACATTTCAATCAACTGAATATTGAGAATTTAAACTTTAATTTTATACTAAAAAAAAGCACACATTAATAAATATATGATGTCTTTTGTAAACAGTTCATGACTTCTGAACAATTATGTCGGTTACATATGATTTATAAATAAATACCAATTTTGAAAACCCATAAAGATATATTCTATAGCCTTTTGTACAGAAAAGCATTTTTTTTCTTTTTGACTTTGGTGAAATTTGGAAATATTTAGAAATAAACGTTTGTTTGTTTGTTTGTTGTTTTTTTTTCGTTCAAAATGTAAAACTATTTTAGCATTTCTTTTTTGTGATTCTCTATATTTTAGAAAATATTTAGA
The DNA here is from genome assembly GCA_964017045.1 of Omphiscola glabra. Classification (NCBI taxonomy): domain Eukaryota; kingdom Metazoa; phylum Mollusca; class Gastropoda; family Lymnaeidae; genus Omphiscola; species Omphiscola glabra. Next base: position 13,676,467 of record OZ024803.1, on the reverse strand, counting down.
AATAAACTTATGTTGTTGGATTTTCTTTTTCGTTCAAAATGTAAAACTATTTTAGCATTTCTTTTTTGGGATGGATCCCTTTTTTGGAAGGAATTCTTTTTTTTTTAATTTTAAAAATATTTTGTAGTAATTTCATTATTTTTATGTAGTTGATCCCAAAAATAGTTTAAAATAATAACTTTAAAAACACATTACTTTTCAATTTAAAAAAAAATGTTTGCATAACACACTTAGTCAAGCAGGGACGTCGCTTGACTTTTTATGGCACCCGTGCTACTTTTCGGTTTTGTCCTTCCTTACCTAGCAGTAAAAGTTGATAATTTAATGTAATTACAGCCCAACTTTAAGCCCCTAAAATATACGAGGCCCCATGCAGCTATACGGGTTGCAGACCTCACACGATGGCTCTTATGTCAAATGACACATAAAATCTTAACTATCATCTCTCCCGTTGCTCTACAGTTTAGTTTATAATGCTGCGAAACTAAATTTAACTACGGTATGTAAAAAAAAAAAAATGCATTCTTGCATTTTGAATGTATCAATAAATTTCCGGGGCCTACAAAGTTTTAAGGGGCGAGTATAAGCTAAGGATTATCTCTCTATAAAAAAATACCCTAAGGGCTCCCGACTGGACTGAATTTATTTAATATTGTGCTCGTGGAAGAGTTAGTGATGTCCTGTTATTATAGTTATTTCTAGCGCTTCCCACCCACATGTCTAAAATGTTTACATCAGTGGCGCTTCATCCCAGTTAGGGCCCTGGCCTGCTCCACAACATTCTTCCATTGGGATTGATCCATCGCTTTACACCTCCATGTACGAATCCCAACCTTTGTAAGCCCTTCTCTACATCGTCAATCCATCTCAGTCTTGGTCGACCGGTGAGCCGTCTGCCCCTAGGTTTCTGCCTGTAGATCGTTTTTGTTGCTCCAGAATCCTGCATCCTTTCAATGTGTCCTGCCCAGGGCAGTCTGCCTTTTTTTAATATTGTTGTGACTATGGGTGTGTATTTGTACAATTGATATAGCTCTTGGTTTGTACGGATTCCCAAAATTGTCAATCATCGGGTCATATATTTAGCAGCTTCTCTGCTTTTCTGGTAGGAACCAAGTCTCACTTGCGTAAGTTACTGCTGGTCTTGTGATAATGGTGTATACTGCCTTCTTTGTTCCCTTAGCGAGGTTTTTGCTTTGAAGTAGCTTTTGTAAATTGAAATAAGAACGGTTGCATGCTGTTATTCTTTCTTGCACCTCCGATTGTATTTCCTCTTGCTTATTTAGTCTCCCTTAGATATTTGAAAGCTACCCTCTCAAAGGCATAGATGTTCATATTGATGAAGTCATCCGTGCGTATTTCCTGACATTATCATATATATTGCCTTCGCTTTATTTACATCAAGACCGGCTTTGACAGTCACATCTTCAAGCTCCCTGAAAGTTTTAATTATATCATCAATGCTGTTTCTACCAAGTAGCGCTATATCGTCTGTGTAGACCAGGTATTGCAGTGGCTGGCTTTATAAAGTTCCTTATGGTTGTTCTGTACCACCTCTCAAGTGCTCATTTGTATGTTTCTAATGCTTTTTTCTAAAGTGATGTTGAAAAGGATACACGGATTTCTTTGTCTGAGGCCCAGATTGATTGGGAACTCCCTCAAGTACTCTCTCTGTACTTTGATTCTACTTTTGTCGTTATCCATCGTCATATGCATGAGTCGGGTAAGTTTGTTAAGGACTCCAAGTTCTAGCACAACATCGTTCACGTATTTCTTGTCTATGCTATCATAAGCGGATTTGTAGTTCACATATAGTTGGTGTATGTTGATGTATTCTTAGCATTTTTTACGAGACATCTAACAGTAAATATATGAACGTTTGAAATGCTCCTTCACACATTGTCTTAAAGATACATTGAATACAGTGCATGATAATCTCACTAGGTAACTCTTGTTACCAGTGAAATATACGCATCAACACCAGGCACAGAAACATTGCAAATCCCATCTACATTCATAGGAGCCACAATGATCAATAAATTGATCTTGGGCCCTTAATATACAGAAAAAGAAGAAGAAAAATATGCACCACAATGCATCACTGCATTTCGAATTTATTATTTTTAAATTAAGGTGACCACTGCCCTCACTTTTGCTCAAACTCTTCGGATTCCTCAATTTCTGCTACCCCCCTCCCCTTTTCCTTGACGTCGATCAATGTGACTAACGGGTTGAATCTAATCTTGTGTCAAATTATTTTCTTCGGCGCACCACAACCAGAATGAATTTAGTTTATGTATGGCACTGAGCGCCATAATGCCTCCCCCTGACGCTTGAAAAATTATGTTCCCCGACCAATGAAAGTCTTATCAAAACATTCGAATCATGTATACTCCAAAATGCACCTCTTGATTGTTAAATAATCACACATTTTCTGCTGCCTTACTTCCCGATAAAAATTACTTGCAATGACAGCCAAATTTGGTGCTGATATATACACTGCCCAGCGGCGTGCCTAGTGTTAGCGCCACCCTAGGTGGGTTAACTTTTTTGCCACGCTACCTTTCTCGATAGAAACTCTGCAGATGTCCGAAAATCCCCCCCGCTCTATCTAAAGAAAAAAATGACACCTGGGAAGACCAAATGTTCGCCCCCCCCCCCCCCACTTCTACGTCACTGACGTGAGTCTTTGATGACAGGGGACAAGATTCATTTTTAAGCATTAAAAACAAAACTTCAAAAAAATATTAAAAAACTACAAAAAAGAAATAAAAAAAAAATTATTTTGAAGACGAGTTTAAACTCACTAAATAAAGAGAAAAAAATAATTTTCTTAAAATTCATTAGGAACCAAATTATAAATGATTGCATGCAGGGCGGTAGCTCCAGCTCGTCATTTTGGCCGCGAGGTTCAAAGAGTCGACCGTGCCGTTCACGCTCACGATGGCATCGGTCGCCGCCGCGGGCCTCCTACCATTTTTCCTTAAAAGCGGCAGCGTAAGTCGATGAGAGGATTTTGAGGTTTCAGCTGCCACCCCCTTTTGTTTTTTTAAGAAGAAAAAAAGAAAGGAAAAAAAAAAAAAGAATGTTCCCGCGGGCTGCTGCAAGTCCCAGATCCAACCATGAAATGGACCCACCCGATCCTCCACGCCCCGAAACCGAAATTGATCAAGGCGCAGCAACAAGAAAAGGTCACAGAGTTACACTAAGTTACAGTGTGATGAGTATTCTAACATATTTATACAAAGTCTATGACTTGTGTGCTTGATAAAATATCTATCAACAGTGTCAATAATAATAACATCTTGAATTCAGTGAGCACTTAAATATAATTTTGAATTACTCTATTTCATTTATTGCCCATTTCAGTTTCCTTGTATTCTTCTCCTAACAAATAAAAACAACACATGTAAAATTTAAAAGGAAAGATAAATCAATATTTGACAATTTACTTGATGAGCTAACTCAACTAAAATGAGCATTCAACAATCAAGCAAACATGAAAAGTGCGCAATTAATTAAATAGTTTTAACTTGAAATGGTTTTTTTGCAGGCTTATTGAGTTAATTTAAAAAAAATAATATATGAGTCATATGAGGAGGAAAACATTATTACTGAATTACTGGCAAGTAAAATTATACAGAGATTCAACTTCAAGGCTAATAAATGTTCAAAAGATGTATTATTTATGCATAGAAAAAACCTTTTGGTATAATATATACAGAGAAAAATTATATTATAGAAAAAAAGTGTAAACAGTAAGTATTAATGGTTGAAATTTTCACCTGAGAGTAAACAACCTTGGTATACACTTACAATAAAACATTCAGGTCTTAAAAATATTGAATTAATTTTATCCTGGGACTTCCCGGGATGAGGGTGACTTTTGTCCTGTTTACCCGGGGTAAGCAAAAACCTGGGAAATGAGAAATCTTACGTGTGACTATTTACATCTACTGATAAGCCAGTAAGAAATAAATACATTCTTTTGGTCTTTTGTTTTTCCCAGGGTTACACAACAAATTAGGGCATGTAACTTGTCTAGTTATCTAGCACTCATTAAAATCTGAACCTCTCTAAACCATTCTCTTGTGTGCTATGACCCACAAATGCTGACTGAATGAATTCTCTGAACATTCTCTTGTGTGCTATGACCCACAAATACCGACTGAATGAATTCTCTGACTTCTGTAGGTTTCTGTTCACACTGCTGGATCGAGATGCACTAAAATGAAGTTGGGAGATCTTTATCAACTCTCATGTCAAACCAGGTCAGAAATTCACTCTGTTCATCTTTAACTTTAATTATACTTGTTATTTGTGTACCTCTAAAGATAAACAAAATATTAACATATGCTTTAATCCATCTCTTCTTTACTCCCTGAAACATAATCACAGAATATGAGATAAGATATATTTAAAAAAAGGTCCAATCAACAATTTCTTTTTCTCCCCCAACATATTTAGTTAATTTCTGATTTTACGATACCTTTCAGCAAGTTCATTCATATGTTTTGTGGAAGTTGAGAATTTCAGTACTCACTATTGTAATTCGACCAAGCTAAAATACTTCTGAGGGAACTGCATTGGCTGCCGGTCCGCGCTCGCATAGAGTACAAAATTGCAACTCTGTGCTACTGCTGCTTGCTTAACCTGGCGCTGTCCTATCTCAAAGCGCTCATGGAGCCTTATGTACCCACTAGACAACTCCGCTCATCCGTTAGTGGCAAACTCTTGATAGCTGGCCCAACAATTTAAAAACTCATCTATTTCGCAAACACCTGCTGGGGTGATGTTGTCTACCATCTTTTCCAGATAGCTATTATCTCCTAGATTTGACTTTGTACAGCGCTTCGAGCCTTTGGGGATGAAGCGTGATTTTTCAAATGAACTTTATTATTTTATTATTATTATTATATTACTAGCATTATTTAAAACTGCACTGTATTTTAACAGTATTAAATATTCCCCAGGGATTTTATGATGTTGCTTATCAAGGAGAGTCACAAGATGATTTTGCTACGAGCTATAAACAGTTTCTTTGATGATTCTTTTGTGCTGCCACCTGGTTACTGGGATGATCGCATGCTGCTACCCATCACCCACATGGCTTGCAAACGAGCAAAGTACATGATAGTTTTGTGGTGCATAGTTTATACAGCAAAGTGTCATAGGTGTAAGGGCTGCAGCTTATTTGTATTGTGAACAATTAAATAAAACCATTGTGCAGCCTTGTGAGAAAATCTGGCTATCATTAACAATGTGGCTTTGTTCGTCATAGACCAATTTGGGAATCACTGATATAAATAATCTGATCTCTCTAAAGGATGTTTCAGCAGTTTAAACAAATGTATCAAATTTTTACACTTTTTTTTTTACCTTAGATACACATTTTTAACTAACAATTCAGTAAATTACACAAATGTTTCAGAGGGACGTTTTCAGCAGTTAAATTTATCATGCAGTTTCTATGATACATGTTTGTATTAATAGTATGTCATACATAATATGTTGTTTTGTATTCCAGAACTTTATATTTCAATAAATGTATCTTATAATAATTGTTAGTGAGTTTGTTTATAGTTATAGCAACATCATAGTCCAAATTCACATTTTCTGTCATCTGTACCAACTTATTGTGTAAATTTCATTTTGTATGTGTTATACTGATAAAACTGTGTTGAAACATTTGTATTCTGTGTAACTATCATTAAAGTTTAACCTATATTGTTTTATTTACATAAATTGTGTTTTTCTCATTAATCTGCTTGACAGCTTTATTGCCATCCAAAACTCTTAGAATTAGTTAATCTTATTTTAAAAACATTAGATAGTTTATTTTTTATTAAGGTTTAAAATTTAGAAACTGTCCCTTTAAAATCAGTTGAAAAAATGCTGCAGATAAATCGTATGTTAGGCAGCAAACAGTGGTGAATATTTTATTATATAGATTTTAAAGTGCATATTAATCCAGATTTAGCCTTTGATCAAGACAGATATGGATTCTCACGTATATTCTACATAATACAGTTATATATATATATTATATATATATAACAAGAAAGATACATGGATGAATATTTAAAATCTTATTTAGAGATTTAAATTATCTTCTTAAATTTACACCATGTGACTTTTTAAAAATAATGTATGTATTGGTTATTCATTGTCTTGATATTTTTTTAAATGTAACACTACCATGCCATTTGATGATGTCAGTAAACAAAAAAATATTGGCAGCAACTTCTTTGTGGCAGTTAAGAAGTATTTATCAGAGGAGACAGAAACACGCTAGCTTACGCTGACGATACCACCCTCTTCCAAAAACTAATCAGATACCACCCTCTTCCAACAAAACTAATCAGATACCACCCTCTTCCCAAAACTAATCAGATACCTCCCTCTTCCCAAATCTAATCAGATACCACCCTCTTCCCAAAACTAATAAATCAAACAGATAATGGAAACCTTTGAAGAATTTGGCCTAGTTCAAAAGTAAATGGAAATAAATCAGAAATTATGGGGATAGGGATGTACACATTTGATAAATGAGCAAGAAAATAAAAATAATTGTCAGACTGCACCAATAAGTTTACATTAATTTAGAAAGATATTCTAAGCAGCATATGATGATGACAATACCTGTGGTGTGAATATAAATTTGTTTTTGTTTTGTTGTTACACAGCTATTTTTTAAGGCTGCACCTATTGGTACCCGAGTACCTATAGCCAAAAATGACTATTCGGACCCGGAGTGGCTCCGTATAAATTAAATGGCTTCGGGCCCGGGTGTGTTAACAAAAAATTATGAGAATTTACAAAGAAAATGTTTTTTCTCCGTTATTTCATAGATTGATCGTTTTATTCTATTTATTTTTTTGTTTGTTTCGCTTTGTTAAATTTCTTAGTAGTGGTAGTTTTTCTTCTAATCTTCTTTTTTAGTTTAAGCCATGTGCATAGATCAAATTTTTAAAATCTAGTAATCAAGATGATAAAGATACATTTATTATTTTCATTTCAATTTTAGAATTGTAATAATATTAATTTAATTATTAAAATTAAATCCTTTATTTAAGATTATTTATGTTTATTGTTTTAGTTAAAATTAAAAGATTTAATCACACAGTACTTTATGAATTAATTAGGTATTCTAAATAATGAAAATTTCATTCATAATGAATTAATTTCAACTATTCCTCTAAAGAGAGCTTGGCTTAATCAGAACAAAACCACCAATTTTAAACCTCTTCCTTGGCACTGGGAGTCATACATGTGGACACCTACTGTTTTTTCTGATATTGATATCTCGAATCTCCTTTCAACAATCTTTCTCATACTTGACCTAATTCACAAGGTAGTTGGAATTAATATCTTAAAGGATGCAATTGTATAAAGCATTAGAAAGAGACTTATTTTTGGAGGGCTAGTCTTTTGTTTCATACCATATCTGTCTACTGGGTCTAATTCTCCGGTGCATAATTTGAGAAACAATTTTCCCAAACAATGGAATTCTCTGCCACTACACATCCGCAACATACCAATCACCCAGGCCCTCAAAACTGCACTCAAAACACATCTCTTTAAACTCTACTATCCCGACTGATTCCCCCACTGACCGATAAACGAAGCTGCTGGCTGCCGTCCATGACTTGACATGTAAATGTTCTGGGGTGGATGGGGTGAATATGCATTTGTTTTTGTTTTGATAAAGCTTTTCTTTATTACATAAATGTATTTCTCTTTTCCTAATATTTTTATGTACAGCGCGGTGAGCCCAGCCCTAGGCTGGGGTACCGTGATATATAAGAAATAATAATAATTTAAAATTTAATAGAAAAAAACCATTAACTAGCTTGTGAACATTGTTGTTTGAGTTGTGTACTCCAGTAATCTATAAAATAAATTAGGGGCCAGTATGGAGTAGGCAGCAAATAAAATCATTCAATTAGGTTACATCATTTCTTTGCCATTTGTCTCCTTTTACTTTCTCTCCTTTCTTGTTTGTACAGTAAACTATTGTTTGTATCATTTCTTCATTTAAGTACCGAAGTAATGATTGAGTGGGAGCAACTATGTGATCTGTGAAGGGAGATTGGTTTCAAGGCAACTAAGTCATGCCACATTGAAAATAAAATACTGATAACATAAATAGAGACAATTACAAATAAGTATAAGACTATGGGTGGAAGTTTTAGATGAAATGTAGGTCTACTACTCATAAGTGTAGTATTGATTCCCTCTTGGTTGTAACTTTCAAATCTCTTGCTCACACAACCCGTTGTACATATAACAAATACAATTTTTTAGGGTTGTCACAAGAAGAATGTAAATACAAATTTATTTCAACAAAAAAATTAACCAAATACAAAATATTAATATATGACAAAAAAGTCCATTTTAGTTCATTTTAAAAAAAAATCGATTAAGCAATATTAAAAATATAATGTGAAATTATTAGGCAAAGGTGAAAACAAAATAGTTTACAAAAACTAAAAATTTACTACAGACTTAAATTTTTTGTTGAAAAGGTGGTAGGGGTGGGGATGGTGATGAAGGTGGTGGTGGAGGTGTTTGTGGAGGTGGTGATGAAGGTCGTGGTGGTGGGGTGGAGGTGATGGTGGAGTGGGTGGGGTGGTGGTGATAGGGGTGGTGGTGGCGATGGTGGTAGAGATGGTAGTGAAGGTGGTGGTGGGGTGGTGGTGAAGGTGGTGGTAGGGTGGTTGTGAAGTGGTGGTAGTAGTTTGGTGGTGATGGAGGTATTGGTGGGGGTGTGGTGGTTGGGGTGAAGGTGATGGTAAAGTGGTGGTAGTGGTGGAGCTGGTGTTGGAGGTGCGGTGGTGGTAGAGGTGAAAGGGGTGGAGGTGGCGATGGTGGTTACGGTGATGGTGGAGGTGGTGGTGGATGTGGTAGAAGTGATGTGAAGGTGGTGGTGGTAGGGTGGTCATGGATGTGGTGGTGGAGGTGGTAATGGAGGTAGTAGGGGTGGTGGTGGCGTTGGTTGAGGTGGTGGCATTGGTTGATGTGGTGGCGTTGATGGTAGAGGTGGTGATGGAGGTGGTAGGGGAGGAGGTGGTAAGAGTGGGGTGGTGGTGGTCAAGGTGGTGGTGGTGGTGGTGGCGATGGTGGTAGAGCTGGGGGTGAAGTGTTGGAGGTGCTGGTGGAGGTGAAGTGGTGGTGGTGGAGGTGGTAGGAGTGGTAATGAGGGTGGAGGTGTCAATGGAGTGGTAGGGGTTGTGGTGGGGTATTGGTAAAGGTAGTGGTGGTGGTGGGGTGGAAGTGGTTGTAGTGGTAGGGTGGTGGTGGAGGTGGATGTGGTAGGGTGGTGGTGGGGGTGGTGGTGGAGGTAGCGCTGGCAGTGGTTGTTACGGGTGTGGTGGAGGTGGTAGGAGTGATTGTGGGGTGGTGGTAGATGTGGTGGTGGGGTGGAGGTGAAGGTGGTGGATGTGGTGGTGGTGGTGGGGTTTTGGTGGTACCTCCGCTCATGTATCAGTCCATGCCGCTTTGCTATCTGTGCCACTGGTTCATCCGTGCAGCACCTATAGAAATAACAACTGATTATATGAATCAATAACTTCAATTGACTGCTCTATTTAAAAAAAAATTCTCAAATCTGTTACCAGTTTTTGTTTTAGTTAGTTATCCCAAATAATTCAGAAAAATAAAAACATAACTTTTTTTTGGAATCGACCAACAAAACTAAATTTGGTATCAATGAATTACATTTTTTATATCCCCACAAATAAAACTAAATCTTGAAAATTGTACCAATTACCTACATGCCTACATACACTACAGTGCTCCCATTTAAATTTATTAACATTGTATGCTATTATTTTAATAAAGTATGACAAACAGTTTGTCTTATAATTATACTTAATTTGATTATAATGCCAAGATGATTGTTTACAAAAAGAATTGAATTACCAGATAAACACAAACTGCCATGATAACTCGACCTGACAGCTAAGAGAACCATCTGGGTGTGATGTGGGGTGGTGATGGAGGTATTGGTGGGTGGTAGGGGTGGTGGTTGGGGTGGTGGTGAAGTGGTGGAGGGTGGTTGTGGGGTGGTGGTTGAGCTAAAGTTGGAAGTGGAGATGGCAGTGGTGGTAAAGGTGGTGGTGGAGGTGGTAGGGTGGAGGTGGGGTGGTGGTCGTCGATGTGGTGGTGGCGGTGGTGGTGGCGGTATCGGTGGAGTGGTAGGGGTGGTGGTGGGCTGGTGTTAAAGGTGGTGGTGGTAGGTGTGGTGGTGGGGTGGAGGTGGTTTTGGTGGTGGGGTGGTGGTGGAGGTAGATGTGGTAGGGTGGCGGTGGGGGTGGTGGTTGACGTGGTGGTGGGGTGGTGGTGGTGGTACCTCCGCTCATGTATCAGTCCATGCCGCTTCACTGTCTGTGCCACTGGTTCATCCGTGCAGCACCTATTAGAATGGAAATAACAACTGATTATATGAATCAATAACTTCATTTGACTGCTCTGTTCAAAAAATCTTTCTCAAATCTGTTGCCAGTTTGTATTTTAGTTAGTTATCCCAAATAAGACCAATCAAAGATAAATCATAACTTTCTTTAGAATTGACGAACAAAACTAAATTTGGTATCAATGCATTACATTTTTTAGATCCCATCGAATCAAACTAAATCTCAAAGCTATAACTTCATTTTGAAAATTGTACCAATTACCTACATACACAACAGTGCTCCCATTTAAATTAATTAACAATGTATGCTATTATTTTATTAAAGTATGACAAACAGTTTGTCTTATAATTATACTTAATTTGATTATAACCCAAGATGATTGTTTACAAAAAGAATTGACTTACCAGATAAACACAAACTGCCATGATAACACGACCTGACAGCTAAGAGAACCATCTGGATGTGATGTGGGGTGGTGATGGAAGTATTGGTGGGTGGTAGGGGTGGTTGTTGGGGTGGTGGTGAAGTGGTGGAGGGTGGTTGTGGGGTGGTGGTAAAGTTGTGGTGGTGGTTGAGCTAAAGTTGGAAGTGGAGATGGCGGTGGTGGTAGAGGTGGTGGTGGAGGTGGTAGGGTGGTGGTGGGGTGGTGGTCGTCGATGTGGTGGTGGTGGTGGTGGTGGAGGTATCGGTGGAGTGGTAGGGGTGGTGGTGGGCTGGTGTTAAAGGTGGTGGTGGTAGGTGTGGTGGTGGGGTGGAGATGGTTGTGGTGGTGGGGTGGTGGTGGAGGTAGATGTGGTAGGGTGGCGGTGGGGGTGGTGGTGGAGGTAGCGCTGGCAGTGGTTGTTACGGGTGTGGTGGAGGTGGTAGGAGTGATTGTGGGGTGGTGGTAGATGTGGTGGTGGGGTGGAGGTGGGGTGGTGGTGGACGTGGTGATTGGGGTGAAGGTGGTGGATGTGGTAGGCATGGTGGTGGGGGTGGTGGTTGACGTGGTGGTGGGGTGGTGGTACCTCCGCTCATGTATCAGTCCATGCCGCTTCGCTGTCTGTGCCACTGGTTCATCCGTGCAGCACCTATTAGAATGGACATAACAACTGATTATATGAATCAATAACTTCAATTGACTGCTCTATTCAAAAAATCTTTCTCAAATCTGTTGCCAGTTTTTGTTTTAGTTAGTTATCCCAAATAATTCCAAACAAAATTAAATCATAACTTTCTTTAGAATCGACGAACAAAACTAAATTTGGTATCAATGCATTACATTTTTTAGATCCCATCGAATCAAACTAAATCTCAAAGCTATAACTTCATTTTGAAAATTGTACCAATTACCTACATGCCTACATACACTACAGTGCTCCCATTTCAATTTATTAACAATGTATGCTATTATTTTAATAAAGTATGACAAACAGTTTGTCTTATAATGATACTTAATTTGATTATAACCCAAGATGATTGTTTACAAAAAGAATTGACTTACCAGATAACACAAATTGCCATGATAACTCGACCTGACAGCTAAGAGAACCATCTGGATGTGATGTGGGGTAGTGATGGAGGTATTGGTGGGTGGTAGGGGTGGTGGTGGTGGTGGAGGGTGGTTGTGGGGTGGTGGTGGTGGTTGAGCTAAAGTTGGAAGTGGAGATGGCGGTGGTGGTAGAGGTGGTGGTGGAGGTGGTAGGGTGGTGGTGGGGTGGTGGTCTTCGATGTGGTGGTGGAGGGTGGTTGTGGGGTGGTGGTAAAGTGGTGGTGGTGGTTGAGCTAAAGTTGGAAGTGGAGATGGCGGTGGTGGTAGAGGTGGTGGTGGAGGTGGTAGGGTGGTGGTGGGGTGGTGGTCTTTGATGTGGTGGTGGCGGTGGTGGTGGAGGTATCGGTGGAGTGGTAGGGGTGGTGTTGGGCTGGTGTTAAAGGTGGTGGTGGTAGGTGTGGTGGTGGGGTGGAGATGGTTGTGGTGGTGGGGTGGTGGTGGGGTGGTGGTGGAGGTAGATGTGGTAGGGTGGCGGTTGGGGTGGTGGTGAAGTGGTAGAGGGTGGTTGTGGGGTGGTGGTGGTGGTAAAGTGGTGGTGGTGGTTGAGCTAAAGTTGGAAGTGGAGATGGCGGTGGTGGTAGAGGTGGTGGTGGTAGGGTGGTGGTGGGGTGGTGGTCGTCGATGTGGTGGTGGCGGTGGTGGTGGCGGTGGTGATGGAGGTATCGGTGGAGTGGTAGGGGTGGCGGTGGGCTGGTGGTAAAGGTGGTGGTGGTAGGGGTGGTGGTGGTGTGGAGTGGTTGTGGTGGTGGTGGAGGTAGATGTGGTAGGGTGGCGGTGGGGGTGGTGGTGGAGGTAGCGATGGCGGTGGTTGTTACGGGCATGGTAGAGGTGGAGGTGGTAGGAGTGATGGTGGGGTGGTGGTGAAGTGGTGGTGGGGTGGTGGAGTGGTTGTGGGGGTGGTGGTTGGGATGGTGGTAAAGTGGTGGTGGTGGTTGAGGTGGTGTTGGAAGTGGAGGTGGTGGTGGTGTGGCAGTGGTGGTAGAGGTGGTGTTGGACGTGGTAGGGTTGTGGTGGGGTGGAGGTTGTGGTGGTGGAGGTGATGGTGGTGGTGGTGAAGGTGTTGGTGGAGGTGTCGGTGGAGTGGTAGAGGTGGTGGTGTGGTAGAGGTGGTGGGGTGGTGTAGGGGTGTTGGTGGATGTGGTAGGGTGGTGGTGGTGATGGTGAAGGTGGTGTGAAGGTTGTGGAGGAGTGGTGGGTGTGGTGGTGAAGTGGTGGTGATGGGTGTGTGCTGGTGCTGGTTGAGGTGAAGTGGTGGCGGTGGAAGTGGATGTGGTAGGGGTGGTAGTGGGGTGGTGGATGTGGTAATGGTGGAGGTGGTGGTGGCGGTGGTAGATGTGGAGTTGGTGGTGGATGTGGTAGGAGTGGTGGTGTGGGTGTTGGTGGTGGGGTTGTGTTGAAGTTGGTGGTGGTGTGGTGTGGTTGATGGTGAAGTGGTGGTGAGGTGGTGGTGGTGAAGGGGGTGTTTGTGGTGGAGTTGGTGGTAAAGGTGGTGGAGGGAGTGGTGGAAGTGGTGGTGGAGGTGATGGTTGACGTGGTGATTTGGGTGGGAGTGATGGTGCATGTTGTGGAGGGTGGTGGAGGTTTTGGTGGGGAAATGATGCGGGACTGTGGATGTTGTGGTGGTAGTAAAAGAGGTGGTGGTAGTAGTATAAGAGGTGATGGTAGTAGATGTAGTAAAAGCAAAGGACACCCTAACCTAAAAAGGACACCCCAAACCTAACAAAGGGTAGCCCGGTCACCAGCTACTGGTCGCCAGCTCCGGATCACTGGCTACCGTTTGCCAGCTCCCGGGCGAATCCCCCCCTCCCACATAAAAAGGACAACCCCAACCAACAAAAGGACACTCCAAACCTAACAAAGGACAGCCCGGTCACCGGCTCCCGATCGCCAGCTCCGGATCACCGGCTACCGTTTGCCAGCTCCCGGGCGCCCCCCCTCCCACATAAAAAGGACTAACCCCAACTAACAAAAGGACACTCCAAACCTAACAAAGGACTGCCCGGTCACCAGCTCCCGATCGCCAGTTCCGGATCACTAGCTCCCGTTTGCCAGCTCTCGGACGCAACTCCGAAAATAAAAAGGACACCCCCAACCCTACAAAGGGCACTCCAAACCTAACAAAGTATAGCCCGGTTACCAGCTCCGATTGCTAGCTCTGGGTCGCTAGCTCCCGTTTGCCAGTTCCCGGGCGCCACCCCCAGCATAAATAAAGACACTCCAATCGCCACTTCTGGGTTGCCAGCAACCCAGTTTGCCAGCTCCCGAGAAGCAGCTTCCGGTCACCACCCAACCTAAAAAAGACACCCAAACCTAACATGGATACCCCCAACCTAATAAAGAATACTCCCAACCTAACAAATATACCCCCAAACTAACAAATAGGTGGTGTTGGTAGATGTGGAGTTGTTGCAGGTGTTGTAGGTAGTGGTGGATGTGGTGTTAGTGGATGTGCTGGTGTGGAAAGTAGTTGGGTGGATGTGATGATGATGGATATGGCAAAGGTGGTGGTGGAGTTGGTGGTGGATGTGGTGGTGGAGATGATGTTAGGGAAATGATGGTGGTTGTGGATGTGGTGTTGGATGTGGGGATCATGGTGGTGGAGGTGGTGGTGGTGGAGAAGGTGGTGGATGTATTGGTGTCGGTGGTTGTTACGGTGGTGGTAGAGGTAAAGGTGGACTGGTAGGGATGGTGTTGGGATGGTGGTGAAGGTGGTGTTGGAGGTGGTGGTGAAGGTGGTAGGGGTGTTGGTGGGGGTGATGGTGGGGTGGTGGTGAAGATGGTGGTAGTGGAAGTGGGATGGTGGTGAAGAAGTGGTGGTAGTTTGGTGGTGGTGGAGGTGCTGGTGGAGGTGAAGTCATGGTGGGGTGGTGGTGGAGGAGGATGTCGTAGGGTGGCAGTGGGGGTGGTGGTGGAGGTATCAGTGGCTGTGGTTGTTACGGTGGTGTAGAGGTGGAGGTGGTAGGAGTGATGGGGTGGTGGTTGAGGTGGTGTTGGGGTGGAGGAGGTGGTTGAGGTGGCGGTGGTGGTGGGGTAGCGTTGGTGGGGTAGTGGTGGTGGGGGTAGTGGTGGTGGGGGTGGTGGTGGGGTAGTGGTGATGGGGGTGGTGGTGGAGTGGTGGTGGTGGTGGATGTGGTGGTGGTACCTCCGCTCATGTATCAGTCCATGCCACTTTGCTGTCTGTGCCACTGGTTCATCCGTGCAGCACCTATTAGAATGGAAATAACAACTGATTATATGAATCAATAACTTCAATTGACTGCTCTATTCAAAAAAATTTTCTCAAATCTGTTGCCAGTTTTTGTTTTAGTTAGTTATCCCAAATTATTCCAAAAAAAATTAAATCATAACTTTCTTTAGAATCGACAAACAAAACTAAATTTGGTATCAATGAATCACATTTTTTAGATCCCATCAAATCAAACTAAATCTCAAAGCTATAACTTCATTTTGAAAATTGTACCAATTACCTACATGCCTACATACACTACAGTGCTCCCATTTCAATTTATTAACAATGTATGCTATTATTTTAATAAAGTATGACAAACAGTTTGTCTTATAATTATACTTAATTTGATTATAACCCAAGATGATTGTTTACAAAAAAAATTGACTTACCAGATAAACACAAACTGCCATGATAACTCGACCTGACAGCTAAGAGAACCATCTGGATGTGATGTGGGGTAGTGATGGAGGTATTGGTGGGTGGTAGGGGTGGTGGTGGTGGTGGAGGGTGGTTGTGGGGTGGTGGTGGTGGTAAAGTGGTGGTGGTGGTTGAGCTAAAGTTGGAAGTGGAGATGGCGGTGGTGGTAGAGGTGGTGGTGGAGGTGGTAGGGTGGTGGTGGGGTGGTGGTCGTCGATGTGGTGGTGGCGGTGGTGGTGGTATCGGTGGAGTGGTAGGGGTGGTGGTGGGCTGGTGTTAAAGGTGGTGGTGGTAGGTGTGGTGGTGGGGTGGAGATGGTTGTGGTGGTGGGGTGGTGGTGGAGGTAGATGTGGTAGGGTGGCGGTGGGGGTGGTGGTGGAGGTAGCGCTGGCGGTGGTTGTTACGGGCATGGTAGAGGTGGTAGGAGTGATGGTGGGGTGGTGGTGAAGGTGGTGGTGGGGTGGTGGTGGACGTGGTGATTGGGGTGAAGGTGGTGGATGTGGTAGGCATGGTGGTGGGGGTGGTGGTTGACGTGGTGGTGGGGTGGTGGTGGTGGTACCTCCGATCATGTATCAGTCCATGCCGCTTCGCTGTCTGTGCCACTGGTTCATCCGTGCAGCACCTATTAGAATGGAAATAACAACTGATTATATGAATCAATAACTTCAATTGACTGCTCTATTCAAAAAATCTTTCTCAAATCTGTTGCCAGTTTTTGTTTTAGTTAGTTATCCCAAATAATTCCAAACAAAATTAAATCATAACTTTCTTTAGAATCGACGAACAAAACTAAATTTGGTATCAATGCATTACATTTTTTAGATCCCATCGAATCAAACTAAATCTCAAAGCTATAACTTCATTTTTAAATTGTACCAATTACCTACATGCCTACATACACTACAGTGCTCCCATTTACATTAATTAACAATGTATGCTATTATTTTAATAAAGTATGACAAACAGTTTGTCTTATAATTATACTTAATTTGATTATAACCCAAGATGATTGTTTACAAAAAGAATTGACTTACCAGATAAACACAAACTGCCATGATAACTCGACCTGACAGCTAAGAGAACCATCTGGATGAGATGTGGGGTGGTGATGGAGGTATTGGTGGGTGGTAGGGGTGGTGGTGGAGGGTGGTTGTGGGGTGGTGGTGGTGGTTGAGCTAAAGTTGGAAGTGGAGATGGCGGTGGTGGTAGTGGTGGTGGTGGAGGTGGTAGGGTGGTGGTGGGGTGGTGGTCGTCAATGTGGTGGTGGCGGTGGTGGTGGAGGTATCGGTGGAGTGGTAGGGGTGGTGGTGGGCTGGTGTTAAGGGTGGTGGTGGTGGTGGGTGTGGTTGTGGGGTGGAGATGGTTGTGGTGGTGGGGTGGTGGTGGAGGTAGATGTGGTAGGGTGGCGGTGGGGGTGGTGGTGGAGGTAGCGCTGGCGGTGGTTGTTACGGGCGTGGTAGAGGTGGTAGGAGTGATGGTGGGGTGGTGGTGAAGGTGGTGGTGGGATGGTGGTGGACGTGGTGATTGGGGTGAAGGTGGTGGATGTGGTAGGCATGGTGGTGGGGGTGGTGGTTGATGTGGTGGTGGGGTGGTGGTCGTCGATGTGGTGGTGGTGGAGGTGTCGGTGGAGTGGTAGGGGTGGTGGTGGGCTGGTGGTAAAGGTGGTGGTGGGCTGGTGGTAAAGGTGATGGTGGTAGGAGTGGTGGTGGGTTGGAGGTGGTTGTGGGGTGGTGGTGGAGGTAGATGTGGTAGGGTGGCGGTGGGGTGGTGGTGGTGGAGCTAGCTCTGGTTGTGGGTGTTACGGGCATGGTAGAGGTGGAGGTTGTAGGAGTGATGGTGGGGTGGTGGTGAAGGTGGTGGTGGGGTGGTGGTGAAGGTGGTGGTGGGGTGGTGGTGGAGGTGGTGATGGAGGTGAAGGTGGTCGGCATGGTGGTGGGGTGGTGGTTGACATGGTGGTGGGGTGGTACCTCCGCTCATGTATCAGACCATGCCGCTTCACTGTCTGTGCCACTGGTTCATCCATGCAGCACCTATTAGAATGGAAATAACAACTGATTATATGAATCAATAACTTCAATTGACTGCTCTATTCAAAAAAAAATTCTCAAATCTGTTGCCAGTTTTTGTTTTAGTTAGTTATCCCAAATAATTATAAAAAAAATTAAATCATAACTTTCTTTAGAATCGACGAACAAAACTAAATTTGGTATCAATGAATTACATTTTTTAGATCCCATCGAATCAAACTAAATCTCAAAGCTATAACTTCATTTTGAAAATTGTACCAATTACCTACATGCCTACATACACTACAGTGCTCCCATTTAAATTTATTAACAATGTATGCTATTATTTTAGTAAAGTATGACAAACAGTTTGTCTTATAATTATACTTAATTTGATAATAATGCAAAGATGATTGTTTACAAAAAGATATGACTTACCAGATAAACACAAACTGCCATGATAACTCGACCTGACAGCTAAGAGAACCATCTGGATGTGATGTGGGGTGGTGATGGAGGTATTGGTGGGTGGTAGGGGTGGTGGTGGAGGGTGGTTGTGGGGTGGTGGTGGTGGTAAAGTGGTGGTGGTGGTTGAGCTAAAGTTGGAAGTGGAGATGGCGGTGGTGGTAGTGGTGGTGGTGGAGGTGGTAGGGTGGTGGTGGGGTGGTGGTCATCGATGTGGTGGTGGCGATGGTGGTGGAGGTATCGGTGGAGTGGTAGGGGTGGTGGTGGGCTGGTGTTAAGGGTGGTGGTGGTGGTAGGTGTGGTTGTGGGGTGGAGATGGTTGTGGTGGTGGGGTGGTGGTGGAGGTAGATGTGGTAGGGTGGCGGTGGGGGTGGTGGTGGAGGTAGCGCTGACGGTGGTTGTTACGGGCGTGGTAGAGGTGGTAGGAGTGATGGTGGGGTGGTGGTGAAGGTGGTGGTGGAATGGTGGTGGACGTGGTGATTGGGGTGAAGGTGGTGGATGTGGTAGGCATGGTGGTGGGGGTGGTGGTTGATGTGGTGGTGGGGTGGTGGTCGTCGATGTGGTGGTGGTGGAGGTGTCGGTGGAGTGGTAGGGGTGGTGGTGGGCTGGTGGTAAAGGTGGTGGTGGGCTGGAGGTAAAGGTGGTGGTGGTAGGAGTGGTGGTGGGTTGGAGGTGGTTGTGGTGGTGGGGTGGTGGTGGAGGTAGATGTGGTAGGGTGGTGGTGGGGTGGTGGTGGTGGAGGTAGCTCTGGTTGTGGGTGTTACGGGCATGGTAGAGGTGGAGGTTGTAGGAGTGATGGTGGGGTGGTGGTGAAGGTGGTGGTGGGGTGGTGGTGGAGGTGGTGATGGAGGTGAAGGTGGTCGGCATGGTGGTGGGGTGGTGGTTGACATGGTGGTGGGGTGGTACCTCCGCTCATGTATCAGTCCATGCCGCTTCACTGTCTGTGCCACTGGTTCATCCGTGCAGCACCTATTAGAATGGAAATAACAACTGATTATATGAATCAATAACTTCAATTGACTGCTCTATTCAAAAAATATTTCTCAAATCTGTTGCCAGTTTTTGTTTTAGTTAGTTATCCCAAATAATTATAAAAAAAATTAAATCATAACTTTCTTTAGAATCGACGAACAAAACTAAATTTGGTATCAATGAATTACATTTTTTAGATCCCATCAAATCAAACTAAATCTCAAAGCTATAACTTCATTTTGAAAATTGTACCAATTACCTACATGCCTACATACACTACAGTGCTCCCATTTAAATTTATTAACAATGTATGATATTATTTTATTAAAGTATGACAAACAGTTTGTCTTATAATTATACTTAATTTGATAATAATGCAAAGATGATTGTTTACAAAAAGAATTGACTTACCAGATAAACACAAACTGCCATGATAACTCGACCTGACAGCTAAGAGAACCATCTGGATGTGATGTGGGGTGGTGATGGAGGTATTGGTGGGTGGTAGGGGTGGTGGTGGTGGTGGAGGGTGGTTGTGGGGTGGTGGTGGTGGTAAAGTGGTGGTGGTGGTTGAGCTAAAGTTGGAAGTGGAGATGGCGGTGGTGGTAGAGGTGGTGGTGGAGGTGGTAGGGTGGTGGTGGGGTGGTGGTCGTCGATGTGGTGGTGGCGGTGGTGGTGGAGGTATCGGTGGAGTGGTAGGGGTGGTGGTGGGCTGGTGTTAAAGGTGGTGGTGGTAGGTGTGGTGGTGGGGTGGAGATGGTTGTGGTGGTGGGGTGGTGGTGGAGGTAGATGTGGTAGGGTGGCGGTGGGGGTGGTGGTGGAGGTAGCGCTGGCGGTGGTTGTTACGGGCGTGGTGGAGGTGGAGGTGGTAGGAGTGATGGTTGGGTGGTGGTGAAGGTGGTGGTGGGGTGGTGGTGGATGTGGTGATTGGGTTGAAGGTGGTGGATGTGGTAGGCATGGTGGTCGGGTTGGTGGTTCACATGGTGTTGGTGGTGGTGGTACCTCCGCTCATGTATCAGTCCATGCCGCTTCGCTGTCTGTGCCACTGGTTCATCCGTGCAGCACCTATTAGAATGGAAATAACAACTGATTATATGAATCAATAACTTCAATTGACTGCTTTATTCAAAAAAAAATTCTCAAATCTGTTGCCAGTTTTTGTTTTAGTTAGTGATCCCAAATTATTCCAAACAAAATTAAATCATAACTTTCTTTAGAATCGACAAACAAAACTAAATTTGGTATCAATGAATTACATTTTTTAGATCCCATCAAATCAAACTAAATCTCAAAGCTATAACTTCATTTTGAAAATTGTACCAATTACCTACATGCCTACATACACTACAGTGCTCCCATTTCAATTTATTAACAATGTATGCTATTATTTTAATAGTATGACAAACAGTTTGTCTTATAATTATACTTAATTTGATTATAACCCAAGATGATTGTTTACAAAAAGAATTGACTAACCAGATAAACACAAACTGCCATGATAACTCGACCTGACAGCTAAGAGAACCATCTGGATGTGATGTGGGGTGGTGATTGAGGTATTGGTGGGTGGTAGGGGTGGTGGTTGGGGTGGTGGTGAAGTGGTGGAGGGTGGTTGTGGGGTGATGGTAAAGTGGTGGTGGTGGTTGAGCTAAAGTTGGGAGTGGAGATGGCGGTGGTGGTAGAGGTGGTGGTGGAGGTGGTAGGGTGGTGGTGGGGTGGTGGTCGTCGATGTGGTGGTGGTGGAGGTGTCGGTGGAGTGGTAGGGGTGGTGGTGGGCTGGTGGTAAAGGTGGTGGTGGGCTGGTGGTAAAGGTGGTGGTGGTAGGAGTGGTGGTGGGGTGGAGGTGGTTGTGGTGGTGGGGTGGTGGTGGAGGTAGATGTGGTAGGGTGGCGGTGGGGTGGTGGTGTTAGCTCTGGTTGTGGGTGTTACGGGCATGGTAGATGTGGAGGTTTTAGGAGTGATGGTGGGGTGGTGGTGAAGGTGGTGGTGGGGTGGTGGTGGAGGTGGTGATGGAGGTGAAGGTGGTCGGCATGGTGGTGGGGTGGTGGTTGACATGGTGGTGGGGTGGTACCTCCGCTCATGTATCAGTCCATGCCGCTTCACTGTCTGTGCCACTGGTTCATCCGTGCAGCACCTATTAGAATGGAAATAACAACTGATTATATGAATCAATAACTTCAATTGACTGCTCTATTCAAAAAAATTTTCTCAAATCTGTTGCCAGTTTTTGTTTTAGTTAGTTATCCCAAATAATTATAAAAAAAATTAAATCATAACTTTCTTTAGAATCGACGAACAAAACTAAATTTGGTATCAATGAATTACATTTTTTAGATCCCATCAAATCAAACTAAATCTCAAAGCTATAACTTCATTTTGAAAATTGTACCAATTACCTACATGCCTACATACACTACAGTGCTCCCATTTAAATTTATTAACAATGTATGATATTATTTTAGTAAAGTATGACAAACAGTTTGTCTTATAATTATACTTAATTTGATTATAACCCAAGATGATTGTTTACAAAAAGAATTGACTTACCAGTTAAACACAAACTGCCATGATAACTCGACCTGACAGCTAAGAGAACCATCTGGATGTGATGTGGGGTGGTGATTGAGGTATTGGTGGGTGGTAGGGGTGGTGGTGGTGGTGGTGGAGGGTGGTTGTGGGGTGGTGGTGGTGGTAAAGTGGGTTGGTGGTGGTTGAGCTAAAGTTGGAAGTGGAGATGGCGGTGGTGGTAGAGGTGGTGGTGGAGGTGGTAGGGTGGTGGTTGGGTGGTGGTCGTCGATGTGGTGGTGGCGGTGGTGGTGGAGGTATCGGTGGAGTGGTAGGGGTGGTGGTGGGCTGGTGTTAAAGGTGGTGGTGGTAGGTGTGGTGGTGGGGTGAAGATGGTTGTGGTGGTGGGGTGGTGGTGGAGGTAGATGTGGTAGGGTGGCGGTGGGGGTGGAGGTAGTGCTGGCGGTGGTTGTTACAGGGGTGGTAGAGGTGGTAGGAGTGATGGTGGGGTGGTGGTGAAGGTGGTGGTGAAGGTGGTGGTGGGGTGGTGGTGGACGTGGTGATTGGGTTGAAGGTGGTGGATGTGGTAGGCATGGTGGTGGGGGTGGTGGTTCACATGGTGGTGGGGTGGTGGTGGTGGTGGTACCTCCGCTCATGTTTCAGTCCATGCCGCTTCGCTGTCTGTGCCACTGGTTCATCCGTGCAGCACCTATTAGAATGGAAATAACAACTGATTATATGAATCAATAACTTCAATTGACTGCTCTATTCAAAAAAAATTCTCAAATCTGTTGCCAGTTTTTGTTTTAGTTAGTGATCCCAAATTATTACCAAAAAAAATAAATCATAACTTTCTTTAGAATCGACGAACAAAACTAAATTTGGTATCAATGAATTACATTTTTTAGATCCCATCAAATCAAACTAAATCTCAAAGCTATAACTTCATTTTGAAAATTGTGCCAATTACCTACATGCCTACATACACTACAGTGCTCCCATTTAAATTAATTAACAATGTATGCTATTATTTTAATAAAGTATGACAAACAGTTTGTCTTATAATTATACTTTATATGATTATAACCCATGATCATTGTTTACAAAAAGAATTGAATTACCAGATAAACACAAACTGCCATGATAACTCGACCTGACAGCTAAGAGAACCATCTGGATGTGATGTGGGGTGGTGATGGAGGTATTGGTGGGTGGTAGGGGTAATGGTTGGGGTGGTGGTGAAGTGGTGGAGGGTGGTTGTGGGGTGGTGGTGGTGGTAAAGTGGTGGTGATGGTAGAGCTAAAGTTGGAAGTGGTGATGGCGGTGGTGGTAGAGGTGGTGGTGGGGGTGGTAGGGTGGTGGTGGGGTGGTGGTCGTCGATGTGGTGGTGGCGGTGGTGGTGGAGGTGGCGGTGGTGGTGGTGGTGCAGGTGGAGTGGTAGGGGTGGTGGTGGGCTGGTGTTAAAGGTGGTGGTGGTAGGTGTGGTGGTGGGGTGGAGATGGTTGTGGTGGTGGGGTTGTGGTGGAGGTAGATGTGGTAGGGTGGCGGTGGGGGTGGTGGTGGAGTTAGCACTGGCGGTGGTTGTTACGGGCGTGGTAGAGGTGGTAGGAGTGATGGTGGGGTGGTGGTGAAGGTGGTGGTGAAGGTGGTGGTGGGGTGGTGGTGGACGTGGTGATTGGGGTGAAGGTGGTGGATGTGGTAGGCATGGTGGTGGGGGTGGTGGTTGACGTGGTGGTGAAGTGGTGGTGAAGTGGTGGTGAAGTGGTGGTGGTGGTACCTCCGCTCATGTATCAGTCCATGCCGCTTCGCTGTCTGTGCCACTGGTTCATCCGTGCAGCACCTATTAGAATGGAAATAACAACTGATTATATGAATCAATAACTTCAATTGACTGCTCTATTCAAAAAAAATTTCTCAAATCTGTTGTAAGTTTTTGTTTTAGTTAGTGATCCCAAATTATTCCAAACAAAATTAAATCATAACTTTCTTTAGAATCGACAAACAAAACTAAATTTGGTATCAATGAATTACATTTTTTAGATCCCATCAAATCAAACTAAATCTCAAAGCTATAACTTCATTTTGAAAATTGTACCAATTACCTACATGCCTACATACACTACAGTGCTCCCATTTAAATTTATTAACAATGTATGCTATTATTTTAATAAAGTATGACAAACAGTTTGTCTTATAATTATACTTAATTTGATTATAACCCAAGATGATTGTTTACAAAAAGAATTGACTTACCAGATAAACACAAACTGCCATGATAACTCGACCTGACAGCTAAGAGAACCATCTGGATGTGATGTGGGGTGGTGATGGAGGTATTGGTGGGTGGTAGGGGTGGTGGTGGAGGGTGGTTGTGGGGTGGTGGTTATGGTTGAGCTAAAGTTGGAAGTGGAGATGGCGGTGGTGGTAGAGGTGGTGGTGGAGGTGGTAGGGTGGTGGTGGGGTGGTGGTCGTTGATGTGGTGGTGGCGGTGGAGGTATCGGTGGAGTGGTAGGGATGGTGGTGGGCTGGTGTTAAAGGTGGTGGTGGTAGGTGTGGTGGTGGGGTGGAGATGGTTGTGGTGGTGGGGTGGTGGTGGAGGTAGATGTGGTAGGGTGGCAGTGGGGGTGGTGGTGGAGGTAGCGCTGGCGGTGGTTGTTACGGGCGTGGTAGAGGTGGTAGGAGTGATGGTGGGGTGGTGGTGAAGGTGGTGGTGAAGGTGGTGGTGGGGTGGTGGTGGACGTGGTGATTGGGGTGAAGGTGGTGGATGTGGTAGGCATGGTGGTGGGGGTGGTGGTTGACGTGGTGGTGGGGTGGTGGTGGTGGTACCTCCGCTCATGTATCAGTCCATGCCTCTTCGCTGTCTGTGCCACTGGTTCATCCGTGCAGCACCTATTAGAATGGAAATAACAACTGATTATATGAATCAATAACTTCAATTGACTGCTCTATTCAAAAAAAATTTCTCAAATCTGTTGTAAGTTTTTGTTTTAGTTAGTGATCCCAAATTATTCCAAACAAAATTAAATAATAACTTTCTTTAGAATCGACAAACAAAACTAAATTTGGTATCAATGAATTACATTTTTTAGATCCCATCAAATCAAACTAAATCTCAAAGCTATAACTTCATTTTGAAAATTGTACCAATTACCTACATGCCTACATACACTACAGTGCTCCCATTTAAATTAATTAACAATGTATGCTATTATTTTAATAAAGTATGACAAAAAGTTTGTCTTATAATTATACTTTATATGATTATAACCCATGATCATTGTTTACAAAAAGAATTGAATTACCAGATAAACACAAACTGCCATGATAACTCGACCTGACAGCTAAAAGAACCATCTGGATGTGATGTGGGGTGGTGATGGAGGTATTGGTGGGTGGTAGGGGTGGACGTGGAGGGTGGTTGTGGGGTGGTGGTAAAGTGGTGGTGGTGGTTGAGCTAAAGTTGGAAGTGGAGATGGCGGTGGTGGTAGAGGTGGTGGTGGAGGTGGTAGGGTGGTGGTGGGGTGGTGGTCGTTGATGTGGTGGTGGCGGTGGAGGTATCAGTGGAGTGGTAGGGGTGGTGGTGGGCTGGTGTTAAAGGTGGTGGTGGTAGGTGTGGTGGTGGGGTGGAGATGGTTGTGGTGGTGGGGTGGTGGTGGAGGTAGATGTGGTAGGGTGGCAGTGGGGGTGGTGGTGGAGGTAGCGCTGGCGGTGGTTGTTACGGGCGTGGTAGAGGTGGTAGGAGTGATGGTGGGGTGGTGGTGTAGGTGGTGGTGAAGGTGGTGGTGGGGTGGTGGTGGACGTGGTGATTGGGGTGAAGGTGGTGGATGTGGTAGGCATGGTGGTGGTGGTGGTGGTTGACGTGGTGGTGGGGTGGTGGTGGTGGTACCTCCGCTCATGTATCAGTCCATGCCGCTTCGCTGTCTGTGCCACTGGTTCATCCGTGCAGCACCTATTAGAATGGAAATAACAACTGATTATATGAATCAATAACTTCAATTGACTGCTCTAATTAAAAAAATTTTCTCAAATCTGTTGCCAGTTTTTGTTTTAGTTAGTGATCCCAAATTATTCCAAACAAAATTAAATCATAACTTTCTTTAGAATCGACGAACAAAACTAAATTTGGTATCAATGAATTACATTTTTTAGATCCCATCAAATCAAACTAAATCTCAAAGCTATAACTTCATTTTGAAAATTGTGCCAATTACCTACATGCCTACATACACTACAGTGCTCCCATTTAAATTTATTAACAATGTATGCTATTATTTTAATAAAGTATGACAAACAGTTTGTCTTATAATTATACTTAATTTGATTATAACCCAAGATGATTGTTTACAAAAAGAATTGACTTACCAGATAAACACAAACTGCCATGATAACTCGACCTGACAGCTAAGAGAACCATCTGGATGTGATGTGGGGTGGTGATGGAGGTATTGGTGGGTGGTAGGGGTGGTGGAGGGTGGTTGTGGGGTGGTGGTGGTGGTGGTAAAGTGGTGGTGGTGGTTGAGCTAAAGTTGGAAGTGGAGATGGCGGTGGTGGTAGAGGTGGTGGTGGAGGTGGTAGGGTGGTGGTGGGGTGGTGGTCGTCGATGTGGTGGTGGCGGTGGTGGTGGAGGTATCGGTGGAGTGGTAGGGGTGGTGGTGGGCTGGTGTTAAAGGTGGTGGTGGTACGTGTGGTGGTGGGGTGGAGATGGTTGTGGTGGTGGGGTGGTGGTGGAGGTAGATGTGGTAGGGTGGCGGTGGGGGTGGTGGTGGAGGTAGCACTGGTGGTGGTTGTTACGGGCGTGGTAGAGGTGGTAGGAAGGATGGTGGGGTGGTGGTGAAGGTGGTGGTGAAGGTGGTGGTGGGGTGGTGGTGGACGTGGTGATTGGGGTGAAGGTGGTGGATGTGGTAGGCATGGTGGTGGGGGTGGTGGTTGACAAGTTGGTGGGGTGGTGGTGGTGGTACCTCCGCTCATGTATCAGTCCATGCCGCTTCGCTGTCTGTGCCACTGGTTCATCCGTGCAGCACCTATTAGAATGGAAATAACAACTGATTATATGAATCAATAACTTCAATTGACTGCTCTATTCAAAAAAAAATTCTCAAATCTGTTGCCAGTTTTTGTTTTAGTTAGTTATCCCAAATAATTCCAAACAAAATTAAATCATAACTTTCTTTAGAATCGACGAACAAAACTAAATTTGGTATCAATGCATTACATTTTTTAGATCCCATCAAATCAAACTAAATCTCAAAGCTATAACTTCATTTTGAAAATTGTACCAATTACCTACATGCCTACATACACTACAGTGCTCCCATTTACATTAATTAACAATGTATGCTATTATTTTAATAAAGTATGACAGTTTGTCTTATAATTATACTTAATTTGATTATAACCCAAGATGATTGTTTACAAAAAGAATTGACTTACCAGATAAACACAAACTGCCATGATAACTCGACCTGACAGCTAAGAGAACCATCTGGATGTGATGTGGGGTGGTGATGGAGGTATTGGTGGGTGGTAGGGGTGGTGGTGGTGGTGGAGGGTGGTTGTGGGGTGGTGGTGGTGGTAAAGTGGTGGTGGTGGTTGAGCTAAAGTTGGAAGTGGAGATGGCGGTGGTGGTAAAGGTGGTGGTGGAAGTGGTAGGGTGGTGGTCGTCGATGTGGTGGTGGCGGTGGTGGTGGAGGTATCGGTGGAGTGGTAGGTGTGGTGGTGTACTGGTGTTAAAGGTGGTGGTGGTAGGTGTGGTGGTGGGGTGGAGATGGTTGTGGTGGTGGGGTGGTGGTGGAGGTAGATGTGGTAGGGTGGCGGTGGGGGTGGTGGTGGAGGTAGCGCTGGCGGTGGTTGTTACGGGCGTGGTAGAGGTGGAGGTGGTAGGAGTGATGGTGGGGTGGTGGTGAAGGTGGTGGTGGGGTGGTGGTGGATGTGGTGATTGGGGTGAAGGTGGTGGATGTGGTAGGCATGGTGGTGGGGGTGGTGGTTGACATGGTGGTGGGGTGGTGGTGGTGGTACCTCCGCTCATGTATCAGTCCATGCCGCTTAGCTGTCTGTGCCACTGGTTCATCCATGCAGCACCTATTAGAATGGAAATAACAACTGATTATATGAATCAATAACTTCAATTGACTGCTCTATTCAAAAAAAATTTCTCAAATCTGTTGCCAGTTTTTGTTTTAGTTAGTGATCCCAAATTATTCCAAACAAAATTAAATCATAACTTTCTTTAGAATCGACAAACAAAACTAAATTTGGTATCAATGAATTACATTTTTTAGGTCCCATCAAATCAAACTAAATCTCAAAGCTATAACTTCATTTTGAAAATTGTACCAATTACCTACATGCCTACATACACTACAGTGCTCCCATTTAAATTTATAAACAATGTATGCTATTATTTTAATAGTATGACAAACAGTTTGTCTTATAATTATACTTAATTTGATTATAACCCAAGATGATTGTTTACAAAAAGAATTGACTTACCAGATAAACACAAACTGCCATGATAACTCGACCTGACAGCTAAGAGAACCATCTGGATGTGACGTGGGGTGGTGATGGAGGTATTGGTGGGTGGTAGGGGTGGTGGTTGGGGTGGTGGTGAAGTGGTAGAGGGTGGTTGTGGGGTGGTAAAGTTGTGGTGGTGGTTGAGCTAAAGTTGGAAGTGGAGATGGCGGTGGTGGTAGAGGTGGTGGTGGAGGTGGTAGGGTAGTGGTGGGGTGGTGGTCGTCGATGTGGTGGTGGCAGTGGTGGTGGCGGTGGTGATGGAGGTATCGGTGGAGTGGTAGGGGTGGCGGTGGGCTGGTGGTAAAGGTGGTGGTGGTAGGGGTGGTGGTGGTGTGGAGTGGTTGTGGTGGTGGTGGAGGTAGATGTGGTAGGGTGGCGGTGGGGGTGGTGGTGGAGGTAGCGATGGCGGTGGTTGTTACGGGCATGGTAGAGGTGGAGGTGGTAGGAGTGATGGTGGGGTGGTGGTGAAGTGGTGGTGGGGTGGTGGAGTGGTTGTGGGGGTGGTGGTTGGGATGGTGGTAAAGTGGTGGTGGTGGTTGAGGTGGTGTTGGAAGTGGAGGTGGCGGTGGTGTGGCAGTGGTGGTAGAGGTGGTGTTGGACGTGGTAGGGTTGTGGTGGGGTGGAGGTTGTGGTGGTGGAGGTGATGGTGGTGGTGGTGAAGGTGTTGGTGGAGGTGTCGGTGGAGTGGTAGAGGTGGTGGTGTGGTAGAGGTGGTGGGGTGGTGTAGGGGTGTTGGTGGATGTGGTAGGGTGGTGGTGGTGATGGTGAAGGTGGTGTGAAGGTTGTGGAGGAGTGGTGGGTGTGGTGGTGAAGTGGTGGTGATGGGTGTGTGCTGGTGCTGGTTGAGGTGAAGTGGTGGCGGTGGAAGTGGATGTGGTAGGGGTGGTAGTGGGGTGGTGGATGTGGTAATGGTGGAGGTGGTGGTGGCGGTGGTAGAGGTGGAGTTGGTGGTGGATGTGGTAGGAGTGGTGGTGTGGGTGTTGGTGGTGGGGTTGTGGTTGATGGTGAAGTGGTGGTGAGGTGGTGGTGGTGAAGGGGGTGTTTGTGGTGGAGGTGGTGGTAAAGGTGGTGGAGGGAGTAGTGGAAGTGGTGGTGGAGGTGATGGTTGACGTGGTGATTTGGGTGGGAGTGATGGTGCATGTTGTGGAGGGTGGTGGAGGTTTTGGTGGGGAAATGATGTGGGACTGTGGATGTTGTGGTGGTAGTAAAAGAGGTGGTGGTAGTAGTATAAGAGGTGATGGTAGTAGATGTAGTAAAAGCAAAGGACACCCTAACCTAAAAAGGACACCCCAAACCTAACAAAGGGTAGCCCGGTCACCAGCTACTGGTCGCCAGCTCCGGATCACTGGCTACCGTTTGCCAGCTCCCGGGCGAATCCCCCCCCCTCCCACATAAAAAGGACAACCCCAACCAACAAAAGGACACTCCAAACCTAACAAAGGACAGCCCGGTCTCCGGCTCCCGATCGCCAGCTCCGGATCACCGGCTACCGTTTGCCAGCTCCCGGGCGCCCCCCCTCCCACATAAAAAGGACTAACCCCAACTAACAAAAGGACACTCCAAACCTAACAAAGGACTGCCCGGTCACCAGCTCCCGATCGCCAGTTCCGGATCACTAGCTCCCGTTTGCCAGCTCTCGGACGCAACTCCGAAAATAAAAAGGACACCCCCAACCCTACAAAGGGCACTCCAAACCTAACAAAGTATAGCCCGGTTACCAGCTCCGATTGCTAGCTCTGGGTCGCTAGCTCCCGTTTGCCAGTTCCCGGGCGCCACCCCCAGCATAAATAAAGACACTCCGATCGCCACTTCTGGGTTGCCAGCAACCCAGTTTGCCAGCTCCCGAGAAGCAGCTTCCGGTCACCACCCAACCTAAAAAACACACCCAAACCTAACATGGATACCCCCAACCTAATAAAGAATACTCCCAACCTAACAAATATACCCCCAAACTAACAAATAGGTGGTGTTGGTAGATGTGGAGTTGTTGCAGGTGTTGTAGGTAGTGGTGGATGTGGTGTTAGTGGATGTGCTGGTGTGGAAAGTAGTTGGGTGGATGTGATGATGATGGATATGGCAAAGGTGGTGGTGGAGTTGGTGGTGGATGTGGTGGTGGAGATGATGTTAGGGAAATGATGGTGGTTGTGGATGTGGTGTTGGATGTGGGGATCATGGTGGTGGAGGTGGTGGTGGTGGAGCAGGTGGTGGATGTATTGGTGTCGGTGGTTGTTACGGTGGTGGTAGAGGTAAAGGTGGACTGGTGGGGATGGTGTTGGGATGGTGGTGAAGGTGGTGTTGGAGGTGGTGGTGAAGGTGGTAGGGGTGTTGGTGGGGGTGATGGTGGGGTGGTGGTGAAGATGGTGGTAGTGGAAGTGGGATGGTGGTGAAGAAGTGGTGGTAGTTTGGTGGTGGTGGAGGTGCTGGTGGAGGTGAAGTCATGGTGGGGTGGTGGTGGAGGAGGATGTCGTAGGGTGGCAGTGGGGGTGGTGGTGGAGGTATCGGTGGTTGTTACGGTGGTGTAGAGGTGGAGGTGGTAGGAGTGATGGGGTGGTGGTTGAGGTGGTGTTGGGGTGGAGGAGGTGGTTGAGGTGGCGGTGGTGGTGGGGTAGCGTTGGTGGGGTAGTGGTGGTGGGGGTGGTGGTGGGGTAGTGGTGATGGGGGTGGTGGTGGAGTGGTGGTGGTGGTGGATGTGGTGGTGGTACCTCCGCTCATGTATCAGTCCATGCCACTTTGCTGTCTGTGCCACTGGTTCATCCGTGCAGCACCTATTAGAATGGAAATAACAACTGATTATATGAATCAATAACTTCAATTGACTGCTCTGTTCAAAAAAATTTTCTCAAATCTGTTGCCAGTTTTTGTTTTAGTTAGTTATCCCAAATAATTATAAAAAAAATTAAATCATAACTTTCTTTAGAATCGACGAACAAAACTAAATTTGGTATCAATGAATTACATTTTTTAGATCCCATCAAATCAAACTAAATCTCAAAGCTATAACTTCATTTTGAAAGTTGTACCAATTACCTACATGCCTACATACACTACAGTGCTCCCATTTCAATTTATTAACAATGTATGCTATTATTTTAATAAAGTATGACAAACAGTTTGTCTTATAATTATACTTAATTTGATTATAACCCAAGATGATTGTTTACAAAAAAAATTGACTTACCAGATAAACACAAACTGCCATGATAACTCGACCTGACAGCTAAGAGAACCATCTGGATGTGATGTGGGGTAGTGATGGAGGTATTGGTGGGTGGTAGGGGTGGTGGTGGTGGTGGAGGGTGGTTGTGGGGTGGTGGTGGTGGTAAAGTGGTGGTGGTGGTTGAGCTAAAGTTGGAAGTGGAGATGGCGGTGGTGGTAGAGGTGGTGGTGGAGGTGGTAGGGTGGTGGTGGGGTGGTGGTCGTCGATGTGGTGGTGGTGGTGGTGGTGGTATCGGTGGAGTGGTAGGGGTGGTGTTAAAGGTGGTGGTGGTAGGTGTGGTGGTGGGGTGGAAATGGTTGTGGTGGTGGGGTGGTGGTGGAGGTAGATGTGGTAGGGTGGCGGTGGGGGTGGTGGTGGAGGTAGCGCTGGCGGTGGGTGTTACGGGCGTGGTAGAGGTGGAGGTGGTAGGAGTGATGGTGGGGTGGTGGTGAAGGTGGTGGTGGGGTGGTGGTGGATGTGGTGATTGGGTTGAAGGTGGTGGATGTGGTAGGCATGGTGGTCGGGGTGGTGGTTCACATGGTGGTGGGGTGGTGGTGGTGGTGGTACCTCTGCTCATGTATCAGTCCATGCCGCTTCGCTGTCTGTGCCACTGGTTCATCCGTGCAGCACCTATTAGAATGGAAAGAACAACTGATTATATGAATCAATAACTTCAATTGACTGCTCTATTCAAAAAAAATTCTCAAATCTGTTGCCAGTTTTTGTTTTAGTTAGTGATCCCAAATTATTACCAAAAAAAATAAATCATAACTTTCTTTAGAATCGACGAACAAAACTAAATTTGGTATCAATGAATTACATTTTTTAGATCCCATCAAATCAAACTAAATCTCAAAGCTATAACTTCATTTTGAAAATTGTGCCAATTACCTACATGCCTACATACACTACAGTGCTCCCATTTAAATTAATTAACAATGTATGCTATTATTTTAATAAAGTATGACAAACAGTTTGTCTTATAATTATACTTTATATGATTATAACCCATGATCATTGTTTACAAAAAGAATTGAATTACCAGATAAACACAAACTGCCATGATAACTCGACCTGACAGCTAAGAGAACCATCTGGATGTGATGTGGGGTGGTGATGGAGGTATTGGTGGGTGGTAGGGGTAATGGTTGGGGTGGTGGTGAAGTGGTGGAGGGTGGTTGTGGGGTGGTGGTGGTGGTAAAGTGGTGGTGATGGTAGAGCTAAAGTTGGAAGTGGCGATGGCGGTGGTGGTAGAGGTGGTGGTGGGGGTGGTAGGGTGGTGGTGGGGTGGTGGTCATCGATGTGGTGGTGGCGGTGGTGGTGGAGGTGGCGGTGGTGGTGGTGGTGCAGGTGGAGTGGTAGGGGTGGTGGTGGGCTGGTGTTAAAGGTGGTGGTGGTAGGTGTGGTGGTGTGGTGGAGATGGTTGTGGTGGTGGGGTGGTGGTGGAGGTAGATGTGGTAGGGTGGCGGTGGGGGTGGTGGTGGAGGTAGCGCTGGCGGTGGTTGTTACGGGCGTGGTAGAGGTGGTAGGAGTGATGGTGGGGTGGTGGTGAAGGTGGTGGTGAAGGTGGTGGTGGGGTGGTGGTGATTGGGGTGAAGGTGGTGGATGTGGTAGGCATGGTGGTGGGGGTGGTGGTTGACATGGTGGTGGGGTGGTGGTGGTGGTACCTCCGCTCATGTATCAGTCCATGCCGCTTCGCTGTCTGTGCCACTGGTTCATCCATGCAGCACCTATTAGAATGGAAATAACAACTGATTATATGAATCAATAACTTCAATTGACTGCTCTATTCAAAAAAATTTTCTCAAATCTGTTGCCAGTTTTTGTTTTAGTTAGTGATCCCAAATTATTCCAAACAAAATTAAATCATAACTTTCTTTAGAATCGACAAACAAAACTAAATTTGGTATCAATGAATTACATTTTTTAGATCCCATCAAATCAAACTAAATCTCAAAGCTATAACTTCATTTTGAAAATTGTACCAATTACCTACATGCCTACATACACTACAGTGCTCCCATTTAAATTTATTAACAATGTATGCTATTATTTTAATAAAGTATGACAAACAGTTTGTCTTATAATTATACTTAATTTGATTATAACCCAAGATGATTGTTTACAAAAAGAATTGACTTACCAGATAAACACAAACTGCCATGATAACTCGACCTGACAGCTAAGAGAACCATCTGGATGTGATGTGGGGTGGTGATGGAGGTATTGGTGGGTGGTAGGGGTGGTGGAGGGTGGTTGTGGGGTGGTGGTGGTGGTGGTAAAGTGGTGGTGGTGGTTGAGCTAAAGTTGGAAGTGGAGATGGCGGTGGTGGTAGAGGTGGTGGTGGAGGTGGTAGGGTGGTGGTGGGGTGGTGGTCGTCGATGTGGTGGTGGTGGTGGTGGTGGAGGTATCGGTGGAGTGGTAGGGGTGGTGGTGGGCTGGTGTTAAAGGTGGTGGTGGTAGGTGTGGTGGTGGGGTGGAGATGGTTGTGGTGGTGGGGTGGTGGTGGAGGTAGATGTGGTAGGGTGGCGGTGGGGGTGGTGGTGGAGGTAGCGCTGGTGGTGGTTGTTACGGGCGTGGTAGAGGTGGTAGGAAGGATGGTGGGGTGGTTGTGAAGGTGGTGGTGAAGGTGGTGGTGGGGTGGTGGTGGACGTGGTGATTGGGGTGAAGGTGGTGGATGTGGTAGGCATGGTGGTGGGGGTGGTGGTTGACGTGGTGGTGGGGTGGTGGTGGTGGTACCTCCGCTCATGTATCAGTCCATGCCGCTTCGCTGTCTGTGCCACTGGTTCATCCGTGCAGCACCTATTAGAATGGAAATAACAACTGATTATATGAATCAATAACTTCAATTGACTGCTCTATTCAAAAAATCTTTCTCAAATCTGTTGCCAGTTTTTGTTTTAGTTAGTTATCCCAAATAATTCCAAACAAAATTAAATCATAACTTTCTTTAGAATCGACGAACAAAACTAAATTTGGTATCAATGAATTACATTTTTTAGATCCCATCAAATCAAACTAAATCTCAAAGCTATAACTTCATTTTGAAAATTGTACCAATTACCTACATGCCTACATACACTACAGTGCTCCCATTTACATTAATTAACAATGTATGCTATTATTTTAATAAAGTATGACAAACAGTTTGTCTTATAATTATACTTAATTTGATTATAACCCAAGATGATTGTTTACAAAAAGAATTGACTTACCAGATAAACACAAACTGCCATGATAACTCGACCTGACAGCTAAGAGAACCATCTGGATGTGATGTGGGGTGGTGATGGAGGTATTGGTGGGTGGTAGGGGTGGTGGTGGTGGTGGAGGGTGGTTGTGGGGTGGTGGTGGTGGTAAAGTGGTGGTGGTGGTTGAGCTAAAGTTGGAAGTGGAGATGGCAGTGGTGGTAGAGGTGGTGGTGGAAGTGGTAGGGTGGTGGTGGGGTGGTGGTCGTCGATGTGGTGGTGGCGGTGGTGGTGGAGGTATCGGTGGAGTGGTAGGGGTGGTGGTGGGCTGGTGTTAAAGGTGGTGGTGGTAGGTGTGGTGGTGAGGTGGAGATGGTTGTGGTGGTGGGGTGGTGGTGGAGGTAGATGTGGTAGGGTGGCGGTGGGGGTGGTGGTGGAGGTAGCGCTGGCGGTGGTTGTTACGGGCGTGGTAGAGGTGGAGGTGGTAGGAGTGATGGTGGGGTGGTGGTGAAGGTGGTGGTGGGGTGGTGGTGGATGTGGTGATTGGGGTGAAGGTGGTGGATGTGGTAGGCATGGTGGTGGGGGTGGTGGTTGACATGGTGGTGGGGTGGTGGTACTTCCGCTCATGTATCAGTCCATGCCGCTTCGCTGTCTGTGCCACTGGTTCATCCATGCAGCACCTATTAGAATGGAAATAACAACTGATTATATGAATCAATAACTTCAATTGACTGCTCTATTCAAAAAATTTTTCTCAAATCTGTTGCCAGTTTTTGTTTTAGTTAGTGATCCCAAATTATTCCAAACAAAATTAAATCATAACTTTCTTTAGAATCGACAAACAAAACTAAATTTGGTATCAATGAATTACATTTTTTAGATCCCATCAAATCAAACAAAATCTCAAAGCTATAACTTCATTTTGAAAATTGTACCAATTACCTACATGCCTACATACACTACAGTGCTCCCATTTTAATTAATTAACAATGTATGCTATTATTTTAATAAAGTATGACAAACAGTTTGTCTTATAATTATACTTAATTTGATTATAACCCAAGATGATTGTTTACAAAAAGAATTGACTTACCAGATAAACACAAACTGCCATGATAACTCGACCTGACAGCTAAGAGAACCATCTGGATGTGGGGTGGTGATGGAGGTATTGGTGGGTGGTAGGGGTGGTGGTGGAGGGTGGTTGTGGGGTGGTGGTAAAGTGGTGGTGGTGGTTGAGCTAAAGTTGGAAGTGGAGATGGCGGTGGTGG
The DNA here is from genome assembly GCA_964017045.1 of Omphiscola glabra. Classification (NCBI taxonomy): domain Eukaryota; kingdom Metazoa; phylum Mollusca; class Gastropoda; family Lymnaeidae; genus Omphiscola; species Omphiscola glabra. Next base: position 13,640,759 of record OZ024803.1, on the reverse strand, counting down.
TAGAGGTGGTGGTGGAGGTGGTAGGGTGGTGGTGGGGTGGTGGTCGTTGATGTGGTGGTGGCGGTGGAGGTATCAGTGGAGTGGTAGGGGTGGTGGTGGGCTGGTGTTAAAGGTGGTGGTGGTAGGTGTGGTGGTGGGGTGGAGATGGTTGTGGTGGTGGGGTGGTGGTGGAGGTAGATGTGGTAGGGTGGCAGTGGGGGTGGTGGTGGAGGTAGCGCTGGCGGTGGTTGTTACGGGCGTGGTAGAGGTGGTAGGAGTGATGGTGGGGTGGTGGTGAAGGTGGTGGTGAAGGTGGTGGTGGGGTGGTGGTGGACGTGGTGATTGGGGTGAAGGTGGTGGATGTGGTAGGCATGGTGGTGGGGGTGGTGGTTGACGTGGTGGTGGGGTGGTGGTGGTGGTACCTCCGCTCATGTATCAGTCCATGCCGCTTCGCTGTCTGTGCCACTGGTTCATCCGTGCAGCACCTATTAGAATGGAAATAACAACTGATTATATGAATCAATAACTTCAATTGACTGCTCTATTCAAAAAACATTTCTCAAATCTGTTGTAAGTTTTTGTTTTAGTTAGTGATCCCAAATTATTCCAAACAAAATTAAATCATAACTTTCTTTAGAATCGACAAACAAAACTAAATTTGGTATCAATGAATTACATTTTTTAGATCCCATCAAATCAAACTAAATCTCAAAGCTATAACTTCATTTTGAAAATTGTACCAATTACCTACATGCCTACATACACTACAGTGCTCCCATTTACATTAATTAACAATGTATGCTATTATTTTAATAAAGTATGACAGTTTGTCTTATAATTATACTTAATTTGATTATAACCCAAGATGATTGTTTACAAAAAGAATTGACTTACCAGATAAACACAAACTGCCATGATAACTCGACCTGACAGCTAAGAGAACCATCTGGATGTGATGTGGGGTGGTGATGGAGGTATTGGTGGGTGGTAGGAGTGGTGGTGGTGGTGGAGGGTGGTTGTGGGGTGGTGGTGGTGGTAAAGTGGTGGTGGTGGTTGAGCTAAAGTTGGAAGTGGAGATGGCGGTGGTGGTAGAGGTGGTGGTGGAAGTGGTAGGGTGGTGGTGGGATGGTGGTCGTCGATGTGGTGGTGGCGGTGGTGGTGGAGGTATCGGTGGAGTGGTAGGGGTGGTGGTGGGCTGGTGTTAAAGGTGGTGGTGGTAGGTGTGGTGGTGAGGTGGAGATGGTTGTGGTGGTGGGGTGGTGGTGGAGGTAGATGTGGTAGGGTTGCGGTGGGGGTGGTGGTGGAGGTAGCGCTGGCGGTGGTTGTTACGGGCATGGTAGAGGTGGAGGTGGTAGGAGTGATGGTGGGGTGGTGGTGAAGGTGGTGGTGGGGTGGTGGTGGATGTGGTGATTGGGGTGAAGGTGGTGGATGTGGTAGGCATGGTGGTGGGGGTGGTGGTTGACATGGTGGTGGGGTGGTGGTGGTGGTACCTCCGCTCATGTATCAGTCCATGCCGCTTCGCTGTCTGTGCCACTGGTTCATCCATGCAGCACCTATTAGAATGGAAATAACAACTGATTATATGAATCAATAACTTCAATTGACTGCTCTATTCAAAAAAATTTTCTCAAATCTGTTGCCAGTTTTTGTTTTAGTTAGTGATCCCAAATTATTCCAAACAAAATTAAATCATAACTTTCTTTAGAATCGACAAACAAAACTAAATTTGGTATCAATGAATTACATTTTTTAGATCCCATCAAATCAAACAAAATCTCAAAGCTATAACTTCATTTTGAAAATTGTACCAATTACCTACATGCCTACATACACTACAGTGCTCCCATTTAAATTAATTAACAATGTATGCTATTATTTTAATAAAGTATGACAAACAGTTTGTCTTATAATTATACTTAATTTGATTATAACCCAAGATGATTGTTTACAAAAAGAATTGACTTACCAGATAAACACAAACTGCCATGATAACTCGACCTGACAGCTAAGAGAACCATCTGGATGTGATGTGGGGTGGTGATGGAGGTATTGGTGGGTGGTAGGGGTGGTGGTGGAGGGTGGTTGTGGGGTGGTGGTAAAGTGGTGGTGGTGGTTGAGCTAAAGTTGGAAGTGGAGATGGCGGTGGTGGTAGAGGTGGTGGTGGAGGTGGTAGGGTGGTGGTGGGGTGGTGGTCGTTGATGTGGTGGTGGCGGTGGAGGTATCGGTGGAGTGGTAGGGGTGGTGGTGGGCTGGTGTTAAAGGTGGTGGTGGTAGGTGTGGTGGTGGGGTGGAGATGGTTGTGGTGGTGGGGTGGTGGTGGAGGTAGATGTGGTAGGGTGGCAGTGGGGGTGGTGGTGGAGGTAGCGCTGGCGGTGGTTGTTACGGGCGTGGGAGAGGTGGTAGGAGTGATGGTGGGGTGGTGGTGAAGGTGGTGGTGAAGGTGGTGGTGGGGTGGTGGTGGACGTGGTGATTGGGGTGAAGGTGGTGGATGTGGTAGGCATGGTGGTGGGGGTGGTGGTTGACATGGTGGTGGGGTGGTGGTGGTGGTACCTCCGCTCATGTATCAGTCCATGCCGCTTCGCTGTCTGTGCCACTGGTTCATCCGTGCAGCACCTATTAGAATGGAAATAACAACTGATTATATGAATCAATAACTTCAATTGACTGCTCTAATCAAAAAAATTTTCTCAAATCTGTTGCCAGTTTTTGTTTTAGTTAGTGATCCCAAATTATTCCAAACAAAATTAAATCATAACTTTCTTTAGAATCGACGAACAAAACTAAATTTGGTATCAATGAATTACATTTTTTAGATCCCATCAAATCAAACTAAATCTCAAAGCTATAACTTCATTTTGAAAATTGTACCAATTACCTACATGCCTACATACACTACAGTGCTCCCATTTAAATTTATTAACAATGTATGCTATTATTTTAATAAAGTATGACAAACAGTTTGTCTTATAATTATACTTAATTTGATTATAACCCAAGATGATTGTTTACAAAAAGAATTGACTTACCAGATAAACACAAACTGCCATGATAACTCGACCTGACAGCTAAGAGAACCATCTGGATGTGATGTGGGGTGGTGATGGAGGTATTGGTGGGTGGTAGGGGTGGTGGTGGTGGTGGAGGGTGGTTGTGGGGTGGTGGTGGTGGTAAAGTGATGGTGGTGGTTGAGCTAAAGTTGGAAGTGGAGATGGCAGTGGTGGTAGAGGTGGTGGTGGAAGTGGTAGGTGGTGGTCGTCGATGTGGTGGTGGCGGTGGTGGTGGAGGTATCGGTGGAGTGGTAGGGGTGGTGGTGGGCTGGTGTTAAAGGTGGTGGTGGTAGGTGTGGTGGTGGGGTGGAGATGGTTGTGGTGGTGGGGTGGTGGTGGAGGTAGATGTGGTAGGGTGGCGGTGGGGGTGGTGGTGGAGGTAGCGCTGGCGGTGGTTGTTACGGGCGTGGTAGAGGTGGAGGTGGTAGGAGTGATGGTGGGGTGGTGGTGAAGGTGGTGGTGGGGTGGTGGTGATTGGGGTGAAGGTGGTGGATGTGGTAGGCATGGTGGTGGGGGTGGTGGTTGACATGGTGGTGGGGTGGTGGTGGTGGTACCTCCGCTCATGTATCAGTCCATGCCGCTTCGCTGTCTGTGCCACTGGTTCATCCATGCAGCACCTATTAGAATGGAAATAACAACTGATTATATGAATCAATAACTTCAATTGACTGCTCTATTCAAAAAAATTTTCTCAAATCTGTTGCCAGTTTTTGTTTTAGTTAGTGATCCCAAATTATTCCAAACAAAATTAAATCATAACTTTCTTTAGAATCGACAAACAAAACTAAATTTGGTATCAATGAATTACATTTTTTAGATCCCATCAAATCAAACTAAATCTCAAAGCTATAACTTCATTTTGAAAATTGTACCAATTACCTACATGCCTACATACACTACAGTGCTCCCATTTAAATTTATTAACAATGTATGCTATTATTTTAATAAAGTATGACAAACAGTTTGTCTTATAATTATACTTAATTTGATTATAACCCAAGATGATTGTTTACAAAAAGAATTGACTTACCAGATAAACACAAACTGCCATGATAACTCGACCTGACAGCTAAGAGAACCATCTGGATGTGATGTGGGGTGGTGATGGAGGTATTGGTGGGTGGTAGGGGTGGTGGTGGAGGGTGGTTGTGGGGTGGTGGTAAAGTGGTGGTGGTGGTTGAGCTAAAGTTGGAAGTGGAGATGGCGGTGGTGGTAGAGGTGGTGGTGGAGGTGGTAGGGTGGTGGTGGGGTGGTGGTCGTTGATGTGGTGGTGGCGGTGGAGGTATCGGTGGAGTGGTAGGGGTGGTGGTGGGCTGGTGTTAAAGGTGGTGGTGGTAGGTGTGGTGGTGGGGTGGAGATGGTTGTGGTGGTGGGGTGGTGGTGGAGGTAGATGTGGTAGGGTGGCAGTGGGGGTGGTGGTGGAGGTAGCGCTGGCGGTGGTTGTTACGGGCGTGGTAGAGGTGGTAGGAGTGATGGTGGGGTGGTGGTGAAGGTGGTGGTGAAGGTGGTGGTGGGGTGGTGGTGGACGTGGTGATTGGGGTGAAGGTGGTGGATGTGGTAGGCATGGTGGTGCGGGTGGTGGTTGACATGGTGGTGGGGTGGTGGTGGTGGTACCTCCGCTCATGTATCAGTCCATGCCGCTTCGCTGTCTGTGCCACTGGTTCATCCGTGCAGCACCTATTAGAATGGAAATAACAACTGATTATATGAATCAATAACTTCAATTGACTGCTCTATTCAAAAAAAAATTCTCAAATCTGTTGCCAGTTTTTGTTTTAGTTAGTGATCCCAAATTATTCCAAACAAAATTAAATCATAACTTTCTTTAGAATCGACAAACAAAACTAAATTTGGTATCAATGAATTACATTTTTTAGATCCCATCAAATCAAACTAAATCTCAAAGCTATAACTTCATTTTGAAAATTGTACCAATTACCTACATGCCTACATACACTACAGTGCTCCCATTTCAATTTATTAACAATGTATGCTTTTATTTTAATAGTATGACAAACAGTTTGTCTTATAATTATACTTAATTTGATTATAACCCAAGATGATTGTTTACAAAAAGAATTGACTTACCAGATAAACACAAACTGCCATGATAACTCGACCTGACAGCTAAGAGAACCATCTGGATGTGATGTGGGGTGGTGATGGAGGTATTGGTGGGTGGTAGGGGTGGTGGAGGGTGGTTGTGGGGTGGTGGTGGTGGTGGTAAAGTGGTGGTGGTGGTTGAGCTAAAGTTGGAAGTGGAGATGGCGGTGGTGGTAGAGGTGGTGGTGGAGGTGGTAGGGTGGTGGTGGGGTGGTGGTCGTCGATGTGGTGGTGGCGGTGGTGGTGGAGGTATCGGTGGAGTGGTAGGGGTGGTGGTGGGCTGGTGTTAAAGGTGGTGGTGGTAGGTGTGGTGGTGGGGTGGAGATGGTTGTGGTGGTGGGGTGGTGGTGGAGGTAGATGTGGTAGGGTGGCGGTGGGGGTGGTGGTGGAGGTAGCGCTGGCGGTGGTTGTTACGGGCATGGTAGAGGTGGTAGGAAGGATGGTGGGGTGGTGGTGAAGGTGGTGGTGAAGGTGGTGGTGGGGTGGTGGTGGACGTGGTGATTGGGGTGAAGGTGGTGGATGTGGTAGGCATGGTGGTGGGGGTGGTGGTTGACGTGGTGGTGGGGTGGTGGTGGTGGTACCTCCGCTCATGTATCAGTCCATGCCGCTTCGCTGTCTGTGCCACTGGTTCATCCGTGCAGCACCTATTAGAATGGAAATAACAACTGATTATATGAATCAATAACTTCAATTGACTGCTCTATTCAAAAAATCTTTCTCAAATCTGTTGCCAGTTTTTGTTTTAGTTAGTTATCCCAAATAATTCCAAACAAAATTAAATCATAACTTTCTTTAGAATCGACGAACAAAACTAAATTTGGTATCAATGCATTACATTTTTTAGATCCCATCAAATCAAACTAAATCTCAAAGCTATAACTTCATTTTGAAAATTGTACCAATTACCTACATGCCTACATACACTACAGTGCTCCCATTTAAATTAATTAACAATGTATGCTATTATTTTAATAAAGTATGACAAACAGTTTGTCTTATAATTATACTTAATTTGATTATAACCCAAGATGATTGTTTACAAAAAGAATTGACTTACCAGATAAACACAAACTGCCATGATAACTCGACCTGACAGCTAAGAGAACCATCTGGATGTGATGTGGGGTGGTGATGGAGGTATTGGTGGGTGGTAGGGGTGGTGGTGGTGGTGGAGGGTGGTTGTGGGGTGGTGGTGGTGGTAAAGTGATGGTGGTGGTTGAGCTAAAGTTGGAAGTGGAGATGGCAGTGGTGGTAGAGGTGGTGGTGGAAGTGGTAGGGTGGTGGTCGTCGATGTGGTGGTGGCGGTGGTGGTGGAGGTATCGGTGGAGTGGTAGGGGTGGTGGTGGGCTGGTGTTAAAGGTGGTGGTGGTAGGTGTGGTGGTGGGGTGGAGATGGTTGTGGTGGTGGGGTGGTGGTGGAGGTAGATGTGGTAGGGTGGCGGTGGGGGTGGTGGTGGAGGTAGCGCTGGCGGTGGTTGTTACGGGCGTGGTAGAGGTGGAGGTGGTAGGAGTGATGGTGGGGTGGTGGTGAAGGTGGTGGTGGGGTGGTGGTGATTGGGGTGAAGGTGGTGGATGTGGTAGGCATGGTGGTGGGGGTGGTGGTTGACATGGTGGTGGGGTGGTGGTGGTGGTACCTCCGCTCATGTATCAGTCCATGCCGCTTCGCTGTCTGTGCCACTGGTTCATCCATGCAGCACCTATTAGAATGGAAATAACAACTGATTATATGAATCAATAACTTCAATTGACTGCTCTATTCAAAAAAATTTTCTCAAATCTGTTGCCAGTTTTTGTTTTAGTTAGTGATCCCAAATTATTCCAAACAAAATTAAATCATAACTTTCTTTAGAATCGACAAACAAAACTAAATTTGGTATCAATGAATTACATTTTTTAGATCCCATCAAATCAAACTAAATCTCAAAGCTATAACTTCATTTTGAAAATTGTACCAATTACCTACATGCCTACATACACTACAGTGCTCCCATTTAAATTTATTAACAATGTATGCTATTATTTTAATAAAGTATGACAAACAGTTTGTCTTATAATTATACTTAATTTGATTATAACCCAAGATGATTGTTTACAAAAAGAATTGACTTACCAGATAAACACAAACTGCCATGATAACTCGACCTGACAGCTAAGAGAACCATCTGGATGTGATGTGGGGTGGTGATGGAGGTATTGGTGGGTGGTAGGGGTGGTGGTGGAGGGTGGTTGTGGGGTGGTGGTAAAGTGGTGGTGGTGGTTGAGCTAAAGTTGGAAGTGGAGATGGCGGTGGTGGTAGAGGTGGTGGTGGAGGTGGTAGGGTGGTGGTGGGGTGGTGGTCGTTGATGTGGTGGTGGCGGTGGAGGTATCGGTGGAGTGGTAGGGGTGGTGGTGGGCTGGTGTTAAAGGTGGTGGTGGTAGGTGTGGTGGTGGGGTGGAGATGGTTGTGGTGGTGGGGTGGTGGTGGAGGTAGATGTGGTAGGGTGGCAGTGGGGGTGGTGGTGGAGGTAGCGCTGGCGGTGGTTGTTACGGGCGTGGTAGAGGTGGTAGGAGTGATGGTGGGGTGGTGGTGAAGGTGGTGGTGAAGGTGGTGGTGGGGTGGTGGTGGACGTGGTGATTGGGGTGAAGGTGGTGGATGTGGTAGGCATGGTGGTGCGGGTGGTGGTTGACATGGTGGTGGGGTGGTGGTGGTGGTACCTCCGCTCATGTATCAGTCCATGCCGCTTCGCTGTCTGTGCCACTGGTTCATCCGTGCAGCACCTATTAGAATGGAAATAACAACTGATTATATGAATCAATAACTTCAATTGACTGCTCTATTCAAAAAAAAATTCTCAAATCTGTTGCCAGTTTTTGTTTTAGTTAGTGATCCCAAATTATTCCAAACAAAATTAAATCATAACTTTCTTTAGAATCGACAAACAAAACTAAATTTGGTATCAATGAATTACATTTTTTAGATCCCATCAAATCAAACTAAATCTCAAAGCTATAACTTCATTTTGAAAATTGTACCAATTACCTACATGCCTACATACACTACAGTGCTCCCATTTCAATTTATTAACAATGTATGCTTTTATTTTAATAGTATGACAAACAGTTTGTCTTATAATTATACTTAATTTGATTATAACCCAAGATGATTGTTTACAAAAAGAATTGACTTACCAGATAAACACAAACTGCCATGATAACTCGACCTGACAGCTAAGAGAACCATCTGGATGTGATGTGGGGTGGTGATGGAGGTATTGGTGGGTGGTAGGGGTGGTGGAGGGTGGTTGTGGGGTGGTGGTGGTGGTGGTAAAGTGGTGGTGGTGGTTGAGCTAAAGTTGGAAGTGGAGATGGCGGTGGTGGTAGAGGTGGTGGTGGAGGTGGTAGGGTGGTGGTGGGGTGGTGGTCGTCGATGTGGTGGTGGCGGTGGTGGTGGAGGTATCGGTGGAGTGGTAGGGGTGGTGGTGGGCTGGTGTTAAAGGTGGTGGTGGTAGGTGTGGTGGTGGGGTGGAGATGGTTGTGGTGGTGGGGTGGTGGTGGAGGTAGATGTGGTAGGGTGGCGGTGGGGGTGGTGGTGGAGGTAGCGCTGGCGGTGGTTGTTACGGGCATGGTAGAGGTGGTAGGAAGGATGGTGGGGTGGTGGTGAAGGTGGTGGTGAAGGTGGTGGTGGGGTGGTGGTGGACGTGGTGATTGGGGTGAAGGTGGTGGATGTGGTAGGCATGGTGGTGGGGGTGGTGGTTGACGTGGTGGTGGGGTGGTGGTGGTGGTACCTCCGCTCATGTATCAGTCCATGCCGCTTCGCTGTCTGTGCCACTGGTTCATCCGTGCAGCACCTATTAGAATGGAAATAACAACTGATTATATGAATCAATAACTTCAATTGACTGCTCTATTCAAAAAATCTTTCTCAAATCTGTTGCCAGTTTTTGTTTTAGTTAGTTATCCCAAATAATTCCAAACAAAATTAAATCATAACTTTCTTTAGAATCGACGAACAAAACTAAATTTGGTATCAATGCATTACATTTTTTAGATCCCATCAAATCAAACTAAATCTCAAAGCTATAACTTCATTTTGAAAATTGTACCAATTACCTACATGCCTACATACACTACAGTGCTCCCATTTAAATTAATTAACAATGTATGCTATTATTTTAATAAAGTATGACAAACAGTTTGTCTTATAATTATACTTTATATGATTATAACCCATGATCATTGTTTACAAAAAGAATTGAATTACCAGATAAACACAAACTGCCATGATAACTCGACCTGACAGCTAAGAGAACCATCTGGATGTGATGTGGGGTGGTGATGGAGGTATTGGTGGGTGGTAGGGGTAATGGTTGGGGTGGTGGTGAAGTGGTGGAGGGTGGTTGTGGGGTGGTGGTGGTGGTAAAGTGGTGGTGATGGTAGAGCTAAAGTTGGAAGTGGCGATGGCGGTGGTGGTAGAGGTGGTGGTGGGGGTGGTAGGGTGGTGGTGGGGTGGTGGTCGTCGATGTGGTGGTGGCGGTGGTGGTGGAGGTGGCGGTGGTGGTGGTGGTGCAGGTGGAGTGGTAGGGGTGGTGGTGGGCTGGTGTTAAAGGTGGTGGTGGTAGGTGTGGTGGTGTGGTGGAGATGGTTGTGGTGGTGGGGTTGTGGTGGAGGTAGATGTGGTAGGGTGGCGGTGGGGGTGGTGGTGCAGGTAGCGCTGGCGGTGGTTGTTACGGGCGTGGTAGAGGTGGTAGGAGTGATGGTGGGGTGGTGGTGAAGGTGGTGGTGAAGGTGGTGGTGGGGTGGTGGTGGACGTGGTGATTGGGGTGAAGGTGGTGGATGTGGTAGGCATGGTGGTGGGGGTGGTGGTTGACATGGTGGTGGGGTGGTGGTGGTGGTACCTCCGCTCATGTATCAGTCCATGCCGCTTCGCTGTCTGTGCCACTGGTTCATCCGTGCAGCACCTATTAGAATGGAAATAACAACTGATTATATGAATCAATAACTTCAATTGACTGCTCTATTCAAAAAAAATTTCTCAAATCTGTTGCAAGTTTTTGTTTTAGTTAGTGATCCCAAATTATTCCAAACAAAATTAAATCATAACCTTCTTTAGAATCGACAAACAAAACTAAATTTGGTATCAATGAATTACATTTTTTAGATCCCATCAAATCAAAATAAATCTCAAAGCTATAACTTCATTTTGAAAATTGTACCAATTACCTACATGCCTACATACACTACAGTGCTCCCATTTAAATTTATTAACAATGTATGCTATTATTTTAATAAAGTATGACAAACAGTTTGTCTTATAATTATACTTAATTTGATTATAACCCAAGATGATTGTTTACAAAAAGAATTGACTTACCAGATAAACACAAACTGCCATGATAACTCGACCTGACAGCTAAGAGAACCATCTGGATGTGATGTGGGGTGGTGATGGAGGTATTGGTGGGTGGTAGGGGTGGTGGTGGAGGGTGGTTGTGGGGTGGTGGTAAAGTGGTGGTGGTGGTTGAGCTAAAGTTGGAAGTGGAGATGGCGGTGGTGGTAGAGGTGGTGGTGGAGGTGGTAGGGTGGTGGTGGGGTGGTGGTCGTTGATGTGGTGGTGGCGGTGGAGGTATCGGTGGAGTGGTAGGGGTGGTGGTGGGCTGGTGTTAAAGGTGGTGGTGGTAGGTGTGGTGGTGGGGTGGAGATGGTTGTGGTGGTGGGGTGGTTGTGGAGGTAGATGTGGTAGGGTGGCAGTGGGGGTGGTGGTGGAGGTAGCGCTGGCGGTGGTTGTTACGGGCGTGGTAGAGGTGGTAGGAGTGATGGTGGGGTGGTGGTGAAGGTGGTGGTGAAGGTGGTGGTGGGGTGGTGGTGGACGTGGTGGTGGGGTGGTGGTGGTGGTACCTCCGCTCATGTATCAGTCCATGCCGCTTCGCTGTCTGTGCCACTGGTTCATCCGTGCAGCACCTATTAGAATGGAAATAACAACTGATTATATGAATCAATAACTTCAATTGACTGCTCCAATCAAAAAAATTTTCTCAAATCTGTTGCCAGTTTTTGTTTTAGTTAGTGATCCCAAATTATTCCAAACAAAATTAAATCATAACTTTCTTTAGAATCGACGAACAAAACTAAATTTGGTATCAATGAATTACATTTTTTAGATCCCATCAAATCAAACTAAATCTCAAAGCTATAACTTCATTTTGAAAATTGTACCAATTACCTACATGCCTACATACACTACAGTGCTCCCATTTAAATTTATTAACAATGTATGCTATTATTTTAATAAAGTATGACAAACAGTTTGTCTTATAATTATACTTAATTTGATTATAACCCAAGATGATTGTTTACAAAAAGAATTGACTTACCAGATAAACACAAACTGCCATGATAACTCGACCTGACAGCTAAGAGAACCATCTGGATGTGATGTGGGGTGGTGATGGAGGTATTGGTGGGTGGTAGGGGTGGTGGAGGGTGGTTGTGGGGTGGTGGTGGTGGTGGTAAAGTGGTGGTGGTGGTTGAGCTAAAGTTGGAAGTGGAGATGGCGGTGGTGGTAGAGGTGGTGGTGGAGGTGGTAGGGTGGTGGTGGGGTGGTGGTCGTCGATGTGGTGGTGGCGGTGGTGGTGGAGGTATCGGTGGAGTGGTAGGGGTGGTGGTGGGCTGGTGTTAAAGGTGGTGGTGGTAGGTGTGGTGGTGGGGTGGAGATGGTTGTGGTGGTGGGGTGGTGGTGGAGGTAGATGTGGTAGGGTGGCGGTGGGGGTGGTGGTGGAGGTAGCGCTGGCGGTGGTTGTTACGGGCATGGTAGAGGTGGTAGGAAGGATGGTGGGGTGGTGGTGAAGGTGGTGGTGAAGGTGGTGGTGGGGTGGTGGTGGACGTGGTGATTGGGGTGAAGGTGGTGGATGTGGTAGGCATGGTGGTGGGGGTGGTGGTTGACGTGGTGGTGGGGGTACCTCCGCTCATGTATCAGTCCATGCCGCTTCGCTGTCTGTGCCACTGGTTCATCCGTGCAGCACCTATTAGAATGGAAATAACAACTGATTATATGAATCAATAACTTCAATTGACTGCTCTATTCAAAAAATCTTTCTCAAATCTGTTGCCAGTTTTTGTTTTAGTTAGTTATCCCAAATAATTCCAAACAAAATTAAATCATAACTTTCTTTAGAATCGACGAACAAAACTAAATTTGGTATCAATGCATTACATTTTTTAGATCCCATCAAATCAAACTAAATCTCAAAGCTATAACTTCATTTTGAAAATTGTACCAATTACCTACATGCCTACATACACTACAGTGCTCCCATTTAAATTTATTAACAATGTATGCTATTATTTTAATAAAGTATGACAAACAGTTTGTCTTATAATTATACTTAATTTGATTATAACCCAAGATGATTGTTTACAAAAAGAATTGACTTACCAGATAAACACAAACTGCCATGATAACTCGACCTGACAGCTAAGAGAACCATCTGGATGTGATGTGGGGTGGTGATGGAGGTATTGGTGGGTGGTAGGGGTGGTGGTGGTGGTGGAGGGTGGTTGTGGGGTGGTGGTGGTGGTAAAGTGGTGGTGGTGGTTGAGCTAAAGTTGGAAGTGGAGATGGCGGTGGTGGTAGAGGTGGTGGTGGAAGTGGTAGGGTGGTGGTGGGGTGGTGGTCGTCGATGTGGTGGTGGCGGTGGTGGTGGAGGTATCGGTGGAGTGGTAGGGGTGGTGGTGGGCTGGTGTTAAAGGTGGTGGTGGTAGGTGTGGTGGTGGGGTGGTGGTGGAGGTAGATGTGGTAGGGTGGCGGTGGGGGTGGTGGTGGAGGTAGCGCTGGCGGTGGTTGTTACGGGCGTGGTAGAGGTGGAGGTGGTAGGAGTGATGGTGGGGTGGTGGTGAAGGTGGTGGTGGGGTGGTGGTGGATGTGGTGATTGGGGTGAAGGTGGTGGATGTGGTAGGCATGGTGGTGGGGGTGGTGGTTGACATGGTGGTGGGGTGGTGGTGGTGGTACCTCCGCTCATGTATCAGTCCATGCCGCTTCGCTGTCTGTGCCCCTGGTTCATCCATGCAGCACCTATTAGAATGGAAATAACAACTGATTATATGAATCAATAACTTCAATTGACTGCTCTTTTCAAAAAAAATTTCTCAAATCTGTTGCCAGTTTTTGTTTTAGTTAGTGATCCCAAATTATTCCAAACAAAATTAAATCATAACTTTCTTTAGAATCGACAAACAAAACTAAATTTGGTATCAATGAATTACATTTTTTAGATCCCATCAAATCAAACTAAATCTCAAAGCTATAACTTCATTTTGAAAATTGTACCAATTACCTACATGCCTTCATACACTACAGTGCTCCCATTTAAATTAATTAACAATGTATGCTATTATTTTAATAAAGTATGACAAACAGTTTGTCTTATAATTATACTTAATTTGATTATAACCCAAGATGATTGTTTAAAAAAAGAATTGACTTACCAGATAAACACAAACTGCCATGATAACTCGACCTGACAGCTAAGAGAACCATCTGGATGTGGGGTGGTGATGGAGGTATTGGTGGGTGGTAGGGGTGGTGGTGGAGGGTGGTTGTGGGGTGGTGGTAAAGTGGTGGTGGTGGTTGAGCTAAAGTTGGAAGTGGAGATGGCGGTGGTGGTAGAGGTGGTGGTGGAGGTGGTAGGGTGGTGGTGGGGTGGTGGTCGTTGATGTGGTGGTGGCGGTGGAGGTATCAGTGGAGTGGTAGGGGTGGTGGTGGGCTGGTGTTAAAGGTGGTGGTGGTAGGTGTGGTGGTGGGGTGGAGATGGTTGTGGTGGTGGGGTGGTGGTGGAGGTAGATGTAGTAGGGTGGCAGTGGGGGTGGTGGTGGAGGTAGCGCTGGCGGTGGTTGTTACGGGCATGGTAGAGGTGGTAGGAGTGATGGTGGGGTGGTGGTGAAGGTGGTGGTGAAGGTGGTGGTGGACGTGGTGATTGGGGTGAAGGTGGTGGATGTGGTAGGCATGGTGGTGGGGGTGGTGGTTGACGTGGTGGTGGGGTGGTGGTGGTGGTACCTCCGCTCATGTATCAGTCCATGCCGCTTCGCTGTCTGTGCCACTGGTTCATCCGTGCAGCACCTATTAGAATGGAAATAACAACTGATTATATGAATCAATAACTTCAATTGACTGCTCTATTCAAAAAAAATTTCTCAAATCTGTTGTAAGTTTTTGTTTTAGTTAGTGATCCCAAATTATTCCAAACAAAATTAAATCATAACTTTCTTTAGAATCGACAAACAAAACTAAATTTGGTATCAATGAATTACATTTTTTAGATCCCATCAAATCAAACTAAATCTCAAAGCTATAACTTCATTTTGAAAATTGTACCAATTACCTACATGCCTACATACACTACAGTGCTCCCATTTAAATTTATTAACAATGTATGCTATTATTTTAATAAAGTATGACAAACAGTTTGTCTTATAATTATACTTAATTTGATTATAACCCAAGATGATTGTTTACAAAAAGAATTGACTTACCAGATAAACACAAACTGCCATGATAACTCGACCTGGCAGCTAAGAGAACCATCTGGATGTGATGTGGGGTGGTGATGGAGGTATTGGTGGGTGGAAGGGGTGGTGGTGGTGGTGGAGGGTGGTTGTGGGGTGGTGGTGGTGGTGGTAAAGTGGTGGTGGTGGTTGAGCTAAAGTTGGAAGTGGAGATGGCGGTGGTGGTAGAGGTGGTGGTGGAGGTGGTAGGGTGGTGGTGGGGTGGTGGTCGTCGATGTGGTGGTGGCGGTGGTGGTGGAGGTATCGGTGGAGTGGTAGGGGTGGTGGTGGGCTGGTGTTAAAGGTGGTGGTGGTAGGTGTGGTGGTGGGGTGGAGATGGTTGTGGTGGTGGGGTGGTGGTGGAGGTAGATGTGGTAGGGTGGCGGTGGGGGTGGTGGTGGAGGTAGCGCTGGCGGTGGTTGTTACGGGCGTGGTAGAGGTGGTAGGAAGGATGGTGGGGTGGTGGTGAAGGTGGTGGTGAAGGTGGTGGTGAAGGTGGTGGTGAAGGTGGTGGTGGGGTGGTGGTGGACGTGGTGATTGGGGTGAAGGTGGTGGATGTGGTAGGCATGGTGGTGGGGGTGGTGGTTGACGTGGTGGTGGTGGTACCTCCGCTCATGTATCAGTCCATGCCGCTTCGCTGTCTGTGCCACTGGTTCATCCATGCAGCACCTATTAGAATGGAAATAACAACTGATTATATGAATCAATAACTTCAATTGACTGCTCTATTCAAAAAATCTTTCTCAAATCTGTTGCCAGTTTTTGTTTTAGTTAGTTATCCCAAATAATTCCAAACAAAATTAAATCATAACTTTCTTTAGAATCGACGAACAAAACTAAATTTGGTATCAATGAATTACATTTTTTAGATCTCATCGAATCAAACTAAATCTCAAAGCTATAACTTCATTTTGAAAATTGTACCAATTACCTACATGCCTACATACACTACAGTGCTCCCATTTACATTAATTAACAATGTATGCTATTATTTTAATAAAGTATGACAGTTTGTCTTATAATTATACTTAATTTGATTATAACCCAAGATGATTGTTTACAAAAAGAATTGACTTACCAGATAAACACAAACTGCCATGATAACTCGACCTGACAGCTAAGAGAACCATCTGGATGTGATGTGGGGTGGTGATGGAGGTATTGGTGGGTGGTAGGGGTGGTGGAGGGTGGTTGTGGGGTGGTGGTGGTGGTAAAGTGGTGGTGGTGGTTGAGCTAAAGTTGGAAGTGGAGATGGCGGTGGTGGTAGAGGTGGTGGTGGAAGTGGTAGGGTGGTGGTGGGGTGGTGGTCGTCGATGTGGTGGTGGCGGTGGTGGTGGAGGTATCGGTGGAGTGGTAGGGGTGGTGGTGGGCTGGTGTTAAAGGTGGTGGTGGTAGGTGTGGTGGTGGGGTGGAGATGGTTGTAGTGGTGGGGTGGTGGTGGAGGTAGATGTGGTAGGGTGGCGGTGGGGGTGGTGGTGGAGGTAGCGCTGGTGGTGGTTGTTACGGGCGTGGTAGAGGTGGAGGTGGTAGGAGTGATGGTGGGGTGGTGGTGAAGGTGGTGGTGGGGTGGTGGTGGATGTGGTGATTGGGGTGAAGGTGGTGGATGTGGTAGGCATGGTGGTGGGGGTGGTGGTTGACATGGTGGTGGGGTGGTGGTGGTGGTACCTCCGCTCATGTATCAGTCCATGCCGCTTCGCTGTCTGTGCCACTGGTTCATCCACGCAGCACCTATTAGAATGGAAATAACAACTGATTATATGAATCAATAACTCCAATTGACTGCTCTATTCAAAAAAAAATTTCTCAAATCTGTTGCCAGTTTTTGTTTTAGTTAGTGATCCCAAATTATTCCAAACAAAATTAAATCATAACTTTCTTTAGAATCGACAAACAAAACTAAATTTGGTATCAATGAATTACATTTTTTAGATCCCATCAAATCAAACTAAATCTCAAAGCTATAACTTCATTTTGAAAATTGTACCAATTACCTACATGCCTACATACACTACAGTGCTCCCATTTAAATTTATAAACAATGTATGCTATTATTTTAATAGTATGACAAACAGTTTGTCTTATAATTATACTTAATTTGATAATAATGCAAAGATGATTGTTTACAAAAAGAATTGACTTACCAGATAAACACAAACTGCCATGATAACTCGACCTGACAGCTAAGAGAACCATCTGGATGTGACGTGGGGTGGTGATGGAGGTATTGGTGGGTGGTAGGGGTGGTGGTTGGGGTGGTGGTGAAGTGGTAGAGGGTGGTTGTGGGGTGGTGGTGGTTGAGCTAAAGTTGGAAGTGGAGATGGCGGTGGTGGTAGAGGTGGTGGTGGAGGTGGTAGGGTAGTGGTGGGGTGGTGGTCGTCGATGTGGTGGTGGCGGTGGTGGTGGCGGTGGTGATGGAGGTATCGGTGGAGTGGTAGGGGTGGCGGTGGGCTGGTGGTAAAGGTGGTGGTGGTAGGGGTGGTGGTGGTGTGGAGTGGTTGTGGTGGTGGTGGAGGTAGATGTGGTAGGGTGGCGGTGGGGGTGGTGGTGGAGGTAGCGATGGCGGTGGTTGTTACGGGCATGGTAGAGGTGGAGGTGGTAGGAGTGATGGTGGGGTGGTGGTGAAGTGGTGGTGGGGTGGTGGAGTGGTTGTGGGGGTGGTGGTTGGGATGGTGGTAAAGTGGTGGTGGTGGTTGAGGTGGTGTTGGAAGTGGAGGTGGCGGTGGTGTGGCAGTGGTGGTAGAGGTGGTGTTGGACGTGGTAGGGTTGTGGTGGGGTGGAGGTTGTGGTGGTGGAGGTGATGGTGGTGGTGGTGAAGGTGTTGGTGGAGGTGTCGGTGGAGTGGTAGAGGTGGTGGTGTGGTAGAGGTGGTGGGGTGGTGTAGGGGTGTTGGTGGATGTGGTAGGGTGGTGGTGGTGATGGTGAAGGTGGTGTGAAGGTTGTGGAGGAGTGGTGGGTGTGGTGGTGAAGTGGTGGTGATGGGTGTGTGCTGGTGCTGGTTGAGGTGAAGTGGTGGCGGTGGAAGTGGATGTGGTAGGGGTGGTAGTGGGGTGGTGGATGTGGTAATGGTGGAGGTGGTGGTGGCGGTGGTAGAGGTGGAGTTGGTGGTGGATGTGGTAGGAGTGGTGGTGTGGGTGTTGGTGGTGGGGTTGTGGTTGATGGTGAAGTGGTGGTGAGGTGGTGGTGGTGAAGGGGGTGTTTGTGGTGGAGGTGGTGGTAAAGGTGGTGGAGGGAGTGGTGGAAGTGGTGGTGGAGGTGATGGTTAACGTGGTGATTTGGGTGGGAGTGATGGTGCATGTTGTGGAGGGTGGTGGAGGTTTTGGTGGGGAAATGATGCGGGACTGTGGATGTTGTGGTGGTAGTAAAAGAGGTGGTGGTAGTAGTATAAGAGGTGATGGTAGTAGATGTAGTAAAAGCAAAGGACACCCTAACCTAAAAAGGACACCCCAAACCTAACAAAGGGTAGCCCGGTCACCAGCTACTGGTCGCCAGCTCCGGATCACTGGCTACCGTTTGCCAGCTCCCGGGCGAATCCCCCCCCTCCCATATAAAAAGGACAACCCCAACCAACAAAAGGACACTCCAAACCTAACAAAGGACAGCCCGGTCACCGGCTCCCGATCGCCAGCTCCGGATCACCGGCTACCGTTTGCCAGCTCCCGGGCGCCCCCCCTCCCACATAAAAAGGACTAACCCCAACTAACAAAAGGACACTCCAAACCTAACAAAGGACTGCCCGGTCACCAGCTCCCGATCGCCAGTTCCGGATCACTAGCTCCCGTTTGCCAGCTCTCGGACGCAACTCCGAAAATAAAAAGGACACCCCCAACCCTACAAAGGGCACTCCAAACCTAACAAAGTATAGCCCGGTTACCAGCTCCGATTGCTAGCTCTGGGTCGCTAGCTCCCGTTTGCCAGTTCCCGGGCGCCACCCCCAGCATAAATAAAGACACTCCAATCGCCACTTCTGGGTTGCCAGCAACCCAGTTTGCCAGCTCCCGAGAAGCAGCTTCCGGTCACCACCCAACCTAAAAAAGACACCCAAACCTAACATGGATACCCCCAACCTAATAAAGAATACTCCCAACCTAACAAATATACCCCCAAACTAACAAATAGGTGGTGTTGGTAGATGTGGAGTTGTTGCAGGTGTTGTAGGTAGTGGTGGATGTGGTGTTAGTGGATGTGCTGGTGTGGAAAGTAGTTGGGTGGATGTGATGATGATGGATATGGCAAAGGTGGTGGTGGAGTTGGTGGTGGATGTGGTGGTGGAGATGATGTTAGGGAAATGATGGTGGTTGTGGATGTGGTGTTGGATGTGGGGATCATGGTGGTGGAGGTGGTGGTGGTGGAGAAGGTGGTGGATGTATTGGTGTCGGTGGTTGTTACGGTGGTGGTAGAGGTAAAGGTGGACTGGTAGGGATGGTGTTGGGATGGTGGTGAAGGTGGTGTTGGAGGTGGTGGTGAAGGTGGTAGGGGTGTTGGTGGGGGTGATGGTGGGGTGGTGGTGAAGATGGTGGTAGTGAAAGTGGGATGGTGGTGAAGAAGTGGTGGTGGAGGTGAAGTCATGGTGGGGTGGTGGTGGAGGAGGATGTCGTAGGGTGGCAGTGGGGGTGGTGGTGGAGGTATCGGTGGCTGTGGTTGTTATGGTGGTGTAGAGGTGGAGGTGGTAGGAGTGATGGGGTGGTGGTTGAGGTGGTGTTGGGGTGGAGGAGGTGGTTGAGGTGGCGGTGGGGTAGCGTTGGTGGGGTAGTGGTGGTGGGGGTGGTGGTGGGGTAGTGGTGATGGGGGTGGTGGTGGAGTGGTGGTGGTGGTGGATGTGGTGGTGGTACCTCCGCTCATGTATCAGTCCATGCCACTTCGCTGTCTGTGCCACTGGTTCATCCGTGCAGCACCTATTAGAATGGAAATAACAACTGATTATATGAATCAATAACTTCAATTGACTGCTCTATTCAAAAAAATTTTCTCAAATCTGTTGCCAGTTTTTGTTTTAGTTAGTTATCTCAAATTATTCCAAAAAAAATTAAATCATAACTTTCTTTAGAATCGACAAACAAAACTAAATTTGGTATCAATGAATTACATTTTTTAGATCCCATCAAATCAAACTAAATCTCAAAGCTATAACTTCATTTTGAAAATTGTACCAATTACCTACATGCCTACATACACTACAGTGCTCCCATTTAAATTTATTAACAATGTATGATATTATTTTATTAAAGTATGACAAACAGTTTGTCTTATAATTATACTTAATTTGATAATAATGCAAAGATGATTGTTTACAAAAAGAATTGACTTACCAGATAAACACAAACTGCCATGAAAACTCGACCTGACAGCTAAGAGAACCATCTGGATGTGATGTGGGGTAGTGATGGAGGTATTGGTGGGTGGTAGGGGTGGTGGTGGTGGTGGAGGGTGGTTGTGGGGTGGTGGTGGTGGTAAAGTGGTGGTGGTGGTTGAGCTAAAGTTGGAAGTGGAGATGGCGGTGGTGGTAGAGGTGGTGGTGGAGGTGGTAGGGTGGTGGTGGGGTGGTGGTCGTCAATGTGGTGGTGGCGGTGGTGGTGGTATCGGTGGAGTGGTAGGGGTGGTGGTGGTAGGTGTGGTGGTGGGGTGGAGATGGTTGTGGTGGTGAGGTGGTGGTGGAGGTAGATGTGGTAGGGTGGCGGTGGGGGTGGTGGTGGAGGTAGCGCTGGCCGTGGTTGTTACGGGCGTGGTAGAGGTGGTAGGAGTGATGGTGGGGTGGTGGTGAAGGTGGTGGTGAAGGTGGTATTGGACGTGGTGATTGGGGTGAAGGTGGTGGATGTGGTAGGCATGGTGGTGGGGGTGGTGGTTGACGTGGTAGTGGGGTGGTGGTGGTGGTACCTCCGCTCATGTATCAGTCCATGCCGCTTCGCTGTCTGTGCCACTGGTTCATCCGTGCAGCACCTATTAGAATGGAAATAACAACTGATTATATGAATCAATAACTTCAATTGACTGCTCTATTCAAAAATATTTCTCAAATCTGTTGCCAGTTTTTGTTTTAGTTAGTTATCCCAAATAATTATAAAAAAAATTAAATCATAACTTTCTTTAGAATCGACGAACAAAACTAAATTTGGTATCAATGAATTACATTTTTTAGATCCCATCAAATCAAACTAAATCTCAAAGCTATAACTTCATTTTGAAAATTGTACCAATTACCTACATGCCTACATACACTACAGTGCTCCCATTTAAATTTATTAACAATGTATGATATTATTTTAGTAAAGTATGACAAACACTTTGTCTTATAATTATACTTAATTTGATAATAATGCAAAGATGATTGTTTACAAAAAGAATTGACTTACCAGATAAACACAAACTGCCATGATAACTCGACCTGACAGCTAAGAGAACCATCTGGATGTGATGTGGGGTGGTGATGGAGGTATTGGTGGGTGGTAGGGGTGGTGGTGGAGGGTGGTTCTGGGGTGGTGGTGGTGGTAAAGTGGTGGTGGTGGTTGAGCTAAAGTTGGAAGTGGAGATGGCGGTGGTGGTAGTGGTGGTGGTGGAGGTGGTAGGGTGGTGGTGGGGTGGTGGTCGTCAATGTGGTGGTGGCGGTGGTGGTGGAGGTATCGATGGAGTGGTAGGGGTGGTGGTGGGCTGGTGTTAAAGGTGGTGGTGGTGGTAGGTGTGGTGGTGGGGTGGAGGTGGTTGTGGTGGTGGGGTGGTGGTGGAGGTAGATGTGGTAGGGTGGCGGTGTGGTGGTGGTGGTGGAGGTAGCTCTGGTTGTGGGTGTTACGGGCATGGTAGAGGTGGAGGTTGTAGGAGTGATGGTGGGGTGGTGGTGGTGGGGTGGTGGTGGAGGTGGTGATGGAGGTGGTCGGCATGGTGGTGGGGTGGTGGTTGACATGGTGGTGGGGTGGTACCTCCGCCCATGTATCAGTCCATGCCGCTTCACTGTCTGTGCCACTGGTTCATCCGTGCAGCACCTATTAGAATGGAAATAACAACTGATTATATGAATCAATAACTTCAATTGACTGCTCTATTCAAAAAAAATTTCTCAAATCTGTTGCCAGTTTTTGTTTTAGTTAGCTATCCCAAATAATTATAAAAAAAATTAAATCATAACTTTCTTTAGAATCAACGAACAAAACTAAATTTGGTATCAATGAATTACATTTTTTAGATCCCATCAAATCAAACTAAATCTCAAAGCTATAACTTCATTTTGAAAATTGTACCAATTACCTACATGCCTACATACACTACAGTGCTCCCATTTAAATTTATTAACAATGTATGCTATTATTTTAATAAAGTATGACAAACAGTTTGTCTTATAATTATACTTAATTTGATTATAACCCAAGATGATTGTTTACAAAAAGAATTGACTTACCAGATAAACACAAACTGCCATGATAACTCGACCTGACAGCTAAGAGAACCATCTGGAAGTGATGTGGGGTGGTGATGGAGGTATTGGTGGGTGGTAGGGGTGGTGGTGGTGGTGGAGGGTGGTTGTGGGGTGGTGGTGGTGGTGGTAAAGTGGTGGTGGTGGTTGAGCTAAAGTTGGAAGTGGAGATGGCGGTGGTGGTAGAGGTGGTGGTGGAGGTGGTAGGGTGGTGGTGGGGTGGTGGTCGTCGATGTGGTGGTGGCGGTGGTGGTGGAGGTATCGGTGGAGTGGTAGGGGTGGTGGTGGGCTGGTGTTAAAGGTGGTGGTGGTAGGTGTGGTGGTGGGGTGGAGATGGTTGTGGTGGTGGGGTGGTGGTGGAGGTAGATGTGGTAGGGTGGCGGTGGGGGTGGTGGTGGAGGTAGCGCTGGCGGTGGTTGTTACGGGCGTGGTAGAGGTGGTAGGAAGGATGGTGGGGTGGTGGTGAAGGTGGTGGTGAAGGTGGTGGTGGGGTGGTGGTGGACGTGGTGATTGGGGTGAAGGTGGTGGATGTGGTAGGCATGGTGGTGGGGGTGGTGGTTGACGTGGTGGTGGGGTGGTGGTGGTGGTACCTCCGCTCATGTATCAGTCCATGCCGCTTCGCTGTCTGTGCCACTGGTTCATCCGTGCAGCACCTATTAGAATGGAAATAACAACTGATTATATGAATCAATAACTTCAATTGACTGCTCTATTCAAAAAATCTTTCTCAAATCTGTTGCCAGTTTTTGTTTTAGTTAGTTATCCCAAATAATTCCAAACAAAATTAAATCATAACTTTCTTTAGAATCGACGAACAAAACTAAATTTGGTATCAATGCATTACATTTTTTAGATCCCATCGAATCAAACTAAATCTCAAAGCTATAACTTCATTTTGAAAATTGTACCAATTACCTACATGCCTACATACACTACAGTGCTCCCATTTACATTAATTAACAATGTATGCTATTATTTTAATAAAGTATGACAGTTTGTCTTATAATTATACTTAATTTGATTATAACCCAAGATGATTGTTTACAAAAAGAATTGACTTACCAGATAAACACAAACTGCCATGATAACTCGACCTGACAGCTAAGAGAACCATCTGGATGTGATGTGGGGTGGTGATGGAGGTATTGGTGGGTGGTAGGGGTGGTGGTGGTGGTGGAGGGTGGTTGTGGGGTGGTGGTGGTGGTAAAGTGGTGGTGGTGGTTGAGCTAAAGTTGGAAGTGGAGATGGCGGTGGTGGTAGAGGTGGTGGTAGAGGTGGTGGTGGAAGTGGTAGGGTGGTGGTGGGGTGGTGGTCGTCGATGTGGTGGTGGCGGTGGTGGTGGAGGTATCGGTGGAGTGGTAGGGGTGGTGGTGGGCTGGTGTTAAAGGTGGTGGTGGTAGGTGTGGTGGTGAGGTGGAGATGGTTGTGGTGGTGGGGTGGTGGTGGAGGTAGATGTGGTAGGGTGGCAGTGGGGGTGGTGGTGGAGGTAGCGCTGGCGGTGGTTGTTACGGGCGTGGTAGAGGTGGAGGTGGTAGGAGTGATGGTGGGGTGGTGGTGAAGGTGGTGGTGGGGTGGTGGTGGATGTGGTGATTGGGGTGAAGGTGGTGGATGTGGTAGGCATGGTGGTGGGGGTGGTGGTTGACATGGTGGTGGGGTGGTGGTGGTGGTGGTACCTCCGCTCATGTATCAGTCCATGCCGCTTCGCTGTCTGTGCCACTGGTTCATCCATGCAGCACCTATTAGAATGGAAATAACAACTGATTATATGAATCAATAACTCCAATTGACTGCTCTATTCAAAAAAAATTTCTCAAATCTGTTGCCAGTTTTTGTTTTAGTTAGTGATCCCAAATTATTCCAAACAAAATTAAATCATAACTTTCTTTAGAATCGACAAACAAAACTAAATTTGGTATCAATGCATTACATTTTTTAGATCCCATCGAATCAAACTAAATCTCAAAGCTATAACTTCATTTTGAAAATTGTACCAATTACCTACATGCCTACATACACTACAGTGCTCCCATTTACATTAATTAACAATGTATGCTATTATTTTAATAAAGTATGACAGTTTGTCTTATAATTATACTTAATTTGATTATAACCCAAGATGATTGTTTACAAAAAGAATTGACTTACCAGATAAACACAAACTGCCATGATAACTCGACCTGACAGCTAAGAGAACCATCTGGATGTGATGTGGGGTGGTGATGGAGGTATTGGTGGGTGGTAGGGGTGGTGGTGGTGGTGGAGGGTGGTTGTGGGGTGGTGGTGGTGGTAAAGTGGTGGTGGTGGTTGAGCTAAAGTTGGAAGTGGAGATGGCGGTGGTGGTAGAGGTGGTGGTGGAAGTGGTAGGGTGGTGGTGGGGTGGTGGTCGTCGATGTGGTGGTGGCGGTGGTGGTGGAGGTATCGGTGGAGTGGTAGGGGTGGTGGTGGGCTGGTGTTAAAGGTGGTGGTGGTAGGTGTGGTGGTGAGGTGGAGATGGTTGTGGTGGTGGGGTGGTGGTGGAGGTAGATGTGGTAGGGTGGCAGTGGGGGTGGTGGTGGAGGTAGCGCTGGCGGTGGTTGTTACGGGCGTGGTAGAGGTGGAGGTGGTAGGAGTGATGGTGGGGTGGTGGTGAAGGTGGTGGTGGGGTGGTGGTGGATGTGGTGATTGGGGTGAAGGTGGTGGATGTGGTAGGCATGGTGGTGGGGGTGGTGGTTGACATGGTGGTGGGGTGGTGGTGGTGGTGGTACCTCCGCTCATGTATCAGTCCATGCCGCTTCGCTGTCTGTGCCACTGGTTCATCCATGCAGCACCTATTAGAATGGAAATAACAACTGATTATATGAATCAATAACTCCAATTGACTGCTCTATTCAAAAAAAATTTCTCAAATCTGTTGCCAGTTTTTGTTTTAGTTAGTGATCCCAAATTATTCCAAACAAAATTAAATCATAACTTTCTTTAGAATCGACAAACAAAACTAAATTTGGTATCAATGAATTACATTTTTTAGATCCCATCAAATCAAACTAAATCTCAAAGCTATAACTTCATTTTGAAAATTGTACCAATTACCTACATGCGTACATACACTACAGTGCTCCCATTTAAATTTATAAACAATGTATGATATTATTTTAATAGTATGACAAACAGTTTGTCTTATAATTATACTTAATTTGATTATAACCCAAGATGATTGTTTACAAAAAGAATTGACTTACCAGATAAACACAAACTGCCATGATAACTCGACCTGACAGCTAAGAGAACCATCTGGATGTGACGTGGGGTGGTGATGGAGGTATTGGTGGGTGGTAGGGGTGGTGGTTGGGGTGGTGGTGAAGTGGTAGAAGGTGGTTGTGGGGTGGTGGTGGTGGTAAAGTTGTGGTGGTGGTTGAGCTAAAGTTGGAAGTGGAGATGGCGGTGGTGGTAGAGGTGGTGGTGGAGGTGGTAGGGTAGTGGTGGGGTGGTGGTCGTCGATGTGGTGGTGGCGGTGGTGGTGGCGGTGGTGATGGAGGTATCGGTGGAGTGGTAGGGGTGGCGGTGGGCTGGTGGTAAAGGTGGTGGTGGTAGGGGTGGTGGTGGTGTGGAGTGGTTGTGGTGGTGGTGGAGGTAGATGTGGTAGGGTGGCGGTGGGGGTGGTGGTGGAGGTAGCGATGGCGGTGGTTGTTACGGGCATGGTAGAGGTGGAGGTGGTAGGAGTGATGGTGGGGTGGTGGTGAAGTGGTGGTGGGGTGGTGGAGTGGTTGTGGGGGTGGTGGTTGGGATGGTGGTAAAGTGGTGGTTGAGGTGGTGTTGGAAGTGGAGGTGGCGGTGGTGTGGCAGTGGTGGTAGAGGTGGTGTTGGACGTGGTAGGGTTGTGGTGGGGTGGAGGTTGTGGTGGTGGAGGTGATGGTGGTGGTGGTGAAGGTGTTGGTGGAGGTGTCGGTGGAGTGGTAGAGGTGGTGGTGTGGTAGAGGTGGTGGGGTGGTGTAGGGGTGTTGGTAGATGTGGTAGGGTGGTGGTGGTGATGGTGAAGGTGGTGTGAAGGTTGTGGAGGAGTGGTGGGTGTGGTAGTGAAGTGGTGGTGATGGGTGGGTGCTGGTGCTGGTTGAGGTGAAGTGGTGGCGGTGGAAGTGGATGTGGTAGGGGTGGTAGTGGGGTGGTGGATGTGGTAATGGTGGAGGTGGTGGTGGCGGTGGTAGAGGTGGAGTTGGTGGTGGATGTGGTAGGAGTGGTGGTGTGGGTGTTGGTGGTGGGGTTGTGTTGAAGTTGGTGGTGGTGTGGTGTGGTTGATGGTGAAGTGGTGGTGAGGTGGTGGTGGTGAAGGGGGTGTTTGTGGTGGAGGTGGTGGTAAAGGTGGTGGAGGGAGTGGTGGAAGTGGTGGTGGAGGTGATGGTTGACGTGGTGATTTGGGTGGGAGTGATGGTGCATGTTGTGGAGGGTGGTGGAGGTTTTGGTGGGGAAATGATGCGGGACTGTGGATGTTGTGGTGGTAGTAAAAGAGGTGGTGGTAGTAGTATAAGAGGTGATGGTAGTAGATGTAGTAAAAGCAAAGGACACCCTAACCTAAAAAGGACACCCCAAACCTAACAAAGGGTAGCCCGGTCACCAGCTACTGGTCGCCAGCTCCGGATCACTGGCTACCGTTTGCCAGCTCCCGGGCGAATCCCCCCCCTCCCACATAAAAAGGACAACCCCAACCAACAAAAGGACACTCCAAACCTAACAAAGGACAGCCCGGTCTCCGGCTCCCGATCGCCAGCTCCGGATCACCGGCTACCGTTTGACAGCTCCCGGGCGCCCCCCCTCCCACATAAAAAGGACTAACCCCAACTAACAAAAGGACACTCCAAACCTAACAAAGGACTGCCCGGTCACCAGCTCCCGATCGCCAGTTCCGGATCACTAGCTCCCGTTTGCCAGCTCTCGGACGCAACTCCGAAAATAAAAAGGACACCCCCAACCCTACAAAGGGCACTCCAAACCTAACAAAGTATAGCCCGGTTACCAGCTCTGATTGCTAGCTCTGGGTCGATAGCTCCAGTTTGCCAGTTCCCGGGCGCCACCCCCAGCATAAATAAAGACACTCCGATCGCCACTTCTGGGTTGCCAGCAACCCAGTTTGCCAGCTCCCGAGAAGCAGCTTCCGGTCACCACCCAACCTAAAAAAGACACCCAAACCTAACATGGATACCCCCAACCTAATAAAGAATACTCCCAACCTAACAAATATACCCCCAAACTAACAAATAGGTGGTGTTGGTAGATGTGGAGTTGTTGCAGGTGTTGTAGGTAGTGGTGGATGTGGTGTTAGTGGATGTGCTGGTGTGGAAAGTAGTTGGGTGGATGTGATGATGATGGATATGGCAAAGGTGGTGGTGGAGTTGGTGGTGGATGTGGTGGTGGAGATGATGTTAGGGAAATGATGGTGGTTGTGGATGTGGTGTTGGATGTGGGGATCATGGTGGTGGAGGTGGTGGTGGTGGAAAAGGTGGTGGATGTATTGGTGTCGGTGGTTGTTACGGTGGTGGTAGAGGTAAAGGTGGACTGGTAGGGATGGTGTTGGGATGGTGGTGAAGGTGGTGTTGGAGGTGGTGATGAAGGTGGTAGGGGTGTTGGTGGGGGTGATGGTGGGGTGGTGGTGAAGATGGTGGTCGTGAAAGTGGGATGGTGGTGAAGAAGTGGTGGTGGAGGTGAAGTCATGGTGGGGTGGTGGTGGAGGAGGATGTCGTAGGGTGGCAGTGGGGGTGGTGGTGGAGGTATCGGTGGCTGTGGTTGTTATGGTGGTGTAGAGGTGGAGGTGGTAGGAGTGATGGGGTGGTGGTTAAGGTGGTGTTGGGGTGGAGGAGGTGGTTGAGGTGGCGGTGGGGTAGCGTTGGTGGGGTAGTGGTGGTGGGGGTGGTGGTGGGGTAGTGGTGATGGGGGTGGTGGTGGAGTGGTGGTGGTGGTGGATGTGGTGGTGGTACCTCCGCTCATGTATCAGTCCATGCCACTTCGCTGTCTGTGCCACTGGTTCATCCGTGCAGCACCTATTAGAATGGAAATAACAACTGATTATATGAATTAATAACTTCAATTGACTGCTCTATTCAAAAAAATTTTCTCAAATCTGTTGCCAGTTTTTGTTTTAGTTGGTTATCTCAAATTATTCCAAAAAAAATTAAATCATAACTTTCTTTAGAATCGACAAACAAAACTAAATTTGGTATCAATGAATTACATTTTTTAGATCCCATCAAATCAAACTAAATCTCAAAGCTATAACTTCATTTTGAAAATTGTACCAATTACCTACAAGCCTACATACACTACAGTGCTCCCATTTAAATTTATTAACAATGTATGATATTATTTTATTAAAGTATGACAAACAGTTTGTCTTATAATTATACTTAATTTGATAATAATGCAAAGATGATTGTTTACAAAAAGAATTGACTTACCAGATAAACACAAACTGCCATGAAAACTCGACCTGACAGCTAAGAGAACCATCTGGATGTGATGTGGGGTAGTGATGGAGGTATTGGTGGGTGGTAGGGGTGGTGGTGGTGGTGGAGGGTGGTTGTGGGGTGGTGGTGGTGGTAAAGTGGTGGTGGTGGTTGAGCTAAAGTTGGAAGTGGAGATGGCGGTGGTGGTAGAGGTGGTGGTGGAGGTGGTAGGGTGGTGGTGGGGTGGTGGTCGTCGATGTGGTGGTGGCGGTGGTGGTGGTATCGGTGGAGTGGTAGGGGTGGTGGTGGTAGGTGTGGTGGTGGGGTGGAGATGGTTGTGGTGGTGGGGTGGTGGTGGAGGTAGATGTGGTAGGGTGGCGGTGGGGGTGGTGGTGGAGGTAGCGCTGGCCGTGGTTGTTACGGGCGTGGTAGAGGTGGTAGGAGTGATGGTGGGGTGGTGGTGAAGGTGGTGGTGAAGGTGGTGGTGGGGTGGTGGTGGACGTGGTGATTGGGGTGAAGGTGGTGGATGTGGTAGGCATGGTGGTGGGGGTGGTGGTTGACGTGGTGGTGGGGTGGTGGTACCTCCGCTCATGTATCAGTCCATGCCGCTTCGCTGTCTGTGCCACTGGTTCATCCGTGCAGCACCTATTAGAATGGAAATAACAACTGATTATATGAATCAATAACTTCAATTGACTGCTCTATTCAAAAAACATTTCTCAAATCTGTTGTAAGTTTTTGTTTTAGTTAGTGATCCCAAATTATTCCAAACAAAATTAAATCATAACTTTCTTTAGAATCGACAAACAAAACTAAATTTGGTATCAATGAATTACATTTTTTAGATCCCATCAAATCAAACTAAATCTCAAAGCTATAACTTCATTTTGAAAATTGTACCAATTACCTACATGCCTACATACACTACAGTGCTCCCATTTAAATTAATTAACAATGTATGCTATTATTTTAATAAAGTATGACAAACAGTTTGTCTTATAATTATACTTAATTTGATAATAATGCAAAGATGATTGTTTACAAAAAGAATTGACTTACCAGATAAACACAAACTGCCATGATAACTCGACCTGACAGCTAAGAGAACCATCTGGATGTGATGTGGGGTGGTGATGGAGGTATTGGTGGGTGGTAGGGGTGGTGGTGGTGGTGGTGGTGGAGTGTGGTTGTGGGGTGGTGGTAAAGTGGTGGTGGTGGTTGAGCTAAAGTTGGAAGTGGAGATGGCGGTGGTGGTAGAGGTGGTGGTGGAGGTGGTAGGGTGGTGGTGGGGTGGTGGTCGTCGATGTGGTGGTGGCGGTGGTGGTGGAGGTATCGGTGGAGTGGTAGGGGTGGTGGTGGGCTGGTGTTAAAGGTGGTGGTGGTAGGGTGGAGATGGTTGTGGTGGTGGGGTGGTGGTGGAGGTAGATGTGGTAGGGTGGCGGTGGGGGTGGTGGTGGAGGTAGCGCTGGCGGTGGTTGTTACGGGGTGGTAGAGGTGGTAGGAGTGATGGTGGGGTGGTGGTGAAGGTGGTGGGGTGGTGGTGAAGGTGGTGGTGAAGGTGGTGGTGGGGTGGTGGTGGACGTGGTGATTGGGGTGAAGGTGGTGGATGTGGTAGGCATGGTGGTGGGGGTGGTGGTTGACATGGTGGTGGGGTGGTGGTACCTCCGCTCATGTATCAGTCCATGCCGCTTCACTGTCTGTGCCACTGGTTCATCCGTGCAGCACCTATTAGAATGGAAATAACAACTGATTATATGAATCAATAACTTCAATTGACTGCTCTATTCAAAAAAAATTTCTCAAATCTGTTGCCAGTTTTTGTTTTAGTTAGTGATCCCAAATTATTCCAAACAAAATTAAATCATAACTTTCTTTAGAATCGACAAACAAAACTAAATTTGGTATCAATGAATTACATTTTTTAGATCCCATCAAATCAAACTAAATCTCAAAGCTATAACTTCATTTTGAAAATTGTACCAATTACCTACATGCCTACATACACTACAGTGCTCCCATTTAAATTAATTAACAATGTATGCTATTATTTTAATAAAGTATGACAAACAGTTTGTCTTATAATTATACTTAATTTGATTATAACCCAAGATGATTGTTTACAAAAAGAATTGACTTACCAGATAAACACAAACTGCCATGATAACACGACCTGACAGCTAAGAGAACCATCTGGATGTGATGTGGGGTGGTGATGGAGATATTGGTGGGTGGTAGGGGTGGTGGTGGTGGTGGAGGGTGGTTGTGGGGTGGTGGTGGTGGTGGTAAAGTGGTGGTGGTGGTTGAGCTAAAGTTGGAAGTGGAGATTGCGGTGGTGGTAGAGGTGGTGGTGGAGGTGGTAGGGTGGTGGTGGGGTGGTGGTCATCGATGTGGTGGTGGCGGTGGTGGTGGAGGTATCGGTGGAGTGGTAGGGGTGGTGGTGAGCTGGTGTTAAAGGTGGTGGTGGTAGGGTGGAGATGGTTGTGGTGGTTGGGTGGTGGTGGAGGTAGATGTGGTAGGGTGGCGGTGGGGGTGGTGGTGGAGGTAGCGCTGGCGGTGGTTGTTACGGGGGTGGTAGAGGTGGTAGGAGTGATGGTGGGGTGGTGGTGAAGGTGGTGGTGAAGGTGGTGGTGGGGTGGTGGTGGACGTGGTGATTGGGGTGAAGGTGGTGGATGTGGTAGGCATGGTGGTGGGGGTGGTGGTTGACGTGGTGGTGGGGTGGTGGTGGTGGTACCTCCGCTCATGTATCAGTCCATGCCGCTTCGCTGTCTGTGCCACTGGTTCATCCGTGCAGCACCTATTAGAATGGAAATAACAACTGATTATATGAATCAATAACTTCAATTGACTGCTCTATTCAAAAAAATTTTCTCAAATCTGTTGCCAGTTTTTGTTTTAGTTAGTTATCCCAAATAATTATAAAAAAAATTAAATCATAACTTTCTTTAGAATCGACGAACAAAACTAAATTTGGTATCAATGAATTACATTTTTTAGATCCCATCAAATCAAACTAAATCTCAAAGCTATAACTTCATTTTGAAAATTGTACCAATTACCTACATGCCTACATACACTACAGTGCTCCCATTTAAATTTATTAACAATGTATGATATTATTTTAGTAAAGTATGACAAACAGTTTGTCTTATAATTATACTTAATTTGATAATAATGCAAAGATGATTGTTTACAAAAAGAATTGACTTACCAGATAAACACAAACTGCCATGATAACTCGACCTGACAGCTAAGAGAACCATCTGGATGTGATGTGGGGTGGTGATGGAGGTATTGGTGGGTGGTAGGGGTGGTGGTGGTGGTGGTGGAGGGTGGTTGTGGGGTGGTGGTAAAGTGGTGGTGGTGGTTGAGCTAAAGTTGGAAGTGGAGATGGCGGTGGTGGTAGAGGTGGTGGTGGAGGTGGTAGGGTGGTGGTGGGGTGGTGGTCATCGATGTGGTGGTGGCGGTGGTGGTGGAGGTATCGGTGGAGTGGTAGGGGTGGTGGTGGGCTGGTGTTAAAGGTGGTGGTGGTAGGGTGGAGATGGTTGTGGTGGTGGGGTGGTGGTGGAGGTAGATGTGGTAGGGTGGCGGTGGGGGTGGTGGTGGAGATAGCGCTGGCGGTGGTTGTTACGGGGGTGGTAGAGGTGGTAGGAGTGATGGTGGGGTGGTGGTGAAGGTGGTGGTGAAGGTGGTGGTGGGGTGGTGGTGGACGTGGTGATTGGGGTGAAGGTGGTGGATGTGGTAGGCATGGTGGTGGGGGTGGTGGTTGACGTGGTGGTGGGGTGGTGGTGGTGCTACCTCCGCTCATGTATCAGTCCATGCCGCTTCGCTGTCTGTGCCACTGGTTCATCCGTGCAGCACCTATTAGAATGGAAATAACAACTGATTATATGAATCAATAACTTCAATTGACTGCTCTATTCAAAAAAAATTTCTCAAATCTGTTGCCAGTTTTTGTTTTAGTTAGTGATCCCAAATTATTCCAAACAAAATTAAATCATAACTTTCTTTAGAATCGACAAACAAAACTAAATTTGGTATCAATGAATTACATTTTTTAGATCCCATCAAATCAAACTAAATCTCAAAGCTATAACTTCATTTTGAAAATTGTACCAATTACCTACATGCCTACATACACTACAGTGCTCCCATTTAAATTAATTAACAATGTATGCTATTATTTTAATAAAGTATGACAAACAGTTTGTCTTATAATTATACTTAATTTGATTATAACCCAAGATGATTGTTTACAAAAAGAATTGACTTACCAGATAAACACAAACTGCCATGATAACTTGACCTGACAGCTAAGAGAACCATCTGGATGTGATGTGGGGTGGTGATGGAGGTATTGGTGGGTGGTAGGGGTGGTGGTGGTGGTGGAGGGTGGTTGTGGGGTGGTGGTGGTGGTGGTAAAGTGGTGGTGGTGGTTGAGCTAAAGTTGGAAGTGGAGATGGCGGTGGTGGTAGAGGTGGTGGTGGAGGTGGTAGGGTGGTGGTGGGGTGGTGGTCGTCGATGTGGTGGTGGCGGTGGTGGTGGAGGTATCGGTGGAGTGGTAGGGGTGGTGGTGGGCTGGTGTTAAAGGTGGTGGTGGTAGGGTGGAGATGGTTGTGGTGGTGGGATAGTGGTGGAGGTAGATGTGGTAGGGTGGCGGTGGGGGTGGTGGTGGAGGTAGCGCTGGCGGTGGTTGTTACGGGGGTGGTAGAGGTGGTAGGAGTGATGGTGGGGTGGTGGTGAAGGTGGTGGTGAAGGTGGTGGTGGGGTGGTGGTGGACGTGGTGATTGGGGTGAAGGTGGTGGATGTGGTAGGCATGGTGGTGGGGGTGGTGGTTGACGTGGTGGTGGGGTGGTGGTACCTCCGCTCATGTATCAGTCCATGCCGCTTCGCTGTCTGTGCCACTGGTTCATCCGTGCAGCACCTATTAGAATGGAAATAACAACTGATTATATGAATCAATAACTTCAATTGACTGCTCTATTCAAAAAAATTTTCTCAAATCTGTTGCCAGTTTTTGTTTTAGTTAGTTATCCCAAATAATTATAAAAAAAATTAAATCATAACTTTCTTTAGAATCGACGAACAAAACTAAATTTGGTATCAATGAATTACATTTTTTAGATCCCATCAAATCAAACTAAATCTCAAAGATATAACTTCATTTTGAAAATTGTACCAATTACCTACATGCCTACATACACTACAGTGCTCCCATTTACATTAATTAACAATGTATGATATTATTTTAGTAAAGTATGACAAACAGTTTGTCTTATAATTATACTTAATTTGATAATAATGCAAAGATGATTGTTTACAAAAAGAATTGACTTACCAGATAAACACAAACTGCCATGATAACTCGACCTGACAGCTAAGAGAACCATCTGGATGTGATGTGGGGTGGTGATGGAGGTATTGGTGGGTGGTAGGGGTGGTGGTGGAGGGTGGTTCTGGGGTGGTGGTGGTGGTAAAGTGGTGGTGGTGGTTGAGCTAAAGTTGGAAGTGGAGATTGCGGTGGTGGTAGTGGTGGTGGTGGAGGTGGTAGGGTGGTGGTGGGGTGGTGGTCGTCGATGTGGTGGTGGCGGTGGTGGTGGAGGTATCGATGGAGTGGTAGGGGTGGTGGTGGGCTGGTGTTAAAGGTGGTGGTGGTGGTAGGTGTGGTGGTGGGGTGGAGGTGGTTGTGGTGGTGGGGTGGTGGTGGAGGTAGATGTGGTAGGGTGGCGGTGGGGTGGTGGTGGTGGAGGTAGCTCTGGTTGTGGGTGTTACGGGCATGGTAGAGGTGGAGGTTGTAGGAGTGATGGTGGGGTGGTGGTGGTGGGGTGGTGGTGGAGGTGGTGATGGAGGTGGTCGGCATGGTGGTGGGGTGGTGGTTGACATGGTGGTGGGGTGGTACCTCCGCCCATGTATCAGTCCATGCCGCTTCACTGTCTGTGCCACTGGTTCATCCGTGCAGCACCTATTAGAATGGAAATAACAACTGATTATATGAATCAATAACTTCAATTGACTGCTCTATTCAAAAAAAATTTCTCAAATCTGTTGCCAGTTTTTGTTTTAGTTAGTTATCCCAAATAATTATAAAAAAAATTAAATCATAACTTTCTTTAGAATCAACGAACAAAACTAAATTTGGTATCAATAAATTACATTTTTTAGATCCCATCAAATCAAACTAAATCTCAAAGCTATAACTTCATTTTGAAAATTGTACCAATTACCTACATGCCTACATACACTACAGTGCTCCCATTTAAATTAATTAACAATGTATGCTATTATTTTAATAAAGTATGACAAACAGTTTGTCTTATAATTATACTTAATTTGATTATAACCCAAGATGATTGTTTACAAAAAGAATTGACTTACCAGATAAACACAAACTGCCATGATAACTTGACCTGACAGCTAAGAGAACCATCTGGATGTGATGTGGGGTGGTGATGGAGGTATTGGTGGGTGGTAGGGGTGGTGGTGGTGGTGGAGGGTGGTTGTGGGGTGGTGGTGGTGGTGGTAAAGTGGTGGTGGTGGTTGAGCTAAAGTTGGAAGTGGAGATGGCGGTGGTGGTAGAGGTGGTGGTGGAGGTGGTAGGGTGGTGGTGGGGTGGTGGTCGTCGATGTGGTGGTGGCGGTGGTGGTGGAGGTATCGGTGGAGTGGTAGGGGTGGTGGTGGGCTGGTGTTAAAGGTGGTGGTGGTAGGGTGGAGATGGTTGTGGTGGTGGGGTAGTGGTGGAGGTAGATGTGGTAGGGTGGCGGTGGGGGTGGTGGTGGAGGTAGCGCTGGCGGTGGTTGTTACGGGGGTGGTAGAGGTGGTAGGAGTGATGGTGGGGTGGTGGTGAAGGTGGTGGTGAAGGTGGTGGTGGGGTGGTGGTGGACGTGGTGATTGGGGTGAAGGTGGTGGATGTGGTAGGCATGGTGGTGGGGGTGGTGGTTGACGTGGTGGTGGGGTGGTGGTGGTGGTACCTCCGCTCATGTATCAGTCCATGCCGCTTCGCTGTCTGTGCCACTGGTTCATCCGTGCAGCACCTATTAGAATGGAAATAACAACTGATTATATGAATCAATAACTTCAATTGACTGCTCTATTCAAAAAAATTTTCTCAAATCTGTTGCCAGTTTTTGTTTTAGTTAGTTATCCCAAATAATTATAAAAAAAATTAAATCATAACTTTCTTTAGAATCGACGAACAAAACTAAATTTGGTATCAATGAATTACATTTTTTAGATCCCATCAAATCAAACTAAATCTCAAAGATATAACTTCATTTTGAAAATTGTACCAATTACCTACATGCCTACATACACTACAGTGCTCCCATTTACATTAATTAACAATGTATGATATTATTTTAGTAAAGTATGACAAACAGTTTGTCTTATAATTATACTTAATTTGATAATAATGCAAAGATGATTGTTTACAAAAAGAATTGACTTACCAGATAAACACAAACTGCCATGATAACTCGACCTGACAGCTAAGAGAACCATCTGGATGTGATGTGGGGTGGTGATGGAGGTATTGGTGGGTGGTAGGGGTGGTGGTGGAGGGTGGTTCTGGGGTGGTGGTGGTGGTAAAGTGGTGGTGGTGGTTGAGCTAAAGTTGGAAGTGGAGATGGCGGTGGTGGTAGTGGTGGTGGTGGAGGTGGTAGGGTGGTGGTGGGGTGGTGGTCGTCGATGTGGTGGTGGCGGTGGTGGTGGAGGTATCGATGGAGTGGTAGGGGTGGTGGTGGGCTGGTGTTAAAGGTGGTGGTGGTGGTAGGTGTGGTGGTGGGGTGGAGGTGGTTGTGGTGGTGGGGTGGTGGTGGAGGTAGATGTGGTAGGGTGGCGGTGGGGTGGTGGTGGTGGAGGTAGCTCTGGTTGTGGGTGTTACGGGCATGGTAGAGGTGGAGGTTGTAGGAGTGATGGTGGGGTGGTGGTGGTGGGGTGGTGGTGGAGGTGGTGATGGAGGTGGTCGGCATGGTGGTGGGGTGGTGGTTGACATGGTGGTGGGGTGGTACCTCCGCCCATGTATCAGTCCATGCCGCTTCACTGTCTGTGCCACTGGTTCATCCGTGCAGCACCTATTAGAATGGAAATAACAACTGATTATATGAATCAATAACTTCAATTGACTGCTCTATTCAAAAAAAATTTCTCAAATCTGTTGCCAGTTTTTGTTTTAGTTAGTTATCCCAAATAATTATAAAAAAAATTAAATCATAACTTTCTTTAGAATCAACGAACAAAACTAAATTTGGTATCAATAAATTACATTTTTTAGATCCCATCAAATCAAACTAAATCTCAAAGCTATAACTTCATTTTGAAAATTGTACCAATTACCTACATGCCTACATACACTACAGTGCTCCCATTTAAATTTATTAACAATGTATGCTATTATTTTAATAAAGTATGACAAACAGTTTGTCTTATAATTATACTTAATTTGATTATAACCCAAGATGATTGTTTACAAAAAGAATTGACTTACCAGATAAACACAAACTGCCATGATAACTCGACCTGACAGCTAAGAGAACCATCTGGAAGTGATGTGGGGTGGTGATGGAGGTATTGGTGGGTGGTAGGGGTGGTGGAGGCTGGTTGTGGGGTGGTGGTGGTGGTGGTAAAGTGGTGGTGGTGGTTGAGCTAAAGTTGGAAGTGGAGATGGCGGTGGTGGTAGAGGTGGTGGTGGAGGTGGTAGGGTGGTGGTGGGGTGGTGGTCGTCGATGTGGTGGTGGCGGTGGTGGTGGAGGTATCGGTGGAGTGGTAGGGGTGGTGGTGGGCTGGTGTTAAAGGTGGTGGTGGTAGGTGTGGTGGTGGGGTGGAGATGGTTGTGGTGGTGGGGTGGTGGTGGAGGTAGATGTGGTAGGGTGGCGGTGGGGGTGGTGGTGGAGGTAGCGCTGGCGGTGGTTGTTACGGGCGTGGTAGAGGTGGTAGGAAGGATGGTGGGGTGGTGGTGAAGGTGGTGGTGAAGGTGGTGTTAAAGGTGGTGGTGGTAGGTGTGGTGGTGAGGTGGAGATGGTTGTGGGGTGGTGGTGGAGGTAGATGTGGTAGGGTGGCGGTGGGGGTGGTGGTGGAGGTAGCGCTGGCGGTGGTTGTTACGGGCGTGGTAGAGGTGGAGGTGGTAGGAGTGATGGTGGGGTGGTGGTGAAGGTGGTGGTGGGGTGGTGGTGGATGTGGTGATTGGGGTGAAGGTGGTGGATGTGGTAGGCATGGTGGTGGGGGTGGTGGTTGACGTGGTGGTGGGGTGGTGGTGGTGGTGGTACCTCCGCTCATGTATCAGTCCATGCCGCTTCGCTGTCTGTGCCACTGGTTCATCCATGCAGCACCTATTAGAATGGAAATAACAACTGATTATATGAATCAATAACTCCAATTGACTGCTCTATTCAAAAAAAATTTCTCAAATCTGTTGCCAGTTTTTGTTTTAGTTAGTGATCCCAAATTATTCCAAACAAAATTAAATCATAACTTTCTTTAGAATCGACAAACAAAACTAAATTTGGTATCAATGAATTACATTTTTTAGATCCCATCGAATCAAACTAAATCTCAAAGCTATAACTTCATTTTGAAAATTGTACCAATTACCTACATGCCTACATACACTACAGTGCTCCCATTTAAATTTATAAACAATGTATGCTATATTTTAATAGTATGACAAACAGTTTGTCTTATAATTATACTTAATTTGATTATAACCCAAGATGATTGTTTACAAAAAGAATTGACTTACCAGATAAACACAAACTGCCATGATAACTCGACCTGACAGCTAAGAGAACCATCTGGATGTGACGTGGGGTGGTGATGGAGGTATTGGTGGGTGGTAGGGGTGGTGGTTGGGGTGGTGGTGAAGTGGTAGAAGGTGGTTGTGGGGTGGTGGTGGTGGTAAAGTTGTGGTGGTGGTTGAGCTAAAGTTGGAAGTGGAGATGGCGGTGGTGGTAGAGGTGGTAGGGTAGTGGTGGGGTGGTGGTCGTCGATGTGGTGGTGGCGGTGGTGGTGGCGGTGGTGATGGAGGTATCGGTGGAGTGGTAGGGGTGGCGGTGGGCTGGTGGTAAAGGTGGTGGTGGTAGGGGTGGTGGTGGTGTGGAGTGGTTGTGGTGGTGGTGGAGGTAGATGTGGTAGGGTGGCGGTGGGGGTGGTGGTGGAGGTAGCGATGGCGGTGGTTGTTACGGGCATGGTAGAGGTGGAGGTGGTAGGAGTGATGGTGGGGTGGTGGTGAAGTGGTGGTGGGGTGGTGGAGTGGTTGTGGGGGTGGTGGTTGGGATGGTGGTAAAGTGGTGGTGGTGGTTGAGGTGGTGTTGAAAGTGGAGGTGGCGGTGGTGTGGCAGTGGTGGTAGAGGTGGTGTTGGACGTGGTAGGGTTGTGGTGGGGTGGAGGTTGTGGTGGTGGAGGTGATGGTGGTGGTGGTGAAGGTGTTGGTGGAGGTGTCGGTGGAGTGGTAGAGGTGGTGGTGTGGTAGAGGTGGTGGGGTGGTGTAGGGGTGTTGGTAGATGTGGTAGGGTGGTGGTGGTGATGGTGAAGGTGGTGTGAAGGTTGTGGAGGAGTGGTGGGTGTGGTAGTGAAGTGGTGGTGATGGGTGGGTGCTGGTGCTGGTTGAGGTGAAGTGGTGGCGGTGGAAGTGGATGTGGTAGGGGTG
Source organism: Omphiscola glabra (assembly GCA_964017045.1). Lineage (NCBI taxonomy): Eukaryota > Metazoa > Mollusca > Gastropoda > Lymnaeidae > Omphiscola > Omphiscola glabra. The sequence continues at coordinate 13,601,670 of OZ024803.1, read as the reverse complement.
GTAGTGGGGTGGTGGATGTGGTAATGGTGGAGGTGGTGGTGGCGGTGGTAGAGGTGGAGTTGGTGGTGGATGTGGTAGGAGTGGTGGTGTGGGTGTTGGTGGTGGGGTTGTGTTGAAGTTGGTGGTGGTGTGGTGTGGTTGATGGTGAAGTGGTGGTGAGGTGGTGGTGGTGAAGGGGGTGTTTGTGGTGGAGGTGGTGGTAAAGGTGGTGGAGGGAGTGGTGGAAGTGGTGGTGGAGGTGATGGTTGACGTGGTGATTTGGGTGGGAGTGATGGTGCATGTTGTGGAGGGTGGTGGAGGTTTTGGTGGGGAAATGATGCGGGACTGTGGATGTTGTGGTGGTAGTAAAAGAGGTGGTGGTAGTAGTATAAGAGGTGATGGTAGTAGATGTAGTAAAAGCAAAGGACACCCTAACCTAAAAAGGACACCCCAAACCTAACAAAGGGTAGCCCGGTCACCAGCTACTGGTCGCCAGCTCCGGATCACTGGCTACCGTTTGCCAGCTCCCGGGCAAATCCCCCCCCCTCCCACATAAAAAGGACAACCCCAACCAACAAAAGGACACTCCAAACCTAACAAAGGACAGCCCGGTCTCCGGCTCCCGATCGCCAGCTCCGGATCACCGGCTACCGTTTGCCAGCTCCCGGGCGCCCCCCCTCCCACATAAAAAGGACTAACCCCAACTAACAAAAGGACACTCCAAACCTAACAAAGGACTGCCCGGTCACCAGCTCCCGATCGCCAGTTCCGGATCACTAGCTCCCGTTTGCCAGCTCTCGGACGCAACTCCGAAAATAAAAAGGACACCCCCAACCCTACAAAGGGCACTCCAAACCTAACAAAGTATAGCCCGGTTACCAGCTCTGATTGCTAGCTCTGGGTCGCTAGCTCCAGTTTGCCAGTTCCCGGGCGCCACCCCCAGCATAAATAAAGACACTCCGATCGCCACTTCTGGGTTGCCAGCAACCCAGTTTGCCAGCTCCCGAGAAGCAGCTTCCGGTCACCACCCAACCTAAAAAAGACACCCAAACCTAACATGGATACCCCCAACCTAATAAAGAATACTCACAACCTAACAAATATACCCCCAAACTAACAAATAGGTGGTGTTGGTAGATGTGGAGTTGTTGCAGGTGTTGTAGGTAGTGGTGGATGTGGTGTTAGTGGATGTGCTGGTGTGGAAAGTAGTTGGGTGGATGTGATGATGATGGATATGGCAAAGGTGGTGGTGGAGTTGGTGGTGGATGTGGTGGTGGAGATGATGTTAGGGAAATGATGGTGGTTGTGGATGTGGTGTTGGATGTGGGGATCATGGTGGTGGAGGTGGTGGTGGTGGAAAAGGTGGTGGATGTATTGGTGTCGGTGGTTGTTACGGTGGTGGTAGAGGTAAAGGTGGACTGGTAGGGATGGTGTTGGGATGGTGGTGAAGGTGGTGTTGGAGGTGGTGGTGAAGGTGGTAGGGGTGTTGGTGGGGGTGATGGTGGGGTGGTGGTGAAGATGGTGGTAGTGAAAGTGGGATGGTGGTGAAGAAGTGGTGGTGGAGGTGAAGTCATGGTGGGGTGGTGGTGGAGGAGGATGTCGTAGGGTGGCAGTGGGGGTGGTGGTGGAGGTATCGGTGGCTGTGGTTGTTATGGTGGTGTAGAGGTGGAGGTGGTAGGAGTGATGGGGTGGTGGTTAAGGTGGTGTTGGGGTGGAGGAGGTGGTTGAGGTGGCGGTGGGGTAGCGTTGGTGGGGTAGTGGTGGTGGGGGTGGTGGTGGGGTAGTGGTGATGGGGGTGGTGGTGGAGTGGTGGTGGTGGTGGATGTGGTGGTGGTACCTCCGCTCATGTATCAGTCCATGCCACTTCGCTGTCTGTGCCACTGGTTCATCCGTGCAGCACCTATTAGAATGGAAATAACAACTGATTATATGAATCAATAACTTCAATTGACTGCTCTATTCAAAAAAATTTTCTCAAATCTGTTGCCAGTTTTTGTTTTAGTTGGTTATCTCAAATTATTCCAAAAAAAATTAAATCATAACTTTCTTTAGAATCGACGAACAAAACTAAATTTGGTATCAATGAATTACATTTTTTAGATCCCATCAAATCAAACTAAATCTCAAAGATATAACTTCATTTTGAAAATTGTACCAATTACCTACATGCCTACATACACTACAGTGCTCCCATTTACATTAATTAACAATGTATGATATTATTTTAGTAAAGTATGACAAACAGTTTGTCTTATAATTATACTTAATTTGATAATAATGCAAAGATGATTGTTTACAAAAAGAATTGACTTACCAGATAAACACAAACTGCCATGATAACTCGACCTGACAGCTAAGAGAACCATCTGGATGTGATGTGGGGTGGTGATGGAGGTATTGGTGGGTGGTAGGGGTGGTGGTGGAGGGTGGTTCTGGGGTGGTGGTGGTGGTAAAGTGGTGGTGGTGGTTGAGCTAAAGTTGGAAGTGGAGATGGCGGTGGTGGTAGTGGTGGTGGTGGAGGTGGTAGGGTGGTGGTGGGGTGGTGGTCGTCGATGTGGTGGTGGCGGTGGTGGTGGAGGTATCGATGGAGTGGTAGGGGTGGTGGTGGGCTGGTGTTAAAGGTGGTGGTGGTGGTAGGTGTGGTGGTGGGGTGGAGGTGGTTGTGGTGGTGGGGTGGTGGTGGAGGTAGATGTGGTAGGGTGGCGGTGGGGTGGTGGTGGTGGAGGTAGCTCTGGTTGTGGGTGTTACGGGCATGGTAGAGGTGGAGGTTGTAGGAGTGATGGTGGGGTGGTGGTGGTGGGGTGGTGGTGGAGGTGGTGATGGAGGTGGTCGGCATGGTGGTGGGGTGGTGGTTGACATGGTGGTGGGGTGGTACCTCCGCCCATGTATCAGTCCATGCCGCTTCACTGTCTGTGCCACTGGTTCATCCGTGCAGCACCTATTAGAATGGAAATAACAACTGATTATATGAATCAATAACTTCAATTGACTGCTCTATTCAAAAAAAATTTCTCAAATCTGTTGCCAGTTTTTGTTTTAGTTAGTTATCCCAAATAATTATAAAAAAAATTAAATCATAACTTTCTTTAGAATCAACGAACAAAACTAAATTTGGTATCAATAAATTACATTTTTTAGATCCCATCAAATCAAACTAAATCTCAAAGCTATAACTTCATTTTGAAAATTGTACCAATTACCTACATGCCTACATACACTACAGTGCTCCCATTTAAATTTATTAACAATGTATGCTATTATTTTAATAAAGTATGACAAACAGTTTGTCTTATAATTATACTTAATTTGATTATAACCCAAGATGATTGTTTACAAAAAGAATTGACTTACCAGATAAACACAAACTGCCATGATAACTCGACCTGACAGCTAAGAGAACCATCTGGAAGTGATGTGGGGTGGTGATGGAGGTATTGGTGGGTGGTAGGGGTGGTGGAGGGTGGTTGTGGGGTGGTGGTGGTGGTGGTAAAGTGGTGGTGGTGGTTGAGCTAAAGTTGGAAGTGGAGATGGAGGTGGTGGTAGAGGTGGTGGTGGAGGTGGTAGGGTGGTGGTGGGGTGGTGGTCGTCGATGTGGTGGTGGCGGTGGTGGTGGAGGTATCGGTGGAGTGGTAGGGGTGGTGGTGGGCTGGTGTTAAAGGTGGTGGTGGTAGGTGTGGTGGTGGGGTGGAGATGGTTGTGGTGGTGGGGTGGTGGTGGAGGTAGATGTGGTAGGGTGGCGGTGGGGGTGGTGGTGGAGGTAGCGCTGGCGGTGGTTGTTACGGGCGTGGTAGAGGTGGTAGGAAGGATGGTGGGGTGGTGGTGAAGGTGGTGGTGAAGGTGGTGGTGGGGTGGTGGTGGACGTGGTGATTGGGGTGAAGGTGGTGGATGTGGTAGGCATGGTGGTGGGGGTGTGGTGGTGGTACCTCCGCTCATGTATCAGTCCATGCCGCTTCGCTGTCTGTGCCACTGGTTCATCCGTGCAGCACCTATTAGAATGGAAATAACAACTGATTATATGAATCAATAACTTCAATTGACTGCTCTATTCAAAAAATCTTTCTCAAATCTGTTGCCAGTTTTTGTTTTAGTTAGTTATCCCAAATAATTCCAAACAAAATTAAATCATAACTTTCTTTAGAATCGACGAACAAAACTAAATTTGGTATCAATGCATTACATTTTTTAGATCCCATCGAATCAAACTAAATCTCAAAGCTATAACTTCATTTTGAAAATTGTACCAATTACCTACATGCCTACATACACTACAGTGCTCCCATTTACATTAATTAACAATGTATGCTATTATTTTAATAAAGTATGACAGTTTGTCTTATAATTATACTTAATTTGATTATAACCCAAGATGATTGTTTACAAAAAGAATTGACTTACCAGATAAACACAAACTGCCATGATAACTCGACCTGACAGCTAAGAGAACCATCTGGATGTGATGTGGGGTGGTGATGGAGGTATTGGTGGGTGGTAGGGGTGGTGGTGGTGGTGGAGGGTGGTTGTGGGGTGGTGGTGGTGGTAAAGTGGTGGTGGTGGTTGAGCTAAAGTTGGAAGTGGAGATGGCGGTGGTGGTAGAGGTGGTGGTGGAAGTGGTAGGGTGGTGGTGGGGTGGTGGTCGTCGATGTGGTGGTGGCGGTGGTGGTGGAGGTATCGGTGGAGTGGTAGGGGTGGTGGTGGGCTGGTGTTAAAGGTGGTGGTGGTAGGTGTGGTGGTGAGGTGGAGATGGTTGTGGGGTGGTGGTGGAGGTAGATGTGGTAGGGTGGCGGTGGGGGTGGTGGTGGAGGTAGCGCTGGCGGTGGTTGTTACGGGCGTGGTAGAGGTGGAGGTGGTAGGAGTGATGGTGGGGTGGTGGTGAAGGTGGTGGTGGGGTGGTGGTGGATGTGGTGATTGGGGTGAAGGTGGTGGATGTGGTAGGCATGGTGGTGGGGGTGGTGGTTGACGTGGTGGTGGGGTGGTGGTGGTGGTGGTACCTCCGCTCATGTATCAGTCCATGCCGCTTCGCTGTCTGTGCCACTGGTTCATCCATGCAGCACCTATTAGAATGGAAATAACAACTGATTATATGAATCAATAACTTCAATTGACTGCTCTATTCAAAAAAAATTTCTCAAATCTGTTGCCAGTTTTTGTTTTAGTTAGTGATCCCAAATTATTCCAAACAAAATTAAATCATAACTTTCTTTAGAATCGACAAACAAAACTAAATTTGGTATCAATGAATTACATTTTTTAGATCCCATCGAATCAAACTAAATCTCAAAGCTATAACTTCATTTTGAAAATTGTACCAATTACCTACATGCCTACATACACTACAGTGCTCCCATTTAAATTTATAAACAATGTATGCTATATTTTAATAGTATGACAAACAGTTTGTCTTATAATTATACTTAATTTGATTATAACCCAAGATGATTGTTTACAAAAAGAATTGACTTACCAGATAAACACAAACTGCCATGATAACTCGACCTGACAGCTAAGAGAACCATCTGGATGTGACGTGGGGTGGTGATGGAGGTATTGGTGGGTGGTAGGGGTGGTGGTTGGGGTGGTGGTGAAGTGGTAGAAGGTGGTTGTGGGGTGGTGGTGGTGGTAAAGTTGTGGTGGTGGTTGAGCTAAAGTTGGAAGTGGAGATGGCGGTGGTGGTAGAGGTGGTAGGGTAGTGGTGGGGTGGTGGTCGTCGATGTGGTGGTGGCGGTGGTGATGGAGGTATCGGTGGAGTGGTAGGGGTGGCGGTGGGCTGGTGGTAAAGGTGGTGGTGGTAGGGGTGGTGGTGGTGTGGAGTGGTTGTGGTGGTGGTGGAGGTAGATGTGGTAGGGTGGCGGTGGGGGTGGTGGTGGAGGTAGCGATGGCGGTGGTTGTTACGGGCATGGTAGAGGTGGAGGTGGTAGGAGTGATGGTGGGGTGGTGGTGAAGTGGTGGTGGGGTGGTGGAGTGGTTGTGGGGGTGGTGGTTGGGATGGTGGTAAAGTGGTGGTGGTGGTTGAGGTGGTGTTGAAAGTGGAGGTGGCGGTGGTGTGGCAGTGGTGGTAGAGGTGGTGTTGGACGTGGTAGGGTTGTGGTGGGGTGGAGGTTGTGGTGGTGGAGGTGATGGTGGTGGTGGTGAAGGTGTTGGTGGAGGTGTCGGTGGAGTGGTAGAGGTGGTGGTGTGGTAGAGGTGGTGGGGTGGTGTAGGGGTGTTGGTAGATGTGGTAGGGTGGTGGTGGTGATGGTGAAGGTGGTGTGAAGGTTGTGGAGGAGTGGTGGGTGTGGTAGTGAAGTGGTGGTGATGGGTGGGTGCTGGTGCTGGTTGAGGTGAAGTGGTGGCGGTGGAAGTGGATGTGGTAGGGGTGGTAGTGGGGTGGTGGATGTGGTAATGGTGGAGGTGGTGGTGGCGGTGGTAGAGGTGGAGTTGGTGGTGGATGTGGTAGGAGTGGTGGTGTGGGTGTTGGTGGTGGGGTTGTGTTGAAGTTGGTGGTGGTGTGGTGTGGTTGATGGTGAAGTGGTGGTGAGGTGGTGGTGGTGAAGGGGGTGTTTGTGGTGGAGGTGGTGGTAAAGGTGGTGGAGGGAGTGGTGGAAGTGGTGGTGGAGGTGATGGTTGACGTGGTGATTTGGGTGGGAGTGATGGTGCATGTTGTGGAGGGTGGTGGAGGTTTTGGTGGGGAAATGATGCGGGACTGTGGATGTTGTGGTGGTAGTAAAAGAGGTGGTGGTAGTAGTATAAGAGGTGATGGTAGTAGATGTAGTAAAAGCAAAGGACACCCTAACCTAAAAAGGACACCCCAAACCTAACAAAGGGTAGCCCGGTCACCAGCTACTGGTCGCCAGCTCCGGATCACTGGCTACCGTTTGCCAGCTCCCGGGCGAATCCCCCCCCTCCCACATAAAAAGGACAACCCCAACCAACAAAAGGACACTCCAAACCTAACAAAGGACAGCCCGGTCTCCGGCTCCCGATCGCCAGCTCCGGATCACCGGCTACCGTTTGACAGCTCCCGGGCGCCCCCCCTCCCACATAAAAAGGACTAACCCCAACTAACAAAAGGACACTCCAAACCTAACAAAGGACTGCCCGGTCACCAGCTCCCGATCGCCAGTTCCGGATCACTAGCTCCCGTTTGCCAGCTCTCGGACGCAACTCCGAAAATAAAAAGGACACCCCCAACCCTACAAAGGGCACTCCAAACCTAACAAAGTATAGCCCGGTTACCAGCTCTGATTGCTAGCTCTGGGTCGCTAGCTCCAGTTTGCCAGTTCCCGGGCGCCACCCCCAGCATAAATAAAGACACTCCGATCGCCACTTCTGGGTTGCCAGCAACCCAGTTTGCCAGCTCCCGAGAAGCAGCTTCCGGTCACCACCCAACCTAAAAAAGACACCCAAACCTAACATGGATACCCACAACCTAATAAAGAATACTCACAACCTAACAAATATACCCCCAAACTAACAAATAGGTGGTGTTGGTAGATGTGGAGTTGTTGCAGGTGTTGTAGGTAGTGGTGGATGTGGTGTTAGTGGATGTGCTGGTGTGGAAAGTAGTTGGGTGGATGTGATGATGATGGATATGGCAAAGGTGGTGGTGGAGTTGGTGGTGGATGTGGTGGTGGAGATGATGTTAGGGAAATGATGGTGGTTGTGGATGTGGTGTTGGATGTGGGGATCATGGTGGTGGAGGTGGTGGTGGTGGAAAAGGTGGTGGATGTATTGGTGTCGGTGGTTGTTACGGTGGTGGTAGAGGTAAAGGTGGACTGGTAGGGATGGTGTTGGGATGGTGGTGAAGGTGGTGTTGGAGGTGGTGGTGAAGGTGGTAGGGGTGTTGGTGGGGGTGATGGTGGGGTGGTGGTGAAGATGGTGGTAGTGAAAGTGGGATGGTGGTGAAGAAGTGGTGGTGGAGGTGAAGTCATGGTGGGGTGGTGGTGGAGGAGGATGTCGTAGGGTGGCAGTGGGGGTGGTGGTGGAGGTATCGGTGGCTGTGGTTGTTATGGTGGTGTAGAGGTGGAGGTGGTAGGAGTGATGGGGTGGTGGTTAAGGTGGTGTTGGGGTGGAGGAGGTGGTTGAGGTGGCGGTGGGGTAGCGTTGGTGGGGTAGTGGTGGTGGGGGTGGTGGTGGGGTAGTGGTGATGGGGGTGGTGGTGGAGTGGTGGTGGTGGTGGATGTGGTGGTGGTACCTCCGCTCATGTATCAGTCCATGCCACTTCGCTGTCTGTGCCACTGGTTCATCCGTGCAGCACCTATTAGAATGGAAATAACAACTGATTATATGAATCAATAACTTCAATTGACTGCTCTATTCAAAAAAAATTTCTCAAATCTGTTGCCAGTTTTTGTTTTAGTTGGTTATCTCAAATTATTCCAAAAAAAATTAAATCATAACTTTCTTTAGAATCGACAAACAAAACTAAATTTGGTATCAATGAATTACATTTTTTAGATCCCATCAAATCAAACTAAATCTCAAAGCTATAACTTCATTTTGAAAATTGTACCAATTACCTACATGCCTACATACACTACAGTGCTCCCATTTAAATTTATTAACAATGTATGATATTATTTTATTAAAGTATGACAAACAGTTTGTCTTATAATTATACTTAATTTGATAATAATGCAAAGATGATTGTTTACAAAAAGTATTGACTTACCAGATAAACACAAACTGCAATGAAAACTCGACCTGACAGCTAAGAGAACCATCTGGATGTGATGTGGGGTAGTGATGGAGGTATTGGTGGGTGGTAGGGGTGGTGGTGGTGGTGGAGGGTGGTTGTGGGGTGGTGGTGGTGGTAAAGTGGTGGTGGTGGTTGAGCTAAAGTTGGAAGTGGAGATGGCGGTGGTGGTAGAGGTGGTGGTGGAGGTGGTAGGGTGGTGGTGGGGTGGTGGTCGTCGATGTGGTGGTGGCGGTGGTGGTGGTATCGGTGGAGTGGTAGGGGTGGTGGTGGTAGGTGTGGTGGTGGGGTGGAGATGGTTGTGGTGGTGGGGTGGTGGTGGAGGCAGATGTGGTAGGGTGGCGGTGGGGGTGGTGGTGGAGGTAGCGCTGGCCGTGGTTGTTACGGGCGTGGTAGAGGTGGTAGGAGTGATGGTGGGGTGGTGGTGAAGGTGGTGGTGAAGGTGGTGGTGAAGGTGGTGGTGGACGTGGTGATTGGGGTGAAGGTGGTGGATGTGGTAGGCATGGTGGTGGGGGTGGTGGTTGACGTGGTGGTGGGGTGGTGGTACCTCCGCTCATGTATCAGTCCATGCCGCTTCACTGTCTGTGCCACTGGTTCATCCGTGCAGCACCTATTAGAATGGAAATAACAACTGATTATATGAATCAATAACTTCAATTGACTGCTCTATTCAAAAAAAATTTCTCAAATCTGTTGCCAGTTTTTGTTTTAGTTAGTGATCCCAAATTATTCCAAACAAAATTAAATCATAACTTTCTTTAGAATCGACAAACAAAACTAAATTTGGTATCAATGAATTACATTTTTTAGATCCCATCAAATCAAACTAAATCTCAAAGCTATAACTTCATTTTGAAAATTGTACCAATTACCTACATGCCTACATACACTACAGTGCTCCCATTTAAATTAATTAACAATGTATGCTATTATTTTAATAAAGTATGACAAACAGTTTGTCTTATAATTATACTTAATTTGATTATAACCCAAGATGATTGTTTACAAAAAGAATTGACTTACCAGATAAACACAAACTGCCATGATAACACGACCTGACAGCTAAGAGAACCATCTGGATGTGATGTGGGGTGGTGATGGAGATATTGGTGGGTGGTAGGGGTGGTGGTGGTGGTGGAGGGTGGTTGTGGGGTGGTGGTGGTGGTGGTAAAGTGGTGGTGGTGGTTGAGCTAAAGTTGGAAGTGGAGATGGCGGTGGTGGTAGAGGTGGTGGTGGAGGTGGTAGGGTGGTGGTGGGGTGGTGGTCGTCGATGTGGTGGTGGCGGTGGTGGTGGAGGTATCGGTGGAGTGGTAGGGGTGGTGGTGAGCTGGTGTTAAAGGTGGTGGTGGTAGGGTGGAGATGGTTGTGGTGGTGGGGTGGTGGTGGAGGTAGATGTGGTAGGGTGGCGGTGGGGGTGGTGGTGGAGGTAGCGCTGGCGGTGGTTGTTACGGGGGTGGTAGAGGTGGTAGGAGTGATGGTGGGGTGGTGGCGAAGGTGGTGGTGAAGGTGGTGGTGGGGTGGTGGTGGACGTGGTGATTGGGGTGAAGGTGGTGGATGTGGTAGGCATGGTGGTGGTTGACATGGTGTTGGGGTGGTGGTGGTGGTACCTCCGCTCATGTATCAGTCCATGCCGCTTCGCTGTCTGTGCCACTGGTTCATCCGTGCAGCACCTATTAGAATGGAAATAACAACTGATTATATGAATCAATAACTTCAATTGACTGCTCTATTCAAAAAAATTTTCTCAAATCTGTTGCCAGTTTTTGTTTTAGTTAGTTATCCCAAATAATTATAAAAAAAATTAAATCATAACTTTCTTTAGAATCGACGAACAAAACTAAATTTGGTATCAATGAATTACATTTTTTAGATCCCATCAAATCAAACTAAATCTCAAAGCTATAACTTCATTTTGAAAATTGTACCAATTACCTACATGCCTACATACACTACAGTGCTCCCATTTAAATTTATTAACAATGTATGATATTATTTTAGTAAAGTATGACAAACAGTTTGTCTTATAATTATACTTAATTTGATAATAATGCAAAGATGATTGTTTACAAAAAGAATTGACTTACCAGATAAACACAAACTGCCATGATAACTCGACCTGACAGCTAAGAGAACCATCTGGATGTGATGTGGGGTGGTGATGGAGGTATTGGTGGGTGGTAGGGGTGGTGGTGGAGGGTGGTTCTGGGGTGGTGGTGGTGGTAAAGTGGTGGTGGTGGTTGAGCTAAAGTTGGAAGTGGAGATGGCGGTGGTGGTAGTGGTGGTGGTGGATGTGGTAGGGTGGTGGTGGGGTGGTGGTCGTCAATGTGGTGGTGGCGGTGGTGGTGGAGGTATCGTTGGAGTGGTAGGGGTGGTGGTGGGCTGGTGTTAAAGGTGGTGGTGGTGGTAGGTGTGGTGGTGGGGTGGAGATGGTTGTGATGGTGGGGTGGTGGTGGAGGTAGATGTGGTAGGGTGGCGGTGGGGGTGGTGGTGGAGGTAGCGCTGGCGGTGGTTGTTACGGGCGTGGTAGAGGTGGTAGGAGTGATGGTGGGGTGGTGGTGAAGGTGGTGGTGAAGGTTGTGGTGGGATGGTGGTGGCCGTGGTGATTGGGGTGAAGGTGGTGGATGTGGTAGGCATGGTGGTGGGGGTGGTGGTTGATGTGGTGGTAGGGTGGTGGTCGTCGATGTGGTGGTGGTGGAGGTGTCGGTGGAGTGGTAGGGGTTGTGGTGGGCTGGTGGTAAAGGTGGTGGTGGGCTGGTGGTAAAGGTGGTGGTGGTAGGAGTGGTGGTGGGGTGGAGGTGGTTGTGGTGGTGGGGTGGTGGTGGAGGTAGATGTGGTAGGGTGGCGGTGGGGTGGTGGTGGTGGAGGTAGCTCTGGTTGTGGGTGTTACGGGCATGGTAGAGGTGGAGGTTGTAGGAGTGATGGTGGGGTGGTGGTGGTGGGGTGGTGGTGGAGGTGGTGATGGAGGTGGTCGGCATGGTGGTGGGGTGGTGGTTGACATGGTGGTGGGGTGGTACCTCCACCCATGTATCAGTCCATGCCGCTTCACTGTCTGTGCCACTGGTTCATCCGTGCAGCACCTATTAGAATGGAAATAACAACTGATTATATGAATCAATAACTTCAATTGACTGCTCTATTCAAAAAATTTTCTCAAATCTGTTGCCAGTTTTTGTTTTAGTTAGTTATCCCAAATAATTATAAAAAAAATTAAATCATAACTTTCTTTAGAATCAACGAACAAAACTAAATTTGGTATCAATGAATTACATATTTTAGATCCCATCAAATCAAACTAAATCTCAAAGCTATAACTTCATTTTGAAAATTGTACCAATTACCTACATGCCTACATACACTACAGTGCTCCCATTTAAATTTATTAACAATGTATGCTATTATTTTAGTAAAGTATGACAAACAGTTTGTCTTATAATTATACTTAATTTGATAATAATGCAAAGATGATTGTTTACAAAAAGAATTGACTTACCAGATAAACACAAACTGCCATGATAACTCGACCTGACAGCTAAGAGAACCATCTGGATGTGATGTGGGGTGGTGATGGAGGTATTGGTGGGTGGTAGGGGTGGTGGAGGGTGGTTGTGGGGTGGTGGTGGTGGTAAAGTGGTGGTGGTGGTTGAGCTAAAGATGGAAGTGGAGATGGCGGTGGTGGTAGAGGTGGTGGTGGAAGTGGTAGGGTGGTGGTGGGGTGGTGGTCGTCGATGCGGTGGTGGCGGTGGTGGTGGAGGTATCGGTGGAGTGGTAGGGGTGGTGGTGGGCTGGTGTTAAAGGTGGTGGTGGTAGGTGTGGTGGTGAGGTGGAGATGGTTGTGGTGGTGGGGTGGTGGTGGAGGTAGATGTGGTAGGGTGGCGGTGGGGGTGGTGGTGGAGGTAGCGCTGGCGGTGGTTGTTACGGGGGTGGTAGAGGTGGTAGGAGTGATGGTGGGGTGGTGGTGAAGGTGGTGGTGGGGTGGTGGTGGTGGACGTGGTGATTGGGTTGAAGGTGGTGGATGTGGTAGGCATGGTGGTGGGGGTGGTGGTTCACCTGGTGGTGGGGTGGTGGTGGTGGTGGTACCTCCGCTCATGTATCAGTCCATGCCGCTTCGCTGTCTGTGCCACTGGTTCATCCGTGCAGCACCTATTAGAATGGAAATAACACTGATTATATGAATCAATAACTTCAATTGACTGCTCTATTCAAAAAAAATTTCTCAAATCTGTTGCCAGTTTTTGTTTTAGTTAGTGATCCCAAATTATTACCAAAAAAATAAATCATAACTTTCTTTAGAATCGACGAACAAAACTAAATTTGGTATCAATGAATTACATTTTTTAGATCCCATCAAATCAAACTAAATCTCAAAGCTATCACTTCATTTTGAAAATTGTGCCAATTACCTACATGCCTACATACAATACAGTGCTCCCATTTAAATTAATTAACAATGTATGCTATTATTTTAATAAAGTATGACAAACAGTTTGTCTTATAATTATACTTTATATGATTATAACCCAAGATGATTGTTTACAAAAAGAATTGAATTACCAGATAAACACAAACTGCCATGATAACTCGACCTGACAGCTAACAGAACCATCTGGATGTGATGTGGGGTGGTGATGGAGGTATTGGTGGGTGGTAGGGGTGGTGGTTGGGGTGGTGGTGAAGTGGTGGAGGGTGGTTGTGGGGTGATGGTAAAGTGGTGGTGGTGGTTGAGCTAAAGTTGGAAGTGGAGATGGCGGTGGTGGTAGAGGTGGTGGTGGAGGTGGAAGGGTGGTGGTCGTCGATGTGGTGGTGGTGGAGGTGTCGGTGGAGTGGTAGGGGTGGTGGTGGGCTGGTGGTAAGGGTGGTGTTGGGCTGGTGGTAAAGGTGGTGGTGGTAGGAGTGGTGGTGGGGTGGAGGTGGTTGTGGTGGTGGGGTGGTGGTGGAGGTAGATGTGGTAGGGTGGCGGTAGGGTGGTGGTGGTGGAGGTAGCTCTGGTTGTGGGTGTTACGGGCGTGGTAGAGGTGGAGGTTGTAGGAGTGATGGTGGGGTGGTGGTGAAGGTGGTGGTGGGGTGGTGGTGGAGGTGGTGATGGAGGTGAAGGTGGTCGGCATGGTGGTGGGGTGGTGGTTGACGTGGTGGTGGGGTGGTACCTCCGCTCATGTATCAGTCCATGCCGCTTCACTGTCTGTGCCACTGGTTCATCCGTGCAGCACCTATTAGAATGGAAATAACAACTGATTATATGAATCAATAACTTCAATTGACTGCTCTATTCAAAAAAATTTTCTCAAATCTGTTGCCAGTTTTTGTTTTAGTTAGTTATCCCAAATAATTATAAAAAAAATTAAATCATAACTTTCTTTAGAATCGACGAACAAAACTAAATTTGGTATCAATGAATTACATTTTTTAGATCCCATCAAATCAAACTAAATCTCAAAGCTATAACTTCATTTTGAAAATTGTACCAATTACCTACATGCCTACATACACTACAGTGCTCCCATTTAAATTTATTAACAATGTATGCTATTATTTTAATAGTATCACAAACAGTTTGTCTTATAATTATACTTAATTTGATTATAACCCAAGATGATTGTTTACAAAAAGAATTGACTTACCAGATAAACACAAACTGCCATGATAATTGACCTGACAGCTAAGAGAACCATCTGGATGTGATGTGGGGTGGTGATAGAGGTATTGGTGGGTGGTAGGGGTGGTGGTGGTGGTGGAGGGTGGTTGTGGGGTGGTGGTGGTGGTAAAGTGGTGGTGGTGGTTGAGCTAAAGTTGGAAGTGGAGATGGCGGTGGTGGTAGAGGTGGTGCTGGAGGTGGTAGGGTGGTGATGGGGTGGTGGTCGTCGATGTGGTGGTGGCGGTGGTGGTGGAGGTATCGGTGGAGTGGTAGGGGTGGTGGTGGGCTGGTGTTAAAGGTGGTGGTGGTAGGTGTGGTGGTGGGGTGGAGATGGTTGTGGTGGTGGGGTGGTGGTGGAGGTAGATGTGGTAGGGTGGCGGTGGGGGTGGTGGTGGAGGTAGCGCTGGTGGTGGTTGTTACGGGCGTGGTAAAGGTGGAGGTGGTAGGAGTGATGGTGGGGTGGTGGTGAAGGTGGTGGTGGTGTGGTGGTGGACGTGGTGATTGGGGTGAAGGTGGTGGATGTGGAAGGCATGGTGGTGGGGGTGGTGGTTCACATGGTGGTGGGGTGGTGGTGGTGGTGGTGGTACCTCCGCTCATGTATCAGTCCATGCCGCTTCGCTGTCTGTGCCACTGGTTCATCCGTGCAGCACCTATTAGAATGGAAATAACAACTGATTATATGAATCAATAACTTCAATTGACTGCTCTATTCAAAAAAAATTTCTCAAATCTGTTGCCAGTTTTTGTTTTAGTTAGTGATCCCAAATTATTCCAAACAAAATTAAAACATAACTTTCTTTAGAATCGACAAACAAAACTAAATTTGGTATCAATGAATTACATTTTTTAGATCCCATCAAATCAAACTAAATCTCAAAGTTATAACTTCATTTTTAAAATTGTACCAATTACCTACATGCCTACATACACTACAGTGCTCCCATTTAAATTTATTAACAATGTATGCTATTATTTTAATAGTATGACAAACAGTTTGTCTTATAATTATACTTAATTTGATTATAACCCAAGATGATTGTTTACAAAAAGAATTGACTTACCAGATAAACACAAACTGCCATGATAACTCGACCTGACAGCTAAGAGAACCATCTGGATGTGATGTGGGGTGGTGATTGAGGTATTGGTGGGTGGTAGGGGTGGTGGTTGGGGTGGTGGTGAAGTGGTGGAGGGTGGTTGTGGGGTGATGGTAAAGTGGTGGTGGTGGTTGAGCTAAAGTTGGGAGTGGAGATGGCGGTGGTGGTGGAGGTGGTAGGGTGGTGGTGGGGTAGTGGTCGTCGATGTGCTGGTGGTGGAGGTGTCGGTGGAGTGGTAGGGGTGGTGGTGGGCTGGTGGTAAAGGTGGTGGTGGGCTGGTGGTAAAGGTGGTGGTGGTAGGAGTGGTGGTGGGGTGGAGGTGGTTGTGGTGGTGGGGTGGTGGTGGAGGTAGATGTGGTAGGGTGGCGGTGGGGTGGTGGTGGTGGAGGTAGCTCTGGTTGTGGGTGTTACGGGCATGGTAGAGGTGGAGGTTTTAGGAGTGATGGTGGGGTGGTGGTGAAGGTGGTGGTGGGGTGGTGGTGGAGGTGGTGATGGAGGTGAAGGTGGTCGGCATGGTGGTGGGGTGGTGGTTGACATGGTGGTGGGGTGGTACCTCCGCTCATGTATCAGTCCATGCCGCTTCACTGTCTGTGCCACTGGTTCATCCGTGCAGCACCTATTAGAATGGAAATAACAACTGATTATATGAATCAATAACTTCAATTGACTGCTCTATTCAAAAAAAATTTCTCAAATCTGTTGCCAGTTTTTGTTTTAGTTAGTTATCCCAAATAATTATAAAAAAAATTAAATCATAACTTTCTTTAGAATCGACGAACAAAACTAAATTTGGTATCAATGAATTACATTTTTTAGATCCCATCAAATCAAACTAAATCTCAAAGCTATAACTTCATTTTGAAAATTGTACCAATTACCTACATGCCTACATACACTACAGTGCTCCCATTTAAATTTATTAACAATGTATGATATTATTTTAGTAAAGTATGACAAACAGTTTGTCTTATAATTATACTTAATTTGATAATAATGCAAAGATGATTGTTTACAAAAAGAATTGACTTACCAGATAAACACAAACTGCCATGATAACTCAACCTGACAGCTAAGAGAACCATCTGGATGTGATGTGGGGTGGTGATGGAGGTATTGGTGGGTGGTAGGGGTGGTGGTGGTGGTGGAGGGTGGTTGTGGGGTGGTGGTGGTGGTAAAGTGGTGGTGGTGGTTGAGCTAAAGTTGGAAGTGGAGATGGCTGTGATGGTAGAGGTGGTGGTGGAGGTGGTAGGGTGGTGGTGGGGTGGTGTTAAAGGTGGTGGTGGTAGGTGTGGTGGTGGGGTGGTGTTAAAGGTGGTGGTGGTAGGTGTGGTGGTGGGGTGGAGATGGTTGTGGTGGTGGGGTGGTGGTGGAGGTAGATGTGGTAGGGTGGCGGTGGGGGTGGTGGTGGAGGTAGCGCTGGCGGTGGTTGTTACGGGCGTGGTAGAGGTGGTAGGAGTGATGGTGGGGTGGTGGTGAAGGTGGTGGTGAAGGTGGTGGTGGGGTGGTGGTGGACGTGGTGATTGGGGTGAAGGTGGTGGATGTGGTAGGCATGGTGGTGGGGGTGGTGGTTGACGTGGTGGTGGGGTGGTGGTGGTGGTACCTCCGCTCATGTATCAGTCCATGCCGCTTCGCTGTCTGTGCCACTGGTTCATCCGTGCAGCACCTATTAGAATGGAAATAACAACTGATTATATGAATCAATAACTTCAATTGACTGCTCTATTCAAAAAAATTTTCTCAAATCTGTTGTAAGTTTTTGTTTTAGTTAGTGATCCCAAATTATTACCAAAAAAAAAAAATCATAACTTTCTTTAGAATCGACGAACAAAACTAAATTTGGTATCAATGAATTACATTTTTTAGATCCCATCAAATCAAACTAAATCTCAAAGCTTTAACTTCATTTTGAAAATTGTGCCAATTACCTACATGCCTACATACACTACAGTGCTCCCATTTAAATGTATTAACAATGTATGCTATTATTTTAATAGTATGACAAACAGTTTGTCTTATAATTATACTTAATTTGATTATAACCCAAGATGATTGTTTACAAAAAGAATTGACTTACCAGATAAACACAAACTGCCATGATAACTCGACCTGACAGCTAAGAGAACCATCTGGATGTGATGTGGGGTGGTGATTGAGGTATTGGTGGGTGGTAGGGGTGGTGGTTGGGGTGGTGGTGAAGTGGTGGAGGGTGGATGTGGGGTGATGGTAAAGTGGTGGTGGTGGTTGAGCTAAAGTTGGGAGTGGATATGGCGGTGGTGGTAGAGGTGGTGGTGGAGGTGGTAGGGTGGTGGTTGGGTGGTGGTCGTCGATGTGGTGGTGGCGGTGCTGGTGGAGGTATCGGTGGAGTGGCAGGGGTGGTGGTGGGCTGGTGTTAAAGGTGGTGGTGGTAGGTGTGGTGGTGGGGTGGAGATGGTTGTGGTGGTGGGGTGGTGGTGGAGGTAGATGTGGTAGGGTGGCGGTGGGGTTGGTGGTGGAGGTAGCGCTGGCGGTGGTTGTTACGGGCGTGGTAGAGGTGGTAGGAGTGATGGTGGGGTGGTGGTGAAGGTGGTGGTGGGGTGGTGGTGGACGTGGTGATTGGGGTGAAGGTGGTGGATGTGGTAGGCATGGTGGTGGGGGTGGTGGTTGATGTGGTGGTGGGGTGGTGGTACCTCTGCTCATGTATCAGTCCATGCCGCTTCGCTGTCTGTGCCACTGGTTCATCCGTGCAGCACCTATTAGAATGGAAATAACAACTTATTATATGAATCAATAACTTAAATTGACTGCTCTATTAAAAAAATTATTCTCAAATCTGTTGCCAGTTTTTGTTTTAGTTAGTGATCCCAAATTATTCCAAAAAAAATTAAATCATAACTTTCTTTAGAATCGACAAACAAAACTAAATTTGGTATCAATGAGTTACATTTTTTAGATCCCATCAAATCAAACTAAATCTCAAAGCTATAACTTCATTTTGAAAATTGTACCAATTACCTACATGCCTACATACACTACAGTGCTCCCATTTAAATTTATTAACAATGTATGCTATTATTTTAATAAAGTATGACAAACAGTTTGTCTTATAATTATACTTAATTTGATTATAACCCAAGATGATTGTTTACAAAAAGAATTGACTTACCAGATAAACACAAACTGCCATGATAACTCGACCTGACAGCTAAGAGAACCATCTGGATGTGATGTGGGGTGGTGATTGAGGTATTGGTGGGTGGTAGGGGTGGTGGTGAAGTGGTGGAGGGTGGTTGTGGGGTGGTGGTAAAGTGGTGGTGGTGGTTGAGCTAAAGTTGGAAGTGGAGATGGCGGTGGTGGTAGACGTGGTGGTGGAGGTGGTAGGGTGGTGGTGAGGTGGTGGTCGTCGATGTAATGGTGGCGGTGGTGGTAAAGGTGGTGGTGGAGGTGCAGGTGAAGTGGTAGGGGTGGTGGTGGGCTGGTGGTAAAGGTGGTGATGGTAGGGGTGGTGGTGGTGTGGAGTGGTTGTGGTGGTGGGGTGGTGGTGGGGTGGTGGTGGAGGTAGATGTGGAAGGGTGGCGGTGGGGGTGGTGGTGGAGGTAGCGATGGCTGTGGTTGTTACGGTCATGGTAGAGGTGGAGGTGGTAGGAGTGATGGTGGGGTGGTGGTGAAGTGGTGGTGGGGTGGTGGAGTGGTTGTGGGGGTGGTGGTTGGGATGGTGGTAAAGTGGTGGTGGTGGTTGAGGTGGTGTTGGAAGTGGAGGTGGCGGTGGTGTGGCAGTGGTGGTAGAGGTGGTGTTGGATGTGGTAGGGTTGTGGTGGGGTGGAGGTTGTGGTGGTGGAGGTGGTGGTGGCAGTGGTGGTGGTGAAGGTGGTGGTGGAGGTGTCGGTGGAGTGGTAGAGGTGGTGGTGTGGTAGAGGTGGTGGGGTGGTGTAGGGGTGTTGGTGGATGTGGTAGGGTGGTGGTGGTGATGGTGAAGGTGGTGTGAAGGTTGTGGAGGAGTGGTGGGTGTGGTGGTGAAGTGGTGGTGATGGGTGGGTGCTGGTTCTGGTTGAGGTGAAGTGGTGGCGGTGGAAGTGGAAGTGGATGTGGTAGGGGTGGTGGATGTGGTAATGGTGGAGGTGGTGGTGGCGGTGGTAGAGGTGGAGTTGGTGGTGGATGTGGTAGGAGTAGTGGTGTGGGTGTTGGTGGTGGGGTTGTGTTGAAGTTGGTGGTTGTGTGGTGTGGTTGATGGTGAAGTGGTGGTGAGGTGGTGGTGGTGAAGGGGGTGTTTGTGGTGGAGATGGTGGTAAAGGTGGTGGAGGGAGTGGTGGAAGTGGTGGTGGAGGTGATGGTTGACGTGGTGATTTGGGTGGGAGTGATGGTGCATGTTGTGGAGGGTGGTGGAGGTTTTGGTGGGGAAATGATGCGGGACTGTGGATGTTGTGGTGGTAGTAAAAGAGGTGGTGGTAGTAGTATAAGAGGTGATGGTAGTAGATGTAGTAAAAGCAAAGGACACCCTAACCTAAAAAGGACACCCCAAACCTAACAAAGGGTAGCCCGGTCACCAGCTACTGGTCGCCAGCTCCGGATCACCGGCTACCGTTGGCCAGCTCCCGGCGCATCCCCCCGCCACATAAAAAGGACAACCCCAACCAACAAAAGGACACTCCAAACCTAACAAAGGACAGCCCGGTCACCGGCTCCCGATCGCCAGCTCCGGATCACCGGCTACCGTTTGCCAGCTCCCGGGCGCCCCCCTCCCACATAAAAAGGACTAACCCCAACCAACAAAAGGACACTCCAAACCTAACAAAGGACAGCCCGGTCACCAGCTCCCGATCGCCAGTTCCGGATCACTAGCTCACGTTTGCCAGCTCTCGGACGCAACTCCGAAAATAAAAAGGACACCCCCAACCCTACAAAGGGCACTCCAAACCTAACAAAGTATAGCCCGGTTACCAGCTCTGATTGCTAGCTCTGGGTCGCTAGCTCCAGTTTGCCAGTTCCCGGGCGCCACCCCCAGCATAAATAAAGACACTCCGATCGCCACTTCTGGGTTGCCAGCAACCCAGTTTGCCAGGTCCCGAGAAGCAGCTTCCGGTCACCACCCAACCTAAAAAAGACACCCAAACCTAACATGGATACCCCAACCTAATAAAGAATACTCCCAACCTAACAAATATACCCCCAAACTAACAAATAGGTGGTGTTGGTAGATGTGGAGTTGTTGCAGGTGTTGTAGGTAGTGGTGGATGTGGTGTTAGTGGATGTGCTGGTGTGGAAAGTAGTTGGGTGGATGTGATGATGATGGATATGGCAAAGGTGGTGGTGGAGTTGGTGGTGGATGTGGTGGTGGAGATGATGTTAGGGAAATGATGGTGGTTGTGGATGTGGTGTTGGATGTGGGGATCATGGTGGTGGAGGTGGTGGTGGTGGAAAAGGTGGTGGATGTATTGGTGTCGGTGGTTGTTACGGTGGTGGTAGAGGTAAAGGTGGACTGGTAGGGATGGTGTTGGGATGGTGGTGAAGGTGGTGTTGGAGGTGGTGGTGAAGGTGGTAGGGGTGTTGGTGGGGGTGATGGTGGGGTGGTGGTGAAGATGGTGGTAGTGAAAGTGGGATGGTGGTGAAGAAGTGGTGGTGGAGGTGAAGTCATGGTGGGGTGGTGGTGAAGGAGGATGTCGTAGGGTGGCAGTAAGGGTGGTGGTGGAGGTATCGGTGGCTGTGGTTGTTATGGTGGTGTAGAGGTGGAGGTGGTAGGAGTGATGGGGTGGTGGTTGAGGTGGTGTTGGGGTGGAGGAGGTGGTTGAGGTGGCGGTGGGGTAGCGTTGGTGGGGTAGTGGTGGTGGGGGTGGTGGTGGGGTATTGGTGATGGGGGTGGTGGTGGAGTGGTGGTGGTGGTGGATGTGGTGGTGGTACCTCCGCTCATGTATCAGTCCATGCCACTTCGCTGTCTGTGCCACTGGTTCATCCGTGCAGCACCTATTAGAATGGAAATAACAACTGATTATATGAATCAATAACTTCAATTGACTGCTCTATTCAAAAAAAATTTCTAAAATCTGTTGCCAGTTTTTGTTTTAGTTAGTTATCCCAAATTATTCCAAAAAAAATTAAATCATAACTTTCTTTAGAATCGACAAACAAAACTAAATTTGGTATCAATGAATTACATTTTTTAGATCCCATCAAATCAAACTAAATCTCAAAGCTATAACTTCATTTTGAAAATTGTACCAATTACCTACATGCCTACATACACTACAGTGCTCCCATTTAAATTTATTAACAATGTATGCTATTATTTTAATAAAGTATGACAAACAGTTTGTCTTATAATTATACTTAATTTGATTATAACCCAAGATGATTGTTTACAAAAAGAATTGACTTACCAGATAAAAACAAACTGCCATGATAACTCGACCTGACAGCTAAGAGAACCATCTGGAAGTGATGTGGGGTGGTGATGGAGGTATTGGTGGGTGGTAGGGGTGGTGGTGGTGGTGGAGGGTGGTTGTGGGCTGGTGGTGGTGGTAAAGTGGTGGTGGTGGTTGAGCTAAAGTTGGAAGTGGAGATGGCGGTGGTGGTAGAGGTGGTGCTGGAGGTGGTAGGGTGGTGGTGGGGTGGTGGTCGTCGATGTGGTGATGGCGGTGGTGGTGGAGGTATCGGTGGAGTGGTAGGGGTGGTGGTGGGCTGGTGTTAAAGGTGGTGGTGGTAGGTGTGGTGGTGGGGTGGAGATGGTTGTGGTGGTGGGGTGGTGGTGGAGGTAGATGTGATAGCGTGGCGGTGGGGCTGTTGGTGGAGGTAGCGCTGGCGTGGTTTTTAAGGGCGTGGTAGAGGTGGAGGTGGTAGGAGTGATGGTGGGGTGGTGGTAAAGGTGGTGGTGGTGAAGGTGGTGGTGGACATGGTGATTGGGGTGAAGGTGGTGGATGTGGTAGGCATGGTGGTGGGGGTGGTGGTTGACGTGGTGGTGGGGTGGTGGTGGTGGTGGTACCTCCGCTCATGTATCAGTCCATGCCGCTTCGCTGTCTGTGCCACTGGTTCATCCGTGCAGCACCTATTAGAATGGAAATAACAACTGATTATATGAATCAATAATTTCAATTGACTGCTCTATTAAAAAAAAATTTCTCAAATCTCTTGCCAGTTTTTGTTTTAGTTAGTGATCCCAAATTATTCCAAAAAAAATTAAATCATAACTTTCTTTAGAATCGACAAACAAAACTAAATTTGGTATCAATGAATTACATTTTTTAGATCCCATCAAATCAAACTAAATCTCAAAGCTATAACTTCATTTTGAAAATTGTACCAATTACCTACATGCCTACATACACTACAGTGCTCCCATTTAAATTTATTAACAATGTATGCTATTATTTTAATAAAGTATGACAAACAGTTTGTCTTATAATTATACTTAATTTGATTATAACCCAAGATGATTGTTTACAAAAAGAATTGACTTACCAGATAAACACAAACTGCCATGATAACTCGACCTGACAGCTAACAGAACCATCTGGATGTGATGTTGGGTGGTGATGGAGGTATTGGTGGGTGGTAGGGGTGGTGGTTGGGGTGGTGGTGAAGTGGTGGAGGGTGGTTGTGGGGTGGTGGTAAAGTGGTGGTGGTGGTTGAGCTAAAGTTGGAAGTGGAGATGGTGGTGGTGGTAGAGGTGGTGCTGGAGGTGGTAGGGTGGTGGTGGGGTGGTTGTCGTCGATGTGGTGGTGGAGGTGGTGGTGGAGGTATCGGTGGAGTGGTAGGGGTGGTGGTGGGCTGGTGTTAAAGGTGGTGGTGGTAGGTGTGGTGGTGGGGTGGAGATGGTTGTGGTGGTGGGGTGGTGGTGGAGGTAGATGTGGTAGGGTGGCGGTGGGGGTGGTGGTGGAGGTAGCGCTGGCGGTGGTTGTTACGGGTGTGGTAGAGGTGGTAGGAGTGATGGTGGGGTGGTGGTGAAGGTGGTGGTGGGGTGGTGGTGGACGTAGTGATTGGGGTGAAGGTGGTGGATGTGGTAGGCATGGTGGTGGGGGTGGTGGTTGACGTGGTGGTGGGGTGGTGGTGGTGGTACCTCCGCTCATGTATCAGTCCATGCCGCTTCGCTGTCTGTGCCACTGGTTCATCTGTGCAGCACCTTTTAGAATGGAAATAACAACTGATTATATGAATCAATAACTTCAATTGACTGCTCTATTCAAAAAATTTTTCTCAAATCTGTTGCCAGTTTTTGTTTTAGTTAGTGATCCCAAATTATTCCAAACAAAATTAAATCATAACTTTCTTTAGAATCGACAAACAAAACTAAATTTAATATCAATGAATTACATTTTTTAGATCCCATCAAATCAAACTAAATCTCAAAGCTATAACTTCATTTTGAAAATTGTACCAATTACCTACATGCCTACATACACTACAGTGCTCCCATTTAAATTTATTAACAATGTATGCTATTATTTTAATAGTATGACAAACAGTTTGTCTTATAATTATACTTAATTTGATTATAACCCAAGATGATTGTTTACAAAAAGAATTGACTTACCAGATAAACACAAACTGCCATGATAACTCGACCTGACAGCTAACAGAACCATCTGGATGTGATGTGGGGTGGTGATGGAGGTATTGGTGGGTGATAGGGGTGGTGGTTGGGGTGGTGGTGAAGTGGTGGAGGGTGGTTGTGGGGTGGTGGTAAAGTGGTGGTGGTGGTTGAGCTAAAGTTGGAAATGGAGATGGCGGTGGTGGTAGACGTGGTGGTGGAGGTGGTAGGGTGGTGGTGGGTGGTGGTCGTCGATGTGGTGGTGGTGGTGGAGGTGGAGTGGTAGGGGTGGTGGTGGGCTGGTGTTAAAGGTGGTGGTGGTAGGTGTGGTGGTGGGGTGGAGGTGGTTGTGGTGGTGGGGTGGTGGTGGAGGTAGATGTGGTAGGGTGGCGGTGGGGGTGGTGGTGGAGGTAGCGCTGGCGGTGGTTGTTACGGGTGTGGTAGAGGTGGAGGTGGTAGGAGTGATGGTGGGGTGGTGGTGGACGTGGTGATGGAGGTGAAGGTGGTGGATGTGGTAGGCATGGTGGTGGGGGTGGTGGTTGACGTGGTGGTGGTACCTCTGCTCATGTATCAGTCCATGCCTCTTTGCTGTCTGTGCCACTGGTTCATCCGTGCAGCACCTATTAGAATGGAAATAACATCTGATTATATGAATGTCTAATGTTCCATCCAGGTCTACAATAATGGGCACATTAAAATTGTCCCCAAGCTACCCCACAATCTTATTAAATTTTCAAAATAAACACCACGTGGATGTTTTCTCCCTGGATACCATTTTTGAGATTGTAGAAAGTTGCTCCTGTCCACCTTAGCAAATCATTTTTATATCTTTAGGGGCGAGGTACACCCAGAACATAGGTCGACTACTAAAAAATTCACCAAAAAAAATTTTTGAAGTTACAAGAGTCAAATTTGCACTGAAGCTAGAGGAATAGTCATTCTACCATAATAACACAAACAATAACCATTAAAAAGTAATACATAATAGTTTGCTTATATTGGAAAAAAAAAAAAGAAAAATGGGATGTTGAAAATTGGAATGTCAGACTAAAAAAATTAGATAGAATGTTTTAAGCTCAAATTTGTTATACTTTTTTAACCATATAGAAATATGGGTTAGCTATGGCGTGAACTAAGAAAAATGTGAAAAATTTTTAATACTTTTGGTATCACAGGATCCCAAAGTAACCTAATTTTGAAATTTTAAAATCAAATTTTGATAAATTGTAAAATGTGTACTTATTAATATATTGTAATATGCTTAGTTGCTGCCATAGACAATTATATTATATAGCATCATGCAAAATTTCAAACAAATTGGTTGACAGTTAAAAAAGTTATTTTTTATGTGAACTAAATGTCGAAATTTTGCGAATGAACACGCATTAATTTTGTTCATAAAGTAAATGAATTCTTTAATTTTAATGACCCCCTGAAAGATAAGGATATCATTAAGCTTCAACTTTTGACTCTTATAACCCTAATTTAAGCCTTCTTCTGGTTCTTTTAGCTTCTAAGGAATTAGTTATTTGTTTTTGTGCTTTCGATCCGCATAGCGCCCATCGTAATAAAATAATTGAATGTAAACAGACCAAAGGAAACCTGTAAAATTCTTAGAGGAGCCTCCTATTTTTTTGATCCATCATTTAAAAGAAGGGTTGCTAACGCAACATCAATGTTGACAGCTCTTAAACCCTTATATTTGTTCTTAGGGCACATTTTCAATATAGTACTATTTATCGATTCGTTCATATTTTGATTATAACTATCTAGATATTTACTAAATATACTTGGATGTGAAAGGTATACAAAATTGGCCTAATTTAAATATATATTATATAGGCTAATATAGGCCTATATTAACTAATATAAATATATTAGTTGGAATAAAAGGCTATTTATCCCACTCCCAATTATTTAATAGTATTATTGCTATTATAATACTAATACTTTTACTAGGTCTATCTAAGTCAAGATGAGGAAGTGCTTATCAATCCTGCCTAAGTGTAAGTCAAAGTCCATGGCAACCAACCTCAAAATTAAAATCACTGATATTTCATGAACCAATAATATTTAAATATGTTTAAAACATTTTTTATTTATTTAAAATCATTTATTATTAGTTATATTTCCCATTTAATTCTAGATAAACAATGTAATGAATTTTATTAACTACCCCACAGCTGCTATCGTTAATTGGTAATAAGCAGACAAGCACAGTGGCCATGATGACTTATTACATAGCCCAAAAAAAATGAACTCCTTAAACTTTCGTTTTTGAAGCCTACCTATGGTCTACACTCTCATGAATTTTGGATATGTTGTAAATGAACCTATAAACTAAATGAGCGGGGTATTTTTATTACGGAGCGCATTTTTAAAAAAAAAGTTATTGATCAGTGAAGTTTACCTATTTTGGTAAATTCGTATAGATCGTACCGCGTTTTTTTAACATGGCCGCCAACTTGACGTAAAATTCAGAATAAAACGTTTAAAAATAACGAAAAAACTTCCTAAATGTATCCCTCACCCTAACCTGAACCCTAAATCTATCCCTCACCCTAACCTGAACCCTAAATCTATCCTTAAACCTAACCTAATGAAATAAGGTACCACATATATGAATTAGCCACGATACCCGTTTTTCGGGTATTTCCGGGCGATACCAAAGTGCCTACTTGGGTATTTTAATTTTAGTCAAGCGTAATTCATCTTAAACGATTGAATAGATTGTTTTGATTATTTTATTTCCATTTAAAATATCCACATTGGGTCCAATATTAGGCTTAGTATATCTATTTTCATGAAACGTTGGTTTCTTTGAATATTTGCTATCACTAGGCATTGTATAAACAAATTATAAACAAATATTAAGACAATTGGCTAATTTGTAGTTGTGTATCCGCGACGTCATTTGCGTGGATTCACTCCCCTTATTTTTTTTATTAGAGTTACATTTTCATTAATATGACGGTGGCAAATATTTATTGGTTAATTAATTATACTTTTTAAAATTTCATTGGTTGGCCTATTAAATATGTTAATGAGCTCCGCCATTTTATGAGATGTCTTTAGAAGTTGACCAGATTATGTTTCATTAATTTTTGGATATTCTTTTCGTTGGAACCATGAAAATGTAATTTGGGTTTTCATTACTTCTTTATTTTATAATTAACTAGCCTATATACCCGGCGTGGCCCGGGATTGCATTAGGACCCCAAATACGGTGGCCTACAGATCCCGTTAGGATACTGTTCTCTTTGGGATCCCGTTTCATCTAGGGACCCTCCTTTCCAATGTTATCCCATTTCCTGATTTGGTCGTGACATAGATTTAGCTTTTTAAAGATATTGAACTTTCTGGAAAATTCTAGATTGGATATTCTTAGTTTTAAATACACCGATATCTAAAAACGGACAATGCAGTGTATTGCTACCACATTATGCCTATATCCATCAATTCACAAAAATCTTAAGTGTTATCTAAGCCTATTGACCTATAGAACTTTCTGGAAAATTCTAGATTAAATGTATTATCCTCCCCGAACTGTGTAAAAACAGTCTTTTATTAGTAATAATTATTCTTCGAATACGAAAAATTATATGACTAAATGAATTTCTATAACTATAGTACATTTAAGTTAAAAGAGGGGCCCCGGGGGCCCATTCCATAATTGTACCGAATTAGTTTTGCCTGAGATGGGGCCCTATAATAATCATTCAGGTAAGTTATGAAGTTACAATTTTAAATTTGTCCCATTAAAATCTATTGAATAATGCCATAGATATAGCGTTTTAAAATTATCGAACTTTCTGGAAAATTCTAGATTGGATATTATTAGTTTTACATTCACCGTTATTTCCATATGGACTAAGAAGTGTATTGCAACAAAGCTAAGCCTATATCCATCAATTCACATAGAACCTATAGTGTTGTCTAAGCCTATTAATATTGATATAGCTTATATAAGGAAAAATGAAACGGGGCCCCCGGCCCCAGAGGAATGGATATTATGAGTTCAGTACCCTTTTGTATTTGAGTATGGATAATCAAGTGTATGTGTACTAAGTTTGGTCAAGATCCATCCATTCATATAAGAGTATTAAGCTTATCGCTATTTATATAGCTCATATAAGGAAAAATTAAATCAGGCCCCCGGCCCCAGGAGAATGGATATTATGAGTTCAGTACCCTTTGGTATTTGAATATGGATAATCAAGTGTGTGTGTACTAAGTTTGATCGATATCCATCCATTCACGTAGGAGTATTTGTTTGAACATTTTTTATATAGCTCATATAAGAAAAAAACGAATTCGGGGCCCCCGGCCCCACACGAAATGTTCTTAAAAGTTCTCAACCCCTTAAGAGTTCCTTCTGGATAATGATGGATATATGTGCCAAGTTTTGTCAAGATCCATCAATCCGTGTAAAAGCCTTTGTGGAACAGACAAACCCACAAACAAACAAACAGATTTTCACTTTTATATATATATATATATATATGATTTTAGTTACTTTTCTTTGTTTTTTTTAAATTTTCCTACTTTTCAGGGTCAAAACCCAGGGCCACGTTAGGCTAAGGAGAGTGTCAAAACGCTGGTTCCGATAGGGTCAAAACCCTGTTAGGGAGAGGGTCAAAACCCTGTCAGGGAGAGGGTCAAAACCCTGTTGGGGAGAGGGTCAAAACACTGTTAGGGAGAGGGTCAAAACCATGTTAGGGAGGAATTTAGGGTTCAGGTTAGGGTGAGGGATAGATTTAGATCATTTTTAAAAACTTTTTATTCGTAATTTTAGCAAAAACATGAGTTATTTTATTTTTCCACGGCCGCCATCTTGGTTGTCCCGACCCGTGAACACGTAAAAGTTCGCGGGTCGGGGCAACCAAGATGGCGGCCATGGTAAAAGACGCGGACACATCTCTTTAAATTTACCAGACAATTATAATGTTCACAAAATTGTTTTGTTTTTTTCTATGAAAGCCGCCATATTTAAAAGGACTGATCATTGTATTAAACAATTATGGGGGAGGTCATCATTGTTTTAAAATAATTAATTCAGAAAAAGTATAGTGATTTTTATTGTTTGGGGGTAATTTCTGATGCTACCCCTTCTAATAAAAAATTCATATCTCAAGAACTATTTAACATAAATTAAAAATAATTACACAAATTGTGCAGGATTGAATACACTTTAATTTGATATCAATTATCAATGATTATTGCTAAATCGAAAATTAGCCTTTTTCCTTTTTTCTCGGTGTACCTCCCCCCTTAAGTGATCTTGTTATTTATAGATTGATAATATATATTTAATTTAGTATGTATTTATATTTTGAAATACTTCACACACAAAAAAATACTTTGTTTTATTTTAAGACCCATGACTTCCTTAGTGTCAATCATATTTGCAAGTTGTAGGCTAAAGCTGCACTTAGCAAAAAGAATAAAGAATTGAAAGAATACCAAGCCTCTATTATAATATATTGTACATATTGTCCACTTTTCATCAGATTTTGGTTTTGTTCTGGGAGATATCAAATAAATTAAATATTCTAAGGACTACCCGTTAATAGGCTACTTATTTTAGTACATCTTTTCAATACAAACAATCAAATATAGCCTACATGACCCTATATTTTGGATAATATCTTTCATGTTGATCATGTTGTGTTCATAGTCAAATATGGAAATTTGACGGTCATTTTGAGCGAAAGTCATTAAAAGACGTCATTTTGATAATTTTATGTCAATTACGGATATATATGGTTTGTAATGGTTATCTTCATTAATTCCTTAAATAACTTCAATTGACTGCTCTATTAAAAAAATCTTTCTTAAATCTGTTCCCAGGTTTTGATTTAGTTAGTTATCCCAAATAATTCAAAATAATAAAATCATAACTTTCTTTGGAATCGACCAACAAACATAAATTTGGTATCAATGAATTACATTTTTTAGATCCCATCGAATCAAACAAAATCTAAAAGTTATAATTTCATTTTGAAAATTGTACCAATTACCTACATGCCTACATACACTACAGTGCTCCCATTTAAATGTATTACAATGTATGCTATTATTTTAATAAAGTATGACAAACAGTTTGTCTTTTAATCATACTTAATTTGATTATAACCCAAGATGATTATTTACAAAAAAAATTGACTTACCAGATAAACACAAACTGCCATGATAACTCGACCCGACAGCTTTGAGAACCATCTCGATGTGACAACTATTAACACACCTTTAATCCACACCTAGGCTGTAAGCCGGGATTAAGAGGGGGGTGTTGGGGTACAACTCTTGGCTAACACACAACTCAGGCATGTTAATGTTTACGTTATCAGTGCAAACAATACAACGACATTAGCCCCCCCCCCCCCAAAAAAAGGGTTGGGGGGGGGGGGGTAAATGGAAGGACACGTTTCCTTTGATTTAAATAAATGTAGCGTCTATTTTGTGAATCGTTATTGCACGGGGAGAGGGGTGGAGGGTGGGGGCACTTATTTTCTTTCCAATTCAGTACTTAATATGGATTATTTTGTATGTGCATTAGGTTGACATTGTATTTTTAGCCAATTTAAGGGTAGCACAGTCAATGACCGCCATGCTCTTATAAACTGTAGCTACCCACTGATCATAAGCTGTGTTTGCTACCCCACTGATCATAAGCTGTGTTTGCTACCCCACTGATCATATATTTGGGGGGGGGGTGGTGGGAGAACTAATTTTTGGAAGCCCACTCTGTAAGAGCTAACATAATAAGTTTTGTTTTATAAAAAGCTTCTTCTGATAACGTATAACTAATTTCATATTTTCATCTCCAGGCTATCTCTCTTACAGTTTCTTTTATCTTTCAGTGGTCTATCTTACAGTTACTTTCATCTCTCTCTCAGTTACCTTCATCTCTCTTACAGTTACTTTCATCTTTCAATCATCTCTCTTACAGTTACTTTCATCTCTCTTACAGTTACTTTCATTTCTCCTACAGTCATAGATTAATCATGTGAACTCTGTCTCCTGTTGTTGTTGTTTTCATCATCATCTGTGTGGGTGTCTGGGGCGGCAAGGCCAAGCAGGACTTCCGTGACCCTTACTTCGGCTACTCATTCTGTCTCAGCGTGGCCAGTCTCTTCCTATCGCCGTCGGCAGCGTGGTGGTGTTGGCGCAAGGCAGACGATCCGTGCCCATGGGATAGAAGAACAGGACTCGGTGATCAAGTGCACAGGATAGGAGAGGGTGTGCAAGCAAGGGGGCTCCTACAACACTTGTGTTGTACCCATGGGATAGAAGAACATGACTCGGTGATCAAGTGTACAGGATAGGAGATGATGAGCAGGCAAAAAAAAAAGGGGGGGGGGGGCTCCTAAAACACTCGTGTTTATTGAAAGGCATTTTTTTCCTTCTGCATTTTTATGCCACAAGTGCATATCTATGATTGTATAATATTGTACAGCCCAGAATTGTTCTAGAAAGAGGCAAACACTTGAGGGTTCTCACTCTAAACCGCCCTCCTTCAATCACGTTTCTTGTTTACCTTACTTCAAGTATCATTTGAGACTATCTCCTACCCCCTACTTTCTCTTTTTCTACCCCCTCCCTTCCTCTCTCCATCTCTATTCCCCTTTCTCTTTCTCTCCATTTTCTCCACGCTTCCCTTCTATCCCTCCCCCTCTCTTCCCCCCTCTCTCGTTCACTCTCTCCCCCACCCTATAAATGCCGTTTTATTAACCAAATTGAATTTTCGTCAGTGATAGCGGTTGGATTAGACGTAGGTGAAAGAGTCTAAGACTAAAGAAGTTTGGTCGATGAGCGTTATGTCCACAGTGTTGTAAATTTCGTTAAGATGTTCAATGTAGCCAGGCAACTCTCACCCACGCCCTCTTTCTCTCCCCTTCCTCCACCCTCTGCTATCCCTCTCCTTCTATCGCCGTCTGCTTAATTTTGGCCACAACGGTCTGATTAATTTTTTTTTACTCCAACCGTCTGACTTAATGAATGATGATTTTTTAAAAAAAATAAATAAACTAAACGTGGGAGATGAGGGCGGGGATGTGACGTAATCACTTTAAACAATGACGTAATAGATTTTAAAAAAACACTGTAAAAAACATAAACACAGAATAAACACGCTGACCTATACATGATTATAAGTTATCATGGTTAAATTTAATCATTTACACCTAGAATTAGCGCGAGGCCTATGAAAGTGCGGGGCCCACTGCGGCCGCATAGGTTGCAGTGCATGGCCTAAGACCGGCCCTGGCGTTTGGGAGTCAACTGGTGCATAAGTCTACCTTTTTTGATAAGGAGTTATTTTTATAAATATTTATTATTATTCTTTTATACATTTTTTCGGTAGCCGCAGGCCAAAAAAAGGGGGTGGGTGGGTCGGGGTAGTTCAAATGTCATTATAGATGGGAAATTTGTTATTAAAAACATTATTATATTCTTTTAACTGTCTCCGCACCCACGACGATGATTGCCGACGTCCGACTTAATGCAATGAGATCTGGAAGGTTTCTACTTGTATTGTAAGCCCCCCTCCCCCACCTCCTGTTCAACTTTGACTCTCTCATTGCATTGCATGAACTATAATGTGACTGCTTCGAGGCTGTACATTTTTACTTTAATTTAAAAAATGTTGAGATGCACATCACGTGATGCACATCACGTGATTTTCGTTCTATAATGGCTTAGATTGTTTGTTTTTTGTTGTTGTTTTTTCTTTTGGATTATGCAATGCCGAAGTAGTCGTTTCTTGGGAAAGTCTTAGGTCGTTATATTTGTAAGGTGTTATTGAAATCTCCATGCATGAATAACTGTAACGAAACATTTTATCAATAAAATGCGTAATAAGGTGCCTTTCATGGTGTTATCAACATCAATCAACGGTGCCTTTCATGATGTTATCAACATCAATCAACGGTGCCTTTCATGGTGTTATCAACATCAATCAACGGTGCCTTTCATGGTGTTATCAACATCAATCAACGGTGCCTTTCATGGTGTTATCAACATCAATCAACGGTGCCTTTCATGGTGTTATCAACATCAATCAACGGTGCCTTTCATGGTGTTATCAACATCAATCAACGGTGCCTTTCATGGTGTTATCAACATCAATCAACGGTGCCTTTCATGGTGTTATCAACATCAATCAACGGTGCCTTTCATGGTGTTATCAACATCAATCAACGGTGCCTTTCATGGTGTTATCAACATCAATCAACGGTGCCTTTCAATCAACTTTTAAAATTGAACAAGCCCTTAAAACAAAGTTTTTCTAATTAATAATTGATTAAATGAAATATTGAG
The DNA here is from genome assembly GCA_964017045.1 of Omphiscola glabra. Lineage (NCBI taxonomy): Eukaryota > Metazoa > Mollusca > Gastropoda > Lymnaeidae > Omphiscola > Omphiscola glabra. Next base: position 13,568,479 of record OZ024803.1, on the reverse strand, counting down.
CAACGTGGGGTGGGGGCACTTTATAAGAATTCCAAGTAGTGCTCCCCGCCGCCCATCCCCAAGGCTTGCAACCGCAAATTTTTTTGTTCACGCCTCTACACTATAATAATATTTGTAATGACCCTCCCACTTTCACACTGTAGATTTATTTCACCAGCTGTATCAGAAAAAAACAAGAAGAACATTTTACGGACCAAATCAACTTGGGATATTTAAACACAAAAAAAAAAAAAAAAAAAAAAAAAAAAAAAAAAAAAAAAAAAAAAAAAAAAAAAAAAAAAAAAGGGAATGTCATTATATAGCACAGTTATCGGAAAATGTATTTCGTGAAATCAGTGTTATATTTCCTTCATCTTCCCATTGAAAAGCAGGAAAAACTGATTTTTGGGGATGGTGGGTGGTGACTGAAAATTTGATAGAATCTGTTGTCATCGGCAACGAGTCTCCGTGCCAAGTTTCAGCTCAATCCGACAGGTTAATTAGCTGTCCAAAGATTTGGCCAGCCATGAAGAAAAGAGAAGTTAACATTAAGAATTTTAAAAAAAAAAACGTTAGTTAAGATTCGGGGTAGGATATTAAACTGTTATAATGTGGTACACTAGATACAAATCGTGAAGTATCAATTATTTACTAAATAAAGCCAGATGAAAAATAACATACACACTGTGTACACACACATGTAGTTTTCCATTGTAATGATTTTACGCTTGTTGTTCTGGTGCAGACAATTAATGACAATTCGTGACTGTGCGCCAAAATGCACTGGTGTTAAGCGCCGGGGAGACGCATCAGTCTAGGCGCCATCTTATTATTTTTTGTTTATAAACCATCAGATGATCTCCATCATCTCTTCTGCATCTTCGTTAGGCACATACCATCAAGCCATCCGCCATGTCCAATACGGCCATTGTCACGGGGTGGTTGTCCACGCTGCGGCCGGCGAGGGCGAAGGTGTCCGGAAACCGCAGGTCAACATCGACATCGTGAGTGACGTGATCTGACCCTGGTATTGGGTGATGAAACGGAGGCTCGAGCACGCCGCGAACTTCTTGGGAACTAGGTTCTCGTTCCGTGTGCGGTGGGAACCGTTTCTCCTTCACCCGCTCTGCCCGCGAGACGGCCTCCCCGTAGAGTTGGCAGTTGGGACATAGTCCCTGGGTGCCAGAAAAAAAAAGGGGGGGGGGGATGGGTTTAGATGGTATTAATTGGTTAAAAATAATGGGTTTCAGAGATGGAGGGGGGGGCGTAAAAATGAATCTTGTCCCTTGACGCCAAACTCTGTAGACACGCCCCTGCTAGTGTCATCGAAATAAGGCGGATGGGGTGGTCCACCCAGGTGTCACTTTTTCTTTATTTGCAGATGTGGCATTTTTGGACAACTGCAGAGTTTGTATCGTGAAAGGAGGACGGAAAATATTTGGCCGCTCATGGCAGCACTAATAGTAGCTGAGATACTAGGCAGTGTATATATCGATACTTAAATTAGCGATCAATTTCATCGAGTAGGGCTGAAATCGTGGGCACCGATAAATCTTGATTGGTTGAGGGGTTTGGGGAGCCTGCTCCCCAGAAAATTTTTGATTATTTCAAAATCAGGAGGTGTATTTTTGAGTATACTTGAATTCGATGTTACTATTATACCTTTTGAACAGAAGAACATTTTAAAGTTTTTTGGGAGACATTAGCCCAGTGCCATATCTAAAATGAATTCACTCCATTTTTTTCTTGCCTCAGAGTAATCATTAGGCACAAGCTTATAATCAACCCCATACTGTACCATTGATCAGCGTGAGGAAGGGGTGCATAATTTAGGACGCTAAAGACAGTCGTACCATTGATCAGCGTGAGGAAAGGGTGCATAATTTAGGACGCTAAAGACAGTCGTACAAACTCAAATTGTAGTGATGTATTATTTTGGCGCATACTTGAATTTGTTGTTTCTTTCAGACAATTTTGAGGTGGCATTTCAAATATTCGGTTGGAAAGTACCATAATTATCCCTAATAATGACCAAAGACATCTTAAATTTCGCAACAGCAGGACGTAAACTATATTCATTCTAGTTGTGTCACCCTTGAGGGTACGCTTTTGCCCTAGATTATTCTCCCCTCTTAAATCATTATAGTCCCCAGAAAATGTTTGATTGTTTCAAAATACAAGAATGCATTTTATCACATATCTGTATTATATATATCGTGTAATATTCTACACTTAATTGGAGAACAACGGAAGTGATCCTAGTTAAAAAATGTAGGTGTCACTTAACTTTAACTTTCAGCCTGATTTTGGTGCTGGGAGCTATATTTTTTTCGTTCCATATTTTCTTGAGCCTCTTTAGTGCTGTTGTGGTCTGCGCAATCCTGGCCATCAATTCGGGCTTGGAGCCTTCTTCCGAGACTATTGCTCCGAGGTACTTGAAGCTGCCAACTGTCTCTAATCTTTCCTCACAGACCTTAATTTCAGTGGTGATGCCAGTGATGCTATTTGTCATCATTTTTGTCTTTCCTGCACTGATTTGCATGCCAAAGGACGATGAAGTCTTGACGAGACGCTTTACCAGGTTGGCTAGCTCTTCTTCGCTTCCAGCCAGTTCATCTATGTCATCCGCAAAGCGTAGGTTGGTGATTGTTCTGCCACCAATGCTGACTGTCCCTACATGCGTTTCCAGTGCATCTGACATTATTCTCTCTAAGGAGATGTTGAACAGGGTGGGGGAGAGCAAGCAGCCTTGTCGTACTCCAACCGTGGTCTTGAACCATTCTCCGATGTTATTGTTGAAGAAGACTGCGCTGGTGGCCTTATCATAGAGACTGCTTATCATTCTGGTTAAATTTGTGTTGATGTTGTAGTGTCTCATGGTGGCCCATAAAGCAGCATGCCAAACCCTGTCGAATGCCTTCTTGAAATCCACAAAGACGTGGTATAGGTTTTGTTTGTGTTAAAATTTATATTGTTTTAAAAGTTAAAACAATAATTTTGGTAGACTTTTTCTTTTTTAATTATTCAAATTATTAGGTTTAGAGTTTAAAGTGTAGGCTGCAATCAGTGAATGTTTATTTACAAATAATAAGTAATATTTATAAATTAATTTAGTTATTAATTATTTTTTTAATTTGAGTAGGCCCTATTGTAACATAGTACACAAAGATTTAAGCAATAATCTAATTATAAAACATTTTATGATTTAGCCTCCTCTAGTTTTTTTGTGTTTTTTTTTTAATATCTTGGCCAATTCAAGGCAATATGCTTAATTTTTTATTTTGAGAAGATTATTGTTTAGAAATTCCTATAATCTATTATAGGCCTACTTACAAAAGTGTTTTCCAGGGTGTGAAGATTATGTTGGGCTAGTGGGAGGACAGGATCTGAAATGGAATGTATTAAATTAATAAACAGTATTACTCTTTACAAAAATAAAAGTGGCGCGGAAGGAGGGGTGACAATGTTAAACAGGCACTTTTGAAAACCAAACCAGTGTCAAGTATTTCAATTCACTTGAGGCCTAAACAGAGATATAGAAATTCAATCTTTCAGACACTAGAATTGTGACCTTTTTCTTAGCTTGTGCACCGGGAAAGTGTGTGTGTGTGGGGGGGCCACACAGTGGAGTATTATATGTTTTTGATACTTGGTTAGTCCTTGTCTTAGCCATTTCTCAATGTTTGCTGTGTACACATCAAACAATAAGTTAATATAATATATACAGCAGACCAAAAATGTAGTAATCCCAAAATTGTGAAACCTACGACAGCAGACTGCCCCTCCCAACACTGGTGGAGCATGGGATGGGTTGGGATCGTTCATTTTATGTGCATTTATCGCATCTTCCCTAGTAAGAAAAATAAAGTGATTTCTTTACAAGCAAAGTTTCTGGCATTCGCTCTGAGCTTGATCGTCTTGACCCGCCGTCCCTAGATTTGCCTTCTTTTTCTTGTGTTAGTTCACATTTCGATGTTTTTAAACATGTTTCAGAACAAGAGATCAAAAGTATTATTCTAACCCCTTGTTGGTTGAGTCATTAGATCATTTGCTCCCACCGATAACCCACATAATTAATGAAAGATTGTCTTCTGGCACTGTTTCCCTTCTTTGTAAGTCAGCTGTCATCAAACCATTGCTTAAGAAGCTTGGGCTAAGCGATAGAACGCAGGCAGTCTCAGTTGATGGCTGTCTCTCCGGCAGTGCTGATTTTGTGTACAGAGTGCCACAGGGGTCCGTTTTGGGCCCGGTCTATTCACAATGTATACCAGGCCACTGCTCCTCTTGCTTGGGAGGCATGCTCTTGAGAGCCAGTCATTCACATACGCAACTATACAAGCATACCCATCCCTCTCTTGTCGATTCCACTGTCAAGACTTTGCGGGAGTGCATTGGTCTTGGTGATGTCAAGTCATGAATGACACTCAGCAAGTTGAAGCTTCATGATGACAAAAAGGAAGCACTTCTCATTCACAAATCATCCTCTGCCTCAATTCTCCCCACCTAATTTCAAGTAGGTAACTCAGACATACAGTTTACATCCTCGGCTAGGAATCTTGGTATATTCTTTCTAACTACATGTCTTTCGATATACACATCTCTCGCATGTGTCGTTCTGCATACACCGCTATCCGTCAAATCAGCTCCATCCGCTACTACCTCACAGTTAGCGCAACAAAAACCCTAGTATGTGCTCTTGTTCTCTCGTCTTGACTGTTGTAACTCTCTTCTGTCAGGTTCACCAAAAATTTAAAAGAAAAACTACAAAAGTTTCAAAACTCAGCTGCTAGGCTAGTTCCTATGGCAAAAAAACGTGATCACGTCACTCCAGTCACTTCATTTGCCCCCTAAAATACAAGCTGTCTGTTCTCTGTCACAACTTTTTCTCGGATTCTTGACCTTCCTATCTAACCGAACTTCTTTCTGTCTATTCACCCCTTTGACAGCTTCGCTCCTCCAAAGATACCATTATTCTGTCCATTCCCAAGACACACGCTAAAACATATGGTGAACGATCTTTCTCTTTCTGCACCCCCAAACAATGGAATTTTCTCCCACTACACATACACAATATACCAACCACCCAGGCCTTCACAAGTGCACTCATAACACATCTCTTTAAACTCTACTACCCCGATTGATTCCCCCCTCTGACAGATAAACGATGCTGCTGGCTGCCGTCCATGTAAAAGTTCTGGAGTGTGTGGGGTGAATATACAACTGTTTTTGTTTTGTTGTTATACAGCTGTTTTTATTAAATAAATGTATGTTATTTTTTTTTGTTTATATCACAATTATGTTTGCTAATATTTTTATGTACAGCGCTGTGAGCCCAGCCCTAGGCTGGGGTACCGCGCTATAAATATAAGACCACTAATAATAATGTTGGGAAAAAAGCATAACTGGAGAGAGAAAAAATCAAAGGTGACTTGGGAACTAATTTTTCAGCCAACTTTTACTTTAATTAAATGATTCATTTATTTCAGCAAAGTAAAAACTGGGACAGATTTATTGACTGAGATCCAGTTGTGTAACAAGCATATTCAAACATATTTTTTATTATTAGAGTAAATAAATGGGACATCTGAAATGGCAAGACTGATAATTTCACTTCAGTTTTACATTTGCTTTCCAATGTTGTTCATTTTCCCGATTTGGTACTCAAATATTTCAGATGTACTTCAGATAAATTTGTATTACTTAAAAAAACTCTGTACATTTGGCAATAAAAAGCAATACTTTTAAAAAATAACCTTTAAAAGTTGCTTTATTCTTGAATAAAATAGCATATACTTATATGAACTTGTAATAAATACATTTTTGATAAATACAGTAACATGGAAGAATTGAATGAAAGACTGGACATAATTCCATGTATAAGCTTGCTAAGGGTAAAGGCAGAAAAATAGTAAAATTTAACAAACAACCTACAAATCTTTCTTTGGACCAAAACAATGGTGGCCATGGCTTACTGATGAACTAATAATTAATTTACACTATTATTTATAATTGAACAAACCATTAAAAATATTTTTACAAATTCTAATGTAAAAATAGTCATTAAAAAGGGAAAAATGAATTTAAAAAATTAAACAAATAAAATCAAGTAGAACTTTCATATTCATAAAATCTCATCCACTTTTTAAAAAAAAAAAGATGTCATGCATACACACAGGGCCGACCCTAACAATTGAGGGGCCCTATGCGAAACAGATTGCGCGGGGCCCAGTCTGGGTAGGAATAAGGATAATAAGTGAAAATTAAGATTTTGTATTAGAAAATAAATTCGGGCAGGGCCTATGAAGGGGCGGGGTCTATGAAAGTGCGGGGCCCACTTTAGCCGCATAGGTTGCAGTGGCCTAATGCCGGCCTTGCATACACAGTGGTTTTCAAGCATAAGAAAGAATTTGATGGGTTTTTCAAGCCATTCTAATTTACATTTTGAGAACATCTGGGGTAGAGTACCGGTATAAATAATTAAAATATTGTTTTTTGAATTCACCACCTTGAGTACAATATTATTACTTGTATAAAAACTAAAGACAGCAAAATTTCCGTATTAAGCATTCACACAAATAAATATAACAGAATTACATTATTGCAAAAGTAACCATTTTAATTACAATTATTGTTCTAAAACCATTTTAGTAACTTTAATTAATAAGGAGCAGTACTTTCTATGTTATTTTCAGTTAGACCTGCGCTGTAACTGATAAGTGGGCATAATATCATAAAGAGCGAATAAATCTGATTTTAAAAATTAATAACAGTATAAAGATGATTTTTTTTTATGTTACAGGGTTAACACGAAATGAGGTAAATGACAGAATGATTCTAAACTTAAACTAAATGGAAAAATAAATGCTTGGAAAGATTTAACAATAATTAAAATAAAAGTTTTTAAAAAATCATGTTTCCACCAAACATACTTCAATATGAATACTTATTTAAAATAATAGTTAATTTTCAATAAAACAATCTTCTCATTGATAGACTATTCAAAAATAATGTTAGGGTATCATAGAATTATTTCACAGGTGTGTGGCTCTCATGTGGTTGTTTTTTTCTTTTATTAAATGGAATTGGTGTGCCTCCTGGGCTCCTGTCAAGTCTTGTTCTCTTCAGAAACCTTTTAACATCAAACACTTCTCCGGGACCACATTCTATGTTTTCGTTTTGGGGTGAACTGTTTTTGCTGCTGAAGGTGGATGTTTTTCTGAGTGACACTGCCTGTAAAGTTCCAAGCGTGATGGCTGGTTGTCCACAGACTGCTGCGATCTAAAATGGTAAGAAGAAATATTTTATTTCATTTTTTACCTTAAGTGAAGTAAATCCTTAGATTAAAATGAGCTAAATAATGCTGTCTTTTTCTTTGTTAATGTACCAAATGTTTCAAATACCTAGGAACAATTGTTTCGGAAGAAGGCTCCAAGCCCGAATTGATGGCCAGGATTGTGCAGACCACAATAGCACTAAAGAAACTCAAGAAAATATGGAACGACAAAAATATAGCCCCCAGCACCAAAATCAGGCTGATGAGCTCACTAGTCCTCTCCATTTTCTTGTATGCCTGTGAGTCCTGGACATTAACAGCAGAACTCGAAAGGAAAATAAAGGCGATGGAGATGAGATGTTTCAGAAGCATTCTTGGCATCTGCTATAGAGACCATATCACCAATGAACAAGTGAAAGAAAGGATTCGTCAAGCAACTGGGCAGTACGATGACATCCTGGCGTCTGTAAAAAAGCGCAAACTTGAATGGCTTGGCCACGTAACAAGAAAACAAGGGCTCGCCAAAGAAATCACGCAGGGCATAACTAGAGGAGGGAGAAGAAAAGGAAGACAGAGAAAAAGATGGGAAGATAACATCCAAGAGTGGACGGGATTAAAACTAGGCGATGCTGTGCGTAGTGCAGAAGACCGAGAGGAATGGAGAAGGATAGTTTTCATGTCATCTGTGGCGCCCCAACAGTCCAAGGACTATGGGACATAATGATGATGAATGTACAAAAATCTTACAGCTTTGAATTTAAAAAATCCCTCTTCCTCAAAAGAAGTGGTTACACTATAAAAAACTATTGTTAAATCTCTTTATTATCAATCACTATAAGCATATTTATTTTAATACCTTCTCTTATTGTCTACATGCCTTTCAATAACATCGCACAAGAGACAAGAATTTGATAAATTTGAAAATTAATAGTACCACAGGCGGACTCTCATCAACATTGAACTGAGAATGGGATCTGAGGACTCTATCCTGGGGTTTCTTCAGTTTTACATTTTTCAGAGCTTCAGCAGTGATCTCGGGCACAACAGGATGACCACCAGACTGTAGAAATAATTATACGTTATAGAGCAAAACACGCTAAGAAATTTTAACTAACATTTGCTCACAAAACAAACACGAGGCTGCTTGCCTAAAGCTTTAATTTGCATAATATTACTTAAGGTTGGGAAGTCACTGTATACTGAATCAAATATTTATTTTCTGTAAAAAATTGAATAAGACTTGCTCAAAACATTTGAGAAATTACATTTTATAAAATTGATATTAACTTATAAAAGAAAAGAAGCGTATACTGAACTTTGTACAAAAGAAATTTGTTTGAATGAAAATTGTTCAAAAAATCTGACAAACAAAATTAAATATTAAACTTCGTAAATTTTTTAAAGACCTGATTTAGAATTAAAACAAAGTACAGAAGGAGTCATATTGTTTACATGTCTAACTTGAAAGCCTGGTTAAAAAAAGAGGAAAAAATCAAACCTTTCTTTTCTTTACTGTTTTCTTTTTGGCACTTGAGTTTAGTTTTAATGCCCCTGCTAATGCTAAAGGTGCAGGAGGGAGTGGGGGTGGTGGAGGAGGAGGAGGAGGAGGCGGTGGTGGTGGTGGGGGAGGGACAGGAAGGAGCCTGCTAGACACCGCAGTAGAGGAGGTCAAAAGATCTGGTAGAGCTGATACTGGAGACAGTGGAATTGAACAAGTCTGAGTTGACACTTCCGTTGTCAAGTTATTTCTATGAGTAGAGAGAAAATGTAATTATTTTTTGCATTAGTTTTATTTTTTGAATTTAAATATTCACAGAAGTTTATTATGTTGTTATTAAAGTTATAACAAAATATATAGAACAAGGTAGGGGAAAACCTGAAAAAAAGGACGCCACAGAACAACAAATGTGTTTCCAAGAAGCCTTCTTCAGAGAACAGTTAAAAACGAAGAGTAAAAAAAAATTAAATTAAAAACTTAGCTGAAAAGTTATATGACAACAGCAAGAGAAATAAAAAAAAAAATTACAAAGTTACATGTTGCTTCTTGTAAAATGTGAATCAAATTTTTCGAATCAAACCAAAATCCAGTTTACTTTTCTTTGTTGTTTGAATATCCTTAAGTTTTAGCTCAGCATTTAAATATAATTGAAGGCTTTAAAAGTCCTACTTTTCAAACTGGTTATTATTTATTCTTGTTTTATTGAATTGGTCCACACTGCTCCCGTTGACAATAACACAGTGAAAGCTGGGTTCTCTGCACTGCATACAAATGTGATCTTCAATGTTGGTTCTATTTTCTTTTGGAATATTAAGGGAGTCAGCATAATCCTGAGAAAACAATAAGAACTGGGTCAAAGAATGTTCTAAATTGAATAACTTCAAATGAATCATCAAAGTCATAAGCTTATGGAATGCAAAACTTTCAAATATGGATCATATGCCTTTAAAACAAAGCCTGGTTTAGTAAAATGTTTCATTAATTGATCTCATTTAATCCCTGTAAAGTTTTATTAATGCCATGGAATACTTAGGTTAATATTATAATTATCTGGTTATATTTTGTGGCTGGTTTTCATAAAATTTCCCCTAGATTTGACATGCTTATGACTTGGCCAAAATTAAATTTTCAGAGCATATGACAAGGAAAAAATTATATTTTAAAACATTTTACATGGTCTTTTTTCATGTCAGCCAATTCAACTGTCAAATCATTAGAGATTTCTCCTTGAACAAGCACTTGTATTGCTGCTTTGCTCTGTGAATACAATGGGCAAACAATTATTACTATATTAAAAAAAACAACAACTTAATAATCTAATAAATCATCACTGACTGGTTTAAAAACTTTTTCTTAAAAGTAATAAAAGGGCTACAATTATAACTTTTTAAAAATCTAAATATTTCTTTTGTTCTTTCAAATTAATCAAATTATATTACGCTTAATACTTACCCTTGTCAGAGCCCCAGAATACCATTCTTTTAATTTGTACATCTTGAATTATCATTTGATTGCAACTATAATTGTTTTTTTGGTGTTCTTTTTCCACATCAAGTATTCAAAGTCAATAGATTTTTTGTTAAAAAATGCAGTTTACCTGAAAAAGAGGCAGGATTAATTTTTATCTATATGACTAGGCCTTGGCTATAGTCTATATAAATATAAATTGCAAATAAATAGGAAATCATTAGGACTAAATTATTTCAATTCTGCAATCATATGAATCGATCTAACATAAAAGTTCTATAATATAAATCAATTAAAATACTTTATTAACACATAAATTAAATAAGTATAATTAATGAGGTCTTTACACTTTTTAAGAGCAGTATAAATAGTAGGCCTAATTAAATATTAAATTACATTTAATACGCTAATAAGAATATCATTGTCCTATTTTAGCAAAAAATATACGATTACTATTAGTTATTAGGCCCTACAGTCTACGGCATAGCTCTGCAACATTTTTACTGTGCATCACAGCTAGGCTCTTCCCAAAATTCTGTGGCATAAACAAAATTTTGACTTTCAGGGAAGGCCTATATGTGTGATCCAGTAAAACTTGTATGCTAATTAACATTCTAAAGTATTTATTTTAAAAAGCTTCATTATTAAAAATATAAGAAGAAATTATCGGAAAAAGTACACACACTAAGTAAACAAAGGGCATACAAAAATATTAATTAATTTCAACTAATGAGACACTTGGGTTTGTTTTGGCTGAATATTGTTTTATAAACTCCTGAAGCATATTCAAAGTTCACTTTCATTGCTATTCAACTTAATTCAAGAACAACTGCTGGTCTTTTTGAAGATAACAAAAATAGAATTAGAAAGCTGTGACCTCATGAAAGGGGTGAACATAAATCAACAGAACTTATGATGTGGTCTCGTTTGGAATTGGAGGATATTCTTATATGAATTTATTGCAATCTAGAAAATATCCAATGAAACTTTGGACAAACTTCAATTTTAATATCCCATGTTTCACAAATCCATTAAATAAATATATTTATATATAAAAGCTAGTGTATATATATATATATATAAATATATATATATAGGAAGTAAGTTAAAATCATCAATAAAAGAATTTCTTGAAAATGCGCCACATGATCATTGGAGAAGTCTTTGTCTAGCTTTGCTTCCAGTTGAATGCAGTGATTTTTAATACACCTGCTTTTTATAATATTGACATATCCACCATATCATATGTGCTTTTGGTCATCTGGGAGAGATTATACAGTGGCACACAAGCATCATCAGGTGGTACAGCTAGCATCATCTTATGACACAATGCATTGTGGAGCTGAAGTCTGCAAAATGTATTTTAATATTACAGTAAGTGAACCTAGTATCACTAGTGAGTCTAGTATCAGAATCACTTTCAACTTTTTGTTGATATTTCAATTTTGACATTTGTCTCTTCTTATTCATTTGTCATAATTGTCTTTACTTTGAGTTGGACTTGTTCATTTCTTCTTTGTCAGCTTTGTGTAGTTTGTCTTTCTGAACCTATTTTTTTTAGGAACAAGGTTCTCAACCTTTTTAAGATTAAATTTGCCAAGTTTTGCCCCAAAAACAGGACCATGCAAAGGAGGTTGGGGGTGAGGGCAAAATTGTCATTTTCCATTTGCCGACCAAGATCATGGCCGTGGAAAACGCAGAGAATGTAAGTTTACCAAAATATCATGAAAAAAAATACCCAAAAATGCATAAATATAATTTATACTTTTGGGGAAAATGGTACTTTTGTTTGCCATAGCTCTGTCCACAACCGGGATTATTCCTAGAAATTGTGAAACAATTTTAAGAAGTTTTCCATGCCATAGCCATAGGAAACAAGCCAAATCACAGTAATTAGCCCTAATAATTTTAAAATTAAAGGTGATATAAAAAAAGATAAAATGCAAAGATTAAGCTACCAGTTTGCCACAATGATTAATCAAGTATCTATTATTAATTATGGAGTTTTTACTGCATTATTAAAACTTCCATTGGTCCCTCGACATATAATATATCATTGTGTTTATTTTAAAAGTTCTAGTATTATCATAATTATCTGCATGCTGCTACTAATACTATCATATTGACTATTGTCTTATTTAACTTATTATAAGAATGTGTCAATTTTACTCCTTGAATTCTTTTGGTTAGTCTATTTTTTAAGTGTATAGTACTATAGTTAAGTCAAGAGACTATATATAATATGGGGCCCAAAATATACTTATCGGTAAGCACATTAGCCTAATTTTCAAATATAATTTCATGACTCATGAGATCACAGCTTTCTAATTATATTTTTATTTATCACCTTAGAGTTAGACTAACGGGTCTAACATGCTAATACATTATGAGAAAATACCTAAAAATTATAAAAACCTAATGATTATTGGTTATAAATATCGCACCGTCCCACCAGTTCCACAGTAGTTCCACTCAATCCAAGTTGCAGCAATCCAAATTTAGCGGGGCTCTAAAAATAACAAATGACTCCGTACATGACTAGTGAAATAAAATGATTACTACTTATTATTCAAGGGAGCCTTGCAACTACCGAAGTAATTAAATTTATAACTTGTAATAATCTAATTATCTTTGAAAAATAATGATTTTTTAAAATAGAAAAGTGAGATCAAAGTTTACTAAATGACAACCCTCCCTTCAAAGATGTAGTGATAGAATGAGTGATACTGATACACACACAGATAGAGAGAGGGGAGGGGGCATTTTCAAAGGCTTTTAATTTAAGGGTAAACTACTCTATTAAAAAATCTCAGTTATACTATAAAGATGGCTGGAAAATATATATAATATAATATAACGAATCCATCTCTTATTAACTTTAATAAGTTAATATTAATTGTTTAACATGAAAAACAAATTATTATTTTACTAGATATGAATGTAGCGGTAAATTTTAATAAGTATTAATAACTTTAAATAAGTGTTTCAAAATCACAAGTCACAACTACAAGTACAATATAATAATAATAGTAATAGTAATAATTATAATGATAATGATAATAATAAATGTCATTAATTATTTTGCATCTTGCCGTTTTTTTATTTATCACTGACTACTTCACTAATTAACTTTTAAGTCACACTGACTGAGTGGAGTGAGAGAATGATTTCTCATATCATGAATCAGTTTTTTCAGTCTTAGTTTTTTTTTTGTTTTTTTTTTTCGTTTTAATCCAATATTCCTTGGTTCACTTTAACTTTAAAATTCTTTACTTTGTTGCAGATCCATGCCTATGCCTATCATTTATCATGCTATCATTATCATCTAGCTGCTAGCATGTTATGATGTAATCTTGCTTGTGTTTTTTTAAAATTTATATCCAATAATAACGGTATATCTATAACTATAGCCTAACTTATATAATAATAATTTTATAAATTTATAACAAGAAGTTTTAAAATAGACAGTATCAGGGAACTAATGGAGGCTTATTTAAAAAACATTTTAAAACACTAGATCTTGGTTCAAATTAAAGCAACAGTGTAAAAGAATTCAGTGTGATTGATTGGATAATGCAGACCTGCACAACATATGGCCCCCGTGCCACACTTTGCAGCCCGTGAAGTAACGAAATATTCTTTATTATTGTTATTATCTTAATAGCTTTCCCCCCTCTTCTTTTTTCTTTCGGCCCGTACAAGTCTTTCATGGAGTATTACGGCCCAGCTAACATTTTGAGTTGTACAGGCCTGGGATAATGGATGCAAATATGATATCCTACAACTATACTTTTCTAAAGTGGTGGAAACTATTAAACTAATCGCAATGAAGTTGTTTGAAAGATCTTAAGATATTACTGATTGGTTTAAATGGTAGTTGTCGAGACAAAAGTCTTGGCGGACATGTTAAATAACATAGTGTTAAGTCTAAGTGTACTTTACAAATCTTGGTTTAGTGACAGCAGGTTGAGCATCATTGATGTGCTCCTAAATCTAATGGAGAATATAGATACAAAAATGGATTTACAAGCTGATAACAGTTATACTGATACTAGGACGGGGTGGTGGAAAAGCAGCGCCTTGGCAAAACCTAAAATAGCGCTTACCATATATATAGAATAAAGTGCCGCCCAAGGCAGACCAGTAAAAAGACGATTTTGGCACCCTTTGTCTTTGTGAAGTACATGTAGTTTAATTCAAAAGATGTTTTTTTGGGGGGCATCCTGATGTAGGCGCCCTGGGCGAGTGCCCCCCTTCACTCCCCCTTCCCCTGACTGATACTAGTGATAGTGGTAATATTATGGATGACTTGAGTATTTATAGTATACCATTTGACAGTGTTGGGTTGGATGAGCTATTATAAGAAGATTTGCATAATGTTTCCATGCTTGAGAATGAGCGGTTTGGTGGTGTGGGTGTTTTTGTGGAAATTGATGATTCATACTTTCTGTTGGCGTAAATATAAAGGTAAATTTGGGAAAGGGACATGACATTTGGTGAGAGCAAAAGATTATCCAACAAATCAATGGTATAGCAAGGTTTAGTGCTGCCTGCAGTGGGCCAAGTTTTTTTTTGCCCCCCACTTCCTCAAAAAAAAACCTACATTTTGCAATAAGATGCCATCTTTAAATATAGAAAGAAAAGTGCCCGTCGTAGGCTGACCACTACCTCTGCCAATCTCCCTTCTTATGACACTTCAACAGATTATTTTTCAGAGTAGTTGAAAAGCGTGGAAAACAAGTATTATTTTAATTTGAATATTATAGGATACAAAATTTATCACATTTGGCCTCATATACTTAAAATAGACTAACCAAAAGAATTCAAGGAGTAAAATTGACACATTCTTATAATAAGACAATAGGCTTATTCATAATTACTATTAATATGTACGCCTAAGAAGGCTAATGACAGTATTAGTAGCAGCATGCAGATATTATGATAATACAAGAATATTATTAAAATAAACACAGTGATTCAGTGATATTTTGATGAATGGTTTTAAATAAAGTTGATTACTGAGTAATAGTAAATTAAAATCCCATATGTTGAAAAACACTTGAAGTGTAAGTATCATTTAATGAAAATTAAATGATTTGAGGTAGTCTTTAGTGATTGAGTTTTAATACTGGCCTAGAGAAAATAAGGACAGAACTGTGTCAGCCTATTTGTTAAAAATAATTACAAAACAACTAATAAGCCACGAATATTTATATTTTCATTCCACCTTTACCCTCTACTCCCAGTTATGAAAGAAAATCACCTGCCATTTTTATAGAGTGTTACAACCAGTTAAAGATAAGTACAATAACCAGGAAGCACTCTGATTTATCTGAATCTGATGGATGATGTATCATGATTGACATTTAAACTGTCTAACCCTGACAGGTGAACCCACAAATTTGAGCTATGCAGGCATTCATTGGCCATCATTATCAAGTGATCAAAATAATTAGAAGAAAATATTTAAAACTAAATTTAGAGTAGACTATGTCAGGCCTCAGAAGATCACGTCCAGAGGAGCAGGATGCTGCGCTCAACAAGCTGCTTTTTATTGTGAGTTGTTGTCATGTTCTTTTCTTTGTCAAATATAATTTTTGCCCTTTGACAGCCTGCATGATTTTTCAATTACCGGTAAATATTTTGTGTCTTGTTTTTTTTTTTTACTTAATTTTTATTGTATACATTTTGTTAACTGGAATTCCAACATACTCAGTGTTAAGTTGATAATTAAAGAGGCTAACATTAAAACCATTACGTACTACATATTTCAGAAACTTTCACTTAATAGCAATTCAGAAAGTGAGGCAGAACAGACACATTTTTCACCCTCTGCAAACAAAAATGAAGATGATCAAGAAGTTTTCTTAGCAACAGAGCTAGATGGCGAAATGAAGAACCTCTTATCTGTGAGTACGGAATGTCCTGTTGTTTCTGTGTGCTGAGAGTGTTAAGGAGAATCATAGGCCAGACAACTGGACCCAGAACCTCTGACAGTATACTTGGCAGTATCGTAGTAGCAAACAGATGCCAGTTAAAGATATTGTATCCGCATAATGTGGATGCTTATAAATGGTTCATCTACATCACTACAAGTTTAATCCTAATAATGGTATAAATACTACTTGGCAAATTAAATCATATTGGGGGAAAGAGGGGGGTGGGTGATGGTGTTGTTGTTTATTATTTTATTCCTTCATGTTCTTTTTATAGTTGTATAGAGATAATGAAGAATACAATTATAATACAATTAAACTTGACTGAGTTATGATAGAGAATTGATAAGTTGTTTTTTTTAGTGATTACCAAACAATTGATGGCAAATAACTAGCTAGTGAAAGCTCAACTTCAACTCGTCACCATAGACGTTTTTACTTATATTTCTTAGGAAATTTCTCCAACTTTGAGGAAACACACAGATCAGGCTAATTTGTCCAGTCCTCAGAAATACAGTACTTTTTCTGATAAAAGCATAAGTCACAATGACTTACGCCTATCACCTTTGCAACATGTAGACCAAGCCCAGCAAAGTCCAAGCTTAAGTCCTAAGCCACTGGCACGATCTAAGCTAACAACTCCGCCAGCTGTAGAGCAGTCGTCACCTCATCAGGCAAAAAATTTCACCTTGTCCCCTTCCCAGTCAAAATCCCCTCAGTCAATCAAATCAAAGTCAGCCACATCTTCCCCAAATATGACTCTGAAGAAATATTTTAGTACTCAGGTGATGATGAGATCTGATTTCCCACAGGGATACAAAAGGAGGTATACAATTTTTCATTATTTAAAACCTGAGTAATTTTAATTTATAAAACAATTAAGAGGATCTGTTTATTAATGTAACTTTTTACATTGTAATTTGTATCAGTATAATATTTCAATGAGGATTGGTACAAAGTTAAAAGTAAGCAGTAATTATGTCAATCATTCAAACTTTTTTCTTCTAATGCCTTTAACCATAACTGACAGAAATATTAAAGCTTCTAATGAAAATGGATTACAAAAGGAAAATATAAATTTAAAATTTTCTTTTTCATAATAAAAAGAGGAAGTGAACCCCTTTTAGACACAAGAAGTCATTTTCAGGCAAACCAGGTAAGCTATATACTCACAATGTTTCCATCGTGTAAGTTTGTCCAGAGGTATTGTTTTTTTTACACATGTGACATCTCATTCGGTTGATTCAGTTGTCCTCGTGCATCCGAGTTGATGACACAGTGTTACAGCTCCAGTGCTGGGTCGAGGGAGGACGGCTTGGGGGTGGCTAGTGATGGGGAAATAAGAAAAGGTGATTAAAAATGTAAAAGACCTGCCCCTTTGCTTACAATAATTATTGGTCCTAACTGTAGGAATATTGGGAAGGAATGGTGGAAGGGGCATGGCATTTGGGCAATTTAAAAACTTGTTTGGCATCCGTCTGTCACAATTTGACAATGGTGTAGACTTCGAAAGACGAAATCACAAGGCCTGGGATTTTTCTTTAGGAGTATAATCTGGTTCCCTAGACAGCAGGCACCTGGATAACTCAAGGAAACATCATTTGTGGATGATACAGCTTGGCACCAGTAGCATGGCAGGAGTTGTCTGAATTTTTCATTGCATCAATGTTATCTGCCTACGGGACTCCATCTCCGGGTTTAAATTCAAAGTTTTCCTTCTCTCAGATGAGTTCCCATCCAAAATCAGTGGGACCCATCCACCCGAGTTGCTGGTGATGTTTTTTGCTTTAATGGATCTTTTATGGCGATTGAACTCCAGACCATAAGCTACCCAGCACTAATTTTGGCAATTAGGCTTATCAATGGACAGCGAGCAGTTGTTAAATTCTACTCTTTAGTTTTATGCCTGAGTAATGTGCTAAGTCACTAAACCCAGGATTTTTGTAGGCATTTGTGTTGCTAAAAAAAAATAATTTGTGGCTAATTTACAGATTAAAATTTTCATCCTAGCAAGTAGAAAAAAAAAATATTTTAAATATGCTTTCTTTTGAAGACGAGTTTAAGCGCACTAAAAATTACAAAATTCTTTACTCGAAGAAAGTCTGTGCAGATATTAATTTTCAAAAGTTTGAGAAAAAAAATATAGTTAAGTTTTTTCCTTTAATTGGAATCCTGGCTTTATAGAGTGACTTACTACGCTTCTGCACATACTTCCTTTGCATAATGAATTTTAAGAAAATTATTTTCTTCTTTGTTTTTAAATGTTTTTTTAAAGTTTTAAAAATATTTTTTATTGTTCTTTTCCCAACAAAAAAACTCACCCATGTCTCTTCTGTACTTCAAATTAAGCAATGACAAATTGTATTTTGCTCTTTGATGTAAATTGAAATGTTCTGCTCTCCCAAAAAACATTGGAAATCTATAAAGCTAACACTTAATGTATTACTGTTTATAATAATTCTAATGGTATTCATGTTAAATGCTGTTATATTGTCAACTGTAAAATACAGCATTCCGTAAATACTTGTTTAAAAGCTGACTTTTAAAAAAATATATCAGGGGAATAAGTGGTGTGGTTGGCCTAGACGTTAATAAAACAAAGTCACTGGAAGTAGATGGCACCAAACATTTCCCAACATAATGATAAGTAGATCATTAAAGTACTTTACAAAGAACGCAAGCCTGGCCTTCTTATCTCATCCTAGATATTTTGTTACTTTATTGATTACTTGCATATTATTTTATGCAGTCTGCTTGTGAGCAGGTCGTACATTTTTCAGGCTTTTTTCGTCCAAAACTAAGCGGGTCGGCTTATGAACTAATAACAGATATTGAAGCAAATGTGATGTGAATTTTTGAGTTTATTAGATATTCCTTATAATTTTTAAAAATTACAGATGCTTTTGTCAACAGAAAGTTACTTTATTTTGTAATTTATGTTTGAAAAATTTAATGAAATGAAAACATTAGTTTTAGTATATTTGTGAAGTTTTGAATGATTTCTAAAATGCATAAGCTAATGAGGTTGTTTGCTATTTATAAACAACCAATTAATAAATTTACTCTGTTGTTGAAATAGACTGGAGTGACTGAACAAAAGTGGGCAAAACTCCGTTCCATTCTAGTATCCATGCAAGAACAGCCCTTGGATATGGAGGAGATTATGCAGTCATCACCTCCAGATTTGTTGGTCAACCTCAAGGAGAAAATCAGTGCACAAGAACAGCTGATTAAATTACAAAATGAACTTTCAACTTTGAGAGATAACTTATGGCAAATGGTGAGAAGACTAGAGTTAAACTCATTGCCGATTTTTTGAAAAAAAATTTCCATGAAATATACAGTAGTATTTTTAATTAACTAACATTTTTCAAGGTAAAGGATCAGAAATAATAATGCTCTATGCATGTATGGCTGTAATGCTGTGTTCAATAGGCGTGTAAAATAAAATTCCCAGAAGTTAGCACTAATAAATTCCCAGAAGTTAGCACTGATTGGTGCATTTTGTAAAGTGTATTACTTGAATGCATGTTTAGCCAAATAACTTTAGTGGATGAGAAGTTCATGTATTACCCATGCCGCCATTGTATGGCTGGTTTATTTCTAGTAATGGTGATAAATTTGAAAAAATGAGAAAGAGATTTAAAGAAATATAGTGATCTTATTAACCATATTTGAGCAACAAAACGGATGGGTGCTCAGAAAATATGTTTGGCATCATTTGTAATAACATAAGCTTATTGAATATATTTCAAGACATATCCATCTTTCCTTGTAAGGAAAACGAACTTCAGACAGCTGAATCTGAACGAGATGCAGCCCTGGCTTGCCTTCATCAAATGCAGTCTGCCCTTAATACCTCGGACTCAGGGAATAAAGGTGATAGTTTTTAATTAACTTCTGATAAATTCTCTTTTTGTTAATTAAGTGAACTGAACTTGTAAACTTCTCGACAGCAGAACCTTTACTTGTTTTGTGTATAATTTCCATTTTTAAAATAATTTAAGTTATTTAAAAAAATAATAAAAAATTTTTATTTATTTTTCTAAACGTTCAATAGTGGCAAAGCTGTAAACTTGTTTAAAAACAAATCTCACACAATGGGCATATTTCAAATTAGCAATTAGCCCACTTTCTTTTGGCTATTAGTAAATATGTAAGTAGAAAACAACATAATCATCATCCCAGATGTCTTTAATCTCTGCATTGTATTTGTTGGATTGTCTAGACACAAGCAATGTGATCATTTTGCTGCACCATTCATTCTTATCTTAATTGTTGAACTCTGTTAAGACTCTTAAAGAGTCTTAAATAATGCATCAGTTAATTTAATTGAACAATGATTATTTTTTTTTTCTCTTGCTTTTCAACTTATTAACATGTGGGGTTGAAAGATCAGAATTATTAAATGGTGTGTGATAATGGAATGTAAGAAAATGAGAAAATTTAATGTGAAATAAAATATCATTTCTATAATTTATGCAAGGATAAAATAGATTTTGTTTAGCATTTTCCCCAAAGCAATAAATTCTGGTGTGTTTTTTATTTTTTAAAGGGACAAGTTAAAAACAATTTATTCAATCTGAGACTTGCAATTTTGCATTGCATAATTAAATTATGGATGAAAGTTAATAATAATGTCCCCTTTTTTGTGTGTGTGTGCAGAATATCCAAATGTGCCTCAAGATAACATAATAAATTACTGGGAACAAGGTGTAGACAGCCTGAAGTCTTCAGATGTAACAAAGGTTTGCACATTCACTTATAATGCTTACTTGAAACTGATTTTTAAGACTATACCACTCTTAAATGATTTTAACAAAATCTTAATGCATTAGATGTAGTCAGTTCTTATTCAGTTTTGTCAAATAAGCTGAATGAATTGATGAGAAAGTTGTGTCTGCAGTAGCTTGGGGAATCATTTGTCTGGCAGCCCACTTCACTACTAAATTCCTGCACACTGTTGTAAGCAGCATGCAGAGATGGGAATACTTCAGTCATTTTCATAAAGTAGGGGCCCCCAGTTGCTGACAACTGTCCATCTTTAGTTTAATGAATTGTGTTCTCAACATTATTGGTTTTAGATTATCCAATAACTTGTATTATCTTCAATCACATGTTCATTTCTTTTTCCCTCCAGGAAGAGGTCCTGGATGTAATGGAGCATCTTATCAAGGATTTCAAAGGTCAAAGGTCATACCTGGATCGATTGATGATGGTTGTAATGACACGTGCACCATGGATGCTAGGCGAGGTGGATACGTTAGATGGCTACATCTATGATAATGATGAGTCTTCTTTTTACAATGATAGTGATGAGGAATTAATGTGTTAGTTTGAAATGCACTTTATTTTTCCACATGGGGATTATAGTTTGTTTTCTATATATGTACAGTATATGCACAGAGTATATAAATAATTATAGTCTACCTTGAACTCTTAGACATTTATCCAAGAGATTATTTCATAGGTCAATGACATTTTTAATTAACACATTTTTCATAACTGGTGCTATTAAGTTTTTATAGAAATAAATGTTTCTCAAATTTTTTTCATGATTCAACATTTGTGATATTGTAAATGATGAAGTCTGCTATTCTTTCTTATTTGAATATGCACAAATGTAAAACTGCTGCTATTGGAAAAGGGTAAATATCAAATTCTGCACTGTCTCTTTCAAAAAAGAGAAAGACTTCTCCAGAAAATTATTTTCTTTTGGCAAAAATCATTCCAGACACCTTAAGCACATCCAAATTCAATACCCTGTAAAGCTATTGACACTTGGAGATTACCCTTCATTAGTTGTGTCTTGAATCTTTTTGGAAAAAAAAATACATTTTTAATTCATGTTAAGTCCTAAAATTAAGATTTAAATATTTTTTTAAAAAGAAATTTCCTAATTCTGAGGGATTAAATTTTTTTAGGAAAAACATGTCTATTGCATTCCAACTCATCTTTTATATTTCCGAGTCTTCTTTAAGTTTCTCTAAGTTGAGGCTTGAGGCTATTGTATTTCTAAATTATTATTTGTACAATTTTTTTACCATCAGTGATTTACTTCTCATTAGTATGAATTAATTAATCCTGATTTATATTGACGTATTTAAACAAGGTCACAAATTAATTCAACAATGCTTTACCTAGTTTACTGTTTGAGCTCTTTGTCTAAAATAAGTGAAGACAAACAAGATGAAGCATATTTTAACCCCCAAAAAAATCTTTACTTTAAGACCAATATTTCTTATTAAGAACTATAGTGTATTAAAATAGTGTACTTAATTTACAGGTTGTTGTTTTTTCTTCATCACTTACTGGATAAACTTAGTGAAAGTCTTTCAACAATACAAAATAATTTCTTTGATTAACAAAAAAAATTTTAAGACAAGAAAAACAAACACAAAAAACAAAATTTTGAGCTTGTCTTGAAATATTCAGTGGATCTGCACAAACTATGTTCACAATGAAACACTACCTTTTATTTAAATAATGGAACAGCATAATAATTGACCCAATACAAATTAAAGATAATTTAGGTAATAGTGATATTTTATTTTAGGTCTGCATTATGAGAATATTTTCTGTCTAGCCAGATCTAATCATACTAGGTGCCTATCTTCAGAAAGATTATGCATTATGAGAATTCAATATTTTTTGTCTAGCCAGATCTAATCATACTAGGTGCCTATCTTCAGAAAATATATGCATTATGAGAAGTCAATATATTTTATTCAACCAGGTCTAATCACCTTAGAAATGTTATAATTATATTAAATTATATGCAGCTATTTACATTTATTCCTCCATTTATAAACTAATTTACTTTGGATGTGATTAATGCCTCTCTTGATAAATGTCTGGCATCTTTACATGACAATATAATGCAACAATTTTTTTGTCATTGGTGCTTAATAAATCTAGAATCTTATTTTAATATCCAAGGACATGTTATATTAACTGTGTGTATCAACTTTTTTAAAGCTGTATATTGTGTGGTTTGATCAATATGTTTTTGTGCACTCAGTTATTCAAAATAATTAAAGCTGGATAAATATGCTGTGATGGCATTTGTGTAGGCTTAAACTTAATCATATTATTTCTTGTGCTGGAAAACAAAAACATTTGCATGCTTAGGTTCTCAGAAAAGCAGTGAGCTACATTCTAAGCATCACATTTGGATTTTCTTTATAATAGTCATTCTTTAGCGTAAGACTTAAGTTATTTGTCATCATTCAAAAATGCTAGCCCAGCTGGAGGTAAGATGAAATTCCATTTTAATGCAACTATTGTTAATTATTATTTGATGGTGAATCAGGTTTTGAAAGGTTTGGTGACACCTGGGCTTATGTCTTTGTACAGTTTCAGTTGACACATTTATTGATTAATAATTAGAAATTATTTATTTTTCTGGAATGACCCCCTTAGAGTTATGCAATGCTGTTACCACCCCAGTGTTTATTAACCAACTCCATCCTTCAAACAAGCAGTTAAGCTCCGCCCTCCCAACCGAATCATTGAAGCTCCATCTTCCAACCAATCATTGAAGCTCCATCTTCCAACCAATCATTGAAGCTCCACCCCTCCAACCAAACAAATGAGCTCCACCTTTTAAACGAACCAGTTAGCTCAACCTTCCAAAAGAAACAATATAGACAGCTATCACATGAATCTCATCCATGATCAATGATAGACAGCTATCACATGAATCTCATCCATGACGTCTTTTATTATCTGTGTGACCTGAAGATTTGTATTTGTTTCTATCCATTGTTTTGTGACACGACCTGGTTTGTCTCCCATGATAGGACAACGGGCAAAAAAGCACCCAGCTCCAAAGGTGGTAGCCAAATTTGAAATATCCAGCTTTAAATATGATGAAGCAAAATTTGAACCGTTGTAGAAAGTTGAATGCCTTTCATAGATGTGCCTTGTGTCATAGTAGTTGCCTTATAAAACAATATGAATGCCTTTCATAGAAGTACCTTGTGTCATAGTAGTTGCCTTATAAAACAATATGACTCAATCAGTGTACGTGGGATGAATGACTCAGACCTGTGAGTGCAGTTTACACCAACATTATGTTGGTCATGTAAATGATGTCACACTGTGGATGTCTGCTCTAGCCCATCCCCACCTGCCGTGCTCATAAAAGTTGAGTTTTTAGATTATAAAAAAATTGTTTTCTTAAATACCCGGTGATAGATCTTTAATCAGGAGACCAGCATAATTGTTTAAGAAAAGAGAACGATGCTAGCCCTAAACAGCAAACTACAAATTTCCTTTGTACAGCTATTGTCTAAACATGCAATATATTTTTTTCAATGCATGTTTGTTACTAAGAGTATCCTGTATGAAATAAACAAGGCATTGTCTCTAAGAGTAGCCTGTATGAAATAAACAAGGCATTGTCTCTAGGTCAGTCATCCTTGTCTTCGCTAAAAATGTCTTTTTTATTATCTATCCCACTTTCATCTCTGTGGCAAACAATGAGACTTGAAAAAATGGCTGTTGCTCCCTGTCCAGTATTGAATAGCATAAGTTTGCATGGTTTACCCTGCTATAGAGTTGTTTATTTAGCTCTGTGCTTGGTGCTGGAGATTAAACATTTTAGATAGTCCTATACTGTGGTGCTGAGCGTCATCCAAAGGGCCATTTCCTATGCGTATACTAACAGATGGATAACAGCACAACGTGTAATTTTTATATTTACTACAATCAAAAACATTGAAATCTAATTTTTTATGGAGAGTGCCTCCAAGTTTTATCATGATAAATCTTGTCATTGTAATTTGAAAACACCACCTGTGAGTGTCTTAATTACCCATTAACATACCATATTTTACGGACCATAAGACACACTTTTTTCTTTGAAAAATCGCCTCCAACATTCAGGCGCGTCTTATACTCGAAAAGAATATAAAAAATGTTATTTTTAAAAATAATTGCTTAAAAATTAAGGTTTGTCTTATAGTCCGTAACATCTTATTGTCCGTAAAATATGGTAATCACCAAAATCAGGCAGTTTCTCATGTGAAGGGTAAGTTACTTTCTGTGATATTTTATAAAGTAAACCGGGATGACAATGTTTTCATTTGTTGCCTTGCGCCTGAATGGTATGGACTTACTCTGAAAACTTTGTACAAACGGAGCAATTTTACCAATAATCTTTGTGGGGTAAAAATAAATTCACTATTATTGTTGAAACAAAAACTACTTGCCTTGCTTTAACCCAGCTTAGCTCTACCTGTGTATATACTGGTTGCTTTTATCAGCAATGTGTCAAAATATGATTTTTTAAATTTCTGATGTCTCGTACTTACTTTAGTTATTTTTTTATATAATAATTTTATATTGTCATAAATTTACATATCTGACAATATAAAATTATTATATAAATATATACATTTATATATATATATATATATATATATATATTTTATATATGATAATGGGCACTTGTGTGGCTCAAACAAATTGTATTTTGATAGCTATATTTTTCTGCCATTTGACCAAATGTTTTACATATTTTAAAAAGACCAACATTTTTTAAAATTATATTTTTAATGTTAAAAAAAACAAATCAGCTTTAATGTCTTTATCATGTAATCATTTTGTTTGATTTTTTATAACAATTTAAATAGTTGTGAACTTAGCACAAAACATGTTTTCCTGTCCTATAACTATAACCATTGGTAAATGTGTGGAATTTTATGAAACAAAAATCCACTAATAGATGACGAATAATTATTTCTAAAATTTAGAATGTTTGATATTGATCAACTTTTTTTCTATGCTCAATTCCACAACACCTTTTTCCAATGATAAAAAGAAAGAAAAAAAAAATATCAAATGATCTGGAGGCCATATTGAATTCTTAGATTCCATAAGCTGATAGCTCAATCCTGTAATATCTGGCCAAATTGTTAATGAGTGGGATTTTATGAACCGCTTCCTGGTTTTTGTTTTTGTGGGGTTTTTTTTAAATTTTTTACATGAACCGGAGTGAGCATTCAGGCACAGTGGGTAGAACACAGCGATATCTGATTTCAATGTTATGCACTTTGGTGCTGAGGGTGAAATATATTCTGTTAGACAAAATGAGCCTTCAGTCACAGTGGTTAGAACACAGCGATATCTGATTTCAATGTTATGCACTTTGGTGCTGAGGGTGAAATATATTCTGTTAGACAAAATGAGCCTTCAGTCACAGTGGGTAGAACACAGCGATATCTGATTTCAATGTTATGCACTTTGGTGCTGAGGGTGAAATATATTCTGTTAGACAAAATGAGCCTTCAGGCACAGTGGGTAGAACACAGCGATATCTGTGTTCACTGTTATTCATAATAGTTCTGGGGATGATATATATTGTGTAATGTTGAAACACACTATATTATACCATTTCACATACTTGCTTGTATCTTTATACTTGAATCAAAAGACATGCAGATCCTTTTTATGCCATTCATTATGTAACCATCAGTAACTGGTGTAAAGTGAATTGACATTCTCTGTTCAATGCAAAGGTAGCTGTCTGTAAATGCACTGGCATTTGTCTGTACAATGTACTGCCAGTTGTCTGTAAAATGTACTGCCAGTTGTTTGTACAATATATTTGCAGTTGTCTGTACAATGTACAGGCTGTTGTCTGTACAATGTACTGCCAGTTGTCTGTACAATGTACTACTGCCAGTTGTCTGTACAATGTACTGCCAGTTGTCTGTACAATGTATTTGCAGTTTTCTGTACAATGCATTTGCAGTTGTCTGTACAATGTACTGCCAGTTGTTTGTACAATGTACTGCCAGTTTTCTGTAGAATGTATTGGCAGTTGTCTTTACAGTGTAATGGCAGTTGTCTGAGAAAAAGAAAAACTAATTAAATGAAGTGTTTAAAAAAAATAATTTTGGGCGGTAACATCAGCTACATATCTGTTCTGGAATAAGTTCAATGATTTATATTTCCCTGAACTTGTCATTGTTACTGGAAATCTCTCCAGTGATTTTACTGTACTATTAATTTTTGTATTTTTGTTTACTTAAAAAGTTGCTAACATAACATATAGCTTGTCCCTATGTACTGGAAACTGAATACATTAATTCAGATTTTCTGCACCATGTATAATTAATCACATACTCCCTTACTAGTGATCCTCAATTTCCCTAATTATTTTATATTAATAATACTTAAATTTTTTTACCTTGACAGCTAACACCATTTTGTTTTTGTTCAACTTAACTTCCATTTGTATATTTTGATCCTTTGTTTCTACACAGAGACTGAGAGAACTACATCGTGATCTGGGAACACTTAAGCTTTTAATTTCAAATAATTTGTTATTTCTTGTTTTGTTTTGTCAGCTGAAGAAAGCATTTAGCGGAAACGTCCTTTGAATTGTTCTGTCTTTTTTTTTCAAGCCTAAACATAGCTTGTTCAACTATTTGTTTTAAAAGATTGAGATAAATTAAAAAACTTTCAAACCTAAAGCCCAGTTTGTTTTCATTCTTTTTATGACATTATTATTTTCTTTTATTGGAGGATGCAGAATTTTTAAAGGCTAGTGACTATTTTGTGTAAATATTGTTATTTACATTAAGTGTCTAGTGACTATTTTGTGTAAATATTGTTATTTACATTAAGTGTCTACATTTTGTTTTAAAAAATTGTATGTGTAGAATTAACAGATGCTATGTTTATATTCCGGGCATGCATATAAACAGGTGATTTTTTAAAAAAATGGAGATAAACAAAGTATGCATTGCTGTTAAGATTTATTTTTTTTCCATCATCCCTGTGGCACTACAGCCCATGTAGGGCTTTGGCCTGCCTCACCATATCCTTCCACTCAGACCTAACTGATGCTTTTCTTTTCTATGCTTGGATTCCCAGCTACTGTAGATCATTTTCCACATCATCCATCCATCTAAGCCTAGGTCTGCCTTTTTCCACTGGGGTTTTGGTGGTGCACCTTCTCCATTGGTCATTTGGCATTCTTTCTATGTGTCCTGCCCAGCGTAGCAATCCCTTTTTTATTTCTTCTATTAGCGTGGGATCCTAATGTAGATTAAACAATTCCTGGTTAGTTTGTATTCTCCATCCTGTATTCTCCATCCGTATTCATCCTTTGTTTATCCATATATTTTCTGGAGAACTTTTCTGTCCTATGTGTTTAAAAGGTTTTCTGCCGTTTTTATTAGGGTCCAAGTTTCACTTGCGTATGCTACAATTGGTCTGATTACAGTTTTATTTTTTTCTTGTAATTTTTTTTTCTTTTGAGCATTTTCTGACCACTGAAGTATGCCCTGTTTCCGGCTGATATTATTTCTTTTATGTCTGTTAGTAATTCATTTCTTTAATTTATTAAGGTCCTAGGTATTTGAATCGATTTAATTTTTCAAAAGTGTGGTTTCTAATTGTACCGTAATGGTTTTATCTGTCTGTTCTTCTCTTATCATAGTCACATATTTTGCTTTATGGTTGTTAACTTCCAGTCCTGCTTGTAGTGATGCATCTTCTAATTCAATAAAGGCTTTGATATGTCTTTACTACTTTTCCCTAACATGCTATGTCATCAGCATATGCAAGATACTGAAGGGGTTGATTGTAGAGAGTGCCTATTGGTTGTGGGTCTTGGGTCTCCTTCAAAAAGTATCCTGTTCTTATTCCTCAGGTGTCAATATGTATGTTTGTTATAACGTTTCTCTCTAATGTTAGGTTAAATAGCATACAAGACAGTGAGTCTCCTTGTCTTAGGCCTCGTCTAATCTGAAATTCCCTTGAATATTCTCCACTAACGTTAATTTTGCATTTTGAGTTGTTTAATGTATCAGTCTTGTCAGTTTATTGAGTATGCCAAACTCCTGCCGCCTCATATAGATATTTTCTTTTGATGCTGTCATAGGCCATTTTATAATGGTGTAAATCTGATAAATCTTTGATCTGTTTTGTTTTAATCCACACTGGTAGTCAACTAGTATTTGTTCAGTGTACGAATGTAGTCTTTTAGCTATTAGTTTTGTCAGTATTTTGTTTGAAACATCTAATGGGGAAATTCCTCTTTAGTTTGTGGATTGAAGTTTGGAATCATTTCGGTTTGTGACTTGGGGTTCTTATTGCTGTTTCCCATTCTGATTATTGCCATTCTGTTGGAATTTCCTCTTCTTGGCAAATTGTAGTTAATATTTATGTGTCCAAGTGTGTTAGTTCTCTTCCTACATATTTGATAAGTTCTGCTGCGATGAGGCCTTCTCCAGGAGCTTTGTAGTTTTTCACTGATGTAGTTTCTTCCAAAGTTGGCTTTATTAAAAGGTCTGGTCCTCAATGTGGTGGTTGATAATCTTCATCTTGTCCATTGTCTGCATTTAGCATTCCTTCAAAATGTTCAGCCCACCTCTCCTGTACTTTACTATTTTCCGTAATTATTTCTTCATCTTTTTTAAATATTTTTTTTATTCACTCAATTTTACTTTGGCATTGGCCTTTCAATACAAGAAAAGAAAGAGTGACAAAAATTATTAAGAAGCATGATTATACATATAGTATATAGTATTGCAAAAATATATTTAAATACTAAAACAACTAATTTCCCCTGTCCCCCTTCGAGTACCACCAAAGTCCAGGGCTGTCACCCCTAGGTTCGCCTCGCCGCTTAGGGGTGGTCCAATTTTCACTAGTCTCCCTTACCTGGTGCACCCAGCCTCTGGCATGACTATGACATTTTTTATGCTTCGTTGGAGCATAAAAAACGGAGGGGCATGTTCGCACCAATTTCGAGAGCAAAAAAAAAAAGGGGGGGGGGGGGGGAGGGATTTTCGTTCCACTACTTATGCTGTCAGTTTGAGGTTTTCGTGAGTGATGGGGTGGGTGAATATAGTATATACTAACTATATTGTCTATATAGTAAAACAGTTTGACTAGGTCTAGATTAGAACAAACTCAACTTTCGATGATTATCTAGCTAAGTTGATTATATTATCTTATTCTTGGTTCTTGGAAGTTTTAGGTATTCCATTCATAGATGCTTGACATATAGACTAATATAGCAAAACGTTGTCGCTAACCGCCCCTTGATCTTTCAAAGAATGCCGTTATCAAAACCAGAATATGATTGCAGAATTCAGTGTTCTGATTGTTATTGTAATTTTTTTCGGTAACTGGAATTAACACTTGTGGTAAAAATATTCCTAATTTATTACCATAGAAATGAGTGAGAAGGCTTTAATTAGACTAGACTGCGCGGTAATTTTACCCGATACAAGAATCAGCTAAATTGTGCAATAGTAGCTGCGTTACTGGAGTTTATTACTGCTATAGGATACTCATACTGATAGATACTACTTTAAATTTAGACAGTATTACTATTACTTGCCACTCACACTGCCACAATTAAATTAAGTAAGACAGTATTAGTTATTACTTGCCATTCACACTACATCTAGCTCTAATATTATCATGTATCATAACAACTAATTAAAATGCCGTTTGAGTTACAAGAGTCGGCTATAATATAATAAATAATAACAATAAGTGTAACGAGTAAAACTAGTTAGTTAGTATAAGTATAGTAATAGTAAATGAATTTATTATAATTTTAGGCCTTCTGGATCTCAGCCTCAATCCTACTCAAGCTTACTCAGTGTCTAAACTCCTCCACAAATCAAAGTTGACATTGGATTAAACAGTTCTGGTTAATCCAAACTTACTCTCCCTGACCCTAGATTAGTCTACCAGAAAACTGAAAGAATGGAATTGAGTAGGCCTCTACCATTGTCATAGTCATGCCATTAAAAATTTACATATAGTCATATTCATATAGCCCTATCTAGGCCTCTACCATTGTCATAGTCATGCCATTAAAAATTTACATATAGTCATATTCATATAGCCCTATCTAGGCCTATACCACACCACTACCAGGCCCATGGCCATGGTAAATATCCACATAAATTATAAAGCAACAATTACAATTTTAATATTACAATGTAACAAAACTTAAAGAAAGTGACAATAATAGTCTTATACTATTTTATTGTATTTATTTACAGCCACAATGCCTGCGGTGACGTGACAATTGAATTGAAACAATGATTACCCAAGATTTGATGATATTAATTGCAGGTTGTTTTATTTCGGCCTTCACATTTCTAATAATACTAGTTGTGCTCAAAGTTTTAAAAAAAGAAACTCTTTTGGGATTTTCAATATTCACCCAGCTTGGAGATGAAGAGAAAAAGAAAACTTCAGCATCTTTGGATTTAAATTCACAATCTCCAAATGGATCATCAGTTAATATGAGATCATGTCTTTCACCAGAGTGCATTAGATGTTCAAAAAACACTGAAGTACTCAAAACAGCACTAACACGGCTAAGTTACTGTGCTGAAAATGATACTTCTATTAAGAATGATATTGAAATTTTGTCATTGGACCTAAGAAAATCTCTTAGTGGCTTGAAATCATCAAATGATCTATCCCAGAAAATTGGCACAGAAATGAAATATATTAAAATGTCGACACCAATTGTATTTAAAATGTCAGGGTTGAGAGAAGAAGAGCTGTGGTCAGAAAATGAGTTTCCCGCCTTACACATTTTGGAGTATTATTTTAAAGATATTTATAGAGAACTTTTTAATTTGTATGAAAACCATAAAAATCCTGTTAGTCTTTGGAAAACTAATACAACGGCAGCTGGTATGTGGGAAATAGCTCAACTGATTGATCAAGGCAGAGTTAGTAAAGCTCTAGATCTTTGTCCTAAAACATCAGAAGCATTAACAAAAATACCATATTTTATGGAGGGCAATATTTTTGGAGGAGCATCTTTTTCAGTGGTTCATCCAGGCACCAATATAGCTACTCATTGTGGCTCTTCAAATTGTAGGATCAGATGTCATCTTGGTGAGTTATAATTTCATAACTATTAAAATGCTAATTTATAAGATAATACATTTTAACTTAAGCATATGACAATTGATGTGATTAAGATCCATTTTTAACAATTTATAATGTATTGTGTTATAAACTTTGCCCCAAAAATGTCATTAGTGGCCATCCATATATTGTGCAAAACAAAAGTCATTTTGTCATACTGGCAAATGAACAATTTCTCATCAGAAATGGAATTTTCTTTTAGTTCCCTGAACAAAAGTCTCTTACAGTAAAATCCCCTGATAATCTTTTGCAGGCTTACCAGATTTCTTTACGCTATTAATCTTGAGTTGAAGGGCTAATACGGTGACCGGACAAACATCTGAATATCTTGTACCTCCAAATATTATGTTGACTAGAAATTTCCAAGCTTTGAGTAGCATGAACTGAAAAAATTAATAAAATATTATATTAGGAGTTAAACCCCCCAGTTACAATCTTTTAAATTATCAAAACTGCCCACTGCCAGTTATGATCTTGTAAAATATCAAAACATTCAACTGATACTTTCAAACTTATCAAATATAATGTCAACCTGATCTTGGAATAAGGCGCAAGTTGGAATAAATCTTAATAACCAATAACCGGTTTAAAACTAGATTCTGAAAACAGTTAATTGTCGTGTGTCGTCGTCACCCTGTCCCCCACAAATTAATAAACGAATTTACCTTCCTAGTTTTTGCACAGACTGTGGGAATCATGTGAGAATATTGCCTTTGGGTTTGTCTTTGTTAGGGGTAATTCTAACTGGTTGTTTCCCTGTTATAATATTTGAAATAGTCGCCTTCCCCCTAAAGAAAAAAATTAACTGTTTTACCAGAGTTCAACCACCAGCGAGCTGCATGACAGCTTTTTTTGTCGCTCAGTACTATTAATTAGTTGAGTAGGTGTAGGGCCGGTTGTAAAAAGGAAGCATGACACCAGAAGCAAAATATATATGAGATTATAAGGACTATCCACAAAAACCCCACAAGCGTAGGTCACCCTGTTAACCACCCTTAGCGCTGGCAATGACAAACCCCAACCTAGCTTAAATAGAAATAAGCTTTAAAAATCACCCATTTCAATTTCATTATGAGTCTTGTTTTCTCCCCTTTTTTGAGGCTGCCACTGGCTGTTTGGGGTAATGAGAAATGAAATATTTACATTATATCTTTGTTAACTGACCATCTTTGGTTCAGCCAAAAAAAATTATTATGTTACATGCACAGAACCATAAGACACGTAGACTAAAGGTGCCTCTAAAGGAGATATTTAAATTAAAATGCTGTGATATTTTTATTCATTTTTAATGGACTGTCTGCATTACTAGATAATTATTACTGAATGTATGCATTAACAATTCCTTAGTACATACACATATTGCCTCCCTCCCCCATATGACCCCAAATGCAAAACCTCCTAAATCAGCCCCCCCCTCAGTATGTACTTAATATATGGATGGTCCTTTACTTTTTTCCCCCAAGTGTTGAAAACTTTGATTTTAAAAGTAATTTAATTACCTTTATACATGTACCAGTATTTGAATATTTCATTTTATTGTATTTATTACAGGGCTAAAAATTCCAAAAAATGAGTGTTTTCTTGTGGTTGGTGATAAAACGTGCCACTGGGAAGAAGGAAAGGTTATATGTTTCAATGATGCTTTCCCACATTCAGTCCATCACACTGGATCAGATGACAGTGGCATTAGAGCTGTATTCATGTTTGATATATGGCATCCTGATATTACTGAGTCACAAAAAAAACTTTTAAACTTTACGTTCAGCACTTAAACTCCCAGACTGCTTTGTAATATAAATTTATGTTTCTTATTTAAAAAGTGCATTTCTGATATTGCATTTTTCTTCACTCATTCAGTGGAGTAACAAGGTTTGGCACCACCCGGGACAGGCTAAGAATTGTGCAGCCCCCCCACCCCACTTTTTAATTGGGTAGGGGGGGGGAACTGCAGTTGGCTGAAAATGCAAGTCCTGCAGTCCGCCCCCTCGGAACCTACGCCACTGAAATTATTTCTTTGATTGTAACCCATAAAGGGGCACCTAAATATGATGTACACACTGGATATAATTGGTTGGAGGGGGGGGGGGGGGGGGTAGTTTTGGTCAGACTAAAATGTACATCTTAGACTACAAGTCATAACGAAGAATAAGAAAACAAGTTACACACAGTCATAGAATCTTATTCTTAAGTTGGATAATCTTGATTTGATAACTGGGTTACTCATGCTATTAGTGTTTTGTCAGAGAATGGTAATTTTGACAAGTGACTTTTTAATGCTTTGAGTTTTAAGATTATTTTTGTTTTTTCTACAGTCATTTGTCCTGGATACTAAATTAATTTTTAATCATATAATTGTCATGTTTGATATATTGTTAGTTATGCTGATAGATTTTAAAAAAGGAATGAATTTCTAGGAAAGGTAACAGTCTCATTCATAATACCGAAGCAGTGGCGTAGCTAGAGTGTTTGGCGCCCGGGGACAAGATTCGCGCCCGGGGACAAGATTCATTTTAAAGCGCCCTCTTTTCCTTTTTTCAACTCTCAAACCCATTACTTTCATCAATAGAATAATACCAAAGCACATTTTGGCGCCCCTAACTAGCTGGCGGCGGGTACATCTGTACCCCCTGCGCCCCTACGCTACGCCGAAGCATACCCAGATGCTTTTAATTAACACATTTTTAGCATGCAACTGACCAATGCAATGAATAATGTGCTTTGAAATAGCATTAAAAATGTGCATTTAAGTTAAGAAAATGGTGTGTATTAAAAAGTTAATGTTTATATTTTATCCTGCAAAACTTTTACAGTTGCCCCTTTTTTCTGTTGCAATTTTAACAAAGTATTGTGAAATTTAAAATGCCCTGTAACATTGACTAACAAGGCTTTAGTAAATAAACATTTATACAATAAAAAGTGGGGTTGAATTAATTTGTTAGTACTCTGTGGTATCATTTTTTCAATGGAACATTTTAAATATACTCCCTAATTTACTTCAATCTTTTTTTTTTTTAAATGTCTACTTTTCTATAATCAATACTAAAAACCACAAAATTACACTTTGTAAGAATTATTTATTTTCTGTAACAAGTAACAATGGTAAAACTTAATCACTCAAGTTTCACATTTTGTATTTAACATTTTACTCATAAAAATAAATTCACATTTCAGCACAAAAGATATAACTTTTTAACATTGAGGAATGCTAAATGCATGCAAATATCAGGCACTGAAACAATTTCTGATTTCCATTTAAAAGTTGAACAAATTTCAGATATTTATGTCGTTAAGAAGAACTATAAATACAAGGGCTGCAATGTCTATTTTATTACACACACAAGGAAGAAATTGTTCTCTATTTCAAAACCAGTACCGTATTTAAAAAAAAATTCATTTTGGTAATTTGCGTCCATGAGTATTTTCATGATAGCTAAAGTGGTCAATCTCTGACTCTGCAGCCCTGTGAAATTCAGTATTATAATTGAAGAATAAACATGAAACAAGTTAGATGAATAGAACAGTAGAAAATTTATAGCAAAAATTAGCAAGAAGCATGTTGTTGGTGAAATGCACATGAACCGTAAAAGGTTACAAATAAGCTTTTCTATAACAGTATATAATTATTATTTTTTAAGCTTTTTAATTTTAAAAAAAAAAATTGAATTGGTAATCATGCAAAATATAGCCATTTTTAAACACAAGTTGTTAGAAAAATTATTTTTGGCTAGTTATTTTAATGATTTATCAAAATAGCTTTAATCTTACATCACTCATTTCTTTTGTTGAGTAAGAGTACCGGTATTAAATTATTAAAATAGTACAATCACTGCTCTTATTAACAGAACAGTATAATAATATGGGGACGACTGCATTCAGTTTATTAACAGGCTCCTTGCACAATTAATATTAAGTAATCTCCTCTAGGTAATAACTAAAGTGAGAAAAAGAACTAATTCCATCAAAGTTAGCAATGTGGGGTTTGTTGTTATCAATATTAAACAGTCTGAGCATTTTTCAAAATTGTATTCATGTTACCATACTGTAAAATTTCATCTGGTTAAAAATACTCAAACTCAAAGAATCTTGAAACCATAAAATTAATACCTGCCACTAACATATGAAAAAGAGCTAGTTAAACAGGCAATCAAACTTGAGTCACAATTAATAAAACTATCTTTAAAAACCAACAAAATTCAGTCAAACAATTTTTTTCATAAAAATGTATTTAAGTAGTTTTTTCAAGACGCATTCTTGAAATTACATTCACATTGGGAAATGTTATTAATGGGACGTTTTTGTACAGTATTTACATGATGTTTCAATGATTCAATAATGTTTTTAACTAAACAATTAACATTGTGCATTTAAACAAATTGTTAAATTAAAAATTCAAATCGAATCAACGAAAAGAAGAGCTATGATCCAACTCCTTTTTTGTAAAGGTAGAGGACAAGTTCACTTTAGCAGTTATCTAAATTTTAGGCATCTATCTGTTACTTGTCACAGTTATACTTTGAGTAAAATAACAATATCATTACCTAGGCAACTGTTAAATTATTTATTTTTCTTTTAACCAAATAGTTCAGACCATACACTACAGAATAGAACCTTTAGAAATTCTTAACTACATTTTCTTTATTTTACACATAACAATAAAAATTACCATTTTCCAATAATGTTTAAGGCTCTTTGGTTAAGATCTATAATATAAACTGCTAACAGAATTTACATTTTTTTTTTAATTTTGCATTTCTAAAGGTCTTGATGTCGTCTGTTGGAACTGTTTATTGTGACATGAAATCATTTCTGAAAATATCTTTCTTTTCTTTTGAAATGGAAAAAAAATGTATTAAAAAATACTATATACAGAAAATATGTTTCATCCATATGACTTGAATAAATCACTTGTAAAAGTGATGATGTTTTATGTGGAGATAACAACATAATGAATTTTTTAATAGTGACAGCTGTTGACATAGCACTTCGTGATATGAAAATAATGAAAACAGATCTGAAAATGCCTTGATAACTGAAATTGTTTTTAAAATTAAATTTTATGGCTTACTTTAAAAAAAAATTCATGATTCATCACAACTGCATCTCATCATCAATGTTTTCAAATGTATTAATATTAAAATCTGTTTGAATATTGCTGCAGCTGAGCTCATTTAGCGTAGATGAACTTGTGATTGTAGAAGGCAAAGACTTGAGGAACCCTGGAGATGATGTATACAAGTCATTAGAATACTGAGACTGCAATTGTGGCGCTAGGTCAGGACTTGCCATGGTCATGTTTGGGCCATCAGCCTCCATAATGTTATCTCTAGGCATTAATGGAGATCTCTCTGCTTTGTTGATATTGCTGAAATTGCTCAATTTGCTATTTGTGAATGTTGAGGTGATGGTCGTGGTGGTGGATGATGATTTGGACTGGTTTTCTTCTTTGTTAACATCTCGAATAAGCTCCCCTGGTGACTTCCACAAAACAATTTGCATGCAAGGTTTTGTGCTGAAAATGGAAAATTTAATTTTCACAAATTCCAGTTAATTCAGTCATATTTCCAATAGAAGCGTACTGAATTCATTTCTTTTTTTATGTTAGTTTAGTTTAGTGAAATTTAAATTACTATACAATAAAACATCAGTATAATATGTAGACACATTTCTAAACTACACACTGTACCTTACTGTAAGTATTCTGTTTATAATTAATTGATAGATAAATGCAAATTGACTGCAGATTTATGACCAGCAAGAGGCTTGAACTGATTGTTTACATTTAATGATTTTTAAAATATTTTTTATGTTATACTACAGAGTATTAGTTATCACAACTAATCCTGAATGAAGATAAAATATTTAATTTCCACACTATAATGTGAAATTTGTGGGATTTTTTTTTTTATTATTAAAAAAGTTTTAAACAGGAAAGTTCTGAAATGCGGTATATAAATATGTTTGTATAAAAAAACCTATATGTTTGTATAAAAAAAACTATCCTAAAACTCTTAATTAGGAAATAATTAAATTCAAAATTTAATTTAAACACCCAATTAAGTGATGTCAAAACAAAAAAGGTCACAAGGAGGAGAGCATCATCATTTGATGATCAGGTCTGCTTATGCTAGTCTCAAGTAAATGACATTGTATTGATTGTTCTTAGACTGGATTAGTAAGACAAGGTAAATGAATCAACTTATTGTACTGTAAGAAGTAAAATTTTTAAAAAGGAATAGAGTAACTAACATTTCCTCCATTACTTTGCGTGGTAAGATAGGAGAGTGTGTTGTATTCTCTAAGATACCCTGGGCAACTTTAAAGCAAGGTCCGTGAGGCTCCCAGTTGTCAGAGCCAGCCATTTTCACTTCAATATCTTCTTCTATATCAACATCCAGCCTGAAGAATAAATTACACTTTAGTATGAGATTTGTGTACGATTGTGTCACCAAGTGAGTAAATCTAGAAATAGAAATCATGATCAAGTCATAACAAATGTGAATCCGAAATGGTAAATGATTGTGTCACGGAATATCTAAATCAAAAGTGTTCATTTATGATTGTGTATTAAAGAATTATAAAGGACTGTATCAACAATTATGAACATCTGAAATTGTGTACATCAAGGTCTTAGTTTTTGTCAGACTTTACTGCTGGCAATTACAATATAAATTTATTTTTGAGTGCTGGGTATAAAACTTAACATGTACAGTCATCCCTCACCACTTCAGACTTCCACTTTTGCGGCTTCACTCAGTTGTCTGAGTCAATTATACAACCCTGTATTACAACTAAAATTACTTTAGGTATGGAATGTAGCCCTATTTATTCTAGCACCCCCCAAGAGGGTCTAATAATTTAAAAACCAAATGTAGATTAGATTAGAGGGTCATGAACAGGTTTTCTATTCTCTATATGAAAATATTTTATTATAAATAAATAATCCTAGTTTACAGAAATTCACTTATCATGGTAGAGTCTGGAACTGATAAACCACCATAAATGAGGGATCATTGTAGTTGTAAACATGCAGAGATACTAATACTAGTTCAAAGACATTTTTATTTCTGAAAGTATGATTGAGCAAAATATAAAAAATTCAATGTTCAATGAAAAACTATTATCAGTAATAGTATAAAACATACGTGTTTTCAATATCTCTAAATCTTTGCCATGCTTCTGCATCACCACGGCACTGTGTCCCCCTTGCACCTATGAAGACTTGTACTCCCCTGTCATCACTCCCTGTCTGTACTTGATCAAGATTGGGCTGCTCTTGTGTAGTCATTGAACTAATTGTCATGTTTGCAAACTGATCAGCGCAAAGATAGACTTTGGACATGGGAGCCCTGAAGCAGGATTAATGGGTACACTTTTGAAGGGCCATGAAACACATCTGCACTCACATGCATGGTTAATTTCAATTTTGAGGGCAACAGTATGAGAGAAATTAGCAAGATTTCTACACTGATGCTTGCCGTGGGTCATTGATACATTTAGAATTGTCACTTTTACTACGATCTTTCAATTACGGGGACTTTTAAATGTTCATAACTCCTTTTCATCACATTCTGCTCTAAACAGAACACTACATTTTATAACTGAAGTTTATATGGTTTAGTTATGTCTGGATCAATGTTCATCAATCTTTTGTGCCGACCAAAGGAATATACTTCATCCATATATCAATTTTACAGTACTACAATTGACAAATTAAACTCATTTGAAGCTCATGTGAGAGATAATCAATCACAAAAGCTA
The DNA here is from genome assembly GCA_964017045.1 of Omphiscola glabra. Taxonomy (NCBI): domain Eukaryota; kingdom Metazoa; phylum Mollusca; class Gastropoda; family Lymnaeidae; genus Omphiscola; species Omphiscola glabra. The sequence goes on along the minus strand of OZ024803.1, from coordinate 13,528,641 downwards.
CGACTATCAATAGTATGCATGTTATTTGCTTTTATTGATGCAAGGCAAAAAAAATGATAAACTATCAGTATCGTATAAGTAAGAGGGAATGGTTCATCTACTACAGACCAAAAAAAACAAATATCTATCTATTCTTCATCAGTTGATGTTGGAAGAAAAACCCGGGGACACTTATGGCCTATAATAGTGGTCAGCAACCTGTGACCCCAGGGCCCATACAGCCCTTTAAAGAAGTAGATCTTGCTGTGACATGTCAACAATTTGCCTCAGCCTGGGGCTCCCAAAACATTTGATTTATGAAAATGGTTTCAGTCAGAAAAGTTTTGACAACTCTGGGCCTAGCATATCCTGGGCCTAACGATGAATGAGTACTGTTTATAATTATTAAGTAACTTTCAACAAGTCTGGTGGTTGACAACCTGCAGCACTAGAGTAGCATGAAGCTCTTATTAATAAATACAACTCTTTTCATTACTGATATTAAAATTATGATTAATTTTCTTTAAACCATAAAAAGGATGAACAGTTTGCCCCAGCATATGGCTACGGTACCTAAATATTTTCTCAGCAGATATGATTTATAAACTGGCACTTTACAAGCAAATAAAAGGTTGTCACCTCATAAACTAGGGTACCGTACAACAGAGTGAGAAATAATAAAATGAATACACTACTTACTCATCTGGGGTATCAATAGCTTTTCGCTTTGGTGGTTTCATTTGAACTGTGCAGGACATCTGAAGATCTGGACTAGTAAAAAGTAAGCAATAAATAGATTATGAATAGGACATTCATTTTAAAAATTTACTTAATTTTACTGGTACCGTACTGTTACACGTTTTCTATTGTTAAGCCCATTGTGGCACAAAAGATTATTTTTTAAATTGTGTTTAGCAGTGAAGAGTTAAAGATTATATTTTACATTGATTTCAGCGGTAACGAATTTACATTTTTATCCATGCTTAGTACATTAGTACCAAAATTCTTTGTCTGAAAAGCTTTTTTTTTTTTATTTGAGCCTAAGCCTAATTTTATTGCAGCATGCTATGACTATTAAGGGCTCATGTTTGAAATTTAAAAAAATATTTTTTCATTTTTGGCGATAAACTAGTCCATAGTGACTATTTCTATAAAGCTTCAGCCTTAACTGAAAAAAATAAATCTTATTTAAGAAATTGAATCTAACTCCACCCTCAATAATCATATTCTGAATAAAAAAGAATCCTCATTAATTTCCAGTTATCAAGGTGTCCAGAGTCCATAACAGTAAGCAAGAAAAAATGATGTCCATCCCTCTGATTACCATAACTCTAGACATGGGAAGTTAACAATTCAAAAAACACATATGGTAGCTCATGTGCTTACTACGCTGGCAATGGTACACCCGTAAACACAGTAGTTGTTCCAGCTCCTCTTGATGACACCATATCAACCCAAGGCATTGTAACAGGGATGCTGTGCTGCCAAGATGTGCCCACACCAGGCGCACTCATATTGATGGGACTGGTGGTCTATTGAAGTAAAAAATGCATGTCTTTGTTTATTATGTATATGAATATGTATAATTATTTGTTTAACCCTATAAATGTCAAGTATATGCTTGTCAAAAAGGACAAAATCTCATACTAAATTAATTTAAGAGACAATTAGAAGTATACATATTTTAAAAGTACATTGAACACAAGGTATCTTATAATATGAAAAGAATTTGTTTCTTTATTATGAATGTTGATATTGACCTTGACAATCTATTTTTTATTACCAGTAATTATTAATTCAGAACCTTCACAAACATATTTAAATCTCTTTAGGGTAAGTAGTTGGGATCCAATCTTTGTCTTTTCTGTTCAATTTCCACCCCTTCCAAAATTAATTTGTCTGTAACAATATGACTAGCTTAGGGCTAAAATTGTTAATATCTGACTCTTATGTCGCCCATCACAGCTAGGGCTAATACTGTCATTAGTAGCACATCAAATATCTCTGAAATCATTGCTTCCATTTTAATCCATTTGAAATAATTCCAATAAAGTAAGTCTGTTTTCAATTTAGGGGGCCATCTTCAGCTTCAGAAACAAAAAATTGAGCCTATTTCACACCCGATTAATCACAAAACAAGCCCTGATAGAAACATGTTAACACACTGAAAGAAACAGAAATAGGAAGAAAACTCATTCACATACAGTGATTTTCCCAAAACCAATATACATTAAATCATTTGCATTTTTAAATGACAATTTTTCTAGCGGCCGACGTGACACCACAGAAAGGGGTATAACGGCAATGATTGTCCGTTATGACAGTTATAGGGTTAACCCACTTCTGCCCTCCCAATGCCCTGCACAGGCATGCCTAACATGAAAAGCCTTATGATTTATTATTCTCATTCAGGGTGTCCCCACCACACACTTTACTGCTAAAATTTAATATTTTTGTGAGCACATTGCTCTAATTAAACTTAAATCTTTTTATCTCCTATGTTCCTAAATTATGAGCAGCAAAAGGCAGTTCGATTTCCTAATTTCCCTTTGCTTAGGCTTGACATCAAAAGTAGGTTAGGCAGGTGTTAGTTAAGAATATTACTTACAAGTACAATTATTTGGAAGGTTAGGTACCGGTCTACAAAACTCAACATGCATTGATGTATAAGTTTATTATTAGTGTGAACACCGATTCTTAGAAATGGAGGACTTAGTTTCCCTAAATATTTTAATTACCGTATCTACTTTTGCATCACTGTGTTATAAATGAATCCTTAAAAAAAATTCTAACCTGAATACTTGGTCTATGAGTAGCTAGAGTGCTGCACTGAGTTGGAGATGTGAATGTAAAGCTATTCTGAGACACAACTGGGTTGCGAAATTGTTGTGCTGATGTAAAGTGGCTAAAAGCTGCAGTGGCCATATCTGAAAACAAAATATTTGGCACAACATTACAATTATGATAACATCAATGAAAGATCCAAGTATAATGGGAAAAAAATCATATGGGGCTTGTTAAATTAGCCAAACAAAAAATGTGTAATTGAGAGATGATATCAAACGTCATGTTTGAATTTAAAATAAATAAAAACGATTGAAGTTTCAAGAACTTGACATGACAAATCTGAAATAAAAAAGTCTTCTTAAATTTCAAAACCTTTTGCTTACTTAAAAAAAAATCTAAAATCTTACCATTATAAAGGCCTGGAAGGTAGTTATTGTTGTTGAATTCACTGTAGTTTGCCATTACTATCCCATTTGGAAATATTAATTAAATATAAAATTAGTTTTTCTGATTAAAACTATTATTTTCTGTCCCAATAGCTCTTTTCTCCACTAAAAGTAAAATGAAAATTGCAACAAGATTTTACAAGCTTAATCTTTCTTTGTGCATATTTGCACAAAGTCAAAAATTGTATCTCATTTAACAATTCATTCAATATAATATTTAAAAAAGATGATCCATAGTTAATATTGGTATTAGTATTAGTAAGAATACTGTAGAAATAGATTGAAATAGATGTACAGCTTTAGGGTTAGGTATGTAATATGTGGGCTATGGTAATCATTTATTGGTATTTAAATTTTGTATGCCGCCTATACTATTTAAATCCATACTGTGCTATACTAAACTAAATATGTTTCAATAAATAGATTAAGGCTTATAGCTATAGTTTACAGACATAGGCCTACTAGACCTCCCAAATAACTGTTTACCTCTATTCAGTAGGAGGAAGACTAGTTTCTTCGGCTAATTCAGATAGATCGTACCTCATCATTAGGTTTAGGGATCGATTTAGGGTTCAGGTTAGGTTTACGGATAGATTTAGGGTTCAGGTTAGGTTTAGGGATAGATTTGGGGTTCAGGTTAGGTTTAGGGATAAATTTAGGGTTCAGGCAACCAAGATATCAAATTGTAGCCCTCTATCATCTATGGTAAAAAACCGCTGTGCAATCTATCCGAATTTACCGTTTCTTCTTATTTTTATAAATAATAACTAAGCCATTCATTAGTCATAATAAAAACATAACAGGCTTAGGCCTCTAATTATTATAAGTATAAGCCTATTATAAATACTGGCTATAACTGAATATAATTTTTATTTATAGGCCTACTACTACTATACTCCTATTAATTTTTTTAATCTCACCTCAGCCTCATAATGAAAGAATGGAATGACAGGCTTTCTTTACCAGTACTTATCTTTCTTTAAATTTAATCAACTATGATACTATGGATGTTCAAATTTATAAAGTAAAGTACTTCATATTTATTTTAATTTTATGACTAGGCCTAAAACTAAAAAAAGTGACTATTTTACTATTACTACTAAATACTGAATACTGGTCAAATAAAAATACTGGTACTCAAAAAAAATCTACAAAAATAATTTATTCCTAGTTATGTCTCACAAAATTTAACTTAAAGTTTAATAAAGCTGGGTCAAGTCCAAGTCTCCAAGTATAAGTAAGTCACTTAAACTTAAGTCAAGTCATCAAGTGTGGTAACAGTAGTACAGTAGTCAGTAGTAACGCAAATGCCATCGTTGACATTGAAACTCAAAAAGGCTCATACTTACAAAGCAGGTATAGTGTTTTATGTAGTAGGCTCTAGCCTACAAAATACTAAATTAATTAGTATTTTAAATGTCACAGAATTCAAATAAGAAGCAGATGAGAAATTGGCAAAATCTCACGCACAGTCAAAGGTTGATCAAACTAACAAAATGATTGTCTGATTTGTGATATAATTATAATATTTACGACGGATGAGCCAATCATGCAATCAAAGAAGGGTAAGAAGTGTTTTTGTAAACACAACCATCGCCGACACGAATACACACACAAATAACCCGGTGAACTAAGATCGAGAAATTTCGTGTAAATTCTTTGATGGAGTAGTCATGGACAGAACAGAACAACAGCTTTAAGTTTGAGCTTGTCCCAAAATTGTCCGAACAAAAAAAGTATAAAGGGCGCAAACATATTTCACATATGTAATAGTTTACAGGCCCGATGAATTGGAGTAATGAGAATAATCTTAATAATAGGCTACGGTGTTTAGTTATCATGGGTCCTTATTAATATCGCTAGTAGGTGTCCTCTCTTACGTCCCTTCTTTGCAATTCAAAACGTAAATTGGTTTCTACGAATCAATTATTCCTTTAGAAAAAAAAATTATTTTATTAGATGCCTAATATGTTTTTATTAGAGTAAATAAGTAGGCCTAAGTCTACACACACTACTAAGAATAAGTTATAACACTTATTGACTTAGCCTTTTTTACCACGTACACTACTTATCAATACTTATAGTATAATATATGATATTATTGATAATAATATCATATCATATCATATCATATCATATATATAAAAGTGAAAATTTGTTTGTTTGTTTGTTTGTTTGTGGGTTTGTCTGTTCCACAAAGGCTTTTACACGGATTGATGGATCTTGACCAAACTTGGCACATGTATCCATCATTATCCAGAAGGAACTCTTAAGGGGTTGAGAACTTTAAATAACATTTCGTGTGGGGCCGGGGGCCCCGAATTCGTTTTTTTCTTATTTGAGCTATATAAAAAATTACAAACAAATACTCCTACGTGAATGGATGGATATCGATCAAACTTAGTACACGTACACTTGATCATCCATATTCAAATACCGAAGGGTACTGAACTCATAATATCCATTCTTCTGGGGCCGGGGGCCCCATTTCGTTTTTTCTTATATGAGCTTTGTAAATATCAATAGGATTAATACTCCTACATTAATGGATGGATCCTGACCAAACTTAGTTCACATACACTTGATTATCCATACTCAAATTCTAAAGGGTACCGAACTCATAATATCCATTCCTCTGGGGCCGGGGGCCCCGGTTCATTTTCCTTATATAATCTATATAAATATTATTAGGCTTAGACAACACTATAGGTTCTATGTGAATTGATGGATATAGGCCTAGGGTGGTAGCAATGCACTTCACTGTCCGTACTGAAACATCGGTGGATTTAAAACTAATAATATCCAATCTAGAATTTTCCAGAAAGTTCGATAACATTAAAACGCTATATCTATGACATTATTCACTAGATTTTAATGGGACAAATTAAAAATTTTAACTATATAACTTACCTGAATGATTTTTATAGGGCCCCATCACAGGCAAAACTAATTCGGTACAATTATGGAATGGGCCCCCGGAACCCTCTATTAACTTAAATGTTCTACAGCTATATAAATGCATTTAGTTGTATAATTTTTCGTATTGGAAGAATAATTACTTAGAAAAGACAGTTTTTACACGTTTCGAGGAGGATAATACATTTAATCTAGAATGTTCCAGAAAGTTCTATTGGTCAATAGGCTTAATACTTCTACATGGATGGATGGATTTTGACCAAATTTGGCACATATATCCATTATTATCCGGAAAGAACTCTTAAGGGGTTATCAACTTTTTCTGACATTCAGTTTGGGGCCAGGGGCCCAAAATATCGTTTTTTCCTTATCTGAGCTATATAAATACAATTAACAGCAAATACTCCTACATGAGAAGATGGATCTTGACCAAACTTAGTACACATACACTTCATTATCCATACTCAAATACAAAAGGGTACTGAACTCATAATATCCATTCCTCTGGGACCGGGGCCCCCATTTCATTGTTCCTTATATAAGTTATATAAATATTAATAGGCTTAGACAACACAATAGGTTCTATGTGAATTGATGGATATAGGCTTAGCTTTGTTGCAATACACTTCTTAGTCCATATGGAAATAACGGTGGATGTAAAACTAATAATATCCAATCTAGAATTTTCCAGAAAGTTCGATAACTTTAAAACGCTATATCTATGGCATTATTCAATAGATTTTAATGGGACAAATTTAAAATTGTAACTTCATAACTTACCTGAATGATTATTATAGGGCCCCATCTCAGGAAAAACTAATTCGGTACAATTATGGAATGGGCCCCCGGGGCCCCTCTTTTTACCTTAAATGTACTATAGTTTTAGAAATTCATTTAGTCGTACAATTTTTCGTATTCGAAGAATAATTATTACTAATAAAAGACTGTTTTTACACAATTCGAGGAAGATAATACATTTAATCTAGAATGTTCCAGAAAGTTCTATAGGTCAATAGCGTTATAAAACACTATAGTTTCTATGTCATTTGATGGATATAGGCCTAGGGTGGTAGCAATACACTTCACTGTCCGAACAGAAATATCGGTGGATGTAAAACTAATAATATCCAATCTAGAATTTTCCAGAAAGTTCGATATTCTTAAAATGCTATATCTATGGCATTATTCAATAGATTTTATAGTGAAATGGGATAACATTAGAAAGCAGGATCCCTAGATGGAACGGGATCGCACAGAGTACAGTATCCTTACGGGATCTGTAGGCCACCTGGATCGGGGTCCTAATGCAATCCCGGGCCACGCCGGGTATATCAGCTAGTATATATATAAAAGTGAAAATTTGTTTGTGGGTTTGTTTGTGGGTCTGTTCCACAAAGGCTTTTACACGGATTGATGAATCTTGACCAAACTTGGCAGATATATCCATCATTATCCAGAAGGAACTCTTAAGGGGTTGAGAACTTTTAATAACATTTCGTGTGGGGCCGGGGGCCCCGAATTCGTTTTTTTCTTATATGAGCTATATAAAAAATTACAAACAAATACTCCTATGTGAATGGATGGATATCGATCAAACTTAGTACACGTACACTTGATTATCCATATTCAAATACAAAAGGGTACTGAACTCATAATATCCATTCTTCTGGGGCCGGGGGCCCCATTTCATTTTTCCTTATATGAGCTATATAAATATTAGTAAGCTTCGACGACACTATAGGTTTTATGTGAATTGATGGATATAGGCCTAGGGTGGTAGCGATGCACTTCACTGTCCGTACTGAAATATCGGTGGATTTAAAACTAATGATATCCAATCTAGAATTTTCCAGAAAGTTCTATAACTTTAAAAAGCTATATCTATGGCATTATTCAATAGATTTGAATGGGACAAATTTAAAATTGTAACTTCATAACTTAACTGAATGATTATTATAGGGCCCCATCTCAGGCAAAACTAATTCGGTACAATTATGGAATGGGCCCCGGGGCCCCTCTTTAAACTTAAATGTACTATAGTTATAGAAATTCATTTAGTTTTATAATTTTTCGTATTCGAAGAATAATTATTACTAATAAAAGACTGTTCGGGGAGGATAATACATTTAATCTAGAATGTTCCAGAAAGGTCTATAGGTCAATAGGCTTAGATAACACTTTAGTTTTTTGTGAATTGATGGATATAGGCCTAACGTGGTAGCAATACACTGCACTGTCCGTTTTTAGATATCGGTGTATTTAAAACGAAGAATATCCAATCTGGAATTTTCCAGAAAGTTCGATATCTTTAAAAAGCTATATCTATGTCACGACCAAATCAGGAAATGGGATAACATTGGAAAAGAGGGTCCCTAGATGAAACGGGATCCCAAAGAGAACAGTATCCTAACGGGATCTGTAGGCCACCGGGATCGGGGTCCTAATTCAATCCCGGGCCACGCCGGGTATATCGGCTAGTTATTATTATATAATAATGGCATCCTTCCGTCTTCGTGAGACGATAGGGTAGCTATAGACTATTGACACCAAACTATACTATAGTGATAGTGTGACTATATTATACTTCATCATGTACAACATGGATCTAAGTGAAATATCGTGTTAGTAAGCTGCAGTTCATGTAAAAATTTGGGCCTAATAACGATTAATTTTAACTAGGTACCACTAGCCTATTATTAATATAATATCACAAGATTCAAAATTAAAAAAAGAAGGCCAAGTAGCCTACCAAATTGACATTTGATATATACATAAGACATAATACTAATCATGCCACTATAATGACACTAGCACTATCGACCCCAATTTGTCTGTCACTGCTACTTAGTTATTAGTCTCTTTTTAGATAACTGCTAACTTTAACTAATGAAACTGAAGTAAATTACGCCATGCATAACCGCACTGTCTTAACATTGGCTTTTATTGACAAAACACAATAAGCCTTATCTTGTTTTCAGTTCTCAGTTTACCCACCACTTCTATTCAGAGCCGTCGCGTGACTTTTTGAGGCCCCCTGCCACTTATGGGTTTTGTGCCAACTACATTCAGAGTTTATTGTATTATTTTCACATCCAACTTTGGACCCCTTAAATATCTGAGGGTTCTGCTGAGTCCTCATTTTGGTTAATTAAAATGTCCTGATTTAAACTTAAAATGTCCTCCTTTTGAATTTTTTTAGCGCAGTGTAAAAATAAAAGTATTATTTCACCGTTCACTACACGTAAACAAGATTTGTGAACCTCTGTCTTTATTTCAAGCCAACTTGTTTCAGTATAGCAAGAAGAGAAGTCTGTACTGGAAATTTTGAACATCATAATATCAATATTGCGGTTGTTGCGATACAGAATTGAACACATTTTTGCCCTTAATTAAACAGCCCCTAAAAACAAAATTTTTCGTTTAAATCCTTTATATTTTATCTGCATTTTGATTAAATTATTTTATTTTAATATATAACGTCCCACCCGCTTTTACACCGTAAATTTATGTAACTAACTAGTTCAGAAAAAAAACGAAAGAAAATATTACGCACCAAACGCACTTACGATATTTGTTTTTAAAGAATTTCATTTAGCGCAGCTATCGGGAATTTTATTTCGTGAAATCATATTCATATTTGCCTTCAACTTTCCCTTGAAAAACGGCTTTTGGGGGTTGGGGCATGACCCACTAAAGTACAGTTTAGTAGGTCGTGGTTGGAGTGAGTGGGGCTAAAAATTTGATAGAAAGGGTTGTCATCGGTATTGAGTTTATGTGCCAAGTTTCAGCTCGATAAGGGGACGAGAAGTGAGTCAAATAGCCGTCCTAAGAATTTGCCAGCCAGCCATCCACAAACAAAAGCGAAGTTAATGTAAAGGATTTTAAAAAGTGAAACAGCTTGTTTTTTTCATATAAATGGTTCTACGAAAGAAGAGCAGGCCATATTGTATGTGTCAAATTTCAACATGTTATAAAGCATCTCTTGAAGTCTTGAAAAAATGGATTCAACAATGGTGCGAGTTTAAGGGTTTTTGATAATGGTACTTAGAAAGAATACAATTAGGGGTCGTCCATAAAGTATGTCACGCTCGGAAAGGGGGGGGGGGGCTAGAAATTGTGACAGTTTGCGTCACGAAAGAAAAACAAAATGGGGGTAGGGGGTTATATCATATTTGACGTACTGAAATTGATAGTGATGTTTACCGTTATGCTGTGCTAGGTGTATTCTGAAAGAAGATGTCTTTCTTAGTAGTAGTGTCTAATTTTATTAGTGAATCTGTTTTAGATTGAATTGTAATTAGTTGTTAATTGTACAACATTTTTTTTTAAAGTGTGACCTATTTTATGGGGGGGGGGGGAGTCCGAGATATTTGACCGGGGGGGAGGGGGTAACATTGTAAGAATAGCGTGATGTTCTTTATGGATGGCCACTTAGTACAAATATGAAGATATGATTCCTTGTATTGAGTTATTACAAAAGAGAGGTGTTATCATTGATGACGTGAAACTGAATGGCCAGTTTTTGCATCCTAATTTCATTCGGAACACCAGAAGACAAAGGGATTAAGTTATACGAAGACATTGGCTTCATGAACAATGGACACGGTTTTTTCAAATCTTGCCCCATGATTGATTTTTTCACAATGACTGAACATTTGTGAATTTTATTTTTGTTTTCCTGCAAACGTTGAGAGTGTTTTTTCACTGATAACTTCTCAATGGACCAATGAGAAGAATAGACTTGATGTGGAGTCAGTAAAAGTGATAATAACTTCGCAGCACAATGCCAAGAATATGGCTTGCTCGAATATTTATAGAACTGCTACTGCTAGTAGTGACTCGGTAATTAACTAACAGATGGGAAGAGTTTAATGACAACCCCCCCCCCCCCCCCCCCACACTTTGTTTTTCTTCTCTTCAATACTTTATTCAATATTTAGTAGAAAGTTTTGGTAAATGATATTTTTTTTAGATAAAGGTGGTTTTAAAAGCTTGTATTAGGTATTTAACTAAATTTTAAAGCAGTAGGGGTGAGTAGCCAAAAGTATTGAGAACCATTATCTATATTTAGCCTATATGAAATAGAAAAACGTAAACTTCCGGCATTCTTTCGTTTCTTTTGTTAGCTTTTGACTCAGTTTCAATTTACGTTGTCATAGTCGATAGTTGTTGGTAATCATCAGTTCAAAGAAAATAAATAAATAAAGGAGCAGAAGATGGTAACTATACATTAAAATTTCCACTTTTTTTTAAAATGTGTAAATTCTAGTTAACTAAAGAACAAAGAAAGACGAGTGTAATTAATATAGGGGTAAATGTAGCGATATGGTCCCTCTATCTATCCCTCACCCTAACCTGAACCCTAAATCTATAAACAAAGGGCAGTGACTCCGTACAGGGACCACATATCTGAATCAGCCAATATAGGCATAAGGGATCAATACTAAAATTAAAATAATTAATAATATTTAAAAATTTTATTATTTACTAATTTACTAAATTTACACTTAGTCTTAGTGACTTTATTAAAGTTTATTTTATTTAATCATGAATCATTCATTATTATATCATTATTATTATATTATAAATAATTATAATTATGTTCTTGATAATTATTGACACATGAAAAAAATAGAATATCTCATTAGATGTGATCATATCATCTTTTATATATTAATATTACGCTTCTGGTGTGACTCTTCTGGTGTGACTCGTGGACTGCTTCCTCATCAGAATCAGATTAGATTAGAATCATGCCTAATGTCAATGAAGGCTAATGGCAGTAATGGACTGCTTCCTAGCCTAATCAGCGAATTTGGTATTGAGAATATATTACAAATACTAAATGTTTGAAAGAAAGTAGGCCTATGGTTCAACAATGAGTTCAATAACGTGCATAATTTATGATTTTTTTTCCAGATGACTACACTAACTGATATATTTTTTTATATAATGCAACTGCGTTTGGCGCGTAATATTTTCTTTTTGGAAAATGAAATCGTCTTATTTTAAGTATGGTGTACAAAATATCCAGTTTAAAAGTGGTTGGGACATCAGAATATTTAATATAGTTCATGGGCGTGAAATAAAAAGTGTGCAGTAACCTATCATGGGGAAAGGGGTGTAGCAAAAATTGGGATTCTTACATGAGTTCATGTTTTGTCAAGTAACTTGAGTAGATGGGAAGTTCACGCATTGCTTCCGCCAAAGTTTGGCTATTATTATTTATTATTAAATTTATTATTATACTTGACTTATACTTATACTTTATTATAAAAGTTTGAAATTTAGTTTTAGTAATCATTTAATTTAAAGTATGAATTACATTATATGAATTTTTAAAATCTAATTTTAATTTACAGTATTTGCAGACATTCTGAGACTTTCACACTTTCATTCAAAATATTTAAAAAATAGTAATCTACCACTTCAGCAGAGCGGTTGTAAAAAAAATTGTGTTTTTCCTTTTTGAAGTGCTATTTAAATGGTTATTCTTCTATTGATGTCCGTTAATAGTACAGTGGAAATGGCTACTGGGTTTTCCGTGGCTTTGAAAGAAAGCGTTGGCCGCTTTCCCCGTTAAAGGGCCATACCGACATAGATCACATTACAGGAGTGCATAGAGAGCTATATCCTTCCAGTCTCACTAATTTTTTAGAGGAATGTGCGGCTTATACTCTGTTTATCGATATAAATTTTGTCAATCCAAATGACACTTGTGTCAACACACAGACTGTTGAAAATATGTGGATGCACGCAAAGTGAAAACTGAAAAGACAATTTGGCAAAAGGCGCAATCTTTACCCTTCATATTTGCATGAGTTCATGTCCCACAATCATTTTCGCCGAGATGATTTAAACTCAAACTGTGTTTTCTTTTAATACATACAAACACTTCATTGCTGTTCATCGATATAAATTTTGTCAATCCAAATGACACTGGTGTCAACACAGAGACTGTTGAAAATATGTGGATGCACGCAAAGTGAAAACTGAAAAGACAATTTGACAAAAGGCGCGATCTTTTCCCTTCATATTTGCATGAATTCATGTCCCACAATCATTTTCGCAGAGATGATTTAAACTCAAACTGTGTTTTCTTTTAATACATTAAATTGTTGAAATTTTTCTATTTTAAAAATGTTGTCTTTTACTTTTATATTTGTGCTGAAATGAATATGTACAATGTCATAAAAGCATTTCCATTTATTTGGATCAATAAAAGAATGTTTAAATAGATCTTCAAACCAGAACAACATGACTTTTCACAACTGACGCTCAAGTGGTAGATTACCAAAATAATCATAATCTATAATATGTACATTGAAAAAAAAATGTTTTTATTGTTGACTTAATTTTGACTTTGTACTAATTGATAATACTAATTTTAGCTTAAGTAAGTTGCCATTATTATAAGTCTTATATAATAAAAATTAGTAAAATCCTGATTTAGATTAGTGATCAGTGACTTAATTAGTTAAGAGTTACTAGCAAATGCAGAACATTGTCTTGATCATCAGTATCCATCTTGATAGGCCTAATAAAGTGACCAGAAATACGCGCACATGACAAACGCGCACACGATAAACGGGCACAGAAATTCCGCAACGACACAGCTGCGCACAGGAAAACTGCGCACACCGACAGTTGCGCACACAGAAAACTGCGGACACCGAAAATTCCGCACATGGACAGTTGCGAACGTTGACAGTAGCTAACACAACCAAATGCGCAAATTTCTATGAAATTTAGGCTTAGTTAGTACTAGGAGTAGGAAGATTATTCATTTAAACTATAATTATTATTAATAAAACTAAAATAGGCTTAGTTATATACTAAGACGATTATTTGGCTAATGTTGAGAGATATCACCTTGACTTCGTTAAGGATACATTTAGGGTTCAGGTTAGGTTTAGGGATAGATTTAGGGTTCAGTTTACTTTTATGGATAGATTTAGGGTTCAGGTTAGGTTTATGGATATATTTAGGGTTCAGGTTAGGTTTAGGGATAGATTTAGGGTTCAGGTTAGGTTTAGGGATATATTTAGGGTTCAGGTTAGGTTTAGGGATAGATTTAGTGTTCAGGTTAGGTTTAGGGATAGATTTAGGGTTCAGGTTAGGTTTAGGGATAGATTTAGGGTTCAGGTTAGGTTTAGGGATAGATTTAGGGTTCAGGTTAGGTTTAGGGATATATTTAGGGTTCAGGTTAGGTTTAGGGATAGATTTAGGACATTTTTACATTATTTTTAAACATTTTATTATTTATTTTACGGTTCCCGGCAATCAAGTTGGTGGCCATGGTAAAAAACGCGGTGATATCTCCCAACATTTACCGATTATTTTAAATTATAATTTAATACTTCATTACGATGATATAGGCCTACGTACTACGTGTTAATGGAATGGAGAATATAAATTCAAACGTCCATTGCCTACAGGCATCATTTTGCTTATTGTGACTATAATTTAATAATTTTAATTTAAAAGTAATATTTTCCATACCGTTATCAGACTCTTAACTCGCCTTATACTTATAATAAGTTATACTTATATCAGTAATCTTTTTAATACCCGGTATTTAAATATCTTTTACAGGAGAATTAGCCCACTGTCAATAAAATATTTAAAAAAATAATTCTTCTTTGTCACATAGAAATTTAACTTTTGCTGCAATAAATCTATTGTTACGTATATAATTACTATTATTATTATTATATTTGTGTATAGTTTTAATTTTATAAATCATAAATAAGATGACCCAATTATTTTTTAATAATTCATCTTCAAAAGAATGCTTTAATAATTATTTCTAATCCCAACCACTTATTATCCTTATAATTGCCGACTTGTCTTTTAAGCTGACAACCAACTACAACCTTTTCAACTCTTTAATGAAATTTTAACTACATTGTACGATTCCAATTGAGCGCAAATGTATGTGTTCGCTATTGTCAACGTTCGCAACTGTCCGTGTTCGGAATTTTCGGTGTCCGCATTTGTCGGTGTGCGCTGTTTTCTGTATGCGCAGTTTTCCTGTGCGCAGCTATGTCTTTGCGGAATTTTCTGTGCGCGTTTATCGTGTGCGCGTTTGTCATGTGCGCGTTTTTCACGGAACCGCCTAATCTATGTGTATTTTTCTAAATTCACCCCAATCCCCCTCATTGGCCCTTCACCCCATAAACCACCCTAAATACTGCCTCTTCTCATCACCATCATCCCCCTCAAAACATCAAACCTCCAACAATCTTTCATAGACCACCTTAATACTCTGCCAACTCTCCTCTTGGGCCTTACACCTTACAAACATCCTCCATCACTTTAGTCATCACTGCACTAAGAGTTAAGAGCTACTTACTTTTTTAATGAATTTACTTGTTCATAAGTCAATTTTGTTTACATATTTCAGGGAGATAAGTGGGATGGTCAGCTTAAGAACTGGTATTATTATTAGGATACTTTAAACATTTTCTCTATATACATTTATTATAAAAAAACAGTTATTAACAGAAGGTAAAATTGGGCCAGGTGTTTTGTCTTCATTTCACTGCTGCTATGCTCAGAGAGTATCAAAAGTACTTAAATAGAATAATTAAATTTTTATTGTAGATCACAGATGTCTCATATTGGAAATTTTCAGAATGGTTACATTACTGTAATTACTGGTATAAACAAGCAAAGGGACTATCAGTTTGTTTATTAGTTTCTCTGTCATTTTACTTACGCAAAAATTATTTTTAACTGTCTTGGATTTTAACAATAAATTATTTTAATTAGTACCGTATAATATCGTATTGTTTCTCCTGTTTTATGGGGTCCCATAGAGAGGGTTACACACTTTTCAAGTTTTTCCCCAGCCAAAACTAAAAGGGTTTGCTAAGGAACAAATGGGCTTATCAACAAGTATATATGGTATGCTCTGCGCACAAAACGGAAACACTAAAAAATGAGTTGAAAAGTTAAATTGTATGAAACAAATAATTATTATTCCAATCACATTTTGATGATGAATTGAAAATTATTATTTTTATTTTGAATCAAATTTAAAAAAAAAATATTTTACATATAAAGCAAAAAAAAAAGAAGTCTGTTGATTCAGAAGATTTTAATTTTAGTTTAACCTTAGGTTTTAGCTTATTTGAATACTTCCTGGCACTGCACAATCAAAATGGGTGCAAAATAGAAATTGTATATTGCTTATTGCAGAGAGGCAGATAACATATATTATATGTATGCTATAAAAAATATTTTGTTCTTTATTTATTTTCAAGATTGAAGTTTAAACTTAATATTAAGAAGCAACAAAAATGTAACTCAATACCTAATTTAAATATGTTTTGTGACAAGCTCACTAACTCAACAATTATAATCATACATTCATTCTAATTACTATAATAACATTAGGACAATCATGATATAAATATTATTATATAAATAAAGTTTGATTTTGAAAACAATTGAAAAAAAACTTACTTGTTGGATAATTTTTATGTTCTTATATAACTATCCAGTATTAATATTACTTATGCAAAATTTAATTAAATGCTTTAGAATTATTCTCTTTCCCCAATACATGATCTTACAAAAAAAAATGCTCAATAATTGTTTTATAAAAGTATTTTTAATGTCACATTTTTATGTCTAGTTCAGCTTTGGCAATACTTTTCCTGATTTTCCATCTGGCCGTACTTTCAAAGAAACATACAAATGTTTCAGTGTGACAATGCTTGGAGACAGAGAGGATGTAGAAAGAGGTGGAAAAAGTGAGTTATTTAATGTTTGTTTAATACTGTAATTTGTAACTTTTGTGACAGTCACCCCAACTAAATTATTTACCATATTTTCAAAAAGCAAGCAAGATTATACAAAGTAATAATGAGTGAAATAATAGATTGTTAGAGTAATTTGTTCAAATAGTTATTCTGTTAAAAAGGTTTCATATTTGTTTCAATCTTTTTACAATTAGAGATTTTGAATAATCAACTTTATTTCTTACTTGCCCAAAAAGTATCTGTTACAATCTTTTCACAAAAAGAGATTTTGAATAATCAACTTCAATTCTAACTTGTTCAAAAAGCAGTTGTTACAAAATCATTTGTGTTTTTTTTTTCCTCCACAAATTTTTGGAAATCGAACTTTGTGAGAATTTTTTCTGACCTCACAATGCCCATTCACAGTCCTGACATTAAAATATATGAAATAAAATATGACTTTCTTTATTTTTCTTCAGTTATCATGCCACCATCTGCCTTGGACCAACTGAGTAAGTATGCTGGGTTTATATTTATTTAAATAATGTACCTTTGTTTATTATTTGGTATCTGTTTTAGTTATATTTGGATATATTGGTTTGTATTGTCCATAGGCTTGTATGTAGATTTTGTATTGTTGCGTTTTGTATTTTTATAACGCTTCGGGCCTTAATTAGGGATGAAGTGTGTTTTTTAAATGAAGCTTTATTATTATCTGTTTCATTACGTAGAAACCATTACCAGTTTACCACCCTGACAAAAGACAGGAGAAATATTGCACTGTCCTGACCAATGCACTGGTGGTCCGATCCTTTTTACCATGTACCATCTCACATACAACTTGCTACCGACTAGGCAAATTTGGATTATAATCAATCAATACAAGAAAGCAGCTTGCCACACATCAATTTAAACCTTTTAAACAAAGGGAGGCTGCGGCCAATGAATACATAAAAACAGAGATTTGTCAAAAGTTTGAAATTGCCAAGCCTCTGTGTAGTCTGGAACCACACAAAATATAGATTCTAAAATGTTAACATTCAAAACCTTTTATCTTAGCTCATTTATTATTATGGCATCAAAAATATCTTTAAGGTTTTATCTTTTTTTTTTTTTTTTTTCAGTTCTTAACATGAAAGCATTTCTGTCCTCATGGCTTCACACAAAACAATTCTACTGTGGATCCTTTTATATTTTCAGCTCGTCTGAATATTCAGTATCCTATGTTGTTCAAACTAACAAATAAAAAGTCCAACAGAGAAACTCACTGTGGTGTTCTAGAGTTTGTTGCAGATGAAGGACGCATATTTATCCCTTATTGGGTAATTATACATTGAAATAGAAAAAAAAATTGATGTTTTATCTCTTGTAAGACTTGAAAACAGTGCTATTAATAGATAATTTACCTTCCAGAAGCCTGATGGTTGTTACAAATAATAATCCTTTTTTTTTTTTCTACAGATGATGAGAAATCTGTGTGTTGATGAAGGTGATTTTATTCAGATTGACAATGTTTCATTATCGGTTGCCACATATGCAAAATTTCAACCACAGTCTGTGGATTTCTTGGATATTACCAACCCCAAAGCAGTGTATCCTTTTTATTAATGTCTTTGATCCCAATTGATATGGGAAATAAAACTTTATTTGATGTGATTGTATATCTGATGCTTAAATTAAGAGACACTGCTAATCTGATGAGTAAGATCTTGTTAAAACATAATTTATGCTCACTATTTTTTACTGTTATTTAGATTTAATTTATTTCCTTGACACATAAAGCCTTGAAAATGCCCTGAGGAACTTTGCTTGTCTTACTCAAGGAGATGTTATAGCCATAAAATACAACGACAAAGTAAGTTTTAGGAAATGTTAGTTTTTTAAGATACATTGGATAAGTGCATAAGATAAAGGAAGATACTTGGGGCCATTGTAAAAAAATAACAAATTGACAAAATTTTTGGGATAACTTTTAGACGCAACAGAATATTGCAAGGGGATAAACTTCAAATAAAAGAAATCTGTTGCCTACTTTATACATTTTATTCCATTAGATTCATGCCCACAACAATTCAAATCATTGTTAAATTTAACAACAAATGTGTATATTTTTGTGTTCACTGTGACAGGAGTATGAGCTGTGTGTACTAGAGAGCAAGCCAGGAAAGGCAGTCTCCATCATTGAGTGTGACATGAGAGTGAGTATTGAAGAGGAGATCCCTTTAGTTGTTGTCTGTGTAAACATCACTGCTCTATTTTTTTATGCATAGGCTTAGATAATAACATTAAGTCTGTGAGATAATTTCATTTAAAATTAAGATGACAATTTGTACTGATTTTACCAGGACAGTACTGGTTTTTTGAACCTTTGTCCTCGATTGTCATGAGCTGAAAGCAGTACATTTAAAGACTACCAAATTTTTTTTTAAAAGTGTAATTTTTTAATTTATAAAAAGATTGAGTACCAGGTATATCTGACAAACAGGCATATATAAATAACAACTAAAAGTAATATAATTAATCCTAATTGGCATTAAAATAAAATAAAATTCTTCAATGACAAGTTAGCCTCACTGACAGACGAGCTCTCTCTCTCTGTAAGCACAATTAATTGTTCATTTTTAGACACCTATGAAACTATGAAGCGAAATGATTTAAGAAGTTATTTTTTTTTTAATTTGAAAATTGTTTACTGTACTGGATTCAACTATGAAAAATATGGTCACTTCATTTATACCGGTAATGAAATAAATAAATATATATATATATAAGTGAATTGATGTTATATTACTAATATTGGAGTTTTTCTGTTTGAGGTTGGTGATACAGAAAATATTTTAAACTGACCATCAAAAAGTAATATTTATTTTATCAGGTGGACTTTGCCCCTCCAGTTGGTTACAGGGAACCAGAACGACGGCCAAGAATCACAGATCAAGTGGATGGCGCTGTAAGACTTTATTAAAATTAGCCATATGGTTTTAAAGCAGAGAAGACATTGAGGGCAAAAGTGGGGATAACGAAGACCTGATCCAATTATTAAACATGATTCAAATTTTCCATCATACAGGAACTTGAAACTGACAGTGCAGATGATATGCAGGCTTTCAGGGTAGGTTAATTTGATTTTATTTTTGCTAGTTGTCTACTTTTGAGATAAATTAAGATATTGTTATTCATCTTTCTTTTAAAAACATTGAAAGACACCAATCAAATTTAAAAAAATTGTAGTATTTCAGTGTAATTTTTAAATGATTAATTCATGAAAATAAATATTATATAACCATTTCGTTGCTGTAGAATTGGTGTAATAAAGAAGTTAAAATGTATTCGAGAATAACTTTTAAACGTGAAAATTGTTTTTATCGCATAAATGCAATCCATTAAGATGTCTGCTTACAAGCTAATGTTTTTATTTGCTCATCAGCCATTTGCTGGTCAAGGCAACAGATTGGATGGCAAGACAAAAGGAACAGAAGTAGGAGCTAGTAATATTGGTCAACTTGGACCACATAGAAGGTAAGACATTTTAAAGACTTTTTTTTATCTATAGAAAAAACATTTTAAGTTGGTGAAGTGCATTTGATTTCTAGCCCTTTGCAGTCTGATGTGGCCTTAAAGCAACTATTTTTCTTATTATCCTACTGGGCCTAATAGCAGAATTCATAAGATGTACAAATAAAGTCATTGCTGTCAAAGTTTTAACATTAATTTTTATAATGAATCCTTTGAAAGTAGATAGGTTCATTCTATTTCAGTCATCAATTGCTTTACTGGTATTATATTAATTCTATCAACAACACTGCCAGGAATTTATCAGATTTTATTTTTAATTTAAAATTAAGATAAAATTTTAAACATAAATGTAAATCAATATGTACTTTTAAGTTATTACATCTTTTTTTTTCTTTTGCCAACAAATAATTATAATTACAGTAGAGAGGTGGAGTGCTCTTTATTAGGCAGTCAGAAGACATTAGGAAGAATCTATTTGAATTGTAAACTGAGACCAGTTAGTTGGTACAAAATGTATATGTATTTTTTTTTAAATTTTTTTTTTCAAATGAACTTTATTATTATTATTATTGTATATATATTATATATATGTATGATAGCATTTTGTCAACCCTGGTGAGGGACATTTACATGTATTTCTATCTAATATAAATATAGTTTAAATCTTGACTAACAGTTGATCATGACATTTTTATAATAAATGTTATGTACTTTGCTTAACATTGAATTTGAAATATTTTTAGGGGAATACCGAACTACAACTTCAAGCGTGGCACCATCACATTCATACGAAGTGTTCGGCCAGTGGCTAATGGAAACACAGAAGAGGAAGAGGACAAAACTTTTGAAGCCTTTTCTGGGCAAGGACAATCATTAAAGAAGAAAAACAGAACTTAAAATATCTTAGGATTGTTTTGTTATCAATCTGCTGTTTGGAAGAAACGGTCATACAGACGGTCAAATAGCTGCAGAATTCTTGGTATACAGTGTGCTGAATAACTACAGCAAAATCATTAACAGTTTTGACTGATTGGTAAAACTTTATAACAAATTTTTTTATCATACTGATAGATAAAACTTTTTAAAAACATGTTTTATCAGACCCTACAAGCTTCTAAAGTTACTATTGTTGGTGATATTTTGTTACATAGTCAGAAACTTTAAGAATTCGTAGATTATTAGTTTGTGGGGTTTTCCTTTCTATAATTTTTTTATTATGTCGTATTAAAAAAAGTTTGAAGAGTAAAGTATTTGTAGCATAGAAATGGGACAAGATGAAAGGGGGACAAGATGAAGGTTTGATTTATTGGTGTATGGCATTACTTGGATGTCACGTGCAGACACAGCTCGGCCATTGGATGTCACGTGCAGACACAGCTCGGCCATTGGATGTCATGTGTGCAAAGATTCTTCTTTTATTAATTTATAAATATTATTATGTTATTTACATATATGTTTTTCTTGTATTACTGATGCATCAATAAATGATTGTCTTAAGAACATCATACCATCCAATTTTTATGTTGAGGCTCAGTAAATGTAAACGTGGATAAAGGTGTTAGTAAAACTGAATCCTGGAACAACATATAAAATTGAATCCTTAGTATCATAGGATTGAAAAATATCCCTAGGATTGGATAAAATGTCTAAGAATTACTCAAAATTTTAAAAAATGCTCTTATATTCCCAAATTAACCTGAAAACTCCTTAAACTTATTTGACATACCAGCAGATAATTTAAGAATGCTTTCCTACAGTCTTTAATAAAAGAGCATGGCAAAGATTCAGATATTTCACTGCATATTTGTAAGCCAATGTTTAGCGCCAAGGTTATGCACTTTAATGATTTAGTTCATGTAATGAAATTAATAAATCTTGATAGATTAATACTTTATATCTTTTTTATGACAATGAAATAATATATTAATTAATTTTAACCTAACTGCCACCCGAAGGACCTCTTTGTTGCAACCCATAGGTTACAAAAATGTCAAGGACTTCAAAGCACTGCAAGGGAAAGAGCAGAGAAAGATTTAGTTTAAGCTTTATCGCGGTCCCACCAAATATAATTGGTTAGTTTAAGTTAGGATAACCAAACAAGAAATATTGCATTACCTTAAAAACTCTGCTTATAAAATCTTGGCACAAATAGATTTTGAATGATATCACTGAATCACAGTATAAATGTGACATCTGATAGTTTAAAAAAAGAACATTGTGGAAATAACAGTGCCTAATTTCCTATGTCGAAAGCTATTTCCAATACATCATACATGTCTGTTTTAAACTACTTCAATTGAACATTTGGACATTTGAGGGGAAATTAATTTTCTAGGTTGGAAGAAACCAGGCATTCTCAAGTGAAATAAATGGCTACACAAATATCTAATCTAGATTTTGTTGTATTGAAACTTGAGCTCATTTAATTGTTGGAGATTTGTGGAGTCTATGAACTATTGTAATAAATACATGATCCTTATTATTATCAACAATTTAAAAAAAAAAAAATTTTGTTTGTTAAACAATAAACAATTCAAACTATTTTTATTTAGAGCAACATTAGAACTCAAATATATTTTGGTTTGGTTGGGGTTTAGGTTTCATAACAACTAAACAATTTTTGTTCTAAATGAGATAAAATATATTTTTGTTATCCATGTAATGCAAGTACATGAATATGGTATCCTAAATACTGTAATGGCGGAAATTGTTACCCCCCCCCCCCCCCTTTCCCCTAAACCTCTATGAAATTTTTTCCTTAATTTGATTTATTTTAGATGGAAATGTCTTAATAAAATCCAACCATCAAGTTTAAAAAAAATATTTTAAATTCGCTTTTGTTCGTGTGTTTCTTTCTGGCTGGGTGGCAAAATCTTTGGATGGCTCATTGTCCCACTTCCTGTCAACCTATCGAGTAGAAACTTGGCACATAGACTTGTTGCAGATGACAACACACTCTTATCAAATTTTCAGCCCCAACATCAAAATCAGTTTTTCAAGGTAAATATGATGCCTTTGATTTCAAACACAAAAAATTCCAGATAACTACAGTCTTAATATTATGAGATTCTATTTCAAGTGCGTTTGGTACGTTATATTTTCTTTTGTTTTTCCGAAACAGTCGCTGAAATAAATCTGAAGTTTAAAATCGGGTGGGTCACTAGGATATTAATAAAGTTCGGGGCATGGAAAAGAATTATAGGAAAAACTTTGTTTTTAGGGGTTGTTTAATTAAATATAAATTTTCATCTATTGTGTTAAATATTTTTTGATGCAACATATTAAAATACAAGTAAATTTGTTAAGATGTGAATTATTTTAATCATTAATTTTTACATCATAATGAAATATTGTTTCTAGAATGTTTATACAGCATCTGCTAATGGTGTGGATTTATTAAAGAAACCACACAAAAAACTTTTTTAAAAATAATGCAAAATTTGGACACAAAATTAATTAAAATTGACACTATCAAAATCTGAAAGAACATAATCATAATCTAGTCAGAACATATCGACGAGTCACAGTCATAACATTTTCATAAATATTATTCTGTAATCATCGAAGTTGTTGAAAACCTCAAACTAACAGTAAAATAGTGTTGACACGCACTTAATGAGGCATCCATAAAATATCATTAAAACATAATCAGAGACTAAAAATAAACTTATGCAGATTAGCTAAATGATTCTTGGCACTCCTAACAATACTAATATTAGATTTGAACGTACTGAGATTTTAAGCACTTCAAATACATCAGTAAGATACACATTACTAAAGTGATCACAGCTGTGCAAAAGTTGATCATTCACATAAGATGGACATAAGGCATGCAAAGGATTTTTTTTTCCAACTACTTTCTGATAAATAACTTTTGTACAACCATTTGTAAAATCCCCAAAACTGCCCAACTGTTCAGGGTACATAACAATGAAATACAACACCATGGGGGGAGGGGGGGGGGCGGCGGGCTAAAGTTTCATTTATTCACATTTCCTTGATGTTTTTTTGAGGTCTTTGTTTTGTATTACTCTGGATAAAAACAAGTGCTCAGAACTCTTAACAGATGAATATGAAAAGAAACAAAAATTTTAATTAATTCAACTGAAGCTGAAAACTATTGCAATGCTCCTTTTCGCTCAACTTATTTTATAAGATTGCCCTGGATCTTCATGTCTATAATAACCATAAATGTGTATGAACATACCGGTAAAACAAAACAATTTTTATTAACTTAATAATATCAGGAATTGGAATATATATTTTAAAAAAGACAAACTGCTGTGAATAGTGCCAGCCTTTAGAATGGCCTTTTATTCTATGAATACTGAATGCTTACATAAAACACATCCCATGTACACAAATTTACACAATACAGGTTTGAATGGTGATAAAAAGATATTGTACAATGACACTTCAAGCTGGAATAAATAAGCCATAACGAAAGGGCTCATCTACAATATTGCACAATTGTTGTCATGCCAACATGTTCTTGGATATTAGCTTACAATGACAATGGTAACAACATTTCAGACCAAGATATTGAAGATATGTGGGGTACGTTCATGAACTGTTTAGTTTCAAACTTCTTGTGATAAATCAATTTGTTAATATCAATATGCTATTTCACAGACACTATATATCTATCTTAAGTTGGGCCGAAGGGCACATGCCCAAATAACTACTGGATCTGAATGAGGAACTATCTAAAATTAAATCTTACTATTTACTTCAGTTCATTTTATCATAAAGTTGATTAACAAATTTGTTTTTTTTCATGGACAGCAATGTTCCAGACTTGCTTTATACATTAATATTTACCTCCCATCCACAGTTACACACCCACACAATTTGCAATGCAAAATGAAAGTAAACTCATTGACTTGGCCAAATTATTAATAATTATAACTTTGAAACAGATGCAGTACAGTTCTTCAAGCTGAATTAATCTGACGGTAGAATTAGAATAGCCCATCAAGGATAGAGAAATCAAGGTTTATAAAACTACATTTAATGGGAGTTTAAAAAAAATACCGTATCCAATTCCTCGTACATTAAAAAGATGACAGGGAAAAAACAGTGACATAGACATGGGCCATGCCGGCCAATGACACGATAACACATTTTAAACTGGTCAAATCTGAAGTAACCAATGTATACAAAATGTTTACTTACTTATTTCAATGTAAAAAAAAATGTACTTAATAAATGTAATATAACAGACATGGGTCATGGTGTTTGCTAGTCAGGTGTGGCTGGGGGCTCAGTGCTGAAATATGGAGTAGCATCTTTCACCAAGATGGTGTGGCAGACATCACAGACTTTTGCAGGACGAAAATGTGGCCCACTGTTCACAGATTTTGTTGTGCAGTCAGCACAAAATATTTTACCACAGTGTCGGCAATGATGCTGTGGGAACATTTAAAATAACACTGTGATTTCGTATGAGGATGAAATAAAACAAAAGCGTCTTATAATTTAATACAGGTACAATTATTTAAAAGCTAGGGGAAAACCTGAAAATAAAGATAAAATCAAACACTGACATTTGTCTTGAAGCCTTCTACAGCAAAAAATACAAAGAGAATAGTAAATATTGTTTAATCGATAAACTACTATGCAGTGTTATAGTATTATAAATTCTTAGTTGCTGCTTCTGACGTACTTTAGGCTGCAAGTAAACTTTGATTCAATTAATAATTTTGTAAATAACTACCTTGCGTTTTGTCACAGAGAAAGGCTGTCTACAGTTGCTACAGTCATCAACGTCATCCTCATGTTGCCACCTGACTTCATTTTCAGCTTGTCGGATTTTCTCCAGCTGAATCTGTTGACAAGTAATTATAAGGTGGTAGCACTGCGACAAAGCTTTTAACTAGATTAACAAGACACAAGTTGAGTTAACAAAGCTGTACAGTTGAGCTTTAAATAAATTGTTTGTGTCTGACATTCAAGTCCTTTACATTAGTGGATCCAGGAGGTTTGTGGAGGGTGCCGGGATGGAGTCTGTACTTTGGGGGGTGGGGTTTAATTTGTGGGAGTTGTCCAAGTATAAAAATGGTTTTATGCAAAAATAAAATCATGCCATTAGACAACACAGTTTTATATATGAAGATAAACTGTGTGACACAAAAAGTGAATTATTTCCCTTGGTGACACAGATCATCAATTTTATGTGTGCACTGATTATAACTAAAACATTATGAAAAGGGAACAACATTAATTTTAGTATATGTTAGGAGTATTTTCAATACGATTTATACATTTAAAAAAAGGAATAACTCCTTTAACTCATTCCTGATGGCAGTAGCTGATATTCCCGAACAAAGGGAAGAAACTCCCTCTTGCCATTGATTTGCATTTGTAAAATATATTTTTTAGCTGCTAAATATTAATTAATATTATGAATTAAGGATAAATGCATCCAGAGATGAAAATGTGCTAGCTGCAAGCCCACATAGACTGCAAGTGAAACAAGATAAAAACTTATGATTTTAAAATACACCATTATCGGAAGTCTTGAGAGATGCGAGTTTCACTGTATTTTTAAATAAAAATGAGAGAGGTGCGTCTCTACGTGCAGGGATGCATCCGTCAGAACCACCCGAGGACACATTTAGTCACTACCATCTGGAATGAGTTAATATTTTTAAGTTACAAAATGGAATACTTTCCAAATGATTTATGCATTACAAATAGGCATGAAAGACCTATTCCATGACAACAAGGAAAGAACTATTATTGCATTCTCCAGATACTGCCTTGTTATATAGTTAGTTACCTGCAAGGATTGGGAAAGTTTGACAAAGTCCCTCTGAACTGCCTCACTGTTGTCTAGATCTACCTGAAGTGCTTGGACTTTACTCCTCATAATGTGATTTTCAGATTCAAGTTTACTCTGAAAAAAAAAATAAAAAAAAATGCCTCAGTGACTAAGAATAGACATTTCTTTTATCCTGGCATTATTTTAGATGAAGCAGAGGATAGTCAGAGTTCCGTTTTAAGCCAAGTCAATTTTCATACATTTTGGGAATTTTGGTCTGTTTATCAGTTCTCTGAAAGCATGGAAATATTGCCTTTCTGCCAAAACATCTAATGGGTTCAAACCATGAACTATGGTTGACATCACCACTTCTAGCGTACCCAAGGTGGTCTAATGGGCAAATGTCCCAAGTGACAAATTTTTTTATGTATTTAAAAACACCATGTCATTTTTTTTTGGGGGGGGGGGGCTGTCACGAACAATTTGCCCAGGCCTCATACTCATAATCCTACTTCCGGCAACAACAAAGGAGATCTCTCAAGTTTTTTTTTACTGTGCTCTGTTTCATGTCTTACTTCTATTTGTCCTGTTTGATGAAGAAGGCTTTAAGCCGAAACGTTCACATTTTACTGTTCTATCTTTTGATTCAAGCTTCAACATACTTTGTTTTACTATATCATTCACATAGCTTGAATGCAGTCCTTCAATTATTATTTATTTATACTCAAAGAAGCCTTCATATTGTTGTGGACTTTTAATAATAAAATCATGTTGCCAAACACAAGCTTAGAACTCCACAGTCTTTAGCTTAGTTACATTATCTCTTTGTCTCCGGAATTATTTGACTAATTCTGAAAGAATTGCATAATAGTAATGCACTATAATGTTATCTCTAAACTTTCATAGCCTTTTCTTTTTCATCTGAAAATTTTAAGTTTGTATGGACTTTAAAGGGGAATCGATGCTCTTTAGAGACAATACAGACTTAGGTTTTAAATTTTAATTTAAAGATGTGATTTTAATGTAAGGAAAATACACATTTTAAATTAAAAAACTCATCAAATGTTCACAAAAAGCTAACTCCAAGTCAAACAAATAAGAATTTTTAATCCAAAGTGTATGAAATTATTTTGTTCTAAACCATATCCATATGTATGTGCATCAAAAAGAATAAAGATCACATCTAAGAAAAGACAAAATGAAACAGCAGAGCACATTATCCATTGTCACAGCCACACACAAAATGTCTGAAAAAACCTATTTCCATTGGAAACAATTTGTTGCTAGTCACTAGTAGAAAAGATTTGCACTATATCCTTGTATGTATTATTAATATTATAATAAATGGAAAATTTACCATAAATTTGTCATCATCTGGTGAGCCTGAAAACAATCCATATGGATGTGCGGATTTGGACTCGCATCCAGCACAAATATATACAGTTTGCAAGTACTAGTACAACAACGATTATACGATTCATCAGATTCAGCCTCTGGATCCAAAATCATAAAAACACTGAATTGTCATAAAAAACAATTCCCCTCACTAGTTCATCAAATATTTTCTACCATTTTCAGATTGATTGCCAAATGGGCCAGGTCCAGATTTCATGTTTTTAAACAAAAAAATAAAATAGTTAATGAAAACACCCACTTTTAAACATTTCATTCTCTTTGAAAGAAAGAAAATACGGATGTTTAATAAAGGGAAATTTTTCAATTTTTAAAACAAATAGCTAAGAAAAGAAATGAAACAAATTGCTTTTTATTCATCAACAATCCCACCATCGATGGGAGCGTTGATCTGGAGACAATGAGTTAAATATGGAAGTTATTACCAACCAAGTTCTGAGATAGGACACATATTTTTTTACCAAACTGAGCTTGAAACAGAACCCCCAAAAAATTAAATTGGTCCAGATGCCAGGACAAGGATGCTAAGCCAATGGTCAAACCAGGACATCTGGCAAGCCTATAAATTATAAATATCTTGGCACACTGACACCACTATAATATAGACACCTCAGTCGGACAGGAAACAGTGGGTCTACCTTTCTCTTGTCCACCTCCTCAAGCCTCTCCTGCATTTTTGAGATCAATTGTTTGGATTTGGCTTGGATGCTTTTCAAGGAAGACTCTGATTCCCTGAGCTTGGTCTCTGTCTCGGCTCTCAGCGTGGCTTCTAGCTCCAGGTCTTTCTTTAGGGATTCAAGTTCAGCTGTAGGGCAAAGGAAATGATGAAGTACATGAAAGAAGACAAATGCTCTTCCTACCCGGAGTCTGTGTAATACAGAACCGCCCAGGGTAACCCAAAGGGATGTGTGGAAGAGGCTTTGGTATCGTAATTTCACATACCTGTAAACTTCTTGTTCATTTCTTATCATTAACATTATTTCATTAACAAGCTTATGTCCCACAAATGCACACCTTATGTCCCACAAATGCACACCTTATGTCCCACAAATGCACACCTTATGTCCCACAAATGCACACCTTATGTCCCACAATTGCACACCTTATGTCCCACAAATGCACACACTTAAAAGTTAACAACTTTAATTTTAAGTAGAGAAACTGCATGAGAGCTAGATAATTAGTTATAGATTACGCAAACTTGGATAGTAAAAAAATAATGAGACTCAGCATTCTAGTATCCAACCCTGCAAACAGTTTATAATGTCATACAAAATGTATGTATAGAAGAGCCCCATGATCTAAACATTTGTTGTTTTTTTTTTAAATTTTCAAGAGAATTTTTTTTTAATTATTTCTCGAACTTACCAACTTGTGTTTGAAGAGAGCTTATTTCTTGTGAGAGTGTTTCCTCAAGAGTTGTCTTCTCCTGCTGCTCTCCCATGACCTGAGATTTCAAAAAAACAATCTCGCTCTTCAGTGTCTCCTCTATGTGTTCCTTGGCCACCTTGGCTGAGATGATCTCCTCTCTGTATTTCAACAAAAGTAACTGCATCTCCTGCAAGTGATTCAATGGACTATCTTCATCCCTCTTCTTAAGCATTAATATGCTCAGTTGTCAATATCACTCTACATTATTGTTTTTGTTACCTTAGATTTGTAAGTAAGAAAGGAGTTTGTTCAAAGGATAACAGTTTGATGGAAGTTTTTTCAAAGGATAAACGTTTAACAGAAGTTTGTTCAAAGCACTAAAGTTAAATGGAAGTTTGTTCAAAGGATAAAAGTTTGATGGAAATTTGTTTTATGGTAAATTCCTTCATTTGTTTGAGTTGAAGTTTGTTCAAAGGATAAAGGTTTGATAGAAGTTTGTTCAAGGATAAAAGTTTGATGGAAGTTTGTTTTATGGTAAATTCCTTCATTTGTTTGAGTTGAAGTTTGTTCAAAGGATAAAGGTTTGATAGAAGTTTGTTCAAGGATAAAAGTTTGATGGAAATTTGTTTTATGAAAAATTCCTTCATTTGTTTGAGTTGAAGTTAGTTCAAAGGATAAAGGTTTGATGGAAGTTTGTTGAAGGATAAAAGTTTGATAGAAGTTCATTCAAAGGATAAATGTTTAATGGAAGTATTTTTAATGGTAAAATCAATCAAATGGCCATTTGTTTGAGTGAAAGTTTGTTCAAAAGTAAATAATGGGTAAAAATAAATAAATACATTTTATTAAAAAGTTTATACATTTTCAGCAATGCTCGCTCTCACCTTCCTTTTAAAAAAAAACATTTTTTTTAAATAACTAAATCTCCCTTTCACAAATTTATTTTTGAAGAAACTTCCATTGGTACAAATGACATTGGTACAAATTTTCATTTGAACAAACTTCAGTTGAACATTTTTCATTCAAACAAATTTTTTTTTCATAACAACCAGCCACCTGAGTTTAAGCACATATCAACTAGTCACTTCTCATATGTAAAATAGATAAGAAAGAATTCTTATTGAAACAATGTGAGATGACAGACTCGAGACAATAGTGAATAAGGCAGATACCTCTAAATTATTGGGTAAGTTAATGTCTTCATTTTGCAGTTGTTGAGCTGTTTTTGAGTATTTGTCCACAAGGCTGTCATTTTCTTCCTGCAGTTTGGTCAGCTGTTTGAAGAGATACATAATAATTTGTCTAGAAAATATAACATAAATATATGTTATAAAATCCCTTTTAGCTTAGGGATTAATTTATTTTTTATAGCAGTTAAAAAAAATTATGAGTGTTTTTATATGACAATTAAATGATTAGTTTACAGCAGCTAACATACTACACATGTCCATCTAACATGCTCATTCAATTGCAATATTCTTTTCTTGTTTTTAAAATCAGATGAGACCAGATTTGGGGAATGAGTGGCTCATTTGATTACCTTTCTGTGTATACAGACACTTTCAGTAGAGAAACATTATTGTAGTTGTTAGCTTCAAAATATTTCCCTAGTATTTGAATGTAGTATTTGAATGTAGTATTTGAATGTAGTATTTGAATGCAGTATTTGAATGCAGTATTTGAATGCAGTATTTGAATGCAGTATTTGAATGTAGTATTTGAATGTAGTATTTGAATGCAGTATTTGAATGTAGTATTTGAATGCAGTATTTGAATGTAGTATTTGAATGTAGTATTTGAATGCAGTATTTGAATGTAGTATTTGAATGCAGTATTTGAATGTAGTATTTGAATGCAGTATTTGAATGCAGTATTTGAATGTAGTATTTGAATGTAGTATTTGAATGTAGTATTTGAATGCAGTATTTGAATGTAGTATTTGAATGCAGTATTTGAATGTAGTATTTGAATGTAGTATTTGAATGTAGTATTTGAATGTAGTATTTGAATGTAGTATTTGAATGTAGTATTTGAATGTAGTATTTGAATGTAGTATTTGAATGCAGTATTTGAATGCAGTATTTGAATGCAGTATTTGAATGTAGTATTTGAATGCAGTATTTGAATGTAGTATTTGAATGTAGTATTTGAATGTAGTATTTGAATGTAGTATTTGAATGCAGTATTTGAATGTAATATTTGAATGCAGTATTTGAATGTAGTATTTGAATGTAGTATTTGAATGCAGTATTTGAATGCAGTATTTGAATGCAGTATTTGAATGTAGTATTTGAATGTAGTATTTGAATGTAGTATTTGAATGTAGTATTTGAATGCAGTATTTGAATGCAGTATTTGAATGCAGTATTTGAATGTAGTATTTGAATGCAGTATTTGAATGTAGTATTTGAATGTAGTATTTGAATGTAGTATTTGAATGCAGTATTTGAATGTAGTATTTGAATGCAGTATTTGAATGTAGTATTTGAATGTAGTATTTGAATGTAGTATTTGAATGTAGTATTTGAATGCAGTATTTGAATGCAGTATTTGAATGCAGTATTTGAATGCAGTATTTGAATGTAGTATTTGAATGTAGTATTTGAATGCAGTATTTGAATGCAGTATTTGAATGCAGTATTTGAATGCAGTATTTGAATGCAGTATTTGAATGTAGTATTTGAATGTAAACTTTTTGTCAGTGTTTTGTCCCACTAAAAAATATTGATTATGTTAAACATCTTTCAGTGTTATTCTCTTTTAACCCGGGTTGATGTTTCGCTATGCAGTATTATGAAATAAAGTGATGTTATAATTCCTTTAAACATTGAATGTGTCACAGATTCATAATTTTTTTTACACATTAAAAAAAAAAAAAAAGCAGAAATAATGTGAGTGGAAACAATGCAGAGAGTAAAATCTGGTACCTCTAGTTGAATTTCATGCCTTCCATCAATCAAAGTTTTCTGAAAGTAGAAACAAAAATGTGTTTGCGCCACAGATCTTTTAGTACAAGTTGACAGATTTAAGAAAAGTCCAATGGTTCTAAATTAATTTTCCTATTCATTAAATCAATCAAGAGAGGGTCGCTGACTTTAGCTAAGTTGTTGTGACCTAATTATAAGGTCAGACTGTAAACAAAACCAACTCACGCAGTGATCCTGGAGTTGCGAGTGTGTATGGGAAATTTGATCTTTCATATCTTTCACATATTTCTCACAATCAATCAGTTTGCTGGTCAGATGGGATATCTTCACGGGACAAAAATAATTTTAAAACTTATCAATTAAATGTTTACGGCTGATTAGATGGACTGTAATTTCTCCTATGAAATTATTGTAATGAATGAAGGGTCAAAAAATGGTTCAATACTGCTAGAAACATAGATGGCAATAGAACATGGTTCAGTACTGCTAGAAACATAGATGGCAATAGAACATGGTTCAATATTGCTAGAAACATAGATGGCAATAGAACATGGTTCAATACTGCTAGAAACAGATGGCAATTGAACATGGTTCAATACTGCTAGAAACATAGATGGCAATAGAACATGGTTCAATACTGCTAGAAACATAGATGGCAAAAGAACATGGTTCAATACTGCTAGAAACATAGATGGCAATAGAACATGGTTCAATACTGCTAGAAACATAGATGGCAATAGAAAATCCAATAACTTCCTCTCAGAGTTAGCTCTGGATTTTATTTAACCGATGAAAAATTGTGGGGAGCAAATAACAATTATGTTTTATTTTTTACAAAAAAAAACTATTCAAAATAATCAAACTAAGAGCATAGCAACTATTTCAAAATACTTAAAATACTAAATACAAACTAAATGCACCTTTAAATTGATCACTGTAGTTAATTATTATGCAAATATTTCAATTACATATTGATATACTTGACAATCATACATGAATGAAAAATCAGCCACCTTGATTTCACACATGTGCTCTTACCTGAGACTGTGCATCTTCAGCTGCATTTTTCAGAGCCTCCTCCAACTCTGACTGGTACTTGACTAAGTTTTTGTTGGTTTGCTGCTCTGTGCCCAGCGACCTCTCTGTCCGTTTCATCTCTGTTTTGAAGTTCTTCAGCTCCTCCTGCACTGTCTGAAGCTGCGCCTCATAGTTCTTGCACATGCTACAAGGTCTTCCCAGTTTTTCTCTGGCCGTCTTCATCTAGAGATTTGGAATCACCGTCGAAAGAAGTTTGGCATTTAACGCTACGCATAATTTTGTTTCACCAGAATTGTTTTAACTTTTAAAAGTGCAACAGAGATGAGGACCGACCCAAAACAAGTAAAATAAATACTCATTATCAATAAGTGCATCTATCGGCATTCTTTACCGGCAAGTTTGGAGAGATGACATACAGGCACACAAGAGAAAGAAGAACTGGCTTTAACGAGAAATGTATGCTTTTGGACTTACTTCCTCTTGCAGTAGGGCCCATTCCTTTTCACTGACTAATCTTTTGCCTTCCAAATTTAGTTTCCCCGTAGATGGTTTGGATTTAACTCCAGCCACAAGGGATTTATAGGCCTCAGTTTCAGGAGTGGGGTCTGCAGATACAGTGATATTTCAATAGTCAAATAACACAGGATTATTTGGGTTTTGTGACTGAAATATTTTTAACTGTAAGCTCTCCTGCCGTCAAAACTCGTAAGCCAAATGAAGTAAATAGCAGTGCAACAAAATTTCTGTATATTATATGAGAATACTGTGTTAAACAAACAACAACATTTCTGTATATTATTATAATTATTATTATTTTTGGTAGTTTTCTATAGCGTGGTACCCCAGCTTAGGGCTGGGCTCACCACGCTGTACATACAATTTAACAACAATAATCATGAATTTAAAAATTAACTTACATTAATTAAAAAACAAAACAAAACAAATGTGTACTCGCCCAACCATTCCTTAACAATTTACATGTGAAGCCATGGATGGCACTCAGCAGCATCGTTTAACAGTCAGAGCGGGAATCAGTCAGGATATTATATGAGAATACTGTGTTAAACTAACAACAAATCTCTTTCATTTTTGCCCTGACTGACCCAGCTCAGCTCAAGTTCCCACCCCAAAACTTACCAGTGATAGCCTTCAACTGAGCTGCTGTTAGAGATGGCAGATTTAAGACTTTCTCTGGGCTGATCCGAATGGTTGTCATACCTTCAATACTATCCATGCTCCCTCCTAATCAATGAACATAGCAGTTAAAATTTTTAAAAAAATGTATTCATTGACTACACATCTGATGAATAAATACTAACTGTCATACGTATGATAAAAAAAGGTGTAAAGAGAAACAAATCATATTTGTATGTGTAATCAACTTACTTAAAACACCATCCGCCTCATTCAAGGAGCGGGTCTCATGGACTCCACTGTCCAGGAATATTGCATCATCATCTCCCTCAAAAGCATCGTGGATATCAGAGCTGGAGGCAGACCGCCTGACCTCCGTTGAACTTGGTGAGACTGTAGCAGTGGCGCCCTCTGTGTCATAAGCCAAGACTTCAAACGGGGAACTGTTGCCCCTGCTTGAATGCTACAACAGACAATGATTGTAACTTAAAATAGAAAACGATTGGATACTGCAATGGGCAACATTTGTATTCTATAGTAGACAACAAAGTTGTCACAGAAACATCATCATACATATGTTGGTACAGTATCTGTGTCTGGGGTGTTGTTGATGTTCATTGAGATTACGTATACAGACCTGTTTACCCTCAAACTCTTAAGATCGTACAATACGTTATTTTAATAGTAAAAATAATAAACATACAGTATTTATAATATATAATGTATACACCTCAAAATTGTACATTGTATGCCAAAATCGTAAGAGTTAACAGGTCTGTGTATATTGTTACAATGCATGCATCCCTGATGTTGTTACGTTTGTGATGTTTTTACCTGTTCTGGAAATGGGGTCAAATGCATAAAATAAACTAAGACACACTGGCTGAATGTCAATGAACCATGACATGTGCTCAGAGGCGCTTTTACAAAGTGTGGTTTCTTTTACTGATCAAGTTTACCAACCGTCACATATAAACTAAGTTTAATGTCTAGCCACAATTTCAAACACACCGCCAAAGAAACAAAAATCTATTTCTCAGTTTTCTCCCCACCCCCAAAAATGCCAAGTGGCATGAGCTCAGTTTGTCCCCATGTCCATACAAAACAGCTATCTATCCCCATTGTGTCCTCTTGTAACAGCGCACTGAGTAGAAACAAACGCCTATTTCTCAGCTTTCTCCCCAAAAATGCCAAATGGCATGAGCTCAGCTTGTCCTCATGGCCATACAAAACAGCCATCTATCTCCCTTGTGTTCTCTTGTAACAGTTCACTAAGTAGAAATAAAAGCTTGACTTACCATACGTTTTCTCTCTTCTTCTGAAAAGAAATAGTTGTGTTGTTTGTTTATTTGCTGAATTAAGCAAGAGAAAATATTCAAGGTTGGTGATTCTATAATAAAATGAATGGAATATTGTTTGAATCTCTTCCAACTAACAATAAAAATAAAATATTAAATTTGATGCGAACAAGCCCTTTGAATGTACACCATATCTTCTACAGTCCACCGTTTTATTAAATTTGATGCGAAAAGCCCTTTGAATGTACGCCATATCTTCTACAGTCCACCGTTTTATTAAATTTGATGCGAACAAGCCCTTTGAATGTACGCCATATCTTCTACAGTCCACCATTTTATTAAATTTGATGCGAACAAGCCCTTTGAATGTACGCCATATCTTCTACAGTCCACCGTTTTATTAAATTTGATGCGAACAAGCCCTTTGAATGTACGCCATATCTTCTACAGTCCACCGTTTTAATAAATTTGATGCGAACAAGCCCTTTGAATGTACGCCATATCTTCTACAGTCCACTGTTTTATTAAATTTGATGCGAACAAGCCCTTTGAATGTACGCCATATCTTCTACAGTCCACCGTTTTATTAAATTTGATGCGAACAAGCCCTTTGAATGTACGCCATATCTTCTACAGTCCACCGTTTTATTAAATTTGATGCGAACAAGCCCTTTGAATGTACGCCATATCTTCTACAGTCCACCGTTTTATTAGAGAGTTGCACAGTTTCTTTTATGTTCCTGATTATTGGAGCGCCTATTTTTTCATATAAAACCATTTTTTTTTAAACCACACCAACTTTGTTGCTGTCTTCCAACTTTGATGGTTGTGGACTAGACTCAGGCTTTACCCCCTCCCTAAGAAAAGGCTTAGCAAATGTGTTCAAGAGAAGCTGCCTTGATAGATTAACTAATTATAAGATAGGTTAACTAATTATAAGATAGGTTAACTAATTATAAGATAGGTTAAAGAGTCAATTCTATATGAGTATTAAGTTATAGGTTGGGGGGAAAAAATTGGAGCCCACTACCTTTTGGTCAAGAGCCAGACAATGTTACCATTGCACCACCATAGGAAACAAGACTTAAATTTAGGTTGACATTTGTCTCATTGAAACTTCCACCCATCTAATATACACAGGAACCATTTTTATCATTACTCTCTGTAAACACATTTCAGTGAACATATGAAAACACTACATTATGCTGGACTTTATACTGTGGAGACTGTATAAGGGCTGTCATCAAAAAAATAAAAATTTTCACCTATTCTGCTTTGACTTAATTTCCTTCTCTCTTCCTGCTCTCGTTCTTGCTTCACTCTCCTCTCTTCCAACTCCTTGACTTTCTTTTCTTGGGCCTCCCTGGCCTCATCTTTCTGCTGTAATTCTACAATGGCAATAGGGAGGAAAAAAAAGTATTAAGTTAACAAATATCAAAACGCATAGGCCAACCTTTTATAAAAACTCACACATAATTTTTTTCTCCCCAAATTTAAAAAAAAAAAAAACAATAGCGAAACGTCATCAGTGTCACTGGGTTGTTAACAAGTTCAGTTGGTTTTGTTCAACTATTGGCATATCTTTGGATACTGGAGCAACCCAAATATTGCTTGGCTTTAAGTGATTAGCACAACTAACTATTGAATATTTTTAATCCTGGAACAACCCAAGTATTGGTTTAAGTGATTAGCACAACTAACTATTGAATAACTTTAAACCTGGAACAGCGCAAGTACTTTTCTGTTACACCATCTTTCCATTCAGGTCATTATATTTAGTTTTGTAAGCAGCAATAGATTTAAGTTAACACTGACAAGCAGTGGGCATATGTAAGGAAAGGGGGAGGGGGGGATGTCTGGCATGGAGAGAGTTTAGGTTCAATATGTTAAAGCCAGAATAAAATCAATCTTAATTAAGGGGATAAGTGGATAAGTGGGTCAGCAATGGATGGGAATGGCAGGAGGAAAAAAAAAGTAAACATTAATAAACAACCTTTTCAGAATACCAAACCTCTTGTTTCTTTAATGATGAATTCACAAGAGTTTAATCCAAATGGCCAAAAACAATTTTAAAAATAATAATAATTCATTTTTGAGTTGTAAAAAGTGGTTTCGACTGTGGTAAAAGAGAGCGAATTTTAAAGGACACAATCTCTTCTCTGCTTTCAACTGAGACTCCCATGAAAAGGTATATAGGATATTAACAACACATTTGCTATTAACAAAAGGTTTGAAGATAAAGGAGAGTTTATAAGGCTGTGCGTACATTTTTGAGGGCATTCATTTGCTGAGTAGTTCTAACCACAAACAAAAGTCGATTGACAGCCTAACATGAGTATTTTCAATAAAAGCTTTTTAATTAAACTTGTTTTCATTTATGATTATTAAAATTGATTTGTAGGACCGAATCTGTGGAGGTTTTGTTTTGATGGTCAACATTTTTGGGTAGTTCCTTCCAGCCAATGAGATATTGTCTCTGTATGGTTATATTTGTGTGCACATTTAATTAGAATACTAGTTTTTTAATCATGTAATTATTCAAATGGGGCAAATAAACATTTAAAAAATTAGGTGAGTAAAAGAAAACACATCTATTATATGGAAACATTTCTAAATAATGTTTTGTTTTATAGCCATTTCA
Organism: Omphiscola glabra; assembly: GCA_964017045.1. Lineage (NCBI taxonomy): Eukaryota > Metazoa > Mollusca > Gastropoda > Lymnaeidae > Omphiscola > Omphiscola glabra. The sequence continues at coordinate 13,489,664 of OZ024803.1, read as the reverse complement.
ATGAACTTATCAAATATGGGCTATGGTCTTCACAAAATATCTGAAGACTAAATATATCAACATAGCATTGAAATGTGTTGAAGAAATATCTGTCAAAATACTCTGAAATAAAATCTTCCAAAATGAAAATAAAATAATGTGTCAGAGGGGTTAAGTATGACTTGATCTGCTTTGTTAAAAAATGTTTAGTTGCTCTCAGCTTAGCTACACTTATAACATGCCCGGTCTTAGCTTAGCTACACTTGTAACATGCCTGCTCTTAGCTTAGCTACACTTATAACATGCCTGCCCTTAGCTTAGCTGAACTTTTTGTTTTTAAAAGTGAATTTCATTAAATTGTATCTGGCAAAATCTGGGCAGCTGGCGTAGATTAGCACCTGCCTTTGAGACAAAAGTAAAGGATGGGAAGGGTGTAATGTACTGGGTTGAGGGGTTGCCTTACTAGGTCCATCATTTGGCTGCTGCTTGCTTGTTCTCGTTTTATTCTTACTTTTCTTCTTATTCCCTTCAGAGCCAGAGTCATTTAAACAGTTATCCAAAACCACTATTGGAATTTTAGAGTTTTCAATGGCACTGGCCCTATTTTCATCTGCAGATCAAATCAAATCAACAGGACACATCATGCAACAGGAGGCAAAAGCTGCAGGAAAATTCACAAATAAATTTTGTTTTTGTTTATGATGAATGTAAAACAAAAAACTTCATTAAACATAACAAATTCTTTCTATTAAAGGTACTAGAAATGTATTACCCATCACCTTCCTAGACAATAATGTCAAAACCAGTTTGCAAGAAAAGGGAAAAACAAAAGATTATGATGCCAAGTGTCATGTGTGTATTTGGGGACAATGTACTTCCCATCTTATGTCAGCGTATGATATTTCGCTTTCCTTCCACAGCCTTTCATTAAACCATCACTTTCTTTCCACAGCCTTTCATTAAACCATCACTTTCTTTCCACAGCCTTTCGTTAAACCATCACTTTTCTTCCACAGCCTTTCATTAAACCATCACTTTCTTTCCACAGCCTTTCATTAAACCATCACTTTTCTTCCACAGCCTTTCATTAAACCATCACTTTCCTTCCACAGCCTTTCATTAAACCATCACTTTCCTTCCACAGCCTTTCATTAAACCAAACTAGAAAAATCTCAACTGACTACCATTGAAACCAACCTAAAATTCCATCCCCTGGCTTCCATGAAACACCACCATAAAAATAACTACCAAACAAGAATATATTCATCCATCCCTACTGGACACATTCCCCTGCCTCCATTGTATGCACCGGAGATAAGACAATTCTCCGTCACCATTTTGCCTCCGCCGTTTTGCCGAAAAGACATTTCATCAAATGTCATTTTGCAGACAAAGATACAGAAATTGTTTTAAAAACAAAAGTGATAATATAGTAGCGCATCAATATTCCGAACTCTGAGAATGGGAAACTGTGGTTATCCGAACTCCCACTTTCTATTATTTAATAGAAATTTGTATTATTATCATATGCAATGCACATGGCAAGGATCATTTGTGTACAAAAACATACAGAAACGTATTCTAAACCCTGTGAAATAATTCATTCTCAGATATATAGTTTAGGCCAAATAAAACATCTCTGAGTACTTGGACGAGTGGTGCAGTCCTAATAGTGTTATGCGCCCCCACCCACCCACCCTGTTTTTAACAGAGTTTGGTGACACAAGTGCGGTCAGTGAAAGGGAACCCTGCTGTAACCCGAGATAACTGTGGTACAAAAATCGGAAATCATTTATTTATACAGGGCCATGTCCATGCCAGGTTTTCCTTACGAATAGTGTTGGCATTTTCAATGAAATAGTTATCTTGTTTTTTCAAAACGTATTTTTGATCTCTCTTGTGATCTATGTGTTGTATGAGACTATATTTGTAGATCTCTTAAATAAACTGCGTCTTTAAATTATCACTATGGAATTAAAATAATTTCTTCATCATTATCTGCAAAATTGCCCGGATGCAGCAAACAGCAGTGGCCAAACGGCGGGGCGGATCGGCGGCGGTGAAGTGGCGGCAGTGAATCATCATAGCCATCTTTAACCTAGTTTTACACCCACCTGCTATTTGCCTTTGTTGCTCTGTTGTGAGAACACCTTCCATCCGCCGGAGATCCATCATCATGAGTCTCTGTGATTCCAGGAACTGGTCATTGGCCATTTGCCAGGTTTGTTTGAGAGCTTCATGGGACTGCTTTTCTTCTTCAAGTAAGTTACAGACTGTGAATGTACCAAAGCTTTCGGTTATCAATTTTAAAAATACGTCTGGAGCTATAGCTAAACTAAAGCCTAGAGGACTAGAGACCGACCGAATTTCGGTTTCGGCTTTGGCGCCAAAAGTTGCCATTTGATCATTTTTGGCCTAAACAGAAAAGTTAACTTTCATTTTAATTTTGGTTTCGGCCGAAAGTGATTGAGACTTTTGGTAATCTCTCGGCCGGAAATCCTATATTCATCATTGCTCAATGTCTTGCTGTCATCGTATGTTATATGTCTAATACTCTGGGAAAACTGCTCACAGCTGCTGATGACCTACTTGTCCTATATTTCCAAAAAATTAGATTTCAATTAGGCCTAGACAAATGTAAAAAAATTTGTGGCAAAAAAACTCATGGAATTGTACTATTTATATCATTATTTTTGTTTTAATTTTTCTTTCAAAAATAAAATTTGGAGCCCTAGGTTTATTTAATTCCTTCATTTGTGATATTCATTTAGATTTCTCATTATCAAGGTCATCAATTTTGTCATAGGCAAGGGTGAATAATATTGAAAAATCCTAGGGAATGGTAAAATTTCCATTAGATATTAATTAAGTATTCGTAAGATGTTTATTTAATAATATTCACGATGATCTCATTTTTTATATGTAAATATTGTTACTTTCCCCCATCATTTTTCTATGCATACTTTCAGCTTCAGCCGAAATAAGAAAATCACTTTCAGTCGGTCTCTACTTAGGACAATATTCTGCAATTATTCAAAAATAGAAACAGAGACTATACAAAATATACCAATGATTGCAATGTTTGTGTGAAGAATGGTAAGGATGTCGATTGGTTGTCGAACAATAATTTGGCACTAAATGCCAAGACAAAAAACAATAAAAAATAAGATAATTTCACCTTCTTTCAGTTGGGCACTGACTCTGTCAGCATCGTCTTGCAGCACAGATTTCTGAGTGCTGAGCACAGCCACATACATCTCTAGATCTGTTCTGGCAGCTTTTTCTGCTTTCAGAATACTGTACAGCTTCTCAACCTGAAGAAAAGTCAACAAATTATAACAATTGAAGTCCAGTCCATCTAACCACTGTGTCAAAACAGTCCAAAAATAAACATTGCTGATAACCATTGAGTTTTATTTCAGTACTTGTCTTACAGAATAAAATGTTGTGTTTGGTTTGACTTCTGATTTTGGTGGTGTGTGTGTGTGAAACATGTAATTTTAAAAAAAAAAATGTTAAGATCAGTTGGGGGTGTTGGGGGGTGCGGTGTGTTCAAAAATCAAATAAAGTGTTTTAATACTGGGATCAGTAATGCTTAATAAGTTTTTATTATTTTTAAAAGCAGTTTTAGATTGTAGACAAGTTTAAAGTAACAAGAATAAATCTCACTCACTTTCTCATGCAAGTCTGATATGGAATCCAGATCAGGAAGAGATGGCGATTTTCTATCTCTCTCAGGACTGTTCTGAAACAGGTAACACGAGCCAGTAGGGAGCATAAAATTACATGATAGATCCTTAAATAAATCTGTAATATTTACTGCAAAGATAAACTTTAAAAAAATTATTTTGTAATACCTGATGTTTTTTCTGGTATTCAGATATTTTTGTTTCTGCTGCTTCTAATTTGGCTTTGAGTGCTTTGATTTCTGTTTCCAAGGGCACCACCACTGATTTCAAGATCTGAGCATCTTCCTGGGCCTTAGGATAAATGGTTTTGTATATGATGATGCTGCTTCCACATATATTAACACTTATTTTATTTCGTACTTTTAAAATGTATGCATTTCCATCATGGCCAACCTCTCAACATCTGTATTTTAAAATTTTTTTTAAAAAGATTTTAAATGTTTTTAAACTGGCCTGTACCTCCTTCAAATCTTAAAAATTTAGTTTATTTTACACCATGAAAGTTAAGTTTATTTAAAAGGGTGATTGTACTATATCCAACCAAAATGTTATTTTTAAAACTGTCATTTTTAAATAAAATTAAATCCCCCAGAAAAATTTTATAATTCACAAAATTATTGCAGCAGTTAACAAACCATTAATCAACAACAACAAAAAAGAAAACTTGACAAAGACTATGTCTGATCAACTTTAGTTATTGGTCACTGAAATCCATTTACGCTATATCACATAGAGACATTAAGAAGTGAAGTAACCTTTCTCATGCTTTCCTCAAGATTTTCATGCTCCAGGCTCGTGTTAGCCGACCCTCCAACACGTTTGATAGACTTGGCCACTGTTGAGAGAAAACCTTCTCTGAAGAAAAAAAAAGAGCTGCATGTGATATTTCTTTTAGATGTGTTACTTAAATTCTATTGTCATTTTAATTTCAATTGGCAAAAGCTCATGAGAGAATAAAAGTTAAATATAGTTTTTGGTAATAGTTGTCACAATAAATATTGTAAAAAGTTTTTCAAAGACCCTTTACAGCATACATTTAAAAAATCAAACTTTTACATATTCCTCTAGTTCCCAACTATCATATTAACCTAGGATTTTAATTTTATTTCATACACACAAACATAAGTATCTCTAGCCATTTACAAATTTAAAAGAAATGATAAATGACAGAAAATTAAATTATAATAATGTAACAACATGACCCTAAACAACAATAAGCAAACAATCACAATAATGTTATTAATATATATTTTTTTCAAACATGGCTTACCTTTCTTGACTTAGCTTGGTTCGCAGCTCTTGAATTTCTTCTTCGTAGTTTTCATTAAGTGAAACCAGCTTGTTTCTCTCTGACTCATATCTGGCTGCTGTGTTGTCAGATGCTGTCTCTGCTGCTTCTATTGAAATCAACCAAAGATAGCACTTCATTAGGTGAATACTTATTTCAGAGTTTGAAGTGGTAGGAACATTTTTTAATTATGGTTGGGTTGTTTTAATCCCAAGTTTAAAAATGAGACATTGATTTTAGAATGGCTGTCACAAGATTTATTACATATTTATACCTATATCAGACCTGTTTACTCTTACGATTTTGGCGTACGATGTACAATTTTGAGGTGTATACATTATATATACTGTATGTTTATTTTTTATTATAAATATAAATTATTGAATGGTTTTGTGATGATATTGTACGATTTTAAGAGTTTGAGGGTAAACAGGTCTGCTATATTTGTAAAGTATACTGTAATATATATATATATATTAAACAAACCAGCAATTAAATATGCTTCAATGTGTTACAAAATTTTGATATAAATTAATTAAATTTTTTTTTTATAAAAAAAGTTTCTGGGACATTTCAATTAAATAGTATAGGTTGGTATGAATTAAGATAGCACCTACAGCGTAATGCAAAGTATATTATATATCTAACAACAATAATTAGCCTGCACACTACCACCTACTGCATCAGACAGTAGTTTTCCAAATACTTTAATAGAATAGTGTGCCAAACAATTTTATGCCAAGATTTTGAGACATAAGAAAAAAAATAAGAATATGAAAACTGTCATCGAATATTTGGCTTTATTTGTCTCTCTGTGCTGACCATGAAGGATATTTACTAAAAGTATTTGTGTGTGTGATTCTGTATTCTTATAAATTTTAATCCCAAGGAGGTGAGTAACTCATACACAAATTTCCCATGGATCATCATGTCAGAACATTCAAGCATCAGTGCAGAAGTAAGTTCCATTTTAACACTCAACAACTGTTAGTTGTCAATTCATAAAGACCTACCTTTTAATAACTGCTGTAAGCTTGCTAACTCTTGCTGGTAATTGGCTATTATACTGCTCAACTCTTCTTGTTTATTGTTCTCTGACATGGCCGCTGCTGTCCTGACACCCTCCAGTTCCCAACACACTTTATCCATTTCTTCCTTCATGTTCAACAGCTCATCTTCCATTGCCTTCACCTTCTCATCACTAATCTGACATCTCTCTCGCTCCTTTTTCAGTTCATCTAATAATGATATTTAAATAAATGCCTACAACACTTATGTTTCATGGCTGATTATAAGTACTGAACGCCCCTCAAGCTAGAATCCACAATTACCAGTGCATGTAGAATTAGGGAAGGGAGAGAGTGCACAGGTTGATGATTAGCACACACACTTTTATGAGCCAGTCTTGCCTTTTTAGGCAAGTACACTACTTAAAATGAAAAGGACTGGAAGTGGCACGGTGTATGTTTATGAAACTAACAGAGCCTGTACTGTATTTGGGGTGCAGGACTAGTAATAAACACATATAAACATCTTAAATTTTATTTTACACACTAAATGTGTCAATCAGTGAAATCATTACTATAATCAAATTATATTTTCATATTTTTATAGTAAGTGGTTAACTGTACAAGATCCCTTGATTGATGTAAGCATGTCATAATTAGTTCTTACCAATTGAAGAGTGACTAATCTATCTTTTATGTTGGAATGACAAGATTTAAATCCCTATAACAAAAAACGAATTCATTAAATTTTGAACACATGTAAATCTTTAAGTTACCTTCTTTTTGGAGAAAAAGTTCTCTGAATTTGGCCCGTTTCAGCCCAAAATCAGTTTCGAGGTCAGATTTTTCCTTTCTCAGCTGGTTCAGTTCTTTTTCTAACTCCTCTACTGAACATATAATGAGAGTTTCAACAAATGACGTAAATAAATATTTTTAAACATAATGCAATAGAAGTTAAATTATTAAAATGATGTACTTAAAATTTATAATTGACCCAAAAGTCCTCTTACTGTTTCCTTCACAGACCATTGTTTCATGTTTTTATTTTAAAATTTCAATCATTAGACTACAAAGTCATAATACAGTCCAAAGCAACAAAGATCTAAAAAAATCAAAAATTAAATTACTTGAATTTGACTTTTTATTAAATTATGCCCTGGCCTTAGTCTTGTTTAATTAATAATAAGAAGTCTATAGTTGTAATGGGCCCTTACTACAAAGGTATTAAGGCTAATTGTAAATAACCTTATAATAAGGCCCTTGGTTGAAGCGTTGTAAGTCTCAGTCTTATCACTAACCTGAAGGTACAAAGGGCAATCATATTAACAACTCTCCTAAACGACAGCGAGAGATGGACAGTGTACATTAGACTTGCTAGACATGTAAACCATATCCATCAATGCTGTTTACACAAACTTCCTGACATAGGGTGGCAGGACTATGTCACTGATGCACAAGTCCTACAACAGGCTGGTTTTATCAGCATCGACACATTTTTTCACAAGAGAAGGCCAGATGGGCAGGACATGTTGCAAGAATGTCAGACAGCAGACTGCCTAAACAACTAATGTACAATGGACTTAGCTGAGGGAAATTCTCAGCTCATGGGCAGAAAAAAAGACTTTAAAAACTGACTAAAACTGTCCCTCATATCCATGAACATCAACACGAACTCATGGTTAACACTTGCTTTGATTGGCACAAGCTTGCGGGGCAGACTAACTGTTGAGAGCACAATCTTCAGAGAATAAATGTACCGCTCACGCCCAAAGAAAAGTCACAGCAAAGAAAGCAGAATTGTTCCAATCCATCTAGGACCCCCTAGACACATGTTTCCTTCATGAGAGCAAGCTTTCCCAGCACAAATTGAACTGGCAAGACACCTACCTACTTATCATCAAATGTAGCCTTGGTCATCTTCAAATGCGAAGGATGAACAACACTACAGAGTAATTTAATTAAGTAAATTTTATTTGGCTAGTCTTTATTTTATTATGGGAGTGATTATTCAGTCAGTTGGGAATATCATTGTGCTAGCAGTGGAAAAACCATTTATCAGCTAGGAATAATGCTAAGCATTATACACAGTTGCCTGGGAATAACATTGAGGGTTATCAATTATAAAGTCTGTTAAAATTAAAACAAATTATAGATTCAATACAGCCCATAATTCTGATACATTCTTTTTTCTTTTTTTAATTGCTAGCAGTAGTAAACCATTTTTCGGCTGGGAATAACGCTGAGAGTTATTCCCAGCCGCCTGTGTATAAGTATAACACCTCCTTTATTTTATTAGTAATACTATAAGGCATACTCATACTATTAATAGTAATACTAATCAGATAATTATCAACAGAGTATACAGTATACAGCCATGCAGTCATAGATCAGCCCATACTCGTCCATACCTCAGACTACAACAAACTCAACAAGGGCAGACTTCTTAGCCTCAATCTTAGGTTTATTTAGTAAATCTGCAATTTAAAATTGTTTTACACAACCAATTTCACAATGATTAGGCCTATGCAGCATTTTTCTTTTACTCACCTTTACTCAGGGGCTGTACCCCCTGTATAATTTCTGAATCCATCCTATGATACTATGAGAAAAACGCAATGTTTATGTTTGGTTAGTTTTGTCTCATTTTCTCACTTCACGTCATAAATATTATCCGCCATCTAGTTCCGATTTCCGAAAATTGATAAGGGAGAGCGCTCTGGAATATTGTGTACTCTATAGTCTGTTCGGGGCTATATTGATTTTGATAATAAGGCAAAATGTTGTTCAAAGTGAATAAAGTAAACGTTGTTAACAGACGTAAAAATTTGAATGGAGGGAGATAAAACCTTATGGTTGACAACTTGTATGTTTTAACTAAGGCGAAATTTTCATTTTAACTTTAAAATTTTTTTTTACATAGTTAAGTGAGATTGGGGTTAGAGAAGAGACTTAAGTCGTGTCTGAACTGTCTGTGAAGAGCTGCGTCCAATTAAAATTTAAAACTAAAACTTGAAATTAAGGACATTTTTTTCAAGACCATTACAACTGACAAAATTGTTTATATCAACATATTTATGTTAACAAAATCTTCTACTTACTTTAGAAACATCGAGTCAGTGAAATATTTTGTCTAGTCGCGTCTTCTTGCAATTTATGAGTAATTTATAATTGTGCCAACCCGCCTCATGTCTATTTGACTATTTGCTCCCATCTCTCTCTTTTTATCCAATACCATACATAGGTTTAGGATTGAAACCAAAACCGTGGGCGTAATTTAGGAAATAAACGGACGGAGATCAACCCGTCCAGGAGTTTTCATACTATGTGTAGCTATTTTCAACATTAAATAAAAAATGTGTTTGTGGTATGGTAATGGGAAATGTTTTGAAATCGAGAGGATGTGCGGCGCTTCATAAAATTCAAGAACCTCTTATTTATTTTGTTACTTGAACTGCTTTCGTAGGCTACTTGTTATATATTTTTTTAAGACAGTGCTTAGGAGAGGGGGTGCAGCCGGAGCCCATGGAACTCAAAGGGGGTCATGAAGGTGGAAATTTAGTCATGTAGTAGGCTAAATTTTTATTTTACAAAACCAAATTTTAAAAAAGAAAAGCAATATTGGACATATACTTCATACTTATTACTTTAGGTGTATAGCAAAACCGCCTAGCCACCTTGCTTGACTTTAACAGCCTTGTCGACTGTCGGGCACACACCTAGGAAATTCTGGGCCCCAGTTAGCTGACATAGTTCGGGCCCCTTTCGAAGGAAAAAAAATTGAAAAAAAGGCGGGCCCCTATCTAGCTCGGACCTCTGACAATTGCCATGGTTGTCCCCCACTCAGGTGCCTAGTGCGGGCCTGGACTTGTTATTAAAGGCTATCTTGGCTTTCCTAAAACATTTCCCTAAAGACATAATAATCAGGTTTTCCCAAAAGTATTCTGACATTTTGAGGTTTAAACTTGACAGAGATTGTCTTATCTGGAGTGAAGTTAAACAGCCATTATTTTGCTTCCCTTCTCGATTATTTTGGAACAATATCGGTTGCAGCATTAGTTCAGCATCTAATCTATCTATATGCTAGCATCAACAAAAGGATGTTAGCAGCTAAAAAAGGGCGAATTTTTTTTAATGAGAGAAGCATTAGTCATTCATAGGCAGTGCTATCTGGCTTGGCGAGAACTAGAAAGACGCCTGTTATCTGTAAAAGGCATTTACAGCCATTTGGATGCATCAATAGAAACATTAATATTGTAATATTCCTTGGTGAACGGGTTTTGCTTTGCGTGGTAGCTCCCGCGCATTGGTGAACAAGACAATGGACATTTTCTAGGAGTCATAGATCCAATTCTAAAATAAAATGTCTTGCAAGTTAAAGTGCCACAAGAATAAGGAGAATGACTGCAAGTCAAGTACATTATGTCAGTGACCATATTATTCCCAAAACAATTTCATTGCTCAATGTTACTCAGTTGTAAAGCAGTTTGGAGGAAAGGAAAACTGCAAAGTACTTTGCTGTTATTGTTGATTCCTCGCCATTTTCATCCCACGTTGAACAAACAACATTTCATTTGAGTTATGTAATACCATATGAAAACCAGTATGAAATTATAGAAAGATTTTTAAAGTTAGTTGACACAAGCCAGAAAACAGATAGCACATACGATAGTTTAAACATTGAAAGAACACGATAATCCACTATGAGATTGTCGTGCACAGGGATATGACAATATATCAAATATGGTAATGGTAGGAAAATATAAAGGTGCCCAAGCAAGAATACTTGAGCAATGAGAGAAAATGATGTCGTAGAATGCATTCCTAAAGCCATAACATACCTTGGAATTGTTCAAACTGTTTACAACTTTTTTAGTTCTAGTCCACGGTGATGGGAAATCTTGCAGAAGTGCATCGGCTGTTCTCTTCATGGCATGCCTAACACACGATGGTCGGATCGTGTTGAAAGTATAAAGCCCTTTGTAGCGCCCACCTGCCAGGCATCAAATTAGCATTAGAAAATCTCTTGACGTTGAACCTTATTTCCAAAACTAGAACAGAGATATTAATGGAGCTTTGTTTTACATCATAACCTACATTTGTGTGATAGTGTATGTTCTATGGTACAGAGTATTAGTTTCAGTTGATATCTGTAACAAGATTATTCAGCCCAGAAATGCAACGCTGGATGTCGAAGTTTCAAACTTAAAAAGCTTGATTTCACAAGACAAATCATCTGAACAGTTGGTAAAGTATGTGGAGCGAAGCTAAGCATGTTGTTCTATTTTGTAAATAGAATTGAAAATCTTTGGAATCAAAACGCGAAAGAAAAAGGTTCAGCGGTGAAGGTGCTACAAAAGAACAAGATTTGTCTAAAAAATATGAAATGAATGAATCCCCTGAGGAATTATATTTCAGCAAGTCTGTCTTCTATAATAATGTTATTGGTGAAATCACTGTTCGTTTCAATGCTGCAGAAAAAGCTTCTGAGAAGTTCAGCTTCCTCTGGAAGTACATATCAATTCCTCTTGAGGAATTGAACGAAATATCAAAATTACTGGCAGATCAATATTCCGGTGATATCAGTGAAGATTTTGTAATGGAGATAAGTCATGTGCCATCTGTTCATCAAGCACATGTTGGAGAGAATCAACTGAGTCCATTGGAACTACTGCATTGTTTGACAAAGATAAAAGCTGAAAAGACTCTTTCCAAATATATGTGTCTGTCTCTGTATTCTGTTAACAATTCATGCCACTGTCGCCTCTGAAGGCGCTTATTCAGCAAACTAAGCCGGATTTTTTTTTATCTTTGATCGACCATGTCACAAGGGTGACTGGTAGATTCGGGAAGACGCGGTGTTGAATCTGAGCTTGCCAAAACGATTTATCTTGATCAAATTCTTCCAGGAAGAAGGCTAGAAAAGCACATTTGTTTAGCAGAATATAATTGCCATTAAATCTCACCAATAATAACTGTTGCGAGCTTGTAATCAATCTAGTATTAAATTCATTGCTTATTTATAGTGTTTCATTAATTTTTATATATTAATCAATGCAGAAAAAAGGGTGCGGAGGGGGCGGTCCCCTTGTTGGAACTTTTTTCTTCATATGGGCATGGGGAGGGGGGTCAGCATTTTCGGCCTGTTGCAGTTTTTTTTTCGTGAATGGGGGACGGATATCAGTGTGTACTATTGTTTTTATAATCTTTTAAAGATGTACATGTCCTGTATCTGAAAGGATGTTTGAAAGTAATTACATGTAAAAAAATATGTCCATGTTTAGGTGAAGGGGTCCATTTAGTCTTTTTACAGTACTTAATAATCCTCTCAGCGGCCATGATTAAACTTCTATTCAGTTACACTACATATCATGAACGTCGTTACCACATTAACTGTATTTTATTAGGTATGCTCTCCATCACTAACAATCATATGACCTACTTAGCACTCCGACTCCGAGTATTCCACAACTTGGGGCAGTCCATAAAGTAAGTCTCACTCCGGGAGTGGGGTTGTAAGAAAGTGTGACACTTTGTGAAGGGGGTTGGAGGGTAAAGATTATATGTGTCCTCACACAATATATATACAAATCATACATATAAAAGCTGATGACAGTGATGTTTAACTTTATGTTGGCATAGATGGCACGTATACTTATAAAGTGTTTGGTTAGATTTAGATTAAATTTTAATTAGGTGTTAATTTTTAAACCGTTTTTTATTTTAAAAGTGTGACTTACTTTGGGGATTTGGGGGGGGGGGGGTCCGAGATTTGTGACAGGGTAAGGGAGTAAACATTCTTTAAAAAATAGCTTGACATACTTTATCGACGGCCCCTTGTAGAAAATTCAAATCATTTCATTTCCTGTAGTTTACATTACGGTTAAATTTTAATATATATATATATATATATATTGTACATATATATAAATATATATCGACAGTATTTTAAATGACATGTGAAACATGAAACATCCCCTTTTTTCCCTTCTCCTTAGTTCATCTATATATGTCTAAAATATCCATAGTATGAATGTATATACTATTACTATATTTAACTTAATGGTAGACTCACCTCAGCATTGAATGTAAAGCGACATTATATGCCTTTTGTTGAAATACTTTTTAGTTCTATTCAATCCAAACACCTGCACAACAACGAACGTCCTGAAATCTTTTGATTTTCCCTCTTTACTCATAGAGCCCATTCGATATATTTACAAATACAATCCTGATTCGTGTTTAACTAACATTGGGCGTACTCTCGCCCGGACCCATTATCACACAATACAATCCAGTACTATAGAGTCATTATCTATGAACGATATACACGCCATGCAGATAGCGCAGACCTTGCTCGGATTGTTTTACATTCACATCTAGGGCGCTGGGTGGCTGCGTGGAGATGCTCGAAAGTATCAATATCAGCAACAACTACAACACACACATACACAAAAGAATTATGAGATTACATATTTAGAGCCTAGTAGTAGTATGCATTAAAAAATCATAAGTGTATGTTATAATGAGATTCGGTGCAGTTGCATAACTCGAGTGGAAATGATGGTGTATATTGGTTATATTAATTCTTTCAGGTTTAATGTTTTATCCAGCCAAACACTTCTGAGTGGCTCGTGCCGTGAAACCGATCTTCCACCGAACGCCTCCCCAGGTGGCTGATAGGGGATAGCCCTCCAGATAGGGCGCGTACCGGGGAAATAAAATCCCTGGGGCGGGCCAAAATCAGAACCTACTGCCACATAATTTAATGGATAGGGAACATTACTCGAAAATATTAAAATTACTTGACAAAACATGGTTACAAGTACGCACTAGCTTGTTGTGCTATACATATAACTAGCATGAATGTAAAGGACGAAAAGATTGGATACCGAGCCAGATCTCAAATGTATGAGAGTAAAGATGAAGAATTAATTACGGTAAATAGTTAAATTCAGGAGAGGTGAATATTTTGAGGGAATGCTAAATGCAGGCAGTGGAAAAGATGAAGATTACCAACCACCACATGGAGAACCAGAACTCTTAATAAACTCCTCAAAGATGGAAGAAACTACAGAAGTAATCAACTCTAAGAAAAACCACTAATCACCTGAAAAAGACCTCATCACAGTAGAAATTAAATAGGGAGCAAGAGAACTACAAACTCAGACACATAACTAAAATCCGGCAAGAAGAGAAAATTCAAACAGAATGGAAACAGCATTAATAACCCCAATACACAAGAAAGTCTCCAAACGTCAGTGCACAAACTACAGAGGAATCTCCCTATTAAATGTTTCTTACAAAATAATGACGAAGTTAATTGCCAAAATACTACAACCGTACACTAAAGAAGTACTAAGTGATTACCAATGTGGATTCAGGCAAAACAGATCAACGACTGATCAGATTTTCACCATCAGATGCCTATTAGAGAAATTATATGCTATGAATATAATATCCCAGTACATCAAATCTATGTGGACAATAAAATGGCCTACGACAGCATCAAAAGAAAATATCTATATGAGACTGCATGAGTTTGGCATGCCTAAAAAAATATACAAGACTGATACTGATACAAATAGTATTAAAATTGAACAACCCAAAAAGATAAAAATAAGGTTCAGGGTTAACATTGAAGGGAATTTCCGATTAGAGAAGGCCCTTGAGACAAAGAATCACTATCTTTTACCGGTATTCTATATTATGTAACCTAACATTAGAGAGAGAGAGAGTTTTAAGACGAGCCTTAAAATAAAAATCTTCTTTTTTTTTTCTCATTTCGTTTATCTTTAATTTAAAAAATAAATAATTGGGGTTGGGGTGTTTTCCGTAAAAAGTTACCGCATTTTTTGGTGTAAGCACCGTGAGCAATAGAATAACAACGTGATTTGCCTTTACGGTCTCGGTCTCAATGAGCCAACCAGAATATTTTTCATTTTTAATTGCCTATTTATCATCGCCGCCATTCGCACCCGGGTACCATTAGACTCAATGCTACTCGGATGTCATTTGTGGTAGTTTATTTAATTAAAACTGAAGAATTAAGATTACAAACCTATAGTACATTCAATTATCTTTCATTAGATACCTCATTTTGTCTTACAAACTTAACAATAATATTTTAAATCGTTTTTTAATCCCAACCTCTCAATTCTGGTACCCGGGTACCAATAGGTGCAGCCATAATGTTATGGTTTCCCCTTGATTGTGCACAGAAGCGTAGCGTAGGGGGGGGCAGGGGGGTATCAGATGTACCCGGGCGCCAGCTTGTAATGGGCGCCAAAATGTGCTTTGGTATTATTTTATAGATGAAAATAATGGGTTTGAGAGTTGAAAAAAGGAAAAGAGGGCGCTTTAAAATGAATCTTGTCCCCGGCGCGAATCTTGTCTCCGGGTGCTAAACACTCTAGCTACGCCTCTGATTGTGCATGCATGCGCTTTCCTAGTTTCGGATGTTTTCGTATTTTTAAAAATGAAAGCTTATACCATAAGCTTGTAGCCGCAATGGCATTTGTACGCTCTCCCGGATCATAGATGAACGTCTAAGGATCTCTCTTTTCCTTACCCTCATCCCTCTCTTAAATCTCACCCTCTCTAGCCCAATTACCCTTTCTATTTTTCTCTTAATTTCTAATATTTTGTAACCTTTTTGGCTAATTAAGATAGATCGTACCTCATTTCATTAGGGTGGATTTAGGGTTCAGGTTAGGATTAGGGGTAGATTTAGGGTTCAGGTTAGGTTTAGGGATACATTTAGGAAATTTGTTCATTATGTTTTAACGTTTTATTCTTAATTTTACGGGTCACGGCAATCAAGTTGGCGGCCATGGTAAAAAAACGCGGTGCGATCTATTCGAATTTACCAACAAAAAAAAATATTTTTTAAATATTATATATATATATCAAATTAAGCGTGGGGGCATCGAATTGCGCTGTTTTCAGGGGATGGGGGGTTCGTGAATGCCTTTCCGCTGTCAACTTTGACCGCTGAAAGGACCGACGACATTCTCCCGGCCAGATCCTTTACCCCCGACGCCTAGCCCATGTCTCTTCGAGGCGTAGCTAAGGGGGACAGATGTCCCTGGGCGCCAGACTAGATAGGGGGCCAAAATGTGCTTAGATATTATTTTATTGATGAAAATAATGGGTTTGAGAGCTGAAAAAAGAAAAGGGGGCTCTTTAAAATGAATCTTGTCCCCGGGCGCCAAAAACTGTAGCTAAGCCTCTGATGTCTCTACCCACTTATTAGCGTCTGTCTCGTTGAGATTTTTACTGTAGCTACGCCTCTGATGTCTCTACCCACTTATTAGCATCTGTCACGTTGATATTTTTACTGTAGCTACGCCTCTGATGTCTCTACCCACTTATTAGCATCAGTCACGTTGATATTTTTTATTTCACTGAAAATTAATCTAACGCTACCCATGGTCTTCATGAACACAGAGTCGTAGCGAGGGGTTGCAGGGGGTACATATGTCCCCGGGCGCCAAGGTGCAGGGGCGCCAGAATGAGGCTTACAACGTTACATTATAATAAATAAACAAGGGTAATAAATCGGTTTTAAAAAAAAGTGCAGCGGTACAGCAGACGTTTCATCTGATCGCCTACTTATTTTGTTGCGTTTGCACGCGTCATTGCAACAGGATCGTCTCAGCGATCTTGCTCCTCTTAGCGTTGGGAAAGGAACATTGAAAAAACAGCAACATATTTTGATTGCATAATTGACCAGTTTGCGACAGTGAAATCAAGAAAAACAAATCTTTTGTAGACTATTTAAACCAGTCTACGACAGTGACTGAGTGGGTCATGTACTATAACAGTCTACGACAGTGACTGAGTGGGTCATGTAGGCCTACTATAATTTCTATAAATTTGGTTCGTTAAATACAATGTTTTATTTGTACAATTTAAATTGTTTACCTTATTCAATGTAATAGAAAAATGTGATTCAACCGGGGGGGGGGGGGGGGGGGGCAATTTTTAGTACGTCCCCGGGGGCAAAATATCATCGAATCATAGCTACGCCTCTGCATGAACATTCCCCTTTTACCAGCTAATTACAAAATTCATTACGGGTACCCGTTCTCACACTGTCCACCTGATGTCTCCCTGCCTCCCAAGATATCTTGTCTTCCCTGTACTACCATAAACTCTGCCGATGTCGGGTTAACTACTGCGTCATCTATTGTAGCTTACTAACTTAAGTACGGTACCTACACCCATCGTTTCCCTTCTCAGTCTTTGGTCATTTGTGACAGATACAAAGAAATACTATTTATTTTTATATAAACTATTTCATATTAATTGGAACAAAGTTCAAATATTAGTATTTTTAGTATAAATTTATATTTTCTTTTTTTTTTAAAAAGGGGGGGGGGGGTCAAATGATCACCTTGGCCCATACTGCGGGCGCCCATGCCTCATATAATATTATTGGATTGTCTAGATCATACGCATATACTATAGTAGATCTATATAAATCGCAGAGAAACTTTAAATGTTTTATTTTTAAAATTAAAAAAAAAATAGTTTTACAGGTATAATAAAATGGCAGTCAAAATTATATGGAGTGTGAGCAATGTGATAAAAATGAGATTGAGGACTCAGTGAAATTATAACTCATAACTCTTAAAGTTAAAGTAGAGTTGCCCGAGGTCCAAGTGAGTTATTCAGTTAGATATGTAAAATTAAAATATAGACCAGACCCACGAACTTAGGAATGCAATCGGGCCTACATTTATTATAATTTATATTTAAACTTAAACGCTAAATTGTTTTTGTTTCCAACAACGATCAATAGTGTGATGAAAATGTCACTTGAAACACAATCAAATGTATAATTTACCATTTCTAGCTTTAAAATCAAATTATTAATCGACCTAAACGTATTCAGGTCATTTAATAATAGTAATAGGCCTACATTTAAATAAAGATAATTGATCGCCGATCTTTACCGATCCAAAAAGTAGCCTGCGCGCTGCTAGTTTTAAAAATAGTCGGCAGCCAAACCTGTTTGGCGAGATGGCAGTGGAGCTATCGTACGCAAGGTATTTCTTTTATTATGTTATGCTCGGAGAATCGTTGAATGGAATAGCAAAACCCACAGATCTGGTATTTTTAGAAAGATACAGTTTTCGAATGGGCAGGGCTGTCCTCTTTGAGTTGTCGTTGACATAGAATGTTTCTTGTCTCTCGTTTCTAGTTTGCTAACCGGCTGGAAAGATAAAACACGAAAGAAGAAGTCTGTTTTCAGAAGCGTTCGTTGTCATCTTGGAGGGATATTACATCTCAATTAAAGGTACGAAATTCACGAATTATTTGGTTTAATTTTAATTAGTAATAGTAATCTAGTTAATTGACTTGATCTGATAAAGGCCCTTTATTGGCACTATTGCCTCTATAAATGACTATTCCCTAGTAGGCCTCCTGGCCTTGCCTTAACGTCAAGTTAACGATAAGCCTCAGCAACATTATAAGTTTAATAAGTAATTTAATTTTAAGTTGGTATAACTGGTAGGCCTATACCTTAGATTATATAAGTATTCTAAGCTAAGGAAACTAATATCGAATTATTTACCAGACTCAGACCAATGCCAATAGCCAATAATTTAATGTTCACTTACTAAACTTAAATTAAATGTAATAATGTGAAATATTAGTTAAAATTAAATTTAAATCACTGCATTGTAAGCTTTGCTTTAGACTTGAGATTTAAATGCATTCATTGTAAACATTGATTCATTAAAGTTGTTTAGGCCTATATCATACAAGATTTGTATAATAAATTTGAAGTCTAGGCCTGGTATCTGTTTTTCTAAGTTAAATAGACATAAAAGTATAAAGTAAGTTAGGCCTATATTTAATTTATTTAGTATGAATGTAGGTCTATATCTCTTGACATTACTCAGAATTGTGTTGCAGGTCTATTTAGTTTTAGAATTTGAGCGGAGGAGTGTCGTGGAGTAGCTTATAAAAATATTCAGCCAGCAAATTAAAATTAATCAGCTCCCTTAAAGAATCTTTGTAAATACATAGCCAACTGTATAACTGTTTATCTTTGTCTTGTTCTTAGAACTATGAAGCTTGTCAGGTCTGCTTAGGCCCTCATTGATTGAGATTATAGTACTATCTTATGGTCTCAATTATGCACTGCTTCAACATGTTTTTTTAAATGGGTTGGGTGTTATTTTTGCGTAACAAGTAGACATTTGACATTTTTTGTCCACTTTCTATGATTCAATAAGTTTCTTTAGTTTTGTTTATTTCATTTGTATATGACATTATATCTTTTTAGTGTCAAATATAGCACTACATCACATGCTCAGTAAGAAATAAAAAAAAGTAAAATTGAATATTAGCAGGTGAAATGTACTATTATCTTGTAAAAGAAATAATTTGTGCTACAGGAATAGTTTGTTTAAAGAACAATTTAAAAAACCCTTCTCCCACTATAGAATCCAATTAGGTAAAAATAAAGGGGGGGGGGGGGGAATTTCTCAATTTTACATTAGATTAAGTTGTTACAATAATATCTCCTAGTCATGTTTAGATATTCTAGAGGGGGGAAATATTACAGCAGTAATTTATCATTAATGTATTTTTTCATCTTCAGATGTGGGCTTTAAAAAGCATCCTTCTCCTATTGTTGGCTTTGACGCACAGTGTGGCTGGCCAGTCATGCTCATCATCTTTCACTACAACTGAGTGCTACTTTACAAGTGCAGTAACAAGCCAACCTTTATTCGCTGAAGTAAACAAATACTTTGTTATTGGAGGATTGTTTGATGTCCATGAAAAAGGAAGCACATCAGACTTGTGCAGTAGTGCAGTCTCTACACCAGGCATATTAAATTTGCTTGTGAGTATGTCAGCAACTAAGTTTCTTGTTAGATTTGTAAATAATGTATTTTTTAAATTGTTTTTTCCTTTGAAAGTTTGATGACTTTTAAGCATATTGTCCAAGGTGGTAAAATAATGTTATTCATTGCTTTACATGGATGATGGCAGATTGATTTTTTGTTCCATTAAATCTTAAATTAGGACAACTCAGTTTTACTACATCTAAAAATTGCACAAAATTGAGGCAATATTTTTACTAATAAATTAAATATCTTCAAAAAGGTGAGGACTTTGACTCCTAATATATTTTAAGCAACTCCCTGTATTTATTTCTGTGACTGTGGTGTTAAATTCATTGTGTAAAACACTCAAAGATTCAGCAATCCAGGATTTCTTTACTTACAACTTTTACTCATTTAGGTTACCATTAAATTAAGACAATCCACGATTCAAAATAGGCCAATGATCAATTCTTTCATTAGGCTTGAGCATTTTCCCTAAGCTTTAAACAATATTAAAAGTTGGGATAATCTTATCTATAGTTTTTTTTCACTAATCTGGGGAAAATTCTGAAACCAAAGCACTTTGCAAATTTTTTCTCTATGTGCTTTTATCCCCAAGGAATATAAAAAATTCATTAATAGATGCAATTTTTTTTCAAGGTTTATCAGAGCACTTTGTCAGTTTTCTAGCAAAGATCCTCAAAATTTTCATGAGATATTTCTTTCTCCCTATTTAAGAACATACCTCTCAAATGTTTTATTTCTCCTTCTCTCGAAATGGTCATCAAACGCACTTAAATCATGTACCCTGTACTTTTCTTTTAGGATCATACCATTGTAAATAATCAATCCCTCTGGTTCTATGGCATGTAGGATTAGAGCTTTTGTATATTCCACCTCTTCATCCTCTGTGTTTATTCGTGCCACAATAGGTACAGTAGTTCATGCACATTTGTTTGAAAAGTTTCCATTCATCACATCCTTTCTTCACATTTAAAGAAGGTGGAGGATGAATTCTAGGTTTATCATAATTTCTCTCACTGTGATCTGCCATATTCACAATATACCGCCTTCGTATTATATTTAGTGTTACTTAATTATCTAACGCAAAGTATGCTAACACATCTGCACAACTTCGTGTCTAGCTTTTTAATGATAAGTCTAAAATAAACAACATGGCTCCTGATACATGAGTACAATAAACACGAGTTTCGTGCAATGATAACAAATTGGAAGTAACTGTGACAATACAATCCAATGATAATATATCAATTATCAGAGAATAGCACTGGTAAAACATGAGACTCGTGGGGTTGCACTTTCATATCAAACTGTATGTGTGGAGTCGAAGGTTGCTGTGGCTTATAGTTGATAAATTAAAATATTGGTTGAAGATGTTTGGGCGATTGATTGCCCAACCCATAGACTCAACAGTTTCCTAACAATAACAAACCATTACTTTTCATTGCTTCATTTGATTATTATAAAATGCCATTTTCTCTTCCAGGCTTTTTTCTGGGGAGTTGAAAGATTCTCCACTCTCTTAGACACCACACGAGTATCCGTAGGTGCTGTTGCATTTGACAACTGTATGCGCCCTGAATTGGTATGTTTTTAATAGAACCAGTTGGTCTGAAAAATTAAAAGAAACTCTTGAAAATTCTTCTTCTTCTTCAAAAGTAAAAAACAAAAAAAAAAAAAAAAGTTGATGTTGAAAGTAAGTATGCTACATTTGCAGAAAAAGACTACAGTACTAATGATATTTTTTGTAACCTTAGCTAGGTTTCATGGAAATATTTTAATTTAAAAAAAAAGAAAACTTTTTTCAAATTTAAATTATAAATCATTTGCTAAAAATAATGGTGTGTATCATCATTCAATTTAACAAACTTTTTCTTTTTTCAAAGTCTTTGGAACTTAGCTTAATAGTTAATAGTATTTTCTATTTCTAATTTTATCAGAGATTCTTTTCATCTTTAGCAAAAACAACACAAGCAGGACTTTAATTAACATGAATTTGTGTGTATTCATAAACCAGTTCATTGGAATATGCAGTTATTTTTAAAAGAGATGCATATCAAAACACAAGTTTAAAAAATTGTCTTAATTTTTAACTGCAAAACTTTTCACTCTTTTGTTTCTTTTTCTCTTACTATTATTTTTATTCAGTCACTAGAGCACTTGCTGAGCTACTCTAAATGTGATATACATATACAAGGATTGGAGGCATCAAATCTTGTAGCTTATGTTGGACCTTACACAAATGAAGATGCACTGCGAACAGGAGCAATAGCCTCGGACATTGGAATAACACTAATTAGCCCAACAGCTAATACCATGGGTTAGAAATGAAGTGCAGTTTCCTTTTATTTATTCAAAGTTTCATAAATCTTATTAAACCCTATGTCATTAAAATATCTGATAAAGTAAAAAGAAATAAAAATAATATAAGCTCTGGTACTTTGGGTATATATTTTCTATAACAGAACATTATTACATTAAATTTTCAAGTAACATTGTAATTATTTTTTAATGAACAGAACTGAATTCTGCAAACCAAAAGACGCTCCTTCGACTTAGTCCTTCATTCTCATACGATTTGAAAGCAATTGTGGAGTTTCTTAAATATGTCCAGTCTGGCTATGTTATGATTGTTTATGCCGGGGATGATGCCTACTGGAACGCTGCTTTCAATGAACTGACGAATCAAATGGACAAAAGCGTCTGTATCCAGTTCACTGCAGACCTTAGTAAAACTACTGTGAGTCAAACTGAAAGATCTAAATGAACGAACAAAAAGGAAAATTACTGTATTAATCCTAACATTTTAGTTAAAACCTGTCTGCCAAAACCATAGGATAACGTTTTGCCCCAGGAGTGGCGAGGGGATGTTATAGTGATCAACAGTAGGAAATCCACCCCGAAACATCTTGGGGTGCTGCTTTGCTGAATGTGGGAGTGGGGGGTGTTCCCACAGGGCCCAATAAGTGCTTCAGCTCGCGCTGCTGGCATCATTCCTCATGAATGATTTTCAGTTACAATCTTAAAGATTAAATGATCTTTGACAAACAAAATTCAAAGGTCATTATTTATGTTGTATTTTGAGAAAATGCATATGCTTTGGATTTATTCTTTCGACTATGAAGTTCAAATAATGTGTTTTATTAATTTGGCTAATAAAATATGTCTGAAAGAATTACCAAAAATGTCATATTGATTCAAAACTTAAGTTACTATTTTTAAGTTTTTGTTTTTCCTCCTTTGCCTTCATTTTTGATATTTGAGTAAAAAGCAATAACTCTGAAATTCAATTTAAACTGAGCTATTACTAAGACAGACCAACCAAACTAAGCTGTCCCCACTTGCTCTATTCTGTCCCACCTTAATGTCTACAACACTCTTCACCATCGTACTTTACCTCTCCTACTCAGCCTCCCTTACCGTATCCCTTTATTTTTTTCAGGACCTAGTTCCCCGACCCTCCCTTTCTCAAGCCCAACCCAGCCCCCCAACCTCTCCAACTCAAACCTTTTTTCCCAATCACCCATCCTTCCCTTCACAATCATTCTCTTTCTGTGGCTCTAATCTCACCTTTTCACTTAAATCTTTTCCCAACATCTGCCCCTCAACCTCCCCACTAGACTCATTCCCCGTTTCCATTACCTTAAACCACTACTTACCCATTAACCTTTATACTGTGCTTTTTAAGTCACCTGCCCCCACTGTCCTCTTCTCCCCACACCCCCTTAACTCAACCAATTTTCTATCACCACCTCCACTTTGACATAATCTTACCTCTCTTATTATCTTTCCCATATCCCATAAATTGTGTCCCCCAGTACTCTTCTCTGCCATCCAATAATTATCCAGAGAAGGGTGGACCATATCTGGATCTCCAGAAAAATGCCATGGATCAGAGCACTTCATTCCTCAAAAACGTCATGCGCACCAAAGCATGTTTGTGTGGAAAGTCTAATCCACTTCCAAAATTGGTACAAAGTTGAAATGGCTTCAGTTAATGAAAACAACTTCTTAAATTAGAACACCACATTTCAACACAGGAAAATCAAATTGACAGCATAGTAGAGACATTCTAACAGTACAGCTCTCTTTAAAAAATTCTAACAACGAACTAAAATCGGAACACAACAAATTGTACAATCTGTTGAATTTCTCTTCCAGATGAATCAGCTTGTTAATGACCTTTCAGTTCGTTTAAAGGCCAAATACATTGTTCCACTGATGTCTCAATCCAGTCTGGATGACCTGATGACTAATATTTTCAATAGAAATGATGTTTCTTCCAAATTTGTTTTCATTTTGAACTCGGTGATTGGTCAAGATTTGTAAGTATTTTTTTCACTTTTAATGTGCTTTTTCATTACATGCTGTATTGCGCCTGAGACTGATTACCTGATATAAAAAGTAAGATAAAGAAATCCATTTTTATGTTCTATCAGAAATTTCAGTGCTTTCTTTGCGTCTGGAATGAGAATTCATTATGAGAAGTTGACAGGCATGCAAATGAAAGGAAAATGCCTAGACAAAGAGCTCTGTGTAATTTGAACCCAGTTAAGAATATCTTTCATTAGAGATCATTAGAGACTTTACAATAATAGCTAATTTTGTTGTTTAAAATATTAAATGTATTAATCCTCTTTTCATTTCCTTAGGCAGTTTCTTAAATCTAAGAGTTATGTGGCCGGTAATGCTATCATCATTGACCAATATAATGACCCCAACATTCAAGCAGATTGGAGTAGCTTCATGAGTTACATTGATAGTGTACGCAGTAATAACTCTTTTGCCAAGAATATTCCAAGCTCTTGGCTAGCTTCTTCCAGGTAAGAAACACCTAAGATTCAAATTATGAAAGTAAACCATACATATGCTGTTGGATAGATTTAATAGTTGTTTATATAAGATACTTCCAAATTCTGATATTGCCTTTTTATGAAATACAGTGGAATGTCGGATAATGAACTTATCCATTCAGAGAATATTCTTAAATCGAAATGTTCGCGAGCTGAAATAATTTTGCACATTGAAATCAATGTACATACAATTGATCTGTTCCAGACTTTGAAATATTGTATTTTTACCATTGTAAGTTTGTTCTACAATGATAAAAAATTATATTTTTTATCTGCGTTTTAAAACACAATGAAATTCCACTTCTTCTGCAAATTATATCCAACCACCCTCTACTTGCTTTAAAATCTTCAGCTTTGGCCGTCTACCTGAAGTCATATTGTCACTCTGTCTGTTGGCCGGCAATCCAATATTCATAATTGTTCGACATGTTGCTTTCATCATATCATATATATATAACAAATCCTCTGCAAACACTTCTTACAGCTGCATTATGATCTACTTGTCCAATATTTTAAAAAATAAAATTTAAATCAGGGAAAAGTAAATAGTTTTGTGGGGGAAAAAATTTAAGAGACTGGTAATATTTATATTATTATTTTTGTTTTAATTTTTTTCAAAGATAAAATTTATGAACCCTTGGTTTATTCAATTCATTCATTTGGGACATTCATTTTGATTTATCATTATCATGCTGATAAATGTTTGTCATTGGCAAAGCTGATTGGTATTATGAAAAAAACCGTGAAGGAATGGTAGCATTTCCATTAGTATTTTTGTTTTAAATTTTAGACAAAATAAAAATTAGGGAACCTTAGCCATATTCCAATCATTGGTAATTAAAATTCATCATTATCACGCTAAATAAACATTGTCATTGACAAAATAAAAAAATATTCCACAAAATTAGTCACGTGTATGGAAATAATTGTAAAAAAAGGGAATAGTGAAATGTTTTGTAATATTAAGAAAATATAATTATTTATTTCAATTTTGTATAATTAGGCATAAAATAGTCTTTACTTTAAATTATAAGTCTACACATACATGGGCATGTATCACTGTTTCCTATAATAATTATGTAGTAGGTCTACTGTATTATCATACTAATTGTAAATCAACATTCTCTTAACTTTTGTTAAACCTGGGTCAAATATAAAATTAGCTCATAAATGATAATTTAGGATAAGATAAGAAAAGATTCTTTTATTGATCCAAACAAATTGAAATGCTCTTTAATCATATTGTACATTTTCAGCACATAATAAAACAATTTGAACACAAGACATCTACATTATATTATTTTACTAGTGAAAAAAAGAAGAAAAAAACCCCAGACATTCAGTGAACTCTCTTAGTCATATCAGGGAATTTTTAATTCTCATTTAGATTTGTGGCTTCTGGGGGAGCACGCTGGTAAATTCATACAGATTGGGAAACAAAAGAATTTTTATATATTTCAGTCCTCGCCCGGAGAGAAAGAATTCGTCCTAAACGGGCCGATACTAAGTATCTGTGATGAAGAGAGTGGGATATATCATCCAAATTTGTATAGTTTTACAATAACATCTTTCTTCATAAAGTTCTTCAAGTGAAGGATGTTTAGTGTGTGTAATGTTCCTAGCTTTCTTGATTAGTCTGTTTATTCAGTGTTTAATATCAGACGATGTATTCCCACACCAGCAAGTAATACTGAAGAAATTAAGTAGGCTTCCAATTGTTGCACTGTAGAATAAGTTAATGACTTGTTTATTTACACCGAAATTGTACAGTTTTTTTTAATGTAGAAAAGTCTTTGGTTGAATTTTTTATACATTTGGCCTTGCTCATGCCATGTTAGCTTATTATTAATGGTGACACATAAGTACTTATATGCCTCTACTTTCTCTACACTGATTTTTTATGTTGAGATCTGTAATCTGGTGTTTCCCCTCCTGAAATCAACAACCATTTCCTTTGTTTTTGATACATTCAGCTGGAGAAAATTTTCATTGCACCAATTGATAAAGCTTGTAACTAATTTGCGGCATAAGCCTTCTCCCTCAGATATTAAGCCAACGATGGTTGTATCATCAGCAAACTTTATGATTGGAACGGTGTCGCTTGAGCTCTGAATATCATTGGTATATATTGTATTCCGTACAGGGGAGAGAACGCAACCTTGTGGCGCCCCGGTGCTTATTTCTCTGGTTAGAGATAATTGGTCATTTACCTTGACATATCGTGGGCGATTTGTTAAAAAGTTCAGTATCCAAACTTGAATATTTAAATTTACACCTAATGAGGAATGTTTCTTTATCATAAGGTCTGGTTGGATAGTGTTAAATGCTGATGAGAAGTCTAAGAAAAGCACTCTAGCATATTTTTAGGGCTATCGAAGTGATGGTAAAGTCTCTCCAACAATAGTAAGATAGCATCCTCCGTGCTTCTGGCAGGTTTATAAGCTAATTGGTGGGGGTCAAGTTTTTTCTGTTCTTCATTCAAAATTTGTCTCAGAATAAGTTTCTCAAAACATTTCATTACAATATAGGTAAGTAGGACAGGAAAAATTTAAATGTTGACCAATAAGAATGCGTGATTCAATGGTGTATGGTTCAGCTTAACAAAGAGTTCCTTCAAGGCTAATGTCTGGACATTTTAGTGGGCCACACCAGGAAAAAATACATAGACTTAGATTTCGATCAATACCAAATGTGTCTAGCTAGTATTTTTATTATATTATGAAAGCAAAGGGAGCCCAGGGGTCTACTTTGTATTAATTTTGCGCCCCCACCTGAAAGTCAAAATTTTCTGTTACCATACTACATTAAAATACATTTTTAATAACTTTAAATTACTTTTGATTCAAATGGTAAAAGCCAAAGTATTCATTAGAAGTTTATCTATTCTAATTCACGATAATCTCATTTTTTTAATTAAAAATAAATAAGTATTGATACTTCCCCCCTCATTTTTTGATAGGCACAGCACGAACAAGTTTTTAAATAATTAAATCTTTCTGTTTTGGCCGAAAGTCATTTTTAACTTTCGGGTTGGTTTTGACCAAAATCAGAAAATCACATTCGGTCCGTCTCAACTTTAGACCTTTGCTTCAGTAAGACAGTCACTTCTTTAGCCACATCTGTCACCTTTATTACCTCTTTGTTCTTTAAAATAGTACAAATTGTTGATTTCATCACATTCTTTTGCTTGGCAATGTCGGAAACACGAAAGCCATTATCATGTTCTAATATAATTGATTTCTTTACTGAGTTTACTTCTACACAAACCTATTCCTATTAATAACACTTTTCTTTTTAGGCTCCATAATGAGTGCTAAAAAAACATAAAAAGTAGTGTTTTTGAACACAGCACTTAGACAAACTATGTTTATTGGAAAGGGCCTAAAGCACTAATGAGCTAGTGGCATTGAGTGTACAAAAGTATGTTCATTACCCGAATAATGGTTTGCTCACCAAGACAAAAATAGTTCACCAATATTGTTTGTTAATCAGGTTGTTTGTTATCCGTGTTTCCACTGTATATCTATTTTTAAAATTGCGTGAAATGGTCATATCTCTGCCTATTTTAAGATATTGGTAAAATGTAGGATTACCAAATCAAGTCAGTTTTTTTTTTTAATAGCTGAAAATGACTTCTAAGAAATTGGTGAAGTTCTATATTTTATAAATTGTTCTTTGTTTGAATGTGTAACGTTTCTGAACTAACTTTTGTTTATATTGCAATTGATAGAATAAGAAAACAAAGACATTTTGTTCAATCAGACAGATCATAATCATTGATAGAATAAGAAAATAAAGACATTTTGTTAAATCAGACAGCAGATCTTTACCATTGATAGCTAGGTTAAATAATTTGTAAAATTGATTTCAGCCTGCCAAACCTGACTGCAATTTCATCTACTATGCAACGCACTATCACAAGGACTCTGTTTAGTGTGAAGAATGTCATAAAGGTATGTTTAAATACATTGTATAAATAAGAAAAAAACTAAGAGATTTTCTCTAGAAAGCTGAAGAAATTATGGATAAAATGGTTGATTGAAACTGCATTGAAGTCATGTGAAGGGACTATATATAAATAAGTATGGAAGCGTATTATTTTATATTTTAATCTTCCATATAATATTCCCTAAAGAAAATAATATTTGAATTCTTAAAAAAAAAATAAAAAAAAAATTCATGCCATTAATAAATGAACTTTTGTTGTCTTTAGGGGTTAGATACCCTGCTGAAACGTGGCTGTGCCACAGGTACCAACTACCAATTTTGTGATGCTTACCGTAGCCAGAACTCCAAAAAAGATTCTATATATCCTGGGATAAAGAATGCCTTCAATATGTTTGTGGACCCTGGTGGTGAATTAAGTTACCAAAATATTAACTATAGATACTACCAGTATTTAAACAGAAATGATGGTGGTCAAATACAACAAGTAGGTATTTTTCTGTAATCTTACCATGTTATAAATAAAGAGTTAATACATAAATTGAATTCTTTTTTGGTTTTAGGTCCACAAAATGAATAAAATAAATATTTTCTGTACATAAAATATATATTTTTTATTTTAAAAGTACTTGTTCCTCATCCTAAATTTTCCAGATTTTAGGCATTTCATTTAAAAACAATTTCCAATAGGTAAACTAAACACTGAATTTTTTTTCTACTTCAGATTGGCTCTTTTAGTGTTAATAACCAGGGTGCAGTAACTGCTAGTTTCACTGAAAATCTTATGGATGTCAAATATGAAAATGCTTACAGTGGGCCTGTTTGCCCACTGCCTAATCAGAACCTGTGCTGTGAGGTTCCAACCACTATTGCTCCCACAACCACTACACCTATGGCTGCTACTGGTACAACTGCTGCCGTTACCGGAGGCAATGGAAAATTAAGTGTAACGTGAGTTTGATTAATCTCCCCTCCACAATACCAAATGCTTTTAATTTTGTAAATAGGCTCCAATGACTATTAACCTGTTGATACATGCAATGTGTTTAACTCACTTTTCCTACAGCACTGCATTCGGATTTCTCTATAAATGCCTTCTTATCTCTTGTTAGTTTAATGCTTTTTTCAGGGCCGCTAATATATCATGCACATGATTTTAAAAGTTAATTGTTATTTTTTGTTTGTAGAACCATCCTCTTTGCTTGTTTTCAAGCTCTTGAGAAGTTTATTTGAAATGCTAGAAGGGAAACTATTGAAAAAAATTGATGGAGAATCTATTGACATTGAGGTCAGGTCTTGTGGTTTTTAAGCAGATCTATTCTACTGCCAAGAAGCGTGTCACTCAGATTATTTGTTGTGCCAAGACTGTATTTTAGCCAAAAGATAATTATGGGTAAAACAAACAGGCAGTTGTTTGATGTTTGTAGCCACCTCAGTGGGAGTAACAAAGGAACTGCTCTTCCTTCAGTGTTTCCGTTGCACGAGCAACCAGATATTTTCTGTGATTTCTTTACAAGCAAAGTTGGTGACATTCGCGCTGACCTTGATCTTCTTGACGCACCGCCCCCAGATTTTCCTTCTTCTTCTTGTGTTAGTTCACATTTCGATGTTTTTAAACCTGTTTCAGAACTAGAGGTTAAAAATATTATTCTAAAATCTTAACCTACGTCATGTTCATTGGACCCCATCCACACCCCCCTGTTGGTTGAGTCATTAGATCATTTGCTCCTAACGATAACCCACATAATCAATGAAATCTTGTCTTCTGGCACTGTTCCATCTATTTGTAAGACAGCTATAACGAAACCATTGCTTAAGAAGCCTGGTTGGACGAAAATAACTTGAAAAACTACAGACCTGTATCTAACTTATCATTTTTATCTAAAGTCATTGAAAAACTAGTTCTAAAACAACTTTTTGCTTACTTAAATGACCACTCTCTTCTCAGTCCTAATCAGTCAGCCTATAGACCTTTCCACAGCACAGAGACAACTCTATTGAGAGTCACCAATGACCTCTTGCTTGCATTGGACAGCGCTAATGTCTTTATCCTGATCCTCTTAGATCTCAGTGCAGCTTTTGACACTGTTGACCATGGAACCCTTTACAAAACCCTTGAAAATTATTTTTGGCATTTCTGGTTCAGTTTTGGCTTGGTTTAGGTCGTTCCTCTCCGATAGAACGCAGGCGGTCTCTATCAATGACTGTCTCTCCGGCAGTGCTGATTTGGTGTACGGAGTGCCACAGGGGTCAGTTTTGGGCCTGGCTCTATTCACATTGTATACCAGGCCACTGCTCCTCTTGCTTGGGAGTCATGCTGTTGAGAGCCAGTCATTCGCAGATGACATGCAGCTATACAAGCATACCCATCCCTCTCTTGTGGATTCCGCTGTCCAGACTTTGCGGGAGGGCATTGGTGATGTCAAGTCTTGGATAACACTCAGCAAGTTGAAGCTTAATGATGACAAAACGGAAGCACTCCTCATTCACAATCACAAATCATCCTCTACCTCAACTCTCCCCAACTCATTTCAAGTGGGTAACTCCAACATACAGTTTACATCCTCTGCTAGGAATCTTGGTTATATTCTTTCTAACAACATGTCTCTTGATAAACATATCTCTCACATTTTTCGTTCTGCATACACCACTATCCGTCAGATCAGCTCCATCCGCTACTACCTCACAGTTAGCGCAACAAAAACCCTAGTCTGTGCTCTTGTTCTCTCTCGTCTTGACTGTTGTAACTCTCTTCTGTCAGGTTCACCAAAACACTTCATAGAAAAACTACAAAAGGTTCAAAATTCAGTTGCTAGGCTAGTTCTAAAGGCAAAAAAAAAACCGTGATCATGGCACCACTACTCCACTCACTTCATTGGCCCCCTAGACAGGCACGCATTGATTACAAGCTGTCTGTTCTCTGTCACAACTTTTTCTCAGATTCCTGCCCTTCCTATCTAACCGAACTTCTTTCTGTCTATTCACCCCTTCGACAGCTTTGCTCCTCCGCAGACACGCGATTCTGTCAGTTGCTAAGACACACACTAAAACATATGGTGAACGATCTTTCTCTTTCTGCGCCCCCAAAAAATGGCATTCTCTGCCACTTCACTACACATCCGTAATATACCAACCACCCAGGCCTTCAAAACTGCACTCAAAACACATCTCTTTAAACTCTACTACCCCGACTGATTCCCCACATCTGACCGATAAAAGATGCTGCTGGCCGCCGTCCATGGCTTGACTTGTAAAAGTTATGGGGTGGGTGGCGTGAATATGCATTTGTTTTTGTTTTGTCTCTATACAGCTGTTCTTTATTACATAAATGTATTTTAGTTTATTGTCACGATTATGTCTCTTTTGCTAATATTTTTATGTACAGCGTGGTGAGCCTAGCCCTAGGCTGGAATACCGCGCTATATAAAACTAATAATAATAATAATAATTTTAAAAGTGATATTTATATTCATATATGGTTGAAGATGACTGTGAATTGGCTCTAAAAGAATTCTAATTCTATAGTAGTTGATGCCAACAGCGACAATCTTCTTAATGAATTTGTGGAAATATACAGATATTCCCTATAACTGGATCTATAAATAACCTTATTTTTTTTATATCAGTTATTAAGTTTAATTCATTTTTATACTTATTAAAAAATTAAACAAATATAACATTCCATTTTTTAATAATTAATTTTATGCAGATGAGTGGTTGACGCTTAAAATGTGTTTATTTTGCTGGAAAGGGTTAAATGCTTAATCAAGAGTTGAGTTTCATGTAAATTTTACGCAGGGTATTACTAATTTCCTTCATAATTTGTACTAAAAAAATGTGATTGAACCCTTTAGTCTTCAAACAGTTTAAAGAAAAAAATCTTTCAAGTTTCATTGATAATTAAAATATTCTCATATTATTTTTACCATTTGTCTACTTCTTGCTTTCAGAAATGTAGAATATCCCAGAGAGCAGGCCATCACTGGGGCATTTTCAGACCAGTCTCGTGACAGTAAAGAGTATGGTACAAGGTTTGACCTTGGTCATAAATGGATTATTGCCCTTGGTGTTCTTGCTGGTATGTTTGTTTTACTTTTATGTTTGAAATTTAAAAAAAACAAATAATTTAATACCAACCTTTAATAAATGAGTAAACCCTTTAAGGTATAGGATTAATCCAACATTGTCAAATACAAGGTACTGGGTTTTTTCATTAAAAAAGGAAGTGAAATCAAGACTTTAACAATCATAAACAAAATGTGAAGCATGTTTTTGTAAGACGTTTTAAGATATTCTAGAAATAAATTTAGTTATCGTTAACAGCTTGCATACTCCTTGCTTACTGCATTTTAATTAATATGCGAGCAGCTTGTTTATTTTAGTAGATTGGAGTTCTTATATAGCGCTCATTCCATGCTATGATAGCATGCTCGCGGCGCTCCGATGTTAGATGTTCGAGAGGCCTCACTGCTGCCTGTTAGGCGCACGTGAACTCCATCTCCCCATCTCCGGGTTTGAATTCAGAGTTGCCTTCTCTTAGATGAGTTGCCGTCCAAGGTTAACGAGTCCCATCCACCCGGGGTGCTGGTGGTGTTTTTCTTGCTTGACTGGGATTTGGCGGGGATTGAACTCCTGACCCTTAGGTTGAGATTTGCTCAGTTTTGACCACTCATCCACCCAGCACCCAATTATGACCACTATGGCATAACATCCATCAGCCCAGGGTCAGTACCTGTAAACTTGACACAGTGACCTGTCATTACAGGCTCTCCTGTCACAATGATTAGCAGATAGTTGACACTGGCAAGAAGTGCTAACATGGCTGCTTAAGCACACATGACCAAGAAAAAAAAAATTTTTTAAGTGTACAAAGCTTAATTAAAAAGCAGGGAAATATATATATATATGCTGACTCAATAATTGAATCATTGTATGAGATATTAATATTCATCTTTAGTATAAATGTGTTTAGAAGCTGCTTTATCAAATTATCTATTTTTTATTGTCAAGGACTCGGGATTCTCTGTGTTATTATTTTTGAGATCTACATATTATACAAGCTGCTCGGCACCAGCATGGGCAGGCAGTGGAGGACAATGTGGCTGGGACAGCTTTTACTCTTTGGGCTGTTTCTCTGCTATCTTGTGCTGTTTGCTTACCTTCCAATTCCGACCAAGGTGAATCATAGGGTTGATCATTAGATGTCTTTGATTGAGTTTATTTCAATTTTATATCCACGTTCTATTAGTTTGGTTGTTTATAATTTATTAGTCGATATATTAAATTTATATGTTTCTGATCGTAATGAATTTTTCATAACTACTTATTTACCTACTTATTTCAATACATAATGTTTTACCTTCAGGAGATTTTTAATGTAACTTGAAGTCATTCCCTAAAAATGAGCTCTTGCACTAAATACTATTAGTAAATTTATATTCTGTCTCCTACCAAACTGTACTCTCTATTTAAATAAAATAGAAATTAGACTTAAGTGTAAGGTCTATTCACTGTATTTTAATGTAACTTGAAGTCATTCCCAACAATGAGCTCTTGCACTAAATACTATTAGTAAACAGTAAATTTATATTCTGTCTCCTACCAAACTGTACTCTATATTCAAATAAAGTAGAAATTAGACTTAAGTGAAAAGTCTATTCACTGTATGACCTAGAGCAGTGATCGGCAAACTCATTAGTCAAAAGAGCCAAAAATCAGCAGCAGGACGATTAAAAATTTTTGAGAGCCAAATTTCTTTTCACAAACCAGTCAAGAGCCATGTTTTTCTGAGTCAAAACTGATTTGTGGCCGATTGGCTGAGCTTCACTCAGGTCAATAAAGAGCCGCATGCGGCTTGGCAGCCGCGATTCGCCAACTACTGACCTAGAGAGACGGTTACTTTTTTTATCCTTTATTTTTTAAAAATTATTTTCTTTCACTTTAACTATTTACACATCTTTTCTTTTAAGGCCACTTTAAAAACCACAGTCCAGTGTATCTCTATTTCCCATTAGGTTTTTAATACTACTGTACATTGTCTGCATATGTTTTTGTTTTCAAAATGATGATTGTAAATATTTCAGGCCACCTGTGGTATCACCAGGTTTGGGGTGGGTGTGTCTTATGCTTTCTGCTTTGCTGTCCTTTTGGTCAAGCTGATGGTTATCCTGACCTCTAAAACATCAGATATCATTCTACCTGGAGAGATGGAATCACCAAATTACCTGAAGGGAATCTACCAGTTCCTCTTGTTCATTTTTGCTGTTGGTGTCCAGGTAAATTTGAATTTTGTTATATGGGGCCATTCATAAATGTAGTCAAGCTATTTTGACTGAAAAAATGGATGAAATTAAAAGTTTAGCGCTAAACTCATTCGACAATTTTATAGGCTTTAAAAATATATTATTCAGCTGCTAACAATTTAACTTTAAAAAAAAAATATCTAATATAAACTTTCAGTTAGGAGCAGATTTTTCTAAATAATTATTATTTGAATTAAATGATGATTGTAAATTTAATATTCACATGCAATACTGAACTTTGTGGTGTTGGTGGGATTACCTCAATGTGAAATAATATTACCTACCACAGTCAGTTGTAGGAGGCAGAAGCATGTTTGTTGATTGTGGAATTTCAGTTAAACTCCAGGTGCATAAACATGTTTTATAATAAGCAGCTAATTCAAAATCAATAAATATTGAACATAGTCTTTTTTCACTCTCCAATTATATTTCAGATTGTCATTGATATTCAATGGCTGATCACTGTTCCACCTGAAGCCATCAAAGTCAAATCCAATAACAATGATCATGTCTGGATATGTAACCACTACACTTGGGAGGCGGGAAGTGGCCCATATGACATGAAATACTTTGTTCGCACCAACTTTGACAACCATTTGATGTCACTGATCTACATCATGGTGATGATCCTTATCACAACCATCCTTTCCCTCAATGCTCATGGCATCATCACCAACCACAGAGAGAGCATCTTCATTGGCATTGCAGCTGGATTTAGGTATGGCTCTTAAGACACTAGCACTTAATGTGTCTTCTTTCCATTTTTTACAGAGCAAAAATATTTAAAACATAGGCTATTATTTTATAATCAGAGATGAACAAATAAATCACTGGTCTTAAAGACTATTTTTTTAATGCCAAAATTATGGCCAAATTGCCATATATAAAAAAACAAATTGTAATTTTATTTTATTTTCTCTCCTTATACATTTGCCCGTACAAAATGAAATAAAAATATACTTTACTGATAAAATGTTCGTAAACCTTAGTTCTCCTGTTACAATATATCTTTTATAATTATCTTTATAAAAATTATTATGTGACATTTCCTACCAGTATTCCTATATGGTTAGCCTGGGGCCTTGTTGGAGGTCTGAACAAGGACCACGCATATTCAGAAGAGTTTGGAGATGCTTGCATTGCATTTGGACTTCTCATCACAGCTTCCCTCATACTCTTCTCTATGTTTTTGCCAAAGGTATGCATGGCTTTATTACTCTCTTCATTTTAGTGTTTGGTATTGTAGAGATAAAACAAAACTATAAATAATGCCAGGAAACTAAAGAGTATTTACATAGTTAATTATGTGATTTCACTGTGTTAACTTCTTAATTAAGCAATTTCACAGTTTTAACTTCTTTTGATGAACTTAAAGACTACTGTCTACTCACAATCTGAGATTTACAAGTGCTAAATCAAACTTCTTGGTTCACACTAACTTTCTAATCTTTATGTAAGTAGCATCAATACATGAGGTGAACAGTCACATTTAGCTTGATTTTTATAACAAAACTGTTTCAGGTACGGCAGCTGGTGAATATGGGAGTAGAAGGCATTTACCTAGAAGATGACCGTGAAACCATCTATGGCGGTTCTGTTATTATGGCGCCTTCCAGCTACCGTGGTGGGAAAGGCCCCTCTTCCGTCATATTTGTCAACAATTCTGGAATCTACTCAGAACCAGTTATGCTTGGGAACGGTGATCCCAGTAAGCCTGGCGGTCGGTGTACTTACTGTCCTAATTTTTTTACAGTTCTTTCATTGCTTCCTTAGATGTGCACTTTAACTCATTCCTGACGGTTGGAACTAAATGCGTCCTTGGGGGTTTGACGGATGCGTCCATATGTGCTTAGCACACGCATTTCTTAGATTTATTTTTAAGTAGCTAAGAAATCTAAAGTCGAGAGACTTCCTGTGATGGCGTGGTTCTACATGATTTCAATTTTAAGATGGACGTTTTTATTTTGTTTCACTTTCAGTCTATGTGCTTTAGTACGGTGCATCTATATCTAGCTTTTGTTCATCTGAGGTGCTAAAAATTGATTTTTTGTTTATTGCTCGTAAATTTTTTAGCTGTTAATATTATATTTTTATTAAATATTAATTCATTACCAGATGCATTTATCTTGCTTAATTCATTAATATTAATTAATATTTAGCAGCTAAAAAAACTAATTTACAATTGTAAATCAATTGAAAGAGTTACTTCCCTTTGTTCTGGAATATAAATAACTCAGTCCCTATGGCAGTGCTACTTCCATACTTCATTTATTTTCTTGAGAAAAGGGAAGTAACTCAGTTTTGAAATTGATTAAATTTTTAAAAATATTTTTTAAGCTGCTAAATATAAATAAATGTTAATGAATTAAGGACGAATGCATCAAAGAATGAATAAGGTTTAATAAAAATATAACATTAGTGGCGAAAAAAATAATGAACAATGGCCAAAAAATGGATTTTTGGCACCTTGGACGAACACATACTAGATATAGACGCGCCATACTAAAGCACACGTAGTTTAAAAGTGAAACAAGATAAAAACATCAGGTTTTTAACTTGAAATCACGCAGAATCACGTCATCGCCGGAAGTCTCGATGGATGCGAGATTTCATTGCTATTTTTATCTAAAAAACGAGAGAGATGTGTCACTATGAGCCTTGACGCATTTGGAAGCATCCGTCAGAACCCCCGAAAGATGCATTTAGTCGCAACCGTCGGGAATGAGTTAAGTACGTAAGTAGCACTGCTGTTAGGAATGAGTTAAACACAGAAGCTTATTAACCCCTTTACCATTATCATGCCATTGCGAGTTTTATTGGAAATCACACAGTTCTTATGGGCCGAATATATAACAGGAGGAAAATTTCAAGAAAACAATTCCTAGAGATTTGCACACATCTTATTTATTAATAAATTAATTAAAAAAATATTTGTAGTTAATCCTGTTTTTCCTCAAGGTTTGTTTATGAAGTGACTTGAGACCTTCACCTTGGTTAGCCTTGATTAGCACATTCTAAAAATTTAGTCAATTTTCAAGATTATTTGTTATTTGTTGACCAGGTTATGTCAAAAAATATTAAAAAGTTACTGATTTTCTTAAAACTTGAATTCTATTTAAACATTTTTTAAATTAAAAAAAAAAAGGCAGTAAGGGAACTCTGATAGCCAAAAAACAAGTAAAGTTTCAAATACCTGTGATAATTAAAAGGTTAACAGATCAAAAGAATAATTGGTAAACAAATTTATTTATTAACAATTTATTTTATATTTCTTATGGCAAATGTCCCATATCTTTACCCTTAACAGATATCTCAAATTATTTTAGCCTGATAGGTAAAAATAAGTTTCATTGGGAACAGTAAAACATTTTGTTCTTATCTTGCATTATCTTGCTTAAAAAAAGCTAATAATTATACCCATTAAGCCTGTTACCTATTCTTCTTTGAGTCTATAATTTTTTTCTTTCTTATTAGAAGAATGTATATTAATGTTAGCCGATCTGTTTCTCTTCTTAGCCCTAATGATAATGTTTATTTTATGCTTGATTCATAAGTTATTTGGATGCAAGTGTTCAAAAAAATAAAAACAATCATTTCTCCTCTCGTAATTATTGTAACATCTAGATGTATATTTCCATTTCTAGCAGTTCCTTTTAACAAATAATTCTATATATATTTTAAAAAAAAAATTTCAGTGCTTTTTTTTTTATAATAGATAAAAGAATACATTAATAACACCATTTACTATTACATCAAATTGACTGCTTTATTTAACAGATTATTTTAATAATTTTCACAAGATTGCTTTCTTAGGTTTTTGGGTGCCTAACGGTTGCACTTTTTTCTACATGCGTTAAGAAATTGAGCTCTTGTTTACTTTTATTTGTAAAGCATTTGCTGTTTATTAAGGATATAGCTCAGAAAAATTTCCATGAATACAAAGTGGCTTTTTTATTATCTACTTACCTTAAATTTTTATTTATATTGTTCAAAATAGAACAGATAGAAAATAATAACATCATCACATCTCGATTCGATCAGTAAACCTTCTAAGGCCATGAATCATCCTAAAGAATGTGTATTGTTTTTATTGCAGTGGCCACACATTTAAAACACCCAGGCAGCACCGTTTATAGTCTGCCTCCCACTTATCTCAAAAAGGCAGAGTCTGCCTATGGGGGCAGCACAAGAGTGTTGAAAATAACAGATGACCTTAGAGGACGTAATCCTCACAAACGCACTCAATCTGAGATCGCATTTGGCTCCTCTGGAAGACCACGATCAACGAAAGGAACACTGCCAAGTGAGTGATTTTTGTGGCAGGAGAGATCATTCAAAATACCTTTTTACTCCATTCATGTTTTCAAGTGCCTTTGCTTTCATACTATTTTGTATCCTATTGTCTTTCTAATCTAAGACTAAGATGACTTAGACTTGATGTCAAAAATAAACCTCGGTTTCACTCACTTGCTGAATGAAACTTTAAAGTAATGCTTAAGAGAATAATAATTACTCCTTTTGTTTTTTAAACTAGAAATAGATTTTACATTAAAGTATCCCATAAGATTTTAGATGAAACTGATTTTTAAATTTTTTTTTTTACTTCCAGGGTCAAGGTCACAGACCAACTTAGGAGCTTTGTAAAGACCTCAAAACTTTGGAAACTTCAGCTGCCTTATGAAACCAACCCAAATCTATCCACGAACATACTAAGTGATCTTAATGAATTGGGAAATTTATTTAGTATGTAAAAATGCTTATTTACATTTGTCTGTAGCAAGTTAATGGATTATTTTATTTACATGTTAGCAAACTTTTGTCAATTGGGTCTTGATAAAAATGAATCTATATCGTGCATCTTTAACATTTTAACCCCAAAAAGCATTATTAAAATAAAAAAATGTTGATTTTAAAAACTATTTTTAAAGAAAATAAATGAAGTTTTTGTGATCGTAATATCTCATTAAAATTTTTAAACAAAAAATTGAAAAAGAAAACAACCCTGCCAATTGTGTAGTGAAATCATTCTTGAGAATTAATGTCTACTCCAAAGTTACAGTGCAACCCTCTGTCAATAACATGACAGTGGTGGAAGATGAGCATGAGGGCAAAGAACAATATATTACAAACTCCACACATCTTTCCTTGAGTACTTTTCATCTGCTAATTTACTAATAATTTTTGTTTTATAAAGCCTCATAGCTATTAATAAAACCAAAGTGTACCCTGTACTGTAAATTAAAATATTTTTTTTCCAATTTGATGGATTAATTTAAATGAAAATTGTGCTGTATATGTTAGGTACAGGTATATACTTTATTTGGCTTTTAAAATAAGTTATTTGTACTAATTATCTCTTTGATGAGTTTTTTGGGGGGAGGGGGGGGGGAAGAATGGTTAATATTACACAAGTAACTTTTACATTAATTTAAATCTTGTGCCAGTTCTATAGGCTTGCAACCATATGCAACTGTAAAGGTATCAATGGCTAGATTATCCAGTGTTAAATTTGTATAGCCCTTAATGTTGGATAAACGCAGCCATTTCTTACCAGTTATTTATATATCGGAAATAGATGTTATATTTCCTGAATAGAAGTGTATTATTTGCCTTACAACCTAAATGTTTATCTCACTGCTAAAACTTTGAGACAAATAGAATTTCATTTTATTACTATGTATAAACTGTGTTCTCTTATTTCCATGTAATGAAAGGTACATTTATTCTTTGATTTAAAACAGAAATAGCAGATTTTCATTGAAGAGAAACACTTGAATATTATCTTAATTATAAATGTATGCAACATCAAAATGACAAATTAAACAGGCATACTTGACATTTCTGATTGCTGTTCATTCTTCACAAATATTCCTACCAAATAAATATAATAAAATAAAAGCTAGGTTCTCTAGAATTTGGTTTAAGTGGTAACTTAATATTTACATCCTTTCATTTTGTATATAAATGTTGTTTTGTCTTGACTAAGGACATTAGTGTGATGATTACAGTGCCATAGAACAATTAGAATTAAACACACAAAAATTGCATGAATCTGTTTATTTCTTAACGTGCAGACGCCTTTTATATTAATGTGCAGGTACATTTGTTATAAAGCCATAGTTATATCGACAATGTATTAACTATAGAATGATCATTACAAATGACCTGTTTATGTCGGAAGAAATTCATTACACTTGTTTTTGCTGAAAACATGAGCACTTTTTCTGCATGGTCTGATCACAAATATGTATCCCCTCATACAAAGCTTAAGACTCCACAATCTGAATGGTTTTAAGTTTAAAAGAAATGAAACCTCCTTTATTCTGACAAGATTAAATGTTGTTACTTTGTCTACCTGCATTGATTATGGGTTGACAGTTCTCTGTGACTGTTCTTTTCCAAAGGAATGTTATTCATATATTTTTTATCAACAATTAAATTTGTAAACTTATAACATTACCCACTCATGTTGCTACCTGCATGTTCTTATGTAAGCGGTTAAGAATTTGATCAAATATTACAATATTTAAAATTAAACACTGATTAGAAATCTCATCTCACAAAAAAAAAAAGTTTGAAATGCACATTTAGGAACTCCACAGTTAAAGAAAATTTAATTTAATGTATGGTTTTAATTTCTATGGCCCATTCCATCAAGGCCTTATGCACTCACATTACATGGCTAGGTACGTTGGCATGACGACATGTAACAGCCTAAACAAACATTTTGTTTCAACTCAATCACAGTGCAAACTCCTTTTTTTTTTAAAAAAAAATTCTCTGAAACTGCTTTAGTGAATCAAAATTGACATATCATTAGATAAACATAAAATAATGTTAAATATCATACTTATTTATTTAATGATGCTGTGCTATTTTGTATTATTCTACTTAATAATACAAAATGCTTAATACTGCAAGTCCCTAAAAACAAAAGATCAAATAAGTACCTTTAACAATTACTTTGGCACCTGTAATTAGATTATAAATGATGAAGTTGAAAGGAAGACTGTCACTGAATCAGCATAGTAATGTGATGATATTTTGTACAGTTGCTACTGATACTGATTTTGTTAAAATTAAAGAGGCATGCAAATGTATTTCTTAACTTTTTTTAATATTGTTTCATTTCATTACCTCACACACACTCCCACACTTCTGATTATTTTAATTATTTTGAAATGTATCACATCTTGTAAGAGTGATCATTTAGACATTTACTTGGAATATTTAAAAAAAATTAAATGTGACATCTAGTTTGGAATATGAAGTGCAGGACTAAAAATTGCTATTTTACTTGAATTATTTATGTACATAAATGCCTTGCTAAAATTGATGCTCATTATTTATGTTATTATTATACATTTTTCCATTGTAATATGGATGTCATCAAGTTGCATACTAAAAGTATTTATATCTTATTTTTGGGAAGGAGTTGTCCTTTGTGAGTAGCAATGCATAGTCTAAATATAATTTGATTAAAATATATTTTTTCTAGAAAAATTTCATATTACAGTATGTGCTCAAGTTTATTATTAAAAATAAAAAGGTTTTTCTCACACATTCCTAAGCTGTAACAATGACTTGAAAAAAACAACATATACCATTATTAAATTTCACTTTTTGTACGATTGGTTTCTTTTGCCAGTGATGACATGTTGTGCCTGTTAACTATTCATGTTGATTAGTCAAAATTTAAAATAGTATATACTAACTTTGAATAGTTCTGCTGTGTAACTGTGTGTTGTATAAAAATCTGTATTGACCTTTTATAACTACAATTCACCTACCAATCTTAGCACTTTTTATTCTTGGATACTAAACCACTTAATCATGCACCATCTGTCAGGGGATTTTTTTTTCTTCTTTTATCTGCTTTGCTGATCAGAATAAAATAATTGAAAAGAAAAATCACAAACAAAAAATGTGTTAATAACAACTTAGCAAAGTTGCTAGTCTTGAAAAATTGATCTTCAAGATATGAATGCATGGCTTTGAAAACTGACATTCAGATAGCCTCATTTCAAAAATATTTTGAGAGTTAATATCCTGGTAAATTGTTCTTCTATATTGCTGTGGCTGGAAAAGAATGGTCAATATTTTTACTGGTGGTTTACATTCCGGAGTTGAGCCCCAATTAAATTGCTCCTTTACACATAGACCACTGCTGAGCCCTGAATTCACTTCACTAGTAGTACCAATTGGAAACTGGTGTGTCTTGTACCCCTCCCCCGCACCCCCAAACTTCTTTTCAAGTAATAAATGTGCCACCATTGTCCAAGGAGGATTTTTCAGTGTCAACTCAAATTATATCATTCTACAAATAAGAAAAAAAATAAAAAATGCTTGAAAGTGTGAAAGACATTTTATTTAATCAGTTAATGGCAACAATAGTTTAGTGAAAACATAACATTTAATCAATTCATTCTCTGAAATATTGACATCATATATATTACAATAACATAACATCCTCATAAGTTAGCAATATTTTATATACATGCTGCCCATAAATAATTATTTTTTCCACCACAAAACTTATGTTAAATCTGAATTCAGATTGTTTAGATCTACTCAGAATGGACAAATAATAGAAATTTAGCAAAAATTTATGTGGTAATTTTAAGGTAAATAAATTACATATTTTTCTAGCTTCTCTTTTGTTTTTAAGTAAAAAAATAAGATATGAATGGCAATAGATTGGTTAATGTCCATACAATACTTGAGTAAGTTTGACTAGAGTAAAATATAGTTATTTCCTCATTCTGGTCCACTATTAAAGCAGTTTTTTTCCTTAGTCTATATATGGCACAAATATTGAACACAAAATGTAATCCTCCTAGTCCTATTTCATTCCTGAATCTTCTAATACAAGTTCATCTAAACTATCCTGGCATTGGAAAAGATTCTCAGGGTTGTTTGCTGTGACTATATAGCTGCCAGTCATGGAAGCTGATATCTCTCTATCTTGACCACTTCCCTCCTCATCATTTTGGGAGCAATTACAATCTTGGGAAATAACAAATACATCAGCATAGTATAGACATACATTTAAAAATAGTAAATATCAATCTACTTACATTTTATCCCTTACATATCTCTGCCTTGTTGATGTCATCCTCATTTAAAACAGTTATGATAACATATGCCTTTGTAATGAAGACATGTATCACATTGTAAATTTAAAAAAATTAACTCCATCAATTGTCAAAGGATGAAAATCCCCCCCAAAAGCTTCACTAAAATTTAAAGGACCTTTGCCAATTTATTCATTGTCTCTTGCACGTTGCCGTGATCAAAAGGAAGTAAAAGAATCTACCACCCCACAGGCCTACCTTTTGTTTCTTCCGTTTTAGCCTCAGTTCCCGACTCACTTTCACTCTGAGATATGGACCGTGTGCCCATAAACATATTGAGAGTTTTTAGCAGGTCAACTGGAGTACTCTGCACAATGGGGGAGCTTGGCCCACCACTAGAATTGCTGGAAGATGGGAGCTCAGATACTGAAACGAAGGAAGAAATAAAAATAACTCTGCATGCAGTTACACACTAAAAATTAGGAAATTGGAGGAATGCTATTTTTCTTACATTTGAAAAATTGAAAAGCTAACATTGAGAGCATAACTTGTTTACGACCAAACAAATAAATCATATAATGGATCTGATACTGCTAAAGTGAGTTACCTCTGCCGGAAGAATATATACCAAGAACTGACTTTGCCCCAAGTGAAGCCAAGGCAATGGTCACGTCTGGTACTGTGAACTTGTTAGTGGTGACTCTACCCAGAAAGTCGTCCACCTGGTGGTAGGTCAGGTTGTTGTGTAGTGTTTCCAAAGGGTGCAGCAAGGGGACATTGTTGAAACCTTCAAGGGCTGGAAATAAACAA
The DNA here is from genome assembly GCA_964017045.1 of Omphiscola glabra. Classification (NCBI taxonomy): domain Eukaryota; kingdom Metazoa; phylum Mollusca; class Gastropoda; family Lymnaeidae; genus Omphiscola; species Omphiscola glabra. The sequence continues at coordinate 13,444,852 of OZ024803.1, read as the reverse complement.
CAGTGATAAAATGAACAATTTCATCCACATTGGACATTTTAACCAATGTTCGGTATAAAACTTTCATTGTGTTAAAAAAATTAGATTTTTTAAAAAATATTATTTTTTTTTGGTGAAAAGAAAATTGAAGCATTGTGTGAGAGAAAACCATCATCAGTCACATCAAAAGCTAATACAATAATTATGTAATATACTTATTGGAGCTTTATTTTGTCAAGTTTTAAAGTTATTAACTTTAATTTTTTTTTAAAAATTGCTACAAATAATTATAAATAACAAAAACTAATTTTAAAAAATCTTTAAAGTAAATTTGACTAGTAATCCATGAAGAAAAAGATATAAATCAAGGTGTTCATAAATCAGGTTAGTTGCTCAGTTGGTTTTTAAAAAAAGTCATACATATTTATAATTTCATTAGCCAATACCTAAATATATTCATGAAAGCAGATACAGAAAAAGTTCTTTTTACGGAAAAGCTGTTAAAAATGAAAGCTAAAGTAGAGACTATGAATGCAACATATGATGTAGAGTTAGGAATGTCCATTCTGGCGTATGTATAGGTACATCTTTGGAAACTGGTGCTTTGGTTAGAGAATTGTATTACGGACTGCTATAATCGAGAATTTAATCTCTTATTTTATTAATCTATTGGCTCGTTTCAAAACAGTTCATAATAAATTGGAGGCGTCGTCCGGGGAAAGAAGCCCCCACAGTAATAAATTGTGGGCTCTTCCGTGGATATAGAATCCATATTTCTCACAAGCCCCCAAATTAACAAAATTGTGGGTTTGTTCTTGGATATTTGAATCCATAATTTTTTATTACACAAATAATAAATTGAGTGTTTGTGGATTTTTGACCCACTCTTTTCTTTAATCTACTCAGAATAAATTGAGTATACGATACCATATTTTTAACCATACCAATAACAGAGCTAGTTGCAATTTATTTTTGAAATTCTATTTTTATAAGTGTGTTCACTAAGCTTGAACATTTAAAAAACTTTTATTGTTATATTTTGCCTGTGTCAAAATGGATTTTGATATTGATAATCCATCAGTAGAGGCATTGGACAAATGTTTGAGAAAGCAGCTATTTTCCATTGCGAAAAACTTTGGAATTAATGTAGCTCATTTGGCGCTAAAAAAGACAGTACGTGATATGATCATCGTCCACTTAGTGGATGAAGATATCTTGTCTGAGGATGAACTAGCCTCAGTAACACAGCCGAATGATCATAGTATGGAGCTCCAACTAAAGTTCAAACAACTGGAGCTAGATGCTCAGAGAGAGAAAGAACGAGAGCTTAAACAAATGGAGCTAGAGCTACAGAGAGAGATTTTTCCTTTCCTTTATCACGAGGCGTGCAGTGTGTCATTATTTAATACTAGACAGTGCTTTGTTATGTGTAGTTTTTCTTTGTACAACTTGAACTCATTGTATTTTTACATACAGTACCGGTACCAGTCATACTGTAAGGTAATATTTTAATCAAATTCTTTTACTTTTGTCATTCATAGAAATTCACAAATTAAAAACTTATTAATTGTAATTAGCCCTGACTTTGTGTGTCGTTCTATTTGTAGTTGTATTGTTTTTAAAACTTTGGTATCGTCCTCTATTATGGACTGTTTTGAAACAAGCCAATAGACAAAATTAAGAGAGAAAATTCTCGATTAATAGCAGTCCGTAATAATTGTTTGACGTGTAAAAAAAAAAAAAAAGCTTAAGTTGTGTTCACCCAATTTAACACTTCATATCAAGATATTCTTATCAATACAGAAAAACAATTTAACAATACCAATTTATATGCAAGCAATTAATAACGAAATATCCATGAGCGACCCTCCATATTTATTTTAGAATATAATTACAGCTAAATGAAATGGTCTCATTTAACAAGTCTAAGCTGCAACATTATTTATCATTTTGTCAGAGAGATTGATGGTGAAAAATATCTATTCAGATATATTGTTGTATTAGTGTACTTAATGTATGTGCACATGTAATGTGTAGCAAACAGCTTCAGTAACATATGAGTTGAAGTAAATACATTTCACCTTCAGTTGGGTCAATTGATACAGTTGCATAACAAGCACTAATAGTGATCAGTGGTTCATTCTGGGGTATGAGGATTTGTGGGGGAAAAGGGGGGGGGGGGGGGTGTTAAGCATCTACGGCATATTTTTGGAGTTTTAAAAAATTTATTTTAGTGCTTGAAGCTTTTGGGTCATCAAAAATGTTTATACTCTTTTGCCTGATTTGTTTGAGACCCATGGTCTTTGCTAGGGTCAATCACGTTTAAATGAGGAGATAACCAATTAATGCGACATGGGGTTTTAAAAAGGATAAAGATGAAGTTAAAATAAGTATGTAAAAGACCTCTGGCTCGAGATGAAGAGTTTTAAAAGGTCTGCACATACAGCTTTTAGTTGCTGATTAACACGAACGGTTATAAAGGTTGACTTAAATTACGGTTATAATCTTTATCTTAAGCAACCTAATGGTTTAACAACCCAATATCACAGCACTGCATTATCATAACATAGCCCCGACACCATCATATCACCGAGCTAACATCCCACCATAATACTTCATCTCCACAAAATTATGCGACCACATCATCACGTGACCGTGCTACTAACACCACCATTCTACCTGCCCCAACATACTACCATATTCCCACACATCCTCATACACAGCACTTAGTGTGAAAGAGGGAGAGAGAAAAGATGTGAACATTCAAGAGAACTATCAGGCTTGTGTGTGTAGATTATATTTAACTACATTTGCTTAAGTGAGTTCATACTAATTTAATAAGCTAGCCATGACAATGGTAGGCTAATATAATAAATTAGTCAAAGATGTACTTCTTTGAGTTGAAGGTGGGGGTATGAGCTAAGTTGCAGGCATGTCAGAAATAAAACACCAAATGTTTCAATATAGATAAGGGCGAAAAGTGATAAAAATGAGAGGAAAAAGAAATAAATTGACAAAACCAAAAAAAAAAAAAAAAGAAAAAAAAAAAAAAAAAAAAAAAAAAAAAAAAAAAAAGGGACATAACCAATAACAAATGAGAAAGAAAGGGGCATAACCAATAAACAAAATGTTTGGAAAAATAAAGTTTTTTGGCTATTTTATTTACTTTGGTTAAAAAATGAATGGTTTACTGTAGTACAAATTATTTTTAAAAATAAGCTGCTGAAAGTCATTAAATGTCTAAATGGATTTGACCAGAGGGTAAGCTAAAAGGAAATAGACATTCATATTCAATTATTTAATTCCAAACACTCATGGGAATTACTATTACCTTAGACAGTTTTAGTAATCATTAAAATAATCATTACCACAATAGTTGAGATTATAACATATAACAAACTTAATTTGATTTTGAAAAAAACAAAAACAAGGTATGTTGGATTTAAGATGGTAAAACAAGGAAGAAATCAAGTGGTAGAGACTGACGGATGAAAATAATAAAAAAAAAAAATTCATGCAGTAAGAATAAAGCTGCATCAAGCCATAAGTTAAAGCTGTATCAAGCAGCAGTGAATAAAACAGCTGGATATAAATGACAGTCTACTAAAACATCTGATCTGTAAATACATGATCATCTGTAATATCGGACAGGGCAAACATAAAGGAAGACTGTGCAAAGCAGATGATGCGTGTTAACTTTTAACAACCCGCTCGGACAACCCCAACATTTTTACCCAAAATTTCACAACAGTTTAAAGGAAAATTTCCACAGAGCTGTGAGCCATAGGCAAAGAAATATATCACCATTGCAACATTTATACATTAATCTTAAGAAAATTTCAAGATTTGAGACTGTAGATACAAAAATATAGTTTAGAACAAGCTAAGAACATGTATTTGTTATTGGAAGATACGAATGTCATTGGAATGTGTATTTGTCATTGGATTATAAAAAAACTTGACATCTACAGTTGAAAGATGGATGGTGGAGAGCTTCCCAAAAATGGGCTTCATCGATAATTGGAAAATATTGATTCGATAAAAAGATTGGTGACATTTTAAGCCCCAGGGATAAAATAAAATATTTGTGTTAGACGGTTTTCATTCAAAACACTTGTTTGAGATTGGTTTTATCTAAGAATAATCCCTATTTTTAAATTATGTTCCCCTAAAGATCTGCTGTGTTGCAGAAATTAATTTTTTTGACATCCTTTCACTTGTGAAACACATTTATTCATCATAATTAACATTTTATCAACAAGCGACAAATACTTTACTTAATTACTTTTTTTTATTTGGTCAGTGAAATGCATACTATTTTTCTTTCTTTCAAAATGCATAACAATGACAATTGTATTTGGTTCCCCGGTAACAGCGTCTATTTGACCAGATGTTTTAAGTAGCCTCACCAGCCATGACATGTGGGATGAAACTAGACACAGCAAGTGTCAGCATAACGACAACCTACCCATCTCTCCATGCACGTTGGCCCCAAGACGGGAAAAGTCTGGAGAGCTGGCAGAGCCAATCAGGCTGAGCCCTCCCAGGGGGAGCAGACCACCTAGGAGAAGGACAGAAGCAAACATTCTTGCAGACATAGAACAAGGGCGGCTCAATGAAGGGGAAATATAATGATCTGCTGTTCTGGGTTATGTAGTTCTCAGGACACTTTCCCCAAGGACGATGCATCAAAAGCTACAACCTTTATTTGGAAGTTATTCCAGTGCATTAATTGTACATCTTCCCACAGTGAACTAGTTGGAACCAATATTGGGCTTTATTTTAAAATGTTCAAAAATTAATAAATGTAATAAGTTTATTAATGAGAACTTTTTGTTTTATAAATAATAATTATAGTAAGCTATAACAAAATGAATTTTCTAGATGGCAGCGTCTTTACAATTTAATGTCAGAAATGATCCATTGTGAATTTTAATTAAAAGATTTGTCACTTGATTGTGAACGTCAGTCCTTTTTAACTTCAAGTTATGAATAACTTTGAAATATAGACACATGAGCTCATGCCAAACATCCATGCAATAACATACAAAAAAAAAATAATAAAAAAATAACAAAGTTACGGAATATAGTGGTATGACATTCAAGTTACAAAAGGATGTCATTAATGCTCCAATATTACATAGTTGATAATTGAACTGCCCTGCACAACTAGCTTTGAGAAAAATTAAGATCTCATTGAAAGAGTGTCACAGATCAGTGATGTGACCTTATTCAAACAGCTGCCAAAATAATGGTGTAGCAAAGTGACCATATTCAATGATCTGCCCAACAAATGGACTAGTAATATGACTATTCAAACATATGCCCAACAAAAAGAATAGTAATGTGACCTTGTTCAATAACCTGTCCAACAAATAAGAATAGTAATGTGACCTTATTCAATCACCTGCCAAATAGTAATGTGACCTTCTTCAAATACCTTCCAAACTAATAGAATAGTAATGTGACCTTCTACAGATATCTGCACCAAGATAAAGTAGTAACTATTACACAATGGTTAAGGCAATTTAATGCTTTGCCTTCCAAATTGATATCTTATAAGGAATCTTCTATGCATCCTATGGTACCCTATAAACTTTGTCAAACTGCAATATGTCCTGACTCCATCACTTGTTATTACAACAGTTGTAGTGAAACTACACAATATTATGGTACCCTATAAACTTTTTCAAACTGCAATATGCCCTGACTCCATCACTACACAATATTAAAGATGACAGCCATTCAAATGACAGCTGAAGGAAATCATACATTTATTGAGAGTTGTGGGGGGAGTTAATTGGTTCCATTCAACTGAAACTGGGTGGGGGGTGTGTGAGAGCCTTCCTAAGATACCAAACTAAATTGGGTTTGGATGGTTATAAGTCCTCGTAGCTCAGATGTTTAAAAAGGGTAACAAGAGTCCAGTGAGGTGTTATGTACACTTGGACAAGGTTATATGTTTGTCACACATTTGAGACTGCTGAGTTGAAGTCACAGGAGCCAAGGACAAGGATGTCAGCAAGCCAGCAAATATGGTATATATGCAAGTCACTATCAACATTGACAGGCTGTATTATATCTGTATTATAGCACGTGCTGTCGTGGGTTTTATAACTGTGGTCACACAGATACAACAATAATGATGTACTTTCAATTTTTAAAAAGGATTTATTACTTTGGAAGACTCTGTACATCTGTCAATCAGTGCACCTGACCTCCTAATTATCAACAAAACATCTTAGACAATTGGCAGATAGGTTCACAGAACATCTTAGACAATTGGTAGATAGGTTCACAGAACATCTTAGACAATTGGCAGATAGGTTCACAGAACATCTTAGACATTTGGCAGATAGGTTCACAGAACATCTTCGGGATATTGAACAAGATAAACTTTCTCCAGTCTCTTCATATTTCAACAGAGAGCAACATAAAGGTGCATCGTATGTATCCATTACGGCACCTATTTCTTGCACAAACACACCAGAGAGAGTTAAAATCGAAAATAGATTTATTAAGCGTTTCATATCCATATCTCCACATGGTATGAATCAAATACTCTCCTACTAATGTCTCTCAATTTCCCTGTATTTCTTCTATCTTTTTTTCTTATTCCACAGATTTTATGTATCCCTAAATATTTTGGGCCGTCAAGATTCAAGATCTCAACTTTATTTTTCACAGTACCAATATTTATATTTTTTCACTTACTGAAATCCTACTTCTGACAACTACATAGGCAGGGCCGACCCTAACAATTGCGGGGCCCTATGCGAAACGGATTGCGCGGGGCCCAGTCTGGGTAGGAATAAGGATAATAAGTGAAAATTAAGATTTTGTATTAGAAAATAAATTCGGGGCGGGCCTATGAAAGTGCGGGGCCCAATGCGACCGCATAGGTTGCAGTAGCCTAAGGCCGGCCCTGTACATAAGAGACCTCCAAAGTTTTTTTTTACTATGCTCTGTTACTTGTTCTACTTCTATTTGTTTTGTTAGCTGATGTAAGCCGAAACGTCCAAATCTTTTGTCCTGTCCATTAATTTAAAGTTTGACATACTTTGTTTTTATATTTGATAGACAATGTGGCAGCATGGCGGGGTGGAGTTCAAGTGGGGGGGGGGAGGGAGGGTTAGTAGATGTGTGGATATTACAGTTTATGTGGGTGCGACAAGTATTTTTTGCATAGATACGTTCCGTGTAAGGGTGCATAATTAATTGCCACATGGCAACAGTTTCATTTCTTTGGATCAAGTTATACAAAGTCTTGGGGTTGGGCCAAAAAATGTGCATCATGTAAACATTCAGGATACATTTGCCAAGATGAGGACAGAGCAAAATAATAGAGCCACATACAAAAGGGGGCAAAACTATCAACTTGTTTTTTAAAAAAACAGTTAAAACCAAGAAACTCAAAAAGAAAAAACACTGAAAACTGCGGCTCAAAACAAGAGAAGACAAAAGTAAACCAAACAAATCAAACGGATGCTCTGTGAAGGGCAAACCAAATAAATCAGAATGACCAAAGTAATGATGCACCCATTCCGATGGTGACAACTTTGTAACAAGCCTCTCACCACATTTCTCAAACTGCCATCTTTCCCACCACCCTTGAGTAAGTGAAGAGAACATCAAAAAAATTAGTCAGTTGAATGTGTTAAGTGTATTTAGCTGGTCTGTTTTTTTCTTTTTGGCAATACTGTCTACTGCATGGGTTCCCAACCCATGGGTCACGACCCACATATGGGGTCTTGAGGGTTTTCTGAGGGATTTCCAGCTGAAACAGTAAACTAAAAAAAATTTGACTGTAAAGCAAATTTCATTGTTGACCGGTGTCTTAAGTATGAATAACAATTCTCCAATTTTCTTCTCTATATCTTTATAAGAGTGAATTTTCCACCCTTCTTCACATGAAAACTAAAACAAGAAAAGGTTTAAATGATTAGGGTGACATGAGGTTGGCATAAATAAAAAGTGAAACTTTTAAAGCTTGTTAAGGAGCTCAGTTAAAAACTATCATGAATTATATTTTTTTTTGGGTGTGTTTTTGATTGACCCTATTAAAAAGCCTTCTTTAAATGTATTGGGGTCACTTAGCTTATTATTCTGAATACTATGAAACATGCCAATGGAGCAAGTTATTTTGTTCTATTACAAAATCAACCAATGCTTAATGTTATCATTTTGTTTTTGCTATATTGTGGAATATGAGGCAATGAAGCATCTATTCTAAATAATCATCTTCAGTAAAAACCATCTGAAGTAATGTCAAGTGGAAGGCTCCTGTCAATCTCATGACACCCCCCCCCCCCCACACACTTTTTAAGCTTCATAAAGATGATTGTAGATGTCCTACGTACAATCTACAAACGACATGTCCAACAAACTAAAACAATGGTGCCGAGGTTCTATATACAATCTACAAATGACAGATAAAGTAGACCAAAGAAAAAAACAAGCTCTAGATGACTAGAAATGACTACCAATGAGGAGACAGTAATGGTCACATCCACACATGGAGACAGTAATGGTCACATCCACACAGGGCTACACTTAATGTCCATATTTCAATACGTGGATAGGGGTATGGAGATTTTCAACATGGCATATCTGCAATAGCAGATTGGATTGACAATGTCACATGACTAATGGATAACAGGTTGCACTGTTGGATGAGTTTTCAGTGACAATGCCATTGACTGTACAGCATGAGAAGTTGTGACAGAGTTATGTGGCTGTGATGACAAGAGACTGTAATGTCATGCAACTGATGTATGCTACGACATTTAGCCGTGAAAACGTCATGTGACTTACATATATATTATATACATATATATATGTTGACATGACAATATCATGAATCTGATACACGTGATTTATTGCAGTGACAATGTCATGAATCTGATACACGTGCTTTATTGCTGTGACAATGTCATGAATCTGATACACATGATTTATTGCTGTGACAATGTCGTGAATCTGATACACGTGATTTATTGCCGTGACAATGTCATGAATCGGATACACGTGATTTATTGCCGTGACAATGTCATGAATCTGATACACGTGATTTATTGCCGTGACAATGTCATGAATCTGATACACGTGATTTATTGCAGTGACAATGTCATGAATCTGATACACGTGATTTATTGCCGTGACAATGTCATGAATCTGATACACGTGATTTATTGCCGTGACAATGTCATGTAACTTATTTAAGTCCTGAAACGCTGCTGCGATGTCCTGCAACGTTCACAATACAAAAAAGCTTTCAATGCTAGTGTAATGTCAGTAATTAAGTCATGTGACTAGACTTGGGAGTATGAGAAATCATTTTTTTAGTGTATTACCTATGGGTGGCTTCGATACTTGTTGAAAACGTTTTACACATCTAAACTAAAATAGTTTTGGCTCCATTAACAGTCATAATGGCACATTTGTAAAAATGAAAACAAAATGAAAGGGTCAGCAGAGATTGGCTATGATACAATAGATAGATAGATATAATATATATATACATTATGAGTGTGAGGCAGATTTGTTGCCATTTTAAAATTAATATGAAAACATTCAATTAATGCGAAAATGAAGCATAAATTTAAAAAAAATTTATTATTTAAAGCTTTTCTTTCACTTAGTTAGCCTGACCAGGAATTAATTCTACCATTAAGGACAGCACACTGCCAACATAATCCAGCACACAAAATCTTTGAAATCTAAACAAAAACAAAGGTTGGATTAGATCCTTGATTCAAACGACTCATCGGCTCACCCAGCTAGGTACAGGCTTTTTGAAATATTTTTTTTTTTTGTGGTTTTTTTTTTGAATGATGACTACTCACCTCTTGGTGCCTGGTTGTAGAAGAAGAAATGAGACAAAGGTTTCACTACAACATCACTGCCCAGAGGGAGGTGGATGGTGCGGTAATTCCTCTGGTAGGCGGCTGGAGAAAATAAAGAGAGGAAAAAAAAGGCCCCCTGTTAGAACATGTCAGCCACATGCCTTGTCTGAAATTATCTTGGCCGGTCAACTCTAAGATCCTGCCATCTAGCTCATGAAGTTACTCTACCGTACACAATGCTTCACAATTCGGTGGATATAAGAATCAAAGGAAAATATGAGAGGTATAGTCTTTTCACTCCAAGCCTTAAAATATCTAGCTCCACTATTTCCTACAAGAACAGAGTTGTTAAAATTTATCTTAATTAGCATGTGAGCAAATTTCACCACCTAATAATGCTGGCCCTAAATCAGATTTCTTGAGCAGCTTTTGTGGGCACACAATTCCTATTAGTTTAAATATTTTAGTTTAAAAAAAAAAAAGATGGCCTCCACCCGGGATACATGCTTCCGAGAATTCCAGATAAGCTTAGAGGACTTGCCAAACATTTGCCAGAATTTTACTACGCTTTCCATGTAGTCTAACATTAAAAAGTAATCAGGTCACTCAAAGTGGCAAGGTTTAATTTCAATTTGGCTTTTCATTCAAACAATTCTTTTTCATCAAATTTAGTCAAACGTTTGAGCACTTTTAACAGTGCCTTGAAATTTTACCTTGAAATCAACCACACAAAAATCATTTTGAAAAGCAAAAATTCTGTGTACTGACTTATGAGATGTAAAAAGTGTAATTAATTATATAGCTATCTATTTTTTAAAAAAAATAAAAACCGACAGATAAGGACTTTTAAGAACTTGTAACACTAACTTAATGATGGATATACAGTAACAGTTCATCTTACATCTCTAGCATCAATCTCAGATATTTGTATTTTTAGCCAGATTAGTAATTGAATTAATAAGCTCTGATTAGACTAGTTGATCATCAAATATAGATTAGAGCAGCTCTTGGTTACTCTCATTGAGACTACCACTTTTTAGCTAGTCATGACTTAAGGGACTTTTTCAAGAAAATTTGAAGCTACAGTAATTGTTAACTTTAAATCTGGTAAATATAATATTATTTATTAAAATAAATGTCATTTCAACTGTATATTTATATATCTAACCCGCCCCCCAGGTTATCTTGGTTGATGACATGTAAAAAATACTTAGAACTCACTCAAGTGCAAATGACAGACTAACTCACTCAAGTGCAAGTGTACATGACAGACTAACTCACTCAAGTGCACATGACAGACTATCTCACTCAAGTGCACATGACAGATTATCTCACTCAAGTGCACATGAGACTAACTCACTCAAGTGCACATGACAGACTAACTCACTCAAGTGCACATGACAGACTAACTCAATCAAGTGCACATGACAGACTGACTCACTCAAAAGCACATGACAGACTACGTTGGAGCTCAACGGTTACTTTCAATGTTTAATTATGAGAAATGACAGAGCCAGCTGTCCAAGACCTTATGGGTTTAATGATTGGTCCAAACAGCATGTTAAATTTTAACCATTGTGTTGAGTAAATGTTTACTTTTCTATTCATATAAGACACTTGTAAGAGACATTTAATATTCTACTAATTTTTGACTGAACATTGACATTAGACTGATCTTATAACATATCAAAGATGTCAATGATTCTTTTTAAGGGGGGGGGGGGGGAGCGGAAGATGGGTTCCTAGCCCCAGTTTAAGAACTAAACACAAACAATATATTTCACCGACATCAATGACTTTTAAAGAAGTGCTTACATAAAAAAAAACATCTGAGACACATGGAAAAAATCTATTCCTATAAAAGTTAATGATGTGATATGAAAGAAAGCATAGATCATTAACAAAGCCGCCTGAAACGTTCTGCTTCACTAGTTTTGTTGGAGTGGTTTTTGTAGTGATGCTATGATAACAGCCTTTAAAGAAATGGAATGTAGTGTAGTAAGCAGTTGACAAGATTACCTGATGGAACTTGTAAGACAACACTCACAGAAATAATGGAACTTGTTCATGAGCATTTCCAGACCTTTTTACTGAGGGAGCGTATGCCTTGCAATACAGCAAAATACTATGATGTGGTATAATAGAATTAATCAAATGACCAGGATGTGCAAATTGTGTATTGGCAAAAAAAAGTGTCAAACTTGATTTGGGAAATTAGTTTTAACAGAAGAATATAAAAGATGGTGAAACTGTAATCAACAAAATCAAACAAATAATTCAGATGATTGGACATTAGTCTTTAAAGGAGCCTTCAAAAACGTTTGGGTGCCACTGAAGGACATGTAAGCCATTAGGTCCATAAATAAAACTACCAGGAAAGTAAATTAATCTGCCAGCAGTTAAAATTTGGCTTCAAATTTCTTTTTGAACACATTCTTTTATTTTACTATATGGTATAGTGCATTCAAAAAGAAATTTGACAAAAAAAAAGATTCGACCAAATTTCCGTTCGATCAAATTTCCGTCAACAAAATTTCTTTCAAACAAATTTCCAATAACCCTTTCTATTGATATTTCAATCGGTCGACATGTTAAAGACATTTATTTCTGTTAAAGCACAAAATGACAATTGAGACACAAGATACTAAACATTTACATGGCACCATCAAGTTCATTGCTGATCATGTGATTATCAAATGTTAGGGACAGAAAACACAGAACAGGGCCAAACATTCAAGAGATGCTCATGTTCCCAGATGCTCATGTTCCCAGATGCTCATGTTCCCAGATGCTCATGTTCCCAGATGCTCATGTTCCCAGATGCTCATGTTCCCAGATGCTCATGTTCCCAGATGCTCATGTTCCCAGATGCTCATGTTCCCAGATGCTCATGTAGTTACAGATTAAATGATGCTTGAAGTTCTAATGACAAGCTTGTACTGCATTATTCATGTGCACACAGCTCAAGTGGCATGTGTGTGTTTACTTCTTCTTCTTCTATATTTTGAGGGCCCACCATCAATGAATTGATCATTCTGGCTCCTATGTTTCCAGGGGTTCGCGATGTTAATGTGAGCGGTTTTCAAGGGGATAATTCACTGGTTGCAAGTGTAACTCAGCAATGGTGTTATGAACTGGGGGTTGGAAGACAGGAGGCAACAGACGCAAATGTGTCAAGTGTAGTCGCCTAAACTGTTTCTTTTGGAAGCTTGTTCCAGTCCCTTATTGTCTTTGGCAGGAATGAGGAGCTCCTGTCCTGGGTTCTTGTTTTTAAAAGTCGGAACTGCTTGTCGTGACCTCTTCGTTTAATGAAGATCCTTTTAGTTCTCAGACGGCCCAGAAAGACATAATTAAATAGACACTTTTTTATTGAATTTACATAGAAGTATAAGTAGGAAGCATTGTCTTTGCTAGGACATTTCAACTCTAAAGTTGATGTGAATACACAATAATTTTCCAAATGCAACACAATGTTATATTTAGCAATTCAACATTTTTTACAACGACTAAGTCAGAACAGTTGGCTGGTAGTTTTTTGTTTTTTTTAAACAGTAAAAATTACACATTCTATTTTAAAGTAAATAATATGAAGATTACCAACCACCACAGGGAGGACCAGACCCTTTTATAAACTCCCCACCTCTGGAAAAAACTAAAGAAGTAATTAATTATATGGAAAAACAACAAAGCCCACAGAAGAAAACCTCATCACAGCGGAACTTATTAAATATGGAGGAAAAGCACTAAACACTCAGATACATAGAATTATGACTAAAATTTGGCAAGATGAGAAAATTCCAACAGAATGGGAAACAGCATTAATAACCCCAATACACAATAAAGGCTCCAAACTTCAGTGCACAAACTACAAAGGAATCTCCTTATTAAATGTTCCATACAAAATACTGACGAAGCTAATTGCCAAAATACTACAACCGTACACTGAAGAAATACCAAGTGATTACCAATGTGGATTCAGGCAAAGCAGATCAACAACTGATCAGATTTTCACCATTAGATGTCTATTAGAGAAATGCTATGAATATAATATCCCAGTATATCAACTCTATGTGGACAATAAAATGGCCTATGACAGCATCGAAAGAAAATATCTATATGAGACTCTGCAGGAGTTTGACATACTCAACAAACTGACAAGACTGATACATGTAACATTGAACAACAAACTGACAAGACTGATACATGTAACATTGAACAACAAACTGACAAGACTGATACATGTAACATTGAACAACAAACTGACAAGACTGATACATGTAACATTGAACAACTCAAGAAGCAAAATCAAAGTTAAGAGACAATGTTCAAGGGAATGTTCAGATTAGACACAAGGGAATGTTCAGATTAGACACAAGGGAATGTTCAGATTAGACACAAGGGAATGTTCAGATTAGACACAAGGGAATGTTCAGATTAGACACAAGGGAATGTTCAGATTAGACACAAGGGAATGTTCAGATTAGACACAAGGGAATGTTCAGATTAGACGAGGCAAAAGACAGGGAGACTCACTGTCTTGTATGCTTTTTAGCCTAACATTAGAGAGAGTTATGAGAAACATACATATTGTCACCCGAGGAACAATAACAGGATACATTCTGAGGGAAACCCAAGACCCAAGACCCACAACCAATGGGCACTGTCTACAATCAACCCCTTCAGTATCTTGCATATGCTGATGTCATAGCACTGTTAGGGAAAAGTATTAAAGACATATCAAAATCCTTTATTTAATTAGAAGACGCACCACTACAAGCAGGGCTGGAAGTTAACAGCCAAAAAACAAAATACATGACTGTGATAAGAGAAGAACAGACAGATGAAGCCATTAAAATTAGAAACCAGACTTTTGAAAAAGTAAATCAATTCAAAAACCTAGGATCTTTATTAAATGAGAGAAAGGAATTACTAACAGAAATAAAAGAAAGAATATCAGCTGGAAACAGGGCATACTTCAGTAATCAGAAAATACTCAAAAGTAAAAACATTACAAGAGAAACAAAGAAAACTATTTATAAAACTGTAATGAGACTAGTTGTAGCATATGCAAATGAGACTTGGACCCTAACAAAAACGGCAGAAAACATGGACCAACAAAGGATGAATATAGATGGAGAATACGAACCAACCATGAATTGTACTGTCTATATCAGGATCCCACGATAGTAGCAGAAATAAAAAAGGGTAGGCTACGCTGGGCAGGATACTTAGAGAGAATGCCAAATGACGGCGGAGTGAAGAGGGTGCATCACCAAAACCCCAGGGGAAAATGGCTCAAAGGCAGACCTAGGCTTAGATGGATGTTTGATGTTGAAAAAGGTATACAACAACTGGGAATCCAAACATTGAAAAGAAAAGCATTAGTTAGGTCTGAGTGGAAGGAAGTAGTGAGGCAGGCCAAAGCCCTACATGGGATGTAGCGCCACAGGGATGGATGGATTTTAAAGTAAATCAAAGTTATAAATAGAAAATCCAATTGAATAGGAATTGTACAATGTGTATTAATGAGTATTAAATTCTTTAAATTCAGAAATGTTGTGTTGCATAAATCTATGGTTTCCTGTCACCTGTCAATGTATGTGGACAAATATAATCTAAGTTTGACCACTCTTTCCCATATTATGTTAAACGTTTTATTTTTTGCTTCCGTAGAAGTCATTGACCTTTATTTCAGTTTTCTAAGAAATGTGTTTTAAACCAATGAAAAATAAAAGGAATGCTGCATTCCTCAATAGTGATTGTTCTGCTTTGTCTGAGCTTCTTTTTGTATCTTATGTAAGAAGAAGGGGGAACAAATCAATTGTGTATATGGAATTTATAGAGTGAGAGTAAAATTTTTATTGGTGGACTCATCAAGGGAATGGACTGGTTAAATATATATGTTATTTTGTCTTCACAAGCAATTTCTAATAGATAATTGAATACATGTAATATATGTTAATATAGATTTTCTAGATCTAGAGTGAAAAAAACAAACATCTATATTAATATCTTGTAGATTTAGTTGAATATCCTGTAAACAAGAAAATTCTGAATATTGTAAGTTCTACTGCACTGCTATTGACCACTAGGCGTGTTGGTATATGGAAGTAAAATGCAAAGCTCCAAATGTTTACAACAACAAAAAATATTGATATTTATGAAAACGAAATTCAAATTAAGTATTAAAGACCATCTTGTTTATTAGACTCCAGAAAATTAGAAGGAATTATTTTTAAAATGTAGATTTTCCTGATTAATTGCAAAAAAAATTTAAGAAAATGAATTCCACATATTCTCTACCAACAAGAGAAATTGTAAGTGAAGAAGCTTAGAGCATTACCACCAATATGAGCACGAATGGTTTCAAGAGTGTGTGTAGCTCTTCTGCGACTCTTTTCACCTTTTTTTACAAAAAAATAAAAATAAAATATAATTCTTTAAAAACTCAATAAAGAACATTAGCGTTCAGTGATCTGCAGAAAAGAGAAACTCTGGCAAATCTATTTACCATATAAGTTAATTTTTTTGGTGAATTTATAAACAAAAAAACAAAACAGAATGAATAATCTTTATAAATTCAAAGAAATGGAATTTAGAGGATAAATTAACATAAATGTAATAAATTACAAGCAGCTGACTGAAACAATGGTTTATGTCAATTTAAGTTATTTTTTTATTTTCGGCCTTATAGGTTTGGTATAGCTTAAATGGGGATCAATTTCAGTCAGGTGTTTATTTTATTTCAAAATGTTTGCATAATCTGGGGAGACAATAAATTCAATAACATTCAACATATTCTTCTAAACCTAAGTGCTATTTGCAGAGTTACCTTCCATTTTATTTTTCTCATTTTTATCCCCCCCCCCCCCAAGGATCTCAAATTAATTTAATAACAACAATAAGAAAACCCTACACACAATAGATCCAAACAAACTGAATTGTTAAATTCTTACGTTACTTCTACAAAAATAAAAAATGTCTTAATATTTGCCATTACTCAGAAAGATTTTATCAAATTTTGTCTAAGGTAAAGTTACGAGCTGGGTTCATTTCTTAGGACTCTGAATACCTGAACATTTCAACTGAATTTTGTTCTTTTAATTCAACAAAATAAAATGGAATTTTTAGTGTCATGGCTTAACAAAAACAACTAAAGGTTCAAATGCTATAAATGAATCGGTAACACTGAGTAGTGCAGTAACTTGTTTTTCTGACTAGACTAAACCAATCAAAGAAAATATCAACAAAAACTGAACTAAACACAACAAATAAATAAACAAATATACAAAGGGAGGGTAAACAAAATAGAAGAGTTAAAGTGCTCAAAACAAAGCAGAGCGCTGTAGTCAAACTTGAGGCGATATTTGTAGCAGAGCAGAAAATCTTACTTGACTTCTTGAGCATGGAGAAATCCTGGTTCAGGTCACAATTCATACCGTTGGGTTCTAGAAGATTTGGGTTCAAATCTATTACTGTCATAACTTTTCTTTTAATATCTACTCATATTTAGAATTAACAAATAATTTTAGGTGCAGCCTTTCACTTTGGGGATTCGAGCTCCAGTCTACACCTGGGACAGCAGCAAGGATTTATGCTGAAAAAGTTTATCTTTATAGAATAAGCTGCTGATAATCTCATACTCTGTGAGCCCGTAAGTCTAGACTTAAAACCTTTTGTTTTATTTCAACCTTGACGGACATGGAGAACTGCATCAGTTATTACAAATTTGTTTAATCAATGCCACTCATGTTGCCACTGAAGCGGAGAACCAAACACAATTTGAAATAAAAATAAAATTTAAAAAAAAAACATAATTTGTAAAAACCTTAACCCCCATTTTTTTTCAGGTTAAATCAGCGTGAAAACAACAACAAAAATATATATATGTTAGGAAACTTGGGTCACCAAGGTCACAATAGTGGCTGAGGATGCAAGAATCTTTTCCATTTCAAATGAGAGGTTTCTGTGAGTAGCAGTTAGCTGTGCAGGCAGAAAAGTCATTACATGTGAAGATTAAAAACTTCCTACCATCAATGTCTTGGTCTCTGAGCTTGGTGACGATGTCACAGCCATCTTCCAGGCTTCTGCTCCTCTTTTCCTCGCCGCCACTTTTAGGATCTAGAAGGACAAAGGAATTTGACACCTTAAAACACCGCTCAAAATGACAATACAGGGAATCCTAGTAACAAATGATACCACAAAACAAGCTGCTCTATACATTTAAAAAAGTGTATCAACCATCATATGCGAAGATCTAAGGTTATTGTGTGGAGCCATTGCAATGATGTTCTATTTAATACTTAAAGATAATATATTTATCTCTCATAAAATATGCTCTATACTTTAAACAATATACCCCAAGTAAGTATGTATATGTATATTACATGCATATATATATGTATAAAAAATGTAGCAAATATGTGTTGTGTGCCTGTAATGGTATATTTAACTGAGCCATATATAGAGACTTATAAAGATGGTGGTATGTGGAAGTGTAGAGTAAATAGAAAAAGTCCAACCTCCAGACAAGCTGACATTTATCTGTATGGGCTCAGTCTTTTTAAAGGCAAGTTTGGACAAGGAGTCTTTTTCCTCATCTAAACCTTCCCCTGTTTCCCTCTCATATTTACTGTCTTGTCTCCTCAGGATCAGCTCCACCGATCTGGGCAGGCTCAGGCTGCGCTTCTCATCATCAGGAGACTTGACCAGGCTGTTGTGGGCGTCCTGGTCAATGGTGGGCGGCAGGGATGTCTGTTTGTGCAGGTCCTCTTTGTGCTGGGGCTGCTTCTTGTGTTTGGTCACCTGCAAGAGCAAAAGTTGTACTGTTGCAACAATTGAGAAATATTAATCTAACAGCTCATTAACTCAATTCTGGGACTCACTATTTTAAAAAAAATGAAATTGAACATATTATTATGTAATAGTCAATTTAAATAATTTCATTTCTCCCTGCAGTTTAAAATTAAGTATATTTCAAAAATTGAATATATACCATTGTATAAGCTTTTTTTAAAAATATGGTACAGAGTTCCTTTGATTTGCATAGCGGTTACATACCTGAAAAACCCTGCTCAGTTCCATTTGCACGATGCTAATCTTAGTTTATATAATACCGCAGAATCAACTTGGAATGCACATTTGTGATACAGATAAAATCTTTCAATTTGACTTTTTTTTAACAGCACATTGCAGAATGTATCAATGGTAACTATTATCTCTAAGGGTATGAAACATGGAGAGCAACAGAACTAAATACCATGAGATTACAGATTTTTACAAACAGATGTTTGTTGAAGATACTAAAATAAAATGGTCTTGAGAAGATCAGGAAGTTGTTATCTTGTGGATCAGGAAATACTAAGAAGAAAATGGAGCTGATTGATTGAAATCAAATATTACTCAAAAGAGTCTGTCAGGGAATCCATGGGGTAATAGAAAAATAGAAACACTGACACATGGAGAAGAACCAAGACAGAGAGAGTGACAAAAGAGCTGGTAAGAATAGCTCAGGAAAAGAGATAGATGGAAAGAGAAAAAATTTCAATCGCCTCTGCACCACTAGGAACAAGTAAGGCAAAGAAAAAGAGAAGGCACAGACACTGTTCTTGGAAGGCTGCATTAGAAGAAAAATCTAGACATTTATTTGATCTCTCCTGGTCTAACCTCTCTTGCTCTTTTGCTCTCCTCCACATCAGACTTCTGATCATCTTTATCATAAAGCTCCTCATCATCCCCCCAGTCCCACTCTGGTGTATTGGGATCTGGTGAATGTGGCTGGAACTTGAACTTGGGTTTATGTTTGTTGCAAACAATCGTCTGAAAGATATCAACATTAGGACAATAGGTTTCTGTCAATGGTCTGAAAGATATTAGCAAATGGACAGTAGGTTTCTGTCAATGGTCTGAAAGATATCAGCAACTGGACAGTAGGTTTCTGTCAATGGTCTGAAAGATATCAGCAAATGGTTATTATTTCTTATTGTATATGAAAGGTAGCAATGAGTCCAACATAAACCCTAGTATAATTATAAAAACACTGCAGCTCCCCCCCCCCCTTTCCCAACCCGCGAACAATGTTCTACGCAACTTTGCAAAAGTTTGTCAACAAACACTTAAACACTTCTGACAAACAAATCTTTTTTTAAGTTTCAGAACTTTATTAAAGCCCAAACCTTCTTTTGGATTGGTGATAATCCTGAGTGGACTTCTACTAAAAGTAGTGGTCATCTAAGAGTGAACAAATGGATACATTCATATTTACAAGGAATTGATTGGTTTGACAATTACTGTTCCCATAAGGCTAAGGTATTCCCATCTCAAGTCTCTCTGAGTACTGAGTAAATTCATCACACCTGTTTTATCACATTAAAAGGCTTTTTTTTTTAAACTTATTTTTTAGGCATATAATATAGAAAGACAAAATGTGATTTCCTTTGTATTCCCACACTGATGGGGTTTAGTAACAGAGAGGGAGAATTTCAAAACTATTTAGATAAAAAGAAACGACCAAGTTTTTAGTGTCCATGTGTTGCTACTGATACCATCCTCAAAAAACTTACATCTGATTGGCTCTCCTTCTTGTTGATAACTTCCTGTGCATGCACAAAAAGATCTGCTTCCACCAAGTCCCCGAGATCTTCCTGCTGGACATGGTCGGGCACAGAAGAGCACTGTCTGAGGCCAGGGGGAGACACTTGCAGCAGTTCCACAACGACTGCCTCGACAGCTGGAAGTTCTTCCTGAGACTCTGGAATGTTGGTTGGTGTAGTGGATTCCTGGGTTATAAATTCAGAACATAATGAAAACCAGGGTCATTTGGATTAGGATGTAGTCCATAAACTATAGCCAGGTAGAAAAAATATATTGAGTTACTTTAGGACTGGCAATAAAAACATATTTTAAATTCATTCAAGAACATTTAATTTTAATGGTGACCCAAAGAAGTTAATGCTTTTAAATCTTATCTTGCCAACTGTTTAAGCTTGGGGGGGGGGGGGGGGGGGGGAGAAGGACATCATAAAAATACCACAATTAAGTTCAGTTTAAGACTTTTACAGTAAACCTGCACCACCAATGATACAGTCACAGAACAATTTCCTAGTACCATTGATACAGTCATTGCAGCATTTCCTAGCACCATTGATACAGTCATAACATCATTTCCTAGCACCAATGATACAGTCATAGCAGCATTTATCTAGCACCAATGATACAGTCATAGCAGCATTTCCTAGCACCAATGATACAGTCATAGCAGCATTTCTCTAGCACCAATGATACAGTCATAGCAGCATTTCTCTAGCACCAATGATACAGTCATAACATCATTTCCTAGCACCAATGATACAGTCATAACATCATTTCCTAGTACCAATGATACAGTCATAGCAGCATTTCTCTAGCACCAATGATACAGTCATAACATCATTTCCTAGCACCAATGATACAGTCATAGCAGCATTTCTCTAGCACCAATGATACAGTCATAACATCATTTCCTAGCACCAATGATACAGTCATAGCAGCATTTCTCTAGCACCAATGATACAGTCATAGCAGCATTTCCTAGCACCAATGATACAGTCATAGCAGCATTTCTCTAGCACCAATGATACAGTCATAGCAGCATTTCTCTAGCACCAATGATACAGTCATAACATCATTTCCTAGCACCAATGATACAGTCATAGCAGCATTTCTCTAGCACCAATGATACAGTCATAGCAGCATTTCCTAGCACCAATGATACAGTCATAGCAGCATTTCTCTAGCACCAATGATACAGTCATAACATCATTTCCTAGCACCAATGATACAGTCATAGCAGCATTTCTCTAGCACCAATGATACAGTCATAGCAGCATTTCTCTAGCACCAATGATACAGTCATAACATCATTTCCTAGCACCAATGATACAGTCATAGCAGCATTTCTCTAGCACCAATGATACAGTCATAGCAGCATTTCTCTAGCACCAATGATACAGTCATAACATCATTTCCTAGCACCAATGATACAGTCATAGCAGCATTTCTCTAGCACCAATGATACAGTCATAACATCATTTCCTAGCACCAATGATACAGTCATAGCAGCATTTCTCTAGCACCAATGATACAGTCATAGCAGCATTTCTCTAGCACCAATGATACAGTCATAGCAGCATTTCTCTAGCACCAATGATACAGTCATAGCAGCATTTCTCTAGCACCAATGATACAGTCATAGCAGCATTTCTCTAGCACCAATGATACAGTCATAACATCATTTCCTAGCACCAATGATACAGTCATAACATCATTTCCTAGTACCAATGATACAGTCATAGCAGCATTTCTCTAGCACCAATGATACAGTCATAACATCATTTCCTAGCACCAATGATACAGTCATAGCAGCATTTCTCTAGCACCAATGATACAGTCATAACATCATTTCCTAGCACCAATGATACAGTCATAGCAGCATTTCTCTAGCACCAATGATACAGTCATAGCAGCATTTCCTAGCACCAATGATACAGTCATAGCAGCATTTCTCTAGCACCAATGATACAGTCATAGCAGCATTTCTCTAGCACCAATGATACAGTCATAACATCATTTCCTAGCACCAATGATACAGTCATAGCAGCATTTCTCTAGCACCAATGATACAGTCATAGCAGCATTTCCTAGCACCAATGATACAGTCATAACATCATTTCCTAGCACCAATGATACAGTCATAGCAGCATTTCTCTAGCACCAATGATACAGTCATAGCAGCATTTCTCTAGCACCAATGATACAGTCATAACATCATTTCCTAGCACCAATGATACAGTCATAGCAGCATTTCTCTAGCACCAATGATACAGTCATAACATCATTTCCTAGCACCAATGATACAGTCATAGCAGCATTTCTCTAGCACCAATGATACAGTCATAGCAGCATTTCCTAGCACCAATGATACAGTCATAACATCATTTCCTAGCACCAATGATACAGTCATAGCAGCATTTCTCTAGCACCAATGATACAGTCATAGCAGCATTTCTCTAGCACCAATGATACAGTCATAACATCATTTCCTAGCACCAATGATACAGTCATAGCAGCATTTCCTAGCACCAATGATACAGTCATAGCAGCATTTCTCTAGCACCAATGATACAGTCATAACATCATTTCCTAGCACCAATGATACAGTCATAGCAGCATTTCTCTAGCACCAATGATACAGTCATAGCAGCATTTCTCTAGCACCAATGATACAGTCATAACATCATTTCCTAGCACCAATGATACAGTCATAGCAGCATTTCCTAGCACCAATGATACAGTCATAGCAGCATTTCTCTAGCACCAATGATACAGTCATAACATCATTTCCTAGCACCAATGATACAGTCATAGCAGCATTTCTCTAGCACCAATGATACAGTCATAACATCATTTCCTAGCACCAATGATACAGTCATAACATCATTTCCTAGTACCAATGATACAGTCATAGCAGCATTTCTCTAGCACCAATGATACAGTCATAACATCATTTCCTAGCACCAATGATACAGTCATAGCAGCATTTCTCTAGCACCAATGATACAGTCATAACATCATTTCCTAGCACCAATGATACAGTCATAGCAGCATTTCTCTAGCACCAATGATACAGTCATAGCAGCATTTCCTAGCACCAATGATACAGTCATAGCAGCATTTCTCTAGCACCAATGATACAGTCATAGCAGCATTTCTCTAGCACCAATGATACAGTCATAACATCATTTCCTAGCACCAATGATACAGTCATAGCAGCATTTCTCTAGCACCAATGATACAGTCATAGCAGCATTTCCTAGCACCAATGATACAGTCATAACATCATTTCCTAGCACCAATGATACAGTCATAGCAGCATTTCTCTAGCACCAATGATACAGTCATAGCAGCATTTCTCTAGCACCAATGATACAGTCATAACATCATTTCCTAGCACCAATGATACAGTCATAGCAGCATTTCTCTAGCACCAATGATACAGTCATAACATCATTTCCTAGCACCAATGATACAGTCATAGCAGCATTTCTCTAGCACCAATGATACAGTCATAGCAGCATTTCCTAGCACCAATGATACAGTCATAACATCATTTCCTAGCACCAATGATACAGTCATAGCAGCATTTCTCTAGCACCAATGATACAGTCATAGCAGCATTTCTCTAGCACCAATGATACAGTCATAACATCATTTCCTAGCACCAATGATACAGTCATAGCAGCATTTCCTAGCACCAATGATACAGTCATAGCAGCATTTCTCTAGCACCAATGATACAGTCATAGCAGCATTTCTCTAGCACCAATGATACAGTCATAGCAGCATTTCTCTAGCACCAATGATACAGTCATAGCAGCATTTCTCTAGCACCAATGATACAGTCATAGCAGCATTTCTCTAGCACCAATGATACAGTCATAGCAGCATTTCTCTAGCACCAATGATACAGTCATAGCAGCATTTCTCTAGCACCAATGATACAGTCATAACATCATTTCCTAGCACCAATGATACAGTCATAGCAGCATTTCTCTAGCACCAATGATACAGTCATAGCAGCATTTCCTAGCACCAATGATACAGTCATAGCAGCATTTCTCTAGCACCAATGATACAGTCATAGCAGCATTTCTCTAGCACCAATGATACAGTCATAGCAGCATTTCTCTAGCACCAATGATACAGTCATAGCAGCATTTCTCTAGCACCAATGATACAGTCATAACATCATTTCCTAGCACCAATGATACAGTCATAGCAGCATTTCTCTAGCACCAATGATACAGTCATAGCAGCATTTCTCTAGCACCAATGATACAGTCATAACATCATTTCCTAGCACCAATGATACAGTCATAGCAGCATTTCTCTAGCACCAATGATACAGTCATAACATCATTTCCTAGCACCAATGATACAGTCATAGCAGCATTTCTCTAGCACCAATGATACAGTCATAGCAGCATTTCTCTAGCACCAATGATACAGTCATAGCAGCATTTCTCTAGCACCAATGATACAGTCATAGCAGCATTTCTCTAGCACCAATGATACAGTCATAACATCATTTCCTAGCACCAATGATACAGTCATAGCAGCATTTCTCTAGCACCAATGATACAGTCATAACATCATTTCCTAGCACCAATGATACAGTCATAGCAGCATTTCTCTAGCACCAATGATACAGTCATAGCAGCATTTCTCTAGCACCAATGATACAGTCATAGCAGCATTTCTCTAGCACCAATGATACAGTCATAGCAGCATTTCTCTAGCACCAATGATACAGTCATAGCAGCATTTCTCTAGCACCAATGATACAGTCATAACAGCATTTCATTTCTACAATATTATGCTACAATGATCAGAAACATTCAATAAAAGAAGTAGTTAGAAAAATTGAGACCACAAAAAATATGTCTTATTACAAACAGGCATAGACCACAAGTGTAAAGCACAGGTTAACATTGCTGAATTGTTCATTATGAACACAGATCAAGACAACACAAGATCTTACACTGATAGTTTCCCTGTTCAGCTTTGGCCTGAAGCCCATGCCTTTTGGCTCTGATGCCATCTCGTCACAAGATGTGTATGCCCCAGGGCTGAAGTGCAGCTCAATGTGAAATCTTTCATCAGAATTTTCATCCTAAATGTGATCATGCAATAAGTGTTATCAGTACTGAGTCTACAAATAAATTAATTGAAAAGAAGTAAGGATAACTATAATTTTTTTTCACATGACCCTCTTTTGTTTAATCTCCCTACCCATCAGACTTTTAGTCTTATTCCTTTAAGCTCCATCCGACGCAATAAACTACCAATCTTGAAACTTGTCTATCCATAAGCTTGAATCCGTATCTATTAGATTTTCTCCCACCCACAACCTTCTCAAACCAAAGCTATTAGATTCTCAATCTTATACTTGTGATCTGATGAACCTCCCTTCATCCACAATATGTTTAACTCTTTAAAAATAAAAGTGCTAAGCTTTACCTTAGCGGGGTCCTCAAACATCATGAGAACAATTTGAGACATGTAGTTCAGTTCAGCACAGGCTCCAATGAAATCCATTGACCTTTTCCACTGTTCATCTTTATCTTCCTGTGTGCAGATTGATTTTAAAAAACAACAACTGTGAAACTTTTCATCATTAAAGCTAACATAACATTTTAAATATTAATATTACCATTATATTTTTAACATTTTTAACCTCTATCTCATTACATGATTATTGTCCAAAATGGTAAATTTTTATTGACAAAATAAACACTTACATCTAAAAAGTCTCCATAGCGCAACATATTCAATAGTGAATGTATGTGACTCTCACTGGTGAAGTACAGTCTTGTCCTTACAAATCTTTCAGGGGATGCCACTCCATTGGAATATCTACAACGATAAAGATTTTTCTAGGTTTTTATTAAAAAATCAAAACCCAGGGCTTGAGTTTTATTTAACATAAAAAAATAAAAAATTAACACATTGAAATATAAAATGTACACATCATTACAGTACAACAGACATTATTTAGAACTAGCAGCAACTAAAGGAGTAATGTCATCTCTTAGTAAATACTAATCAATTGTTTTGAGAATACATTTTTGTAAGCACTCATTAATGCCAAATGCACAACGACAAGAACCAATCTGGCTTTAAAACCAAAATATGTATTGAAACATTTGAAGGATTAAAAAAAAAAAACTGTCTTTTTCACTATAAACATGCAACTAAAAAATTCCACTAATAATGAGGATGCATTAAAGTTGATATGTATAATTTAGAGAAAAATGGAAAAAAATTGGAAGGACCACACATCTAGCACTATAAAAAAAACCCACATAATACAACATGGTATGATTGCATACAACATGATGGTGTTGTTAAATTTAATGTACAAAGTTAAGCCTGGGAGGCACTTAGTTATCTGATCGTTTGAGATAGTTAAAATTTAGTATATTCCTGACAGCTGTAACATTGTTTGAAATATGCAAATTAAAAGTATTTTAAAACTTAATCTTGTGGCCAAATAGAGTTACAAAAAAAAATAAAAGTTTCTTGTATGCTTTACATGGCTGTGATATGGAGCTTGAAATCTCAAAATCATGTCTAAGCCTTTGAAAAATTATGATTTAATCCATGGTATTTTGATGAGCTCTATGATCAAACTTGTCACAAAATCAAACATAGTTCACTACTATTATTTCTTGAATAATACATTATAAATTTTTCAATGCTGGTGCTATGACTATTGAAGGACATGCCACTGTATTACAAAAGGCCTTGAATATTACTTGCATCAGCTAATAGTACATTCTTGATTAATTTCCTACAAGATTGAATGTAAATCCATATCGGGCTAAACTAAAATGTATATCACTCCAATGAATTAAGAGGTCTTCACAAACAGTAACAAGTACTAACAAATGTTATGACAGGATTGTCGACTAGCCAACAAGCAAATGAGTCACACAGTGTTGAAATAAAAATTCAAACTCTAATAGAACCTGAGATCAGTCATCATCAATGATAGTGATAGACTTTTGAGTGATTATCATTTTGAAGATCTTCTAAACATCACATTGTATTCAAATTGGTCATTTAAATTAATGGTTAAGAAAAAAGTCAACAGGAAGTACAAGCAAAATTAAAACTTCTTGATAAATGTTATTCGTCTTTACTTCAACCTATGCCCATGATATGGCAACGGACATTTGTGTTTCAATTTTTTTTAAATTACATGCCAAATAAAAAAAAATCAGTTAAACAAAATATAGAAGTCATTAATCTAGGACAGTGGTTCTCAACCTTCCTAATGCCGCAACCCTTTAATACAGTTCCTCGTGTTGTGGTGACCCTAACCATAAAATTATTTCCGTTGCTGCTTCGTACATGTGTTTTCCGATGGTCTTAGGCCACCCCTGTGTAAGGGTTGTGCGACCCCCAATGGGGTCACGACCCCCAGATTGAGAACCGCTGACCTAGGACATGACAAATAGGAGGGGAAGGAAACTGTCGGAACTGATATTACACATTAATAATGATATCTTCCAACAGTAAAGTCTGCACTGAAATCTAGATATTTTTACAACACTTTTAGATTATTTGTACCCGATGTCAGAATTATTTGCTATTTATTTTATTTAAGTCCCAGGCAATAAATCTTAAGCATTGTTAAAGCGAAAATAAATATGTCCTGAAAGTTTTAATGACATGAAACAACACCACCATAAGGAAACAATAAGAAGACAATCTTGTAACCAATAATTATTAAATGTTTCCAAGTACTTATAATATATTCAATGTTTTGGTGGTTATTTCCTTATAAAATGATAATTTTTTTAGGTATTGCACACCTTAATTAAATATAATACAAATAGGTTCATACACTAAGAGAAAAATACTCTATTTCCGTAACTATGAAAGGTCAATGTTGGTATATTTATGACTCATGTCTTTAATATATGATAATGCTAGCTCTAAATTATTTTTTATTGGTCGATCATGTTCTTGAAAAGAGCTTAGTCACTGATTTATTATTCATGTTTAAAAAAAATTGATATTACCAGCAACTAAGAATTTTATTTGAATGGTTCAAAGTTGAAAAAAAAGAACTGGAGACTGACTAAAAATAGTTTTAAAATGTTTTTTTAAATTAATATTGTAATCTGACCAGAATACCTTATATTCTACAATATGGAGGATATTAATGAGAGGTTTTATTTTCAAACTACTTTTATGGCTCATCAAAAAATGTGTGAGAAAGTCCTCTTAAAACAAATATTTCATCTTTTAACAAATTAAGATTTTTTTCATTTTAACATAAAATATAAAAAAGGAATGTGTTGTTGGCAAGCTAGAAAACAAGCAAATATGAGTCATATGAGCAGATATTTCTTTGGAACAGTTTTAGAGAGATATTGAAAATCTTATGAGCAAGATGTTGTTGGTTTTTTAATTATTATGTAAAAGAGTAATGAACTCCTAATATAAAAAAATTAAGATTTGAACACCTTACGAGAATAATATGGTGCTTTTTTTAGGAAACTCAAAAGCCAAAATAAAAAATATGTATATAAACCTTTTCGACAGATTATAAAAACTATATAAAAAAGGAAACAAAAAAAAATATTGCAAATATGGTCATATGACAAATTTTTCATAACTTTATTATTTTTGCCAGTGTTTTATTTTCTATTATTTTCCTTTTAAATAGATGTTACTATTTTTATTGTGCAATGCTGGGTAATTCAACTAATGTTTGACGAATTGAGTGTGTCTTTTTTTTTTTTTCCTCAAAAAAGTAAATGATCAAGATATGCCCCTGGCATACTTTCACCAAAGCTAGAAATTTCTGCAATCAAAAGATTCCTTTACTCCATCTTATTTTTAAATATTAACTTTCCCAATGCCATATTTTAAATGTAAAAAAAATTGCATTAATAGAAAAAAGGTCGCTTGAAATACATAACAATTCAGAATGTTTTCAAATATTGGTACTATTATTCTTAGGTTGTATTTTTTTCTGCTGTACTTTAACAGTTGAATTTCTAAAATATTAATCACTTCCTGAAACTTACCTGAGAGAGGAATGTAGGGCATTGGTTGAGGGATGGGGAAATGAGGGAAGGGTTGCATGCTTATGTTAATGACACAGTAAAAAAAACAATTAAGACCACCTAACACTGCTTAAAATCAAGATAGATAAATAAGTATAAGCCAGGGATTACAAATATGGTTGCCACCCTTTGTTCGATGAAATGACCATTTACCAGTCGGCTGTGGCTAGAGCTCAATGAGGAAAACTTTAAATTTGAATTAAATTTATAAAGCAAAACTCACACAAATATAATGTTTTAAAAAAAGATATGGTTTTAAAATCCATGATTTAAAAAAAATAATTAAAATGTCTATAAATAGCAAATTTCATTATTAAAAAGAATTCTAAAAAATCCCACAACAGATTTATTGCCAAGATTTCATTCATATATGTATCTATATACATCTATATATAATGAATGAACCACACTTTTAAATTTTATTAAAGAAAATAGATTTCTCATAAAGAATAATTGAAAGTATTATTTCATTTTGTGATGGATAAAAATTCCAAAATTAGTTTACAATAAATGTCCTCATTAAGTTTAATTTATTGATTTATAAACGACATTGGTGATATATATTTCAATTGTTAAAAAAAAATTTGAAAAATAAACAATTGATAAACTATGAAATTGTAAAGATGAGAAATGTTCAATTTTCTATGAAACATTCAACATAATTAAATTTCATAAATGCATACATATAAAGATCTAAATGAGTTTGAAATAGGTTATATTATATAATGCTGAAATTTTGGACTTGACTAAGAAGGGACCAATCCCTCAGCACAAAATGTATATGTTGGATATTTTTTTAAATTAATTTTTTGAAAAATATCTTTATATGATGCCTAGTCAAACTGCAAGCAGCAGTGAGTTTTCAAGGGTTTCTATATATACTTCCTCACAAGCATTTCTGAACTGGGTGGCAACCTTAAAATAGTCAAGTGCAAGTGCCTTTTTAAAAAAAAAATATTGATGATGATTGGGGTTTTTAATCACCTATTTAAAATGTCGAAATCATTTGAATCATTTGTATCGTGCAGAACAAACTGCATTTTCCTGAAACAAAAAGGAATTTAATTATCAAGACTGTGCTACTAACCAAAGCAGGGGAAGCATGCAAATTTATGGACAAAAATCTTTTCAAGGATCTGCAAAATATTGCAAGATTGCCTTAACAAGAAAATTGATGGATATTTTCATTAAAAACATGAATAAGTCGTATAAATGGTTTTTAAAATTTAAATGCTGCCTGCTTTAGAGAGTAGCCAACACAAATGTTTATACCAAGTGACATAATAAATCATTCTGGAGTAATTATATATCTCTAGTTTTTGGGGTTCTTTTTTAAATAATAACTGTCCTTTTTATGTTAAATTTTTTAAATTTTAAAATTTCTTTACAATTTAGTTAAACTTGCTCTCAAAAATTTTTTCAGCAAACAATTCCACAGCCAGTTATAATACAATATAATTTATGTAACATTAACAAGTCATGTAAATGAAACTTAACATATGATGGTCCATTCAGTTTGGGAAGTAGTTAATTTCTTGTAAATTACATCATTTAAAATTGAATGTTCTGTTGGTGTGTTGCAGGTCCTTACCAAAGATTGATGTTTAAAAGCAAACAGATTCCTAGCTAAATATTAATGGAGCCATGTTTCAGTGATTCAAAATGCTTTAGAATATGTAGATATGATGTTTTTTTCTTTCAAATCTGTTTATAACAAATTTCAGAAATACAATTTCAAATACTAATTATTTTACGTCAGGGACAATTTGATGAACTTAGTCTTGAATACTTCAATATTGGCCAACTCCACAGATCATTTGAAAGTTTTAAAAAATTCAGTTTATGTGTAGATGATCATAAAATGTGAATACAATTTATTTAAGTAATTAACTTAATTTTTATGCTTAAAATGTCACCTTAAGATTCTTAAGCAAATAATGTGTAGAAAATGTAAAAATACTTTTTTTAAATTTTGTATTTTAAAAAAAAATGGATGTTTTTTAAAAGCAGAAAGGAGTCATCTCTACTAAAATAATCAATCACTATTTACTCACACATACAATGAAAATTGCCATAAATAAGTGAAAACATTATATGCAAGAAAAATTGTAGTACACAAATTGTGTGATTTAATTCAAAATATTAGAAAGCCATGTTTTGTTGTAATATAAACATGTGGGGTGGGAGTGGAGTAAAAAAATATACATTCAATAGCAATGAAACAATGTTGTATAGAAACTGCAGCACTCATTTTTTTATGATCTATATTTATTTATAAACATCTGGTTTATCTTAAACTGCAAGAAAAAAATCTGGCCATAAATGTGTGGTAAAGACACAGTTTACTATAACATAAAAAGATACAGAAACTCTAACTAACATTAATTTAAAAAACCTTAAGTCTCTGTTTAGTTCGACTGGCAAATTGGAATGCTTCATGTTACTTGTTAATTTACTAAAGTTATAATTACATTTCAAAACTAGTATAGGTACTTAAAAACAATTTTAAGAGAAAATAAAACAAAGTTTGTTTTATAGAAATGAAATGACAGCCTTTTAAAACGTTTGTCTTTTAAACAATTATTTTTTTACTATACTAATTGAAAAATGCTGCTTTTCCCAACAGAGTTCGTGACACATAATAAAAAGTGTCTATTAAAAAAAGCCATCAACAACAACCTCACAAACAAAAATGTAAAAGATATATGAGATACATACTTGGAGTCCAGTCGTGTTGTGCTATCATCGGTGGTGGGCTCATTGATACACTGAAGTAGATCACAACGAATTTTACGCAACAAAGGAGTGCAGTAGCTTTGTCCTATGTGTAGTCTCTCATCTTTTGTGATACCATATTCCTGGTGGTGAAAAGTAAATGTTTTTTTTTAAAAATATACTTTAAAAATTATGTTAGGGACCAATTTAAACAAATAGAAACAAAGGGCAGAAGATGCACAAGTCCACCATCACTGAGATGGATTGATGATGTACAGATAAAATACATCAGCTGAGAGTGCATGCAGGGCGATAAAAAAGCAGCCTGAATGGAAGGATGTGGTGGAGTAGAGTCATCCATGGGCTGTAGCTACATTGATTCAGATCTGCCTGAATGGAAGGATGTGGTGGAGCAGAGTCATCCATGGGCTGTGGCTACATTGATGATGGATTTAATTATTATTAATAGTCCGTTTGATCTTTAAAGCTAAATGAAAGAGTGAAGAAGGTACACCACCTAAACCTCAGAGGGGCTGAAAGGCAGACCTAGGCTCAGATGGATGGATGATAAGGAACAGAACTACAACACCTGGTAATGGAAAAGAAAACAATCAGTTAGGTCTGAGTGGAGGGTAGTAGTGAGGCAAGCTAAGTGATGAGGCAGGATAGGTGGTGAGGCAGGCTAAGTGATGAGGCAGGATAGGTGGTGAGGCAGGCTAAGTGATGAGGCGGGATAGGTGGTGAGGCAGGCTAAGTAATGAGGCAGGATAGGTGGTGAGGCAGGCTAAGTGATGAGGCAGGATAGGTGGTGAGGCAGGCTAAGTGATGAGGCGGGATAGGTGGTGAGGCAGGCTAAGTAATGAGGCAGGATAGGTGGTGTGGCAGGCTAAGTGATGAGGCAGGCTAGGTGGTGAGGCAGGCTAAGTGATGAGGCAGGATAGGTGGTGAGGCAGGCTAAGTGATGAGGCAGGATAGGTGGTGAGGCAGGCTAAGTGATGAGGCAGGATAGGTGGTGAGGCAGGCTAAGTGATGAGACAGGATAGGTGGTGAGGCAGGCTAAGTGATGAGGCAGGATAGGTGGTGAGGCAGGCTAAGTGATGAGGCAGGATAGGTGGTGAGGCAGGCTAAGTGATGAGGCAGGATAGGTGGTGAGGCAGGCTAAGTGATGAGGCAGGATAGGTGGTGAGGCAGGCTAAGTGATGAGGCAGGATAGGTGGTGAGGCAGGATAGGTGGTGAGGCAGGATAGGTGGTGAGGCAGGCTAAGTGATGAGGCAGGCTAGGTGGTGAGGCAGGCTAAGTGATGAGGCAGGATAGGTGGTGAGGCAGGCTAAGTGATGAGGCAGGATAGGTGGTGAGGCAGGCTAAGTGATGAGGCAGGCTAAGTGATGAGGCAGGATAGGTGGTGAGGCAGGCTAAGTGATGAGGCAGGATAGGTGGTGAGGCAGGCTAAGTGATGAGGCAGGATAGGTAGTGAGGCAGGCTAAGTGATGAGGCAGGATAGGTGGTGAGGCAGGCTAAGTAATGAGGCAGGATAGGTGGTGAGGCAGGCTAAGTGATGAGGCAGGATAGGTGGTGAGGCAGGCTAAGTGATGAGGCAGGATAGGTGGTGAGGCAGGCCAAGCCCTAAACAGACAGTAGCGTCACAGGCATAAGATTTAAAGCCATATAAAATAAAAATGCATCAACTTTTGTTTATTGATATTAGGTTGTCTTAATTAGAAAATGTTGCAAGCCATCATTTTCCATGAAAAATAAATACAACCTGAAGAAAAAGGTATGCCAAAAAAAAAAGGACACAAAATTTTAAGAAAGCACTGTGTTGTTAGAAAATAATGTATGCACTCTAAAGAAAAGTACTGAGATATGACATGAAATGTACTGTGGTAGGAATTGAAAAGTACTGTGGTAGGGCACAAAAAGTACTATATTTGGACATGAGAAGTACTGTGGTAGGACATGAGAATTACAGTGGTAGAACATGAGAAGTAATGTGGTAGGACATGAGAAGTACTGTGGTAGGGCATGAAGAGTAAAAGTAATGTGGTAGGACATGAAAAGCAATGTGATAAGACATGAGAAGTACTGTAGTGGGACATGAGAATTACTGTCACAGGATATGAGAAGTACTGTTGTAGGGCATGAAAAGTACAGAAAAACCTGACCAAAGTACCTGTGGTATAATAATGTCAGCCAGTGCTTTTGAGCACATAAACAACTCCTGGGCTCTCTTGAACTGCAAGGTCTTCTGATTGTGCTGGAGGTCGTACTTGATGCAGTCGTAGATGTCTGGAATCTTGCTGATATCAAAGCGACCATTCTTTAGTTTAAAATCTTTCTCCAGCTTGGCCCACCTTCTGATCAGCAGTTCCCATGACTCTCCATTAAAGAGGGCCAGATCTGCAATGATGAATAACCCATGAGGTGAAATGCTCCTCTTAATGATGTTACTTACAATTCAGCCTTATCAAAATGTTGCGTACGGCAAACAGCCACATAGAAATGTGCTTTAAATTTTTTCCTCATTACTTTGATTCATGTTTTCATTTCCTGTAAGTGCCTAATTTATGAAATAGGCAAGATTTCCTGTTATTTTGGCCCATATCATAAAATTGGAGTTGAACAATAGTTTCTTCAATAATTTCAAGTGTAAAAAAGTATTACATTGGCAGAGCAGGATGTCAAACTACAGTGTCGTTATATCACACTAAACTTTAGTAGGCAACATCAGGCTCTGTGTTGACATTTACACTTGTGGAATGTTCTGCTAGATTTCAAGTACAGAGTCCATCAAATCAGGATTAGCATTTGATTTTTTATAAACAGGAAGAAGATGATTTGGTTTATTTAAAAACAGATTTTTCCATCTCTTGTGGTTAGTACCAATGTGATGTTGAAATTGTACTAGTTTTAGTGCATTTGTGATTGTACTGTAGAGAAAATAACTTAAATTTTTTTTAAAGCAGAGCTGTACTATCACCCCATTGGTAGGCTACTATGAACAGATTGCTCTGGTGTCAGTTGGACATTGTAAGGTATTCATTAATGAATAACCCTAAAAAATGGCAATGCCATTACAACATAAGAGTTTGTTTCATATCAGGAAGAGTGGTCAAAATAGCTTCATGAAAAATTACCTCTCGATTTAAGTTCCATTTTGAGACAGCGTATGCGAGCTGTAATCTCATTGATCATCTCATGCACTCGGGTACACATTTGAAAAGGGTTCTTCACAAACTGCATGGCATTCACCAGTGAAATACTATTTGTTGCTGCCAGCTGAAAAAGATAAACATTTCAGAACCCACATATACAAGAATTAAAACAATACATATTTTTATCTATGTCTCTTTGGATTCAAGTCCAACAAGTAGTGCCTATCTGTAACTCAGGTCAAGTCCAACAAGTAGTGCCTATCTGTAACTCAGTTCAAGTCCAACAAGTAATGCCTATCTGTAACTCAGTTCAAGTCTAACAAGTAATGCCTATCTGTAACTCAGATCAAGTCCAGCAAGTAGTGCCTATCTGTAACTCAGATTAAGTCCAACAAGTAGTGCCTATCTGTAACTCAGTTCAAGTCTAACAAGTAGTGCCTATCTGTAACTCAGTTCAAGTCTAACAAGTAATGCCTATCTGTAACTCAGATCAAGTCCAAAAAGTAGTGCCTATCTGTAACTCAGATCAAGTCCAACAAGTAGTGCCTATCTGTAACTCAGTTCAAGTCCAACAAATAATGTTGATATCAAGGGGAAGGTAGTATCAGTGATATGTGTAAATTCAAGAATAAAGTATTACTATTTCATTTTTAAATGGGTAAAAGTTCCTTCATATCTGTAATATATATTCATGAGGAACAAAATGCTTCACAACTGTTATCACAAAAATATGACTGCCGGGACTTACAAGACCATACTTGGGTAACAAAGTAGAAACAATTCCTTACTTTCAAATAGTCATCCTCTGTAAACTCTCTGTCTTGGTTAAAAATATCTTTTAATTTTTCCTTCACCCTGGAGATGGAAAAAATTAAAATCAGTATATTTTTCATTATTTCTCATTAAACTAATACAAGCCCTTGTTAAAGTACTATTTCATACCCCATATTCATAGAGTCCTGTCCCTTTTTAAATAAAAACTTTCCAATTTCATATACACTCTATTTCTTTTTGAACATTATGATACATTTAATTGTATCTGTTTATTAAATATATAGAGTTAGAATTGTGCAATGAATATCCAAAATAAGACATATTCATATGTATGTGCTGGCTGAGATCGAGTTGTGCATATTCTTCTTCAGTGTTACGTCCTCTGGTTTTTAAACTATGATTTTATTAAATATATCTTTATTATTTTTTCCTGTACAGCTGCTGTTGCCATTGCTTAATGCCTGTAAACAAATCTGGTTAGACCTGCCTTTAACTTACACAATCTGATATTTGGAAGTATTGGACTCTCCATCAAGCAGTCCATTTGTGTTGGCACTCTTGACCATCTGAACAACAATAGGTGTTAGTTCGCCTTCCAGTGCCAGCAAGCCCTGGGAAATAGACACTGGTTAAATCAGCTACCTTTTAAAATTCCTAATCATGTTTAACAGTCAATAATAAGGGCTGTCATGAGATGCCAGTAGGAAAAACTCAGAGAACCTCAAATTTGAGAAATAAATGTGACATTTCAAGCTTTAAAAACAATGCTTATGCTGAAATGCATTTACTGATTTTTCAAAGTATTCAAAACACTTTATGTGAAATTAATTATTATATTTTCGACAGTGGTAATTACATATTTGGTGGCTTAGTGCTTAATTATTTTAGAGGCTGAATCACCTTAGTAAAAGCTGCAGCCGTCATTTGAACTCTCCCTTCATCAGAGGCATAAATCTTCAAGTCATGTCGGAATGTACTGTGCAACCTCAGAAACCCAAGTCCAGGAGCTTCAAATTGACCTTTGCCAAAATTATAAGAAAATAAACCACAGCTAGAGAGCTTGAACTACTTGAAATTTAATATAATTTATTAAATATTTTTTTCAAATTTTAAATAAGGTATAAATAAATCATAGAAAATTGATTTTAACTAAATTTATCAGTAAATTTTTATACGCTTTTCATTCCAGAAAATGGTAAGACTACAATTATTATTAAACTGATTTTTAATCCCAGGCCAAGATGACAGCTGTCTTTCAACTTCATTGGTTGAATTTTGTGTGTGCAAGGTTAACCTTCACCCCCAGAATAGCTGTCTCACTTTGCTAACAAGTCCATCATTTTGTATTATTTGTATTGTCATTATTTTTGGAAAATAGGTTAACAGCCTTAGATGCAACCTTTTCTCAAGGCTCAATTTAATTCTATTTCACCTGGTGCTTATTGAAAAAGGTTGGGGGTGGGGGTCCCAGTCCCCAATCTAAAACCTTTTGGTTGAGACAAGACTTGATAAAAATAGACTTTCCTGTCTCAATAGCTAAATGTAAATAACCTATTATAATATAACCAATAAGTATGTTTGGAATGAATTATCACCTTGTCCCCCTGGGTAAAGTGTTCTGAAAGCTTTCCCTAGGTTTTCTGCTTGAATTCGTCCAGCAGGAGTAAGTTCTCCTCCCCACTTTAAAATAAGAACTAAAGATGGATCTCTAGGTGAATCATCTGAAATAAACATAAAACAACTATTTGAAGTCTTGCCTATCTGTAATGTTGACTCTATTATTTAAAGATTAAAATTATTCTTGTTTAAGCAAAGTTCTTTAATAACAACTGCACACTTTAATATTGAAATAAATCACTATTAGTTTGCAAAATAGTGTCAACATATGCGTTATGTCATTACTTAACATATTTATTTAAAGATTAAATACAGAAATAGCTTCTTAGAACAAATAGCAACTTTAAAAATAGATTCCTTTTTTTTTTAAATTAAAGAAAATATTGGAAAATTATGCATTACATATTTTGCACAGATAATTGAATCAACCCTTTTTAACATAAATTTATTAGAAGATACAACATCAAACTGAGACTCAACATAATGTATTTTGTAGAATTTTTTTAAAAACATTAATTTTTAATGGAACTCAAAAGACAGCAGAAATCTGCATTGAAGAGTATGCAAAGAGTATGAATTATGAAATTCTTTATTACACTGCAACTTTCCATGTGAGTAGACTAAGTATCGTAACTCTGTTGCTAAAACAGCACAAAATGGTGGTGTATCAGACAATGCCATACTATAGCACAGAATGTTAACAGATATGTTAACATTGTTTGGAAAATCAGGAGTAAATCACTTTCAACAAATCAATACTACAAGAAAGCTGCAGCATCACACAAGTTACTAACATTTTGTAATCAAAATTTAAAAGTATGCGGTTGTGTTTCTTTTTTCTCTTGAACCAACTATCATTTGCGTCATTGTTCTATCGAAACTAAGAGTTAAAATAACAATACATGAGAAGAAAGCCATGAAATGATGTATGACAAAGATGCACTCTTCTTATTATTGTAATTGTCTTTATCCTATTTTTATTTTTATGCTATTTTCTATATCAAATACCTATTTTTTAAAAATATATATACATACATAAATACCGGTATATAAAGCAGAGATTTTATTTATTGCTAATCAGAAATAAAGAGAATATAGTGGTTTTTTAAACCATTTAATTAACTACAAAGGTGGGAAGAAAAAAAGCGACAACAAAAACAAAGAGAAACTATAGGGATGTGGAGCGAGCTGTTAAGAAACAAGTCTTAAAGATTTCTTTAAAAGGTTTGAAAAGACTTGCAAGAGAATGTATTTCATGTCGTCTAGAATATATTGAAAACGTGTATAACTAAAGAAACTATGACAAGTAAAACGTTCAATGCAATGAAACTGTAAAAGTTCTACAGTAACTTCCCATTTCTTTAAGAGTAAAAAAACTAAAAATAAAATAAAATGTGATCAGTTGTAAGAAGAGATGTGAGGGGAGACAATTTTTGATAAAGAGTGATGGGGCAATAGAAATAAAAAAATAAAATAAAAAAGGTTTTCCATATAAAGGCATGAATTTTCAATTGAGTTAGTAAAATAATTTTTACTGGCTATCTTTATTGATTTGTTGCAGGTATATGAATAAAAATAAAAATCATTATTCTTTAAGAGGTCACTATAGCCCGGCATGTTATTTTTGTGTTCTAAATAATGTTCATGTTGTTGCAAAAACTACAGTGGATAAGTTTTTAGCAATTCATAATTTTGAGTTGGGCCAATGTACCGAAACACTAGTGTCAGTGAGAGGCAAATTCAAGTTTTTGTTTAATATGGGGCTGGGACATTCAGTCCAAAACTAACTGAATTCTGATGAAAGAGTGAACATTGTGTGGAAAGACTGTGATCACATACAAAACAAATCCCAACCAACCAGACAGACACTCAAATGTACTATTTGTACCTGCCATATCTAAAGTCACCTGGTCTTCCCAAAATGAGCCTGGAGAAACAGAAACTAGATTAAAACAAACAATCCAATCACCTCATCCACAACCCTATACAAGCTGATAGGATGCAATGACACCTAGCTAAGAGTGTACACTAAGTTTAGAGGGATGAAAAACACTTTTATTCCCCAACTGCAATAAGCCAGAACTAGAAGTTGTTAAGTTGGGTGTAACATTTCAAATCACCATTATTTTCTGCTTCCTTCCTGTCAACTAATGACGGAATCAATTCCTGGACTAAATCTACACGATGTATGTTGACTGCATTTGAAGAATTAAAGTGTTAATTCATGCACGTCTTCACTATCACTTGAAAACTACAAGTGATATTTAATGGAGAGTATAGGTGGACAGAAGTGACATCAATTGGCGCACAAAGATAGAAGAATGAATAAATGACATATGCAGTATTCTCCACCTCTTACATTCAATTTATAAAATTTCCTCACCCCTCTTCATGTTTTTTATTTATCACTTTATGATTTAAATG
The DNA here is from genome assembly GCA_964017045.1 of Omphiscola glabra. Lineage (NCBI taxonomy): Eukaryota > Metazoa > Mollusca > Gastropoda > Lymnaeidae > Omphiscola > Omphiscola glabra. The sequence continues at coordinate 13,404,666 of OZ024803.1, read as the reverse complement.
ATTAAAACTCTAAATAAGCTTAGTCATGATCAGTTTGATTGTTTCCTTAATAAGAAAAATATATAAGCTTGGTTCATGCACAAAACAGTAACATTTCTATATGGAGCCTATCAACATAATGCAGTTAAAGGCAGACCAATTCAATAGCTCAAATTTAACCCTTTAGTTCTTATAACCTTTGTGTTACATCATGAATTCTCCATAGGGGGCATCCATTAATTATGTCAACAAAATTGGGGGGTGGGTGGTGGTAGGAAATTTTGACAATTGTTGACAAGGGGGATGGGGGAGTTTAGATTAGTTGACGTCAACAATCGTGTTTTCTCTATTAAAATTTTAATCTAAAAAATAACTGGTTATTACATTATTTTAACAAATTTAATGAAGATAAATAGTCATATAATTTTTAGGATTTTGACAATTACAGATTTATTTAATGTGTGTCTGACTGTGCACTGCTGATGGCTGGTCAGAATGTTAGCACACGTTGTTAGTGCAAGAGAAATCAAAAGTTGGCCACTCTTCGCCTCTAGCTTCTGTTTGTCTCAAATGACCAGGGTGGTATGTTTGCGATCGTGTTGCAGGTATGGAACATGGACAAGGTTCAAGTGTAATGTGTGGTCAAGATTAATGATATTGATAGAGTAGGAATACAATATTTTGAGAATTAGGGGAAAGTAAAGTGAGTATCAATAATAACATCGCTGCTTGAACGTATTTGCCCAATCGGTAAGCATATTCAACAGCATCGACAATGCACCCTTAAGCATAAGAAATTACCACCTGCTCCTCAACAAAAAAGGTTTCAATTGTTAGGATAGACCAACACCTGGCTACTCCATGGGAAGATGATAGCAGCTAGAAACTATGCTACATCAGTCACCTATACTGACAATTATCATATTTATACTTCCATAAACAATGATATTTCGTCTTTAACAACCTTTTCATTGATTCTGCATTATACAATTTAAGTGTACAAACGTTTTAACTTGTTGATTAACAAGCTAAAGATGTAATAAAATGTTTTCCTACAATTTTGTGTAACTAAAATAGATCAGCACAAAGTAACAATGTATTTATATATTTATTTACATTATAATTAATTTTTTATTTTTTTTTGGGGGGATATATATGAAAATGTTGACATAATTACTGGAGGGGGGGGGGGTCATTGAAAGTTTGACAGTTGTTGACAAGGGGGGAGGGAGGGAGGGGGGTCAAAAATTGCTTTAAAATTGTTGACGAAATAAATGGATGCCCCCATAGTTGCAGAGATGAAGTAATCCAGTAAAAGAAATTATTATTTAAACCTCTATTTTTATAAGTCAAGTAATGATATTTTCTTATGTCATACCGGAATGTCAAATAATGTTTTCTTTCTTCTTTTATTTAAAAAAAAAATTGTTTTCTCTCTCTATTTGGTTTCTCACATTTTTCCTGAATGCAATCACTTCATTAAAAAATCAAATTCAGACCAACAAATGAAAATTAGTGGTTTGGAATTCTGCGAGACAAAAATCAAATGCACAATAAAAATTATACAAATTAACAATCACTCTAAGGAGTTAATTAGTGTATCAGTAGTGGCATGTATATAGCAGTGTAATGAGTCATAAGTTGGGAACAGAAATTACACAATTAAAAATAAATAAAATAGACAATTTCTCCTGCTTGAAGTGTGTAGATTTTTATCTGAATATTGTTACAAGACTTAAAAACATTGATTTTTCGAGAAAATACTGAAATTTTAACATTAAACTTGAGAAATGCATTGTCTTATATACAATCAGCTGGTACACTGGCTGGGATTTATTTAATTTCAAAAAGAAGAAAAAGAGAAACACGTCTGCTTATATTACAAAGAACTTACAATGTAACACCAATCTTGTGTTGCCCCACATTTTTTACACCTCACATATTGCAAGGTAACAGTCTCAAGAAGTTGCTAGAAATTTTAAGCTTATTAATTTATTGAAAAAAAAAAAAAGGACAGTGCTTCTCAAAATGCACACACCTGTGTACAAGAAATTACCCAATAGGAGAGTGGTTCTCAAACTGTGGTTCATAACACCTAAGGGTGGCCTGACAAAATGCCATGGGTTGCTTGAGAACTTCAGAAGTGTGAAGTTTTTCTTAGAAATGGGAATTTGTAGTCTTATGTGTAATAAATTTCTAGCTTCTTATTGTCAATACACTGTGACTTAACCACAGCAATTATAGTCAATTACAACCCCCCCCCCCCCCCACACCCACCCCACCTTAACGGTTTCACAAATTTTGGAATCGTCCTGGTTTTGGGTCATCACAACTTGGCAAATGTTACCAAGGGGCCATGACACTAAAAAGGTTGAGAACAGCTGCTCTTGGAGATGTTAAACTCCTAACATTAAAAAAAAAGTGAAGATATGTTTTTTGAAAGCTTGGACCAGGAATGATTTTTGAGTAGCACCGAGTTGGATGTGTGGTGTCAGGTAGCAATCAGCAAGGCGGCAGCACTGGGGACACATAAAACGCAGGAAATGAGGAGTTAAGGTGGGACGCTTAATATCATACAAAAGTACACCCAATCAAATGGATGTTTTGTACTGAATAAGAGGAGAGTATGTCATTTGGTGGGGCATTCACATGTCCTTAAATGTAAGGAGGGTAAGTAATCAATCTGCAAAATGTAGATCAAGACAAAAGTGATGCTAGGGGGTGGACGGTATTTAATATTTTTATAAATATGGTAAAATAACACAGGGCTTGGCAATGCTTTATTTAAGACAGAACATAACAGTTCAGCATAAGGGCTATCTAACATAGGAACATAAATGTAAGACAGTAAATGAAAACATAAAAAGAAGAAAACAAAAGGGACTTGGCTCATATTCAAACTTGACAGGCACTGCAACTAATAAGAATTGGTGTGAGTTTCAATGAGATACGTCCTTTCTTGCTGTCCATTCAAAGTTATAATGCAACCAAAGGTTTAAGAAATAGTAGAGCTACAACTTTGAATGGACAGCAAGAAAGAAATTCTGATCTTGTGACAGAGTATAAATGAGCAAAGTTTCAGATATTACACTAAGCTAAGAGTTAAATTTCAATTGAAATTTTTTATAACATTTATCCCAGTTTTGGTTACTTTCTCCTTTATAATTTTTTGTTTGCTTTTGTTTTCCATCTGTCCCTGGCCAAAGGTATCAATCCAACAAGAACTTGTAAGCTGCTTTGTTGCCTCTTTAAGTCTTGCTATAGCTTTGCTATGTCTTTTTAAAAATCCTACATTGAAGGTATTTTCTTAGGCAGTTCCAAGATTTTTTCTTTATTAAGTTCCTAATAAAAAAAAAAACAGCAAGCCTAAAGGCAAAAGCATGGGATGGGTGGGTGGGGGGGCGGGGGTGTCGGCGGAGCGCAGTCAGGCTGATGACAAATTAAGCCTGGAAAGATGCACGCATAAGGATATTTTGAAAGCAATCAGAGTGTGGGTACCAGCTGGAAATTAATTTTAAGTGAAAAGTAAAAACAACAAAGATATCACATAAAATAAATCAACAAAGTCATGCCCCAATAAAAGAAGCAAGAGCAGGCCAAGCTTAAAACATGACATTATTGCTACTTGCATGAAATGAACATGATTTTAAATATGTGTGGTAAACAAAAATTATTAATATTTTATCCGGCTTATTAATTTTAAAAAATTGTGTTTAAGAGTTTAAAACAAAAATATTTTTTTTACTACACATCAACAAAAAATCTGGCCACACATGCTAAATCCTCTGAGCTTTTGTGTTAAGTAAGGCAAGTGAGGATGAATAGTTTGGAAATAATAGTAATGTAATTTCAGATATTTAAGCTTCCATGTCATCTTGATCAGTTACAGACTGTTAACTTCTAGACGGAGGCTATAATAACATTACCTAATAGTACATTTCATTGTTACAGGCTTGTAAAGTTACTTTTACTCTCAATTTAATAAATAATAAAATTGTTAAAAAGAAAAATTTGAAAGGAAGTAAACATATTCATCACACCCTTGAAAAAACTGCACTTAAGATAGAAAAAAAAAGCTTAACTGTGCACCAAGAGTGCACTCATGCACACAAACAGTGGCTACGAACCCTCACTGGAGGAAGCATGAGGGCGTCCAGATGGCTGGTACTTCAACTGAACTTTTCTATTAATCCCAGAAAATTCGTACCTAAAAATTCATAAAAAGTGGGGGGCAAATTTTCTCTTTGCTTTCTTTTTTGTTGTTTTTATTGTGCAGCAGCACAAAATTAAAAATGTATTTTTACACTATTAAAAAAAACCTCCATGAACTTGTGTATGCATTGGAAACAATAATATCGACAGTGCAGGCTTGTCGCAGTTCTTGAAATGTGCTGCCATGAAAAATGATATACATGAATTTAAAGACACTAGGATGAGGTCCGATGAAAAGTCCACAATGTCTTCAAATTTAAAAAGATGGAATGACTAATTTTTTTTCATAATTTAATAATAAGATTAGTTTGACTCTGTCCCCAAATTCCTGCAATAGAACGACATAACGCCATTAGTTTATCCCATTTCTACGCTGCAATTTCCACTTTTGAAAAGAAATGTAAAATATATATTTTACAAAGCCGTGGTTAAACAAACTAAGAAAAAGTAAAATTAACAAACAGGCAACATAAAAAGAAGTTTAGAAACTTAACAATCAAAAAACAACTTAGGCTACGTCGTACAACATCTAGAGGAAAATGAGTTTCTGATAAGTTCTCCATCATATTCCCATAATGCCAGCATTTTTTTAAATATTTGCATCTGAGGAAGGATAAAAATGAATCCTTAGAACATAAGCACTGCAAGAAAGTGTAATACATTGATTATTTTCATTGAAATTTAGCCAATATTACAAGCCATATTTGAGATCTGGTCTTTAAACTTCTGGAAAAGAAAAAAAACAACAAAATAAATTGTAAAATATTGGTGCAGTCAACAAGAATGCCAAAACAAATTTAAAAAATAATTTTGTTGTTCCCATGACTCCTTATAGATAAAAAAAAATGGTTAGAATGAGTATATATTAAGTGTCATAAATACAAGACAAATGGTAATTTAAATTATAAAAATTGTAACATGAACAAATGTACAGAAATTCCAAAGCCGAATGTCCATTTGCTTTCTGAACCAGACTGCTGTAATGATGTGCATTAGGAGCCTGCCACACCAGCACACAAAAAACTGTACTAAAGAAACACTGAACTGAATAAATAACTGCAACTTTCAAGCCTTTCAATTACCACTCAGAGAGAGAAAAGTTGTTCTCAAATAATACATCAGAAATAAACTACCTCCACCCAAAAACAGAGGCTTATGTTAGACAGAGGCGACATGCATTTAATGGTGCATAAAAGACACTAGTGGGAAATACAGAAATATAACAACATAAGGGAAATGCCTATTTTGTTCATATTAAATTAGCTACCGGTGCTAGAAAACCTGATGTTTAAATGCTATGTATTTGTCAAATTCATTACCTATTGCAGTCAGTCCTATATTTTAAAAACGTAATTTATGTTCCTTATTTGTTCCAATCCTATATTATGTTACCAGTTAGCTCCAATCCTATAATTAGTTTAATTCCTGTATTATGTGGTCCATTTTCAGTCCTATATTTCACTTAAGTAATATTGATCAAAAGTATCTACTTTTTTGAGGGAACAGTTAATATATAAGCTGCCTAAAAGAAAATTTAATTACTTTGATTTAGAAACGGTAGTTGTACTATAACAAACATAATAACTGCACTGTTGTTGTCAGAGTGAGCAAAGTCTAATTCAGATCATTATAAAACATTCATTGCTTTTAAAGAAATAATTTAATTTCTGTATACTTTTGAAATACTGGTCTAATTTAAGCTGAACAAAATCAATAATAATAATGCCCTTTTATAGTGAAATCTACAAAATAGAATCTTCAAGAATATCCTTCTACAAAAAAAAAAAAAAAACAGTATGAGCCAGGTTTAGCTCATCATGATGCGATTAATAAACAATATGTTGTACCTTGCCACCTAATAATTTATCTCAAGCTCTTCATATTGTAATTAAAAAACAATATGTTGTACCTTACCAGCTAATAATCTATATCTCAATTTCATAAAATGTTTTCCTAATGCCTTTTTGAAAAATACTGAAAACCATCAAAGAATCTGCAGCATGAATGTCTCACCTCCAACAAAAATAATTTTTTAAAAATAATTTTTAAAAAAAAATCCAGCATGAAAAAATAATCTTTTTCTCTGCTTGTAACACAATATAACAAAGCTCTAACATTATGGACAGTTCTCTCAGAGCATGTAATTAAACTGATTTCAAAACTGTATTCGGAATTAAAATAAACTAACAGCAAGAAAACAAGTTCGGCTTGGTAATAGTTTCCAAGTGGAACGTCCCCCAAAAAGGTGCAGGCTCAGACAACAAAAAGCCCTCAGGCAAAGACAAAAATGAAACATTCAAAGCTCTAATAAGGTCTACAAGATAGGCTCAAGTTATTTTGACTACATCAGGTCATGGCTCACCTTCACCAGCCATTGTTTTGAGGGATTAAAAAAATATAGTACAATAAAAGCTATAAAAAATCTGGATTTGGTTAAAGAAAAAAATATAACAAAAAAGGGACAGCATTACTGAGATGAAATGAAAAATAAAGGTCCTTTTGTGGTTTGAGAAAAAAAATTTACTTGTGGTAAATTGAGAAAAAAAAATTATTGAAATAAAAAAAATGTGATATGAAAAACTAATGCTAGTAGTTAAATTTTAACGTTTAAATGAGTAATAGTGCCTTATAAAAATGAGTTTTCTAACCCCCACTCCCTCTTTTTTTTTTTATTAATTGAAGCTGAACTTGACACTTAATTAAATGTTATAGCTGTAAAGCACAACCCTCTTAATTAAAGATGAAATGAATAAAATAGTTTTTTGTTCCAGATTGGGGATTTCCACCACCACCATTTTGAAACCAACACCCTACCCATTTGTCTAATGTACCAGTACATATGTTGAGTAGCAGTTATACTAAGCTGTGTTCGACTTTCAGTCCATGCAGACCTTCTATAAATTAGAGATAATAGTGTTTGAATTTGACTACCCAAAATATATTTTAAAAATGTATCATGTGAAGTTAATAAAAGGGTGGGTATTTGTGAAACCGATGGTGAGATGTGAGAAAAAAATTGCAATGAGTTAGGTCTGAGCAAACAAGGTGAAAGACTTGAAACAAAAGCTAGTTATTTGGTGAAACAGAGATAGCAAAGGTCTGTACCCAGTTGAGAAAAAGAACATAGGCCCCAGTAATAAGTTGAGAGAAAAAGTAAAAGCTAGATATGATTTGAGATCAAAGCCTGGCCTGGCAATGAAGTGTGAATGTGAACAAGCAGCCAATTATGTCAGTAAAAATGAGCTTTCAAAGGGGATGTAATGGAGACAACCTTTGTCAACAAAATTATCCACTAAAATAAAAGCAGCATGTCAGCCATTAAAAATCAAAAGAAACAGCTAAAATAAATGTTTATTGTTTGCATAAATTCTACGGCATCCAAGACCAAAAGTTTATCTCACAAACATAAAAATAATAACTTAAATTACACACGCACATACAAACACCAAGGATTGACATTATTATTTTAAATTATTAACTTTCACCCAGACTGCAAAGGTAATAACATAAAGGGGAAAAAAAACCTCTAAGCAGAAGATACTTAGAATGTTAACTGATTATACTTGAGTTGTTAAAAGTTAATAGATGTTTGGCTAACAAAACAAACCTATTTCATCAGGGGAGGTCACCCCTGGCTCTGATGAGTCGCTGAGGTCTACAGAGTCGTAATGTGGGGAGAAAAGGATTAAAATACTAATTAAGCTATAAAAATGAGAAAGATTTTTTTAAAGGATTTAAAAACAACTCGATTGTTAGAATTTAATGTTATACACTGCTGATTAATGAAAAATCTAATATACATGACATGAAGTTAACTATAAATGTATATGTGAAGTTAACAATTAGAAATAAAAATCTATAAGTTAGTGATAGCATTTGGAAGCACAGCTTACCATAAATTAAACATTTACACTTTTCAACCAGCTTTGCATTTATTCAATAACAAAAAAAAAAAAAAACAAGTGGTCTACTAAGTCAAAAACACTGGAAGGTACAGTTATCACTAGAAATTTCAAAGTTAAGCCAAAAATAATTTGAAATGTACAAAAAAAAATTTCATCAATATTAAAAGAAGAGACATTTTTGACACAATTTTTAAGTTCTGGATAAAAATCAGGTTTTAGTTCTAACATTATTTATCAAAAACTTTTGCAACTACATTCAAATGAAAACATTATAATTCTTTAATTGGTTCATATTTAGTATTCATCTGCAGCTCACTAGAACACAGACAATAATTCATTGATTACTTTAAAATTCAATTTTAAATAGCTTTGTCCAGACCTGGATGGCAACCCACTTGGAGATCGCAAACAATACCCAAGTCACAGCAAAATCTTAGAAAACTTGACACTTTCTCGATTTATAAATAAATAGATTAGAGGAAATTTTAGACAGGAGTACTGATGCAGAAACTTGAAATGCATTGAAAAGAACTGCATGCTAAGACGATAAAACAAAATAAATATATATATCTATCAATTTGTATGTTAAGAGCCGAGACAGTGATTGTAAACATAGTATGGAAAAATAGGAAAAGCCCCCAGTATCCTTCAAGATGCACAAAACAAAATCTATTGTTGTGTGAGAGAACATAAGGAAAGACAACAACCCTGGGATCAGTTTTTGCAGCAGTATAGTGGGAGGGGGTGGTGGTGTTCCTCAAATAAATATCTGCCAAATTTTTGAAAATAATAATAAAAACTCAAGTGGGCAACAGTAAGTGAAGTGACAAATGCCTTGAATTCTCTTCCTCAGTACACGCAAACACAGTGGAAAGATAATTTCAATCAAGAGATTGGGCAATTTTCTTTGCATACATTTATCCCAGCAGAAAGAAGACAAGAAAGAAAAGGAGATGAAAAAAAAAAAAAACTTCTTCAACCTTCAGACCATGACAAGAGTGTGTTTTATCTTTAATGTTAGGTCAATAAGTTTTGGAATCCTGTCACTGAAAAATGAATACTTGTCCTGGTCAACTACTAAGTAAACTACTAAACTTATCTCCCATGCAGTGAACACAATGCAAATTTGTGCACTTATATATATATATATAATTAATTTATTTTAATTGAAAAAAAAGCTTTAATAAAGTAAGATTTTATATAAAAACTAGACTTGTTGACTTTTATTATTGTGACAAGTCAAAAAATTAAATGTGTTTGCTAACAGTTTAATTGTAAAGCATTCTTATTAATTTTTTAGGTAAGCATTGAAAAGAGAAAAAAAAAATTCAATCAAAGACTGTTTGCAAAGTTGGTACTCCTGAGAGGGAGTAAGAACATAAAGCTCTGAAGAAAAGAAAACAGCTGGATCCCGCTGTACCAATAAACAAGCTGTAAATACTGAAGAAAAAAATTTGAAAAAAGATAGAGAGAACTGTATGTAAATAAAAGGAGTACACACCCTCCTCACTGGACGACTTCTTTGGTCGGCCTGTTGGTTGGTACTTTAACTGTACTTTGCGATTTATACCAGAAAAATGTCCATACCTGCATTAGCAAATATTCAAATAAAAATACATATAAATTAATTCAGCAACTTTAAGATGTTGACTGTAATTGATTGACACCGAAGTAGATACCTGTAAATATTAGTCAAGACCTTCCCTAGAACTCCAAGTGAACTCAAAATAATTTTTCAATGCTATTTTAGTACTCTTTAAAAAAATCAACACTATTTTTTTATTACAATGAAAAACACATGCAAACAGTTACAAATGATTTTGAATGAGACATAATATTTGACTATTCATAAAAATATTTTTAAAAATTATATATAACTCTTTTCATAAAGGTTTGAAGCAGATGAATATGGGGTGTGTTTTTATTTTTTGAGGCTTATATGTTGAAAATGATATATACTTTTATTTTAAAAACATACTTACATTTCCAAAACCAGCTTTAGCTGGTTGAGTTTAGCTTTCTTTTCTGCAACTTCTGGATCAGCATTGCACTGGCCCTCAGCCAGAAGATCTCTGACAATGTCAAGGACTTCTTGGAGTTGCTTAGGTTTTTTTAACTTTAAATGCCCAGATTTGAATCCTCCATACTTATCAAACAAATCAAAAAACCTGAAAAATGTATAGATGATCTATTCAGACTGCTGATATGTAAAGGATACCAATATAAATATTAATGCTGTATAACCTTTTGTAAAGATGCTAAAACTTATTGCGTTTCTAGTGCACAATTCCTTGCTCAGCCATAATAGGCAGACCAAATTTTATATGCTAATTATATTTCACTTAATAAAATATTTGTTCCTGCGATGGACCTGAGCCAGAAGTTATAAAATTGTGGAAACTTTAGTAATTTAATCTATGGCAACAGATTTTTAAAGTAAGATTTTTAATCCATACTTTTGATTGATATTAAAAAAAAAAAAAACTTTCTATTATTTTATTTTCCTTTAAATGTTTTAGTTTTCTTTTTATTTATTTATTTTAAATGTTTTAGTTATCTTCTTACGTATTTGAAATGTAACTCACTTCTTGTTTTTCACTTCCATCTTCATTTTTTGTTTTGGTGTCCTGTCTCCATGTCTGATGACTGCAATGACACATCTTAGTTCCATCCTGTCCATGGAATTATATTTCTTGTACTTTTTAAATAACACTAAAATAAACTTAGCGGTCTGTATTTGCAGAGTGTATTTGGCAAGATCAACTCACCATCTCCATCCCTAGCATATCCATAGAGAAAAATTAAGGACTTGCCAATTTTTGTTAACAGAAGATTGGTTCTGTTCTTTCTAAAAAGATTTTGTGACCTCCATTAAAAGTTTCCATGAACATTATGAGTTTGGCTTTGAATTTTAAAAAATAATATTTAAGGGTGGAGTGTGGGGTGGGGGGTGAGTACTCATTGATGATGGGTGATAACTACTTTTCATTAAAGAAGTTAACATTTCATAATTTGTTTTATAATTATTTAAATCCCAATAATAACCTAAAAACATTAAAGTGTCTTCAGCTGCTAAAGTTACAAGTCTAATGGTTTCCAATTTTATCAAGGTACAAAAAATGTTTTCTTTAATCATTAAGGAATTAAGAATAATCCAGAAAAGATCAGTATTTTTTTTAATAAAGTTAGAAAAAAATTCAACAGATTGTCTAAGTGGTAACACTATTTTGATACAGAGATTATGTTAGGGTTCCTACAATGTTACATACATGGAGCCAGAAGTTGTTTGAACCACAGGTATATCTTCAGGTGCAGTGCACATTGGATAAGGAATGTGAAGCTGTGGACAGCAAGCTCTCATAACCAAAGTCCTGCAATGAATAATTGAAATTAATTTATCTTACCCATGGTGCAGCAGCAACCCTGATAGACAGCATTCAATGTGCGTTAACAATAAATAAACTGTTAGATCTAGCAACAAGGAGATCTACAAGATCATTACAAAACTTATACAGGAGGGTAATTTGAAGATGGGAGGGGGGGGATTAAGTCTGTGATAGGTTATGTATTTTGGGTTTTAAAAAATTATAGGGAAAGGGGCTGGGGGGGGGGGGGGGCACACTGTGTTGATGATTCAAAAATTGTGCATAGAATTCAGTTATTTAAGATATATGATTTGAATCTTGATGCCTAAACAGGTAAACGAAATTGAAATTCAATCTTCCCAACGGTCTCTATACTTTTAGTTCTTGCACTAAGATGTGGGGTAACTGGAAATGAAATAAGTTTTGGTGATTTGGTCATTTGCACCATAAAATATAACTTTGATTGCCCACTGCTACAGACTGTTGTAAAACTCACCCTAATATCTTTGCACAATCATCATAATACTTGCTTGAAGTCTTCACAAAACTAAAGCCATTAACATCACAGACATAATGTTTCCCATTGGCTCGTAGCAGATCAAAGCCACAAACATTTTGCTGAAATGGTGATTGATCAAATTTTTAAAGCTCCTCATTAATCACAGTTCTAGGACAAATAATTTATTTAATGTTAAATGAAATCAGTTTTTAAAAAATATGAATTTACTCACCAAATAATACTCACCAACATTACATAAAAGAGAAAAGTAGTGTTTGCTACATTTCATGCTTTTCAAGACTAATAATTTTCACACGATTCAACATTTTCAACAACAAATTACTCATTTAAACACCATGCAATATTATTTTCAATAACAACCTACCAAAATTTTATTACCTTAAAAACTTTGCAAACACTACGAGCTATCATTTTCTCCCGATTGCTAAGCAGCACTGGATAACGAATTTCCTTCCCGTCGGGGTCTCTTTCCACTTTCCCATCTAAAGCAGGTGACTTGCGGGCCTCTGCATGCTGGTAGTCTGGGCCTACAGTGTACACCTAAATTCAGCATCAGATAGGAGGAGGGTGAAGAATAGGAGTTACGTAAAAGTTTGCCAGTTTTAAATTAATTTAACATCCAATCTGTGTCCACGCACCTGTCAATAATACAATATTAAGGTGAGGTCCTCATTTCACAAGACAAGTCTCATTGATAATTTCATTTAATTTTATATTAAGCAGAGAATAGATGTTTTTTTAAATTCTTCCAGCTGAGACAAAAATCAATACGTGAATAAGGAGATATCGCTGCTCCTTCAATTTTACTTAATCCCCCATGGGATTGATGCTGTGAACAACCCCTTTATGGCCCCCCAGCCCCTCTTCCATTAGATTTGGTACCCACTCCATCATTTTTGCTGGGTTAGGGATTAGTTGAACATCAAAAAAATAAGCAGATAATATTTTGCAGAGCCCTTATTTTGACAAGGTGCAGTGAATCATCGACAATGAAAACCATCCCTTTAGAAATAATGATAATTAAGTTATAAAGACTGGAAAGTACTATTTAATTTTATAATGTATACAAATGCCCCTCAAAACTGTTCCTGTATGTAGATTTACTTAGTTTAACAGCAAGTAATTAAATTAGCATAAAATTGAATTGAATGTCTTTGGAGGTAGACAACAATATGAGCACTTAACCATGAAAACATCAAGTTTTAAACTAAATTCTATCATTGCTTAGTTAAATAAGCTCATCGAGTGTTTTTTTTCCGTGGAATGGTGTACTTGAGAATTATCGGACATTAACAAAACCTTACAGGAAATGTTAGGAGGTGCAATTAAATAATAGACAGTCCTTATTGAGTTTCTGCTTGATAAACTTGTTTCTATTTTATTATTTTATTTTACTTTTGAGATTTTATAACTCAAAATGATAAATTGACAGTCATTGGTTGGAGGGGGGGGGGTGTTTGTGTGTACATGATTATAGAATAACTTTGAAAGCATTTAACATTAACATTCTTTTTTTTTTTTAAATTAGCCACCTTTCCCAGACAGCATTTTAAACATGGTCGGATAAGAAATTATTATAGCATCACTTGAAAAAACTTGTAATCCTTTACTCTTAGGACACTATATTTTTGTTAGGCAGAACCAATACAAAGCTTGCAGATTTAAAACATGTTAGAGCAGTGGTCGGCAACATGCAGTCTCAAGCGGCTCTTTGGAGGAATAGCTGCATGCTCAATATCTATTTTTTAATAATCAATAATGCTATGATGGCTTTGAAACAACAGTCACTGTCTAGGTATCCCCAAAATATTTTCTTAGGAGATATGATTTTTTAAAAATGGCTCTTTAATTTTATTTTAAAGAAAGGTTGCGTACCACTGAGTAATAATAAAAAATGAACACAAGTCAGAGACGAATATTGGTGCCAAAAATAATAAATATTTGGGTGTAAATAGTCCAAAAATAAAACATAATACATCAATACAAAAAATAAGAAGAAAAAGGTGACGTGCAAAAGAAAATTGACTGAAAAAACTCAGCTGAAAATGTTAATACAAAAATTGAAACATTCAGCACCCCGTGTAGAAAAATATGTGATCACCTTAACATCAGTGCCATCAGTGGGCATGAAGTCCTCGTACAGATATGAGCCTTTGTTACGTACACGGCAGAATCTAGAGTACACACTGCTACGGTCTTTCACCTGTTCAGTATAAGACTGGAGTTGAAAACAAACCAAAAAACACAATGGCGGGGGAGAGTGGGGGTCTATGCCAATATAATACATTTCAATGGACTACAATTAGTCACTTCCTTGTGTTGTCACGTGATATGAGTAAGCTACACATAACAACACATAACAACAGATAACAGCTGATCAGCCATTATCATTAATTTTAAAGCAAAATGTTTGTCTCCATCAGCGCTTCCCCAATGTTAATTAAAAATTTTACTTTTCAAAATATTCTTGAATACACATGTTTTTTAAATAACATTCATAAATGTGACAATAATTATAATTCAGTTATGATTAAAGGAAGAAAGTTGTTTAAAGAAAAATTTGTGAGCGACTAGTGTGTTGCAGACAGCCTACCAGAAGTCTTACTCGTACTTACGCTTATCACGTGACAAAACAATCAACTCATCGTAGTCCATTGTTTACATCATAAGTGAAAATTGTTCATCAAAAATACAAAAAACAAAACTGTCTATTGCTGATAGAATTTATTTAGATTCATTTTAAAAGTGTGAATTTAATATCTAAAAAAAGAGAAATTTTTAACCTTCATTTAATATAATGAATTATGAATGATACATCAAATTCACTCTTCTTTATGTCACCCAAAAGATATTTGAATGAGATGATATAAATTGAAACTAGCCATTTACTTTAAGAAAAACTGAAATTACTTATATATGAACTTATGACGGTGATAAATCATTTAAAACAAAACAAAAAGCCAATTTTCAATTTTACCTTACGAAATAATCTGGTGCTGCCCCCGCCTGCTTGTACAGGGAAATAGATGTAAATGTTGTGGTCTTCAGCATCTACAGGTTTCTCAACAAATGGTTTCATAAATAAATTTCCATTGACTTCAATAGAGTCTTCTGTTTCCACAACATGACCTTTAAGTGATAAAAAAAAAAGAAAACTTAATGTGTTACCAGTTTTCCTTGAATAGTGAAATCTTATTTAGTTAGGAAAATGATCATAAGTGTAGTGCAAAAAAAAACAACTACAATTGAAAATTTAATTTTTAAAAAACAAAATAACACTACAGCAACTGCCCTTTTTTGAATAATATTGAACACAGATATGGTGCAGCTTTAAGATGCATTTTCTAAACAAGTGGTTGAAACTAAGTTGAATTTGTTGTAATAATGAATATATATATAAACAAAGTGAAGATTAATTTTTTTTTAATAAGAAAATTTGCTTCTTGAAAGTACATTTCAATAAATGGTTGATTGTAAAATAATAAAGAATACTAATTTGCTTTCAATAAAACCCATCTCATATGTTTTTAATGACCGAGTGGGCAATAACTAAATATGAATACAAATTTAAATCTACTTAAAAGTAATAATTAACTTTTCATTCACATATGCATTTTTTAATAAATACTGAAAACCACGATCTACAGCAAATTCAGTTAAAAGCTGCATATATAAATCATTGCCAAGACAGGTAACATAAACCCATTCATTGGTTTGGTAGTCAAATGTTCGACTATAATCACTCACATTCAGGATCTCTTTCTTTGTCCAACACAGCATAGCGAGGATGAGGAATGTTGTTCTCATTCATCAGCGCATAAACTTTTGGTCTGAGGCATAAAATTTACAACAATAATGTAAGCACTTTAAATTGTAACCCAATATAATAAAACTTGAAACAAATATAAGAAATGTTAGCATCATCACAGAACAACAAAGCATTAGAAAGTGAAAGCAAGTCCACTTATTACTAGGCCATTCAAACTGAATCATCAGTGCAAAATAGCCGGAAGGCTTTTATCACAGATTTTAAATTTAAATGGTGAGAAAACATATCTTCAATGTCAATTTATGATTACATCTGCACAACCGAGTCCATCAAATGGCAGAAATATAAAACAAAATGAGATTGAGGCGAATGTAAAAAATTTTCTATGTAGAAAAGTTCAAGTCTCCTTTGAGACCATACTATCATGGCTTCAGCTGACTGTAAACCAGGTCTAAAGTGTTATAGCATAGCGTTTGGAGTTCTAGCAGTGATTCTTGGGCATTTAGTTTAGAATCTGGGCAATAATAAATAACGTGATCAGCAAGGGGGACAGTATAAATTTGGGCTCAAACTTGTCCATATGAGAGATTTGGAAAGCTGAGCGAATAAAACCACTTCCAAATAACTTTTAAAGAATGTTTGCTCTGTGCACCTTGATCTGAACAAAACAGCCTACAGGGAGTCCAAGAAACAATGCAGATCTTAATTCATATTGGTCTGGCATTATTAACATCCAGCACCAAAATTTGAAATATATATATATTATTGTTGAAATTTTGTTTTAAATATACATCCTGTTACACGAATAAACTTCTTTTGAGATATGTGATGATAACATTACATGAAAGTTTAAAGATTAATTTGCCTTTAGCATTGCTTCAGGGTTGCATTTATTCTTACCTATCTTGCAGAGTGTATTGCATCTCCAGATCATTGACTATGAAAGGATTACGCAGGTTTTTATATTCTATTGCTTTCTCAAGAGGGAAGCCGTGGGAGAAGAATGATACAAGACCATTGACAATAGGCCATTCCTCTACAGGTTTGTTTAGTATGGTGTCTTCATCAAAAACAAGCACCTGTTGATAAATTTGCCAACAAGGCATAAGAAACCTTCAATGACTTGAATTTTTTTTTTTTTTAAATTAATTTTTTTTTTAAAGGATTAAGTTATAGGAAAATCTAATTTTTAAGAAAAATATTCTGAAGTTTCACAAGCTACCCTGACATATGATGTTTGAGTCAAGAACAACAATTTGATTGGAGTAAGAAAAATATAAGTTTTTAGAACTTCAAAACATAGATTTAAAGTTGGTTTGATACAGTGTAGATTATTTTGAATTTAGATTAAATTTTTGAATGGGTTTCAGATATCTCCTTTTCATTTGATACAATTTAACTTTAACATAATTAGTACATATTTATATTATATTATCATATGTAAGTTTTTTTTGCTATGGGAAATGACAAAACGCAAAGAATATAGTTTTTACATTTGAGTTTTAATTTTTCTGACTCTACTCAAGTTAAAGCCATAAACACTGACGGAAAGTACTGCTCAACTTATTTGAATAGAAGTTAACACAAATGAGTGTACACAATATTTACCTCCAACCTCTCAAAATTGTCTACAAGCCTACGAATTATTTCATTCATTGGTTTAGAGTGTGACTTCTTTGCCATGGCGCATATACCAAGCACCACTTTACGGTTCTGAAAAATAAAACACATTCCAGAACCATGACTTACAGGGTTTAAAATTAAGATTTATCAAGTTTTTTTTTAAAATTGGTACTTCCAAATTTAAATAAATAGTTCTTATGTGCGAGCCAACTATGACTTAAATTCCATTTTCATTAGAAAATAAACAAGCCTGATAAATTCCTTTTGGGATCTTAAACTTTTAATTCTAGTTTTTGTTCTTCATAACATTAGTAAAATTTGTGTCAATATTTCCAACTAAAAAAAAGTCATCTAATATTTTCAAGAAATAACTTACTAACAGACTAGGTGACAGTTAAAAGTAATTGCATATATTGAACTTACTGTGTCCTCATCTTCAAATTCCATTGCTAACAGTCTTTGCTGTATAGGTAAATTCAAACATTTGGGCTGAGTTTTGTAATCACTAGCAGACACTTGAAAACGTCCTCGCCCCTGTCATGACAATTAAATATGGTTTGATGTTTCACATAGGTAAATAATAGATAATCATGGTGATCACAAAACTACTCTTTTGATCTAATTTCATTTCTGTATGCCTGTAAAGAAGTAATGTTAAAGGCTTACATTTTTTAATAAATAAAATGAAATAAAATTTACAAATTAAATAAATACTTAATTTAGTTCATTTACACATATTTTTTCCACATAAAATTTAAAAAATTGTACTTTAAAGAAGCAGCTTAAATTGAATATTTTTAATCTTAAACAACCCTATGAAAGAGTGAACTGTCCTTTTTGAGAATTCCCAAACAACAACCATTTAAAAAAAAAGTACAGAATCAATTTAATTTATTTTTATATTTATAGACAATTGGCTTCTGTTTCAGTCTAGATTAAAATTGAGAAAAAGTAATTTTTATCTAAATTAAGTTATTAACTTTAACGATTTTTAGATAACTGCAATAAAAAAAAACATTTCTAATTTTAAACAAATGATTTTTATAAATATATATCTTTAAATTTAAGTAAAACTATTAATTGAAAATATTTTTAATAGCACATACAAAACAGCAACTGAATGCTTTGTTAAAGAACATATTAAAGGTCAGTTGCTACACTTGGAAAAGTCCAGATTGAAGTTTTATATTTAACAATAGACATAACATGAGACTATTTTTCAAACCTACTGACTATTCTGTATGCACTACTTTATATGTAGATCCAATTAAAGGATCTAAATCACAGGTTCCCTAACTAGATCAACAATGTCTTCATTAGGTGCACAAGACATATATCAAAGCCTATATATTTCTTTTGGTAATTTGGTTAACTAAAATACACATTTGTTGACATGATGCACATGAAACTATTTAGTTTTTACATGAAAATGGGCCACACAATATCTGGGGATCCCTGCTAAAAAAAAATTTAGATTGACCATAAGTGAAACACGCTTCTATTATGATAAGTGCCATCTTGATGACGAGGCCATGTAACAGTTGACAAGAAAGCAATTGAAGAGCTGATAACCCACACATAAATCAACACAGAGTACAGGGATTTACTCCCTACAGTAGAAGATTTTAACATTTACACTCAGGGAAGAGCAATGTCATTAACAACTTCGAAAAAGAATAATAATAATTCATATAAAATTCACATCACTTTTTGTCAAGGTTGTCACAGTACTGAATTTATTATTTACAGTTAATAAATATTTGTACTAGAGAACATTAATAATTTCACAGTCACCAGAATGGAAAAGAAATTGATACTCATTTAAAGTAGATGCTCATTTAAAGCAAAAGCTTATTAAATTTTAAAAGATGTAAAAGTCTGTATAACATAAGTAAAACCTGAATAATATTACAAATAAAACTTTTCAAATATTTTCTAGTTGATTCTTTGAGCTTGAGACAAGTGGGAGTATGATACAGAAACAGATACTCCATAAAAAGAACATGGTTGCTTGTTGGCCTTGATTTCACTGGTGAACATGCATGCTAGCAAGTAATGAAATTTTTAGCGATTCATATTTGCCATATTAGCCAGATATAGTAACAAATATATCAATTGTTTTATCCTTTAAAAGCAAATATGAAAAGAAAAAAAAGATGTTCAAAATGGCTTTAGTGGCTTATCATGTCAAAAAGCTGAAGATGATGTACAAATTATGACAACTCACAGATGTTGAGCAATGTTTAACATTTAAAAATAATAACAGGATCATTCATTTTTTTTTTAAAAATTATATTCTGGCTCTAATAATTACATATAACTGATAAACTCTTTCATTACAAAAAAATAAATTGATTTTTGCACTCTGGCAAATACTATCTTTTAACATTTATTATTTAATTAAAATATACTATAATTAAATGAAATCACTTTTTATCTTATACTTATACTTATATGCTACATTAAAGCAAGTTATCTCAATCTTAATAAATGTAGGGATACTGACTTTTAGAGATATTAAAATGTTGGTAAAATGAAAGTAAAAAAATGTTTCTTACCTGCATTTTGGGAAGAAATCCAGGAAAAACAAACCAAGGCTTCTTATCACTATCTTTCTTAGTCCCAAATGAGAAAAATGGAGAATTTTTCTTAGGACTTTTTTTACTGCCTTTGTCTGACTGGGAGCTACCACTGCTTGCCATGAGTTATGCTATGGTGATGATAATATGCCTCTATGAGCATTTGATGAAAAGTCTGTTTACTTTTGAATCACTGGTTCTTCTTTTAGTCAGATAACTACTTTTAGAGCAAATTAGCTCTAACTCTAATGGTAGCTGGTTTTAGTGCTATTTATATGAATCTTATCTCTAACAACTCATAAAGAGTAAAATAGGTCCTAGCACATTTTCATGCTGCCATTTCTGTTGTCCAATTAAAAATTTCAGTGAAGAGTCTGAAGAGTTATTAAAAATTACATTGAACACAATTACTAACTTCAGTAAAGTAAATTGACTTAAATCAATGCGTAAATATAATATATTTGAATATAAATCAACAGATATCAACCCTTAATTTACATAATATCATTTTTAATTACTAAAGTACACAAAATGGTTAACATTGTTTCATTGTGGATGGCTTTTACTTTTACATTGAACAACTACTAATGCTGTGGTCACAAAATAAATCATAAAGACTAAAGAAGATTTTCAATTACATAGGCTCCATACATTAATTTCATTAATGCAAGTTTAAATTAAGATAGAAATAACTTATTAAATCATGACTATTGAATTTAAAATCCATATGGATCATATGTAAATATTTTTTTTTAAATTTAACAGCAACCTAAATAGCTTTAACTGCTATGAAAGAATTGGTACATTTTCTAACTTTTGGAAATTAGACTATTTATTAAATAAGTAACAAAGCAAACCCACAAGAGTATGTCTTTTGCATGTTTGGAGACATCAATAAGATTCAATATTATATTTATATGATGTCACACATCTAGGGGGTGGGTTCACAGATTTGGGCCTGTATATTATTCATAGTCATGGGTGTATAAATTGTGACAAATATGTGACTTTTGTTTGGGGGGGGGGGGGAGGGGGGTAAAATCAGCCCAATAGGATGACATCATTTATGGGTGGCCTCTACTATGCCAGCCAAGCCTAACATTTGTAACAATGTATTTTGAGGGTGTCTAAATTGTGTCACAAATTTGTGGATGAACTGTAGCTGTAATGCACTTTCACTTAGACTTATTGATTACAGTTACAGATACAAATCAAATATTGCTACTGATGTTTGAGTCTTTAACTTTAATAAATCTTCTCTTAGTCTTAATACTTGTATTATACTATACTTTTTTTACTTATTATATATATATATATATGATGATACAGTGGAACCTCTCATAACGAGCACCTCTCATAGCGAGTAATTTGCATAACGAGCAAAAAAAATGTGAAGAAGTTGCTCCCTTAACAAGCGACATTTCGCATAACAAGTTACGCAGAAAGGGGGAGTCCCTTTTTTCCCAACATTCACTTCTGCTTGGAAAAAACTTTGGCCAGAGTGTGTTGTTAAATGTGATTTTGAAACAGTACCTGTGGAGTCTACAGTAATGTCATTGGCCAATATCATGGGACTCGAGGTGGACAACAAAGATATTGAAGAGCTTGACCACCGAAGAGCTTATGGAGTTGCATTGTGTTTCACAGCAAGAAATTATGGAGGAGAGCTCATTAATGGAGGAGGAAGTAACAGAGCAACAATCTTCTAGCGCAATAAGAGAAATGCTGAAAGCATGGGAAACTGTTGCATCGTACATTGAGAAGCATCACCCTAATAAGGAGGTGGTTATTCGTGCTACAAATTTATTCAATGATAATGTTGTTACACATTTTCGCCAAATTTTGAAGTGCCGGCAAAAACAAATGTCTTTAGACTCTATAGACAGTTTTCTAGTTGAAAAGGATCAATTATTTGTCATAAATTCATATTTTTATTTACGTTTTTTGTTTCAAATCTAAATTGTATTCCAAGTTGTTACACTCCTTACCAATTAATAAGTAATTTTATTTGAATAAATGTTAATTAAATTTTTTGAAAAATTAGTATTTTTTCAGCATTGAACGCATTATTGTATTTTACATTGATTTGTATGGGAAAAACTGTTTCGTTTAACGAGTGTTTCGCTTAACTAGTAAGATTCTGGAACGAATTATGCTCGTTATGAGAGGTTCCACTGTATATGAATATGGCTAATTAATGAATGGAGAAGAATGCATTATTTGGCCAACCTTTATTTTTTAAAAATATTAATCACATTTTTTTATTACATTAATTTAATTTAAAGAATAATAATAATTTAATTTTGTGTGTGTGTGTGATGCAGAGTAGTCTCATGTAATGATATTTCAGTTTCTAAAACTAAAACTGTAAATTGGGAGTAAAACTGACTGAAACTGAAGTCTGAAACTAAACAGTTAATTGAAGAGATTAAAAATTAGGTTATTATTCATTGAGAAGTATATATAATTTTGGTCAAATCAAACATAAGAACGAATATGGAAATCGTAGAGTTCAACAAAATTTCAATAAGGCTAAACATTCGCTGATTTCAAAATAATTACAAAGTATTACTAAGTAACTATGATCAAGGCCAAGGTTATTCCACTTTGAAAGCTTCCATTTTGTTTAGATAATTTGGTCGGGAGAGTCAGATTTTCATTTAAAGTTAAAGAGTAAGGGTTATTTTTTAATGATTGTAAAAAAACAATCCCCAACAATTTTTTTGATTTTAAAAATATATATTTTTTAAATTAAATACAAATATTTCAATCTCCATAAATAGCAAGAAAGGTCATTATTTTCTTACTTTTCAAAACATAATATCATTTCTTAATAGAGATTTAATAACCAGGCTTAAACGGCACATAAGATTAATATCCATAACCTTTGAACCTTCACTACACCAACCAGCAGACTAATACACTGTTACTGTGATTAAACAATAACATAAATAATGCCTCTTCGCGTTTACTACGATCTTCTTTCCCAGCCTTCAAGGGCTCTTTTTATGTTTCTGAGAATTAACAACGTTCCTTTTGAAGGAAAGCCAGTTGCGTTAAGAAAAGGTTAACCACCAGTTGCTAACAAAAAGATTTTTATGTTAATAATAATTTTAATAATTAATTAATTAATATTATTTAAATATAAATAATAAATACATAATAATTATATAATTATATAATTATTAATAATAATAATAATTTATTAATAATAATACTCACTCATGGCCATGCAATACTGAATTATGTTATTTATACTGAATGAGGTTGTCATGTCATAAATAAGTCAAGTCGGACCGCCTCATGAACTTATGTGAATTAAAATTTTTAAAAATATGTCCCATTTTAATCATTTTGTTTTTGGTCGGGTTTTAAACTGCAACATTATCCTTACGCCTTACTTACTATATTGTCTATATCATCATATGACACCCCTATGGCTTGGCTACTTCTTTAAATTACGGTCGCAAACTTTATACATTAAATTAAATTTTTCAGAAAAAGAAAGGAGCAAAATAATGTATTCTGATTTTTTAAAATTGGTAATTGAAAAATGATGATAAAGGATAAATGAGTTTCTGAATAGATGGACATGGAGTAAAACAAGTCTTAATAGACTTGGACCAACTTACTTATTTTAAAAAATTGATGCCAATTGAAATTGTACAATCACACGAAACCCAGGAACCAGTGGTTATATGTTTAGGAACAATTAAAAGGATGTGTTGGCTAAATACCTTCTTTAGCAGATATTATTATAATGATTATAAGACAAGAAATAACTAATTATTTGAAATTAAAAACTTAAGTTGGGGTGGGGGGGGGGTGGAAGGGTTAAATTACAAATGCAGTCTGTTGAAAGTACAGTATAACCCCTCTCAAATTGCATCATTAATTTAAAGAGTAGGGCATCAACCTAAAACTTATATAAAGGAATTAAATTTTAAAGTAATGAATGTGAAAGTTCCTTATGATTAACCTGCCTAAGGCCTAGTCCTAAGATTATTATCAATCCTAGGGCTTAGGTCGATCAATCATAGAACTATAAGGAACTTTCGACTTCATTACTATATTAAATTAAATTCCTAAAATTATAGGAATATCTGTGACTGGTACAATAAAGCACAAATTTTTTTTAAATTATTCCTTGGTGTTTGTATCAGTGCCTCTGCCTTCATAGAAAATTATGATAATTATAAAAGATATAGGCCTTTATAAAACGTATAAAGTATTAACCAGCAACTTAGGAAAAGGCAAAGGGCAAAGATTTTCATTTAATTAAGCCTGTGCATTTTGTTACTACAAAGTGCCATATTAAATGCTATGAAATTAAAATGTTATATTTTTAGGTGAGCATTATGGTGATGAATACAAAAAGATAAATCCTTTCTCTCTTGTACCAGCTGTTGAAGATGATGGATTTCGACTTACAGAAAGGTTTATTACTACAGAATTATAATAACTTTTTAGCCTAATTAGATAATTTAAAGTATCAATTGATTAATTAAGGGCAACATTACACATGTTCATATCACACATAATATTTCTTTAACAATGTGTTCAATAGGTGCACTAAAAATAAAATTCCCAGAAGTGAGCACTAATTTGGATTCTTATAAGTGTGTTACATGAATGCAGATTTTGTCTAGTAACTTTAGTAGATAGGAATTTCTTGCATTGCAACTGCAATAGTTTGGTGGGTTATTTCAAGTATATTATATTTGTTTATCACAGCAATATTTTTTTCCTTTTAGTATTGCCATCTTAAAGTATGTTACTCGTAAATATGACCTGGGCGACCACTGGTTTCCTCAGCACAACCTGAAAAAACAAGCTAGAGTGGAAGAATATCTTAACTGGCATCATACAAACACTAGAGGATTATGTGCACTACTTTTTCAGCACCTGGTACTGCTTTTGTATTTTTTATATTGCTTGTAAAATGTTAAATTTCTATAAGCAATACATCTATTTAATTACTTTTACAATTTTTAACTATCTATATAAAATAATAAAATCCCATTGTAAATTCAAAGGCTATATGTGTCTTATTTAGAAGGAGAAATAAATTAGCTGCAATATTTATAAAACTTAAAAGTCAACATTAATCTTTAATTGTGGAAAAGAATTTGCCATCATATTGAGTTACCTAAAATATGAAGGTCAAGATATGATTTTTAACTTTATAATATTATCAACTTTCAGCTTATTTCTAGTAAAAGTAAAAGTATGATCTCCACTTAATCATAAAAAATGAATGCCATATGAGCCATATGAAAAGTCTGAAATTGCAACTGTATTTTGAAGCTTGCTTAATCATTAAATAAATATTTTGGTAATTGGATTATAGTAAACACAATGTTAATGCCTTTCTGCCAAGAGATTTTGGGTTTGAAACTGTCAAATCTAATCATCCCCAGCTATGGATAAATAGCTGCATGGAATAGACTCTTTTAGCCAAGAAATGCACCTAGATTTAGGGAAGAAATAAACCCCAAGAAAAAAAAAAACTCAACCACCAATACTTGGTGTGGGTTTAAAAGTTGTCTGTTCAGCAAAAATAACTGCAGTTAAGCTATATTTGCTCTAATAAATCTAAAACATTAAACAAACAAAAAAATGAGTTCCATAAATATTACATAACTTACAAAAACTTAATATTATGTATACTTAAGATAAAAAAAAAACTTTTATCAAACAAAATTCTATTCTTTTTAAAAACTCTCAATGCAATGACTTTTTATGTTCATTTTTTCGATTAACAGCTTATCATACCAAGAGCTACAGGAAAGCCAGTAAACCAAGAAAAAGTTGAGAAGTATAGGGAAAAAGTTTCAACTATGTTGTCACAACTAGAATCCTATTTTTTGAAAAACCAAACCTACCTGGGAGGTGGCAATGAACTGTCAATAGCTGATTTACTGGGCGCATGTGAACTAATGCAGCTGTATGCTTGTCATGAACAAGGCTTGTATGAAAAATCGCCCATAGTCAAGGCATGGTTAGACAGGGTGAAAAAGGAAACAAATCCTTATTTTGACGAGGCACATAAATTAGTGTATCGAACACATGATCTCTATAAGCAAATAAGTTCTAAGTTGTAAAGCAGATTCTGGGTACCAAAGTATAAGGCTTGTTACATGTCAGTATCAGCTTAGAAATTAAGCCGACTGTTATCGTCAGAAACATTATTTAAATAAGCCTGTTTAAGTGGCAGGTAGCATACACTAAAAATTAGGGCAAATACAAAAATTTGACGCTCTTAAAAAAGAATCTGTTATTTTCATTTGTTTAAATTTGACTTTGAAAATTATTTTTCTCCTTGCTTTTGATTGATTTAAAAAACATTTAAAAGAATTTCAGGCATTTAAATGCATTACTTTGTTCCAATAAAGACTTTTCGTCAGATTAAGAAAATAAACAACAGAAAGCAAAATTTCACTTCTATAAAATGGCATAAGATATTTATTTTTAACTGTTTAATTATTTGATCAAATCACTTTCTTTGATGGCTTATATATCGTAGTACGTGGGAAATTTTTAACCACAAAATATTGTTTCCCTTGAATAGGGCTTGTCATTTAATGGTGAAAATCTATTAATAGAAATGCTGTAATCATTCGTGTACTCAGTTCTCACAAATTTCAACACTGTTCAGTACTACTATGTTAAAATTTGTTTAAAGCTATATTTTACTAAATATTTTACTACACAATTTTTTTTTACTGCTATTTTGTGAAATGGGACTTCATTGCGCTTACCTAGATGCAAGGATCGTCCGATTGATATGCTGAAACACACTATTAGCTGCCATGTTTTAAGAAATATTTGTCCGACGTTCTAAACATAGTAAAGCTATAGCGTTTTCCGGTCCGAGAAATGACAAACCCTATCAAGGACATTCCTTACTTGTCTTAACCTTCTTATACCACTGAATATGGGATTTTTCACTTCCTTTCATGCAGCCTGCATGCTGCTGTTTAATGCTAGTTTCTTGAAAATGAAAGAGGGAAGAAAATTAAATATATTATGTACCATTTAAAATTTAATGTAATAATCTTTCTTTTTTTTAAATCAATTTTGTAATTCATCTATTAAGTTGAATTCATTTTTTTGTAACAGCAACATTTTTTTTACTCAGTCTGTTGTTTAAAAACTGAAGAATTTGTGAATTTATTGTATATTATTAATCAGAATTCAGAGATTCTTCTTGATTTCATTAAATTACTATAATTGTATAGTTTTTATCTATGAGCAAAATGTTGTCCAAGGTGTTAAGCATCAGACCATGTCATCTCAGCATTTATTTCCTGAAGAAGTAATTGAAGATTATCAAACTTGAAATTTACTTACTTTTCTTATCAAAAATACTTGAAGAGATTGATGATTAATTGAAATAGAAGCACAAGTGTTCTGTTCTCCTTGTTGAGTTATACTACCAGATATGGGTGTTGGCAAGGGGAGAAAAGGGGAAGCACTTCCTCCCCACTCTGGATTTTAGATTATGCTTTGTACATTAAAATCTGGATATTGATTTCAGTGTTGAGATTTTCTACAGTCACCCTTCTGCCAGAAATGTTTATTTTCAGAGGTAAAAAAATACATAAAGATAATATCTGAATTTATGTCACAGTAAATCCTGTAAATATTAATAACTTTACATGGTCTGACAAATTTTGGAAAATGTTTGCAAGTCCTGTTTGAACACTGGTTTTCTGAGAAGAATATTATATTTATTGAGATGTTTTAACATAAGATTTTTATTTATATTATTTCTTTTTTGTGTGCCATCATATTGTTTGCAAATTTTGTGTTTCCCTCCAACTTTTTGTTTCCTTATTAAATAGCTAAATTAAATTTACTGGGCAGTAAAATGCAATGCATTTGTTCTTGTTAGATACTGGAAAATGATATGAAAAGCTAAATATTGGTGTAGGAGATAAACTCAACAGGTTTTCCATTCATATCATATTAATGAGGAGATTTTATTAATTGAACAATGAGCTGCAATGGAGAAAAAAAAATCCAAAATACTGGTGAAGATACATGTCCGCATTTTATTTTGATATACAAAATTCTTACTACATAAGCTTAAAATAACTGAAAGTTATTCATATTTCTACCTAATTTAATATTATATAGAACTGAACTAGATGTGATGTACTTCTAATATAGCTTATTTGTATAATACAATATTATGAGCATGTATCATTCATGGCTGATTTCTGTCATTTAGAAACTTTAAAAAAAGTTTTGATTTCTTGTCATTTGATGCTTTTATTTACTTTTTCCTTTTAAATTTGATTGTTTTTCACTTTATTAATAATAAAATAAAATGAGCAGTCAGTTTTAATTAATTTAAAAGTATAAAAGAAAATGTAACAATTTAAATATGTTTCTTTCCTTAATTTAAAAAAAAATTTAAAACAGATTTTTAAAAAAAGAATGATTAGCCCATCAGTGGAAAACTTTTTAAAACAAAAATCACAGTTGTAACAATTAATTAAAATTTGCCAAATACTACTACTAAATAAAATTAAAGAAAGAATTCAGTTATTTCATCATAATTTTACACAATATTTGATGAAAAAGTTCACTGGACCTTTTTTAAGATGCTTTATTTGCCACGTGTCAGTTGACAGGCTGCTTACCCTGTTTGTAACTTGTAGCCTAAAACTGTATCTGATTTTATTTTAGCATTGATTCAATGTTTTGAAGCACCACATTTTCAAATTACTTGTTTATTAAGTCATTTTATTTTGTGTTCATTTGAAAGACTCAGGAAGAAACATTCAAAGGACTACCTGTACCAGGTATTATAAACAGTGGCCTAGGAAGGGGGTGCAGAGGAGGCTGTCTGCCGGGCGCACTTTTTTCCTTATATTGAGGGGCTGAATTTTCGCCAACCTGGAGAGTTTTTAATGGAAAGGGGGTGGCAAATAGCTTAATCTGCCCCGGGCGGCACTAGCCCTGGCTACTTCACTGGCGATAAGTATTTTTTTATAAACTACACAGACCACACAAATCATTTTAACCATGTTAATATTAAAAACAATATTTTCACTCAAAGAGTTTAATTTTGTATATTGCTTTGCAATTGTCCCTTTTGATTTTAACGCCCTTGTCTTGTTTTACATGCCTGGTGCTATGTTTATAGCATTTATTGTGAAGTGATACAGTTCGTCAACTTATTGATTCAGGTAGCACACTAAGACACTGTTAGAGAGAACATTTCTGCATTGTAGGTTTTTTTAAATCCAGAGAGGATTTAATTGCTAAAAAATTTTTTATAAAACAGTATCAATTGTAAAAACATTTTTGGGAAAGTCTATGCTGCTACTTATTGAAAAAATATATTTAAAAGAAAAACATTTCACAAAGATCATAGGACAGGGCTCTGGTATATTATTGTGTTAGTATTAGAAATCTCCTTGAATTCCAATAATTTATAAATCACATGTCTGGTAAAAAAAATAATTTAACATGCATGTGGCTGAGAAAGCGAATGGAGCCTTGCATAAAAAATTCCCCCCCCCCCCCCCATGTGTAGATATGAGTGCTGATTAAAATTAGCTGTATAATTATTCAGAGCTAGAGAAAATGCCTTACAACTGTCATATATGTTTAACATATAGATTTTCTCACAGAATTTTCATTATTTTGATCATATAAATGGATCCATTTAATTTTGGCTCACATTTCCAAAATGGGATAATTTTGTTATAAAATTTGCAAACCAGGGATGTTTGTGCTAAGTTGTGAAGCCAAGATCATCTTTCAAGCTTATCAGAAAGCTACTTAATTTCTATTATTTTAAACATACGCCTTATTTTAACAGTGTTTACACACTGCAAAAAACACTTTACAGAAAAGTGACTAAGTAAAAGCTTTTAATATCTGTAAAAAAAATATAAAATGGTATTTTTAATGTACAAATGTATGACATGGAACTCAGATAATCAACCAAATAAAAATGTAAGAAAATAATTCATGAAATTTATTGAGATCAACAAGGTATGCGACTTAGTAATTATACAATATAATTCAGCAGACCCAATTTTTTCATGTGATTATCGATAATAATATAAGCCTACAAATAAAATAATTAAGACTAAAAAAGCTAAGGGAAGAAACTAAAACTTCTTAGATTTAGATTACCGGTAACATAAAAAGTGTCAATATCAATAATCAGAACATAAAAAGCATACACAAGTTACTTATATAGTTAGTTTTTTTAAAAGTCTTCAGATTGGGTCTCATGAAAGTAAAGAAAAGTATAATTCAATATTAAATAGTTGATCTAAGTTTTAAATGTAATTATAAATCTTTGACATAATACCACTATATATCAGTGGTATGTTAGATTAGTTTATTAGTTAAGGTAGTTTATGCTAGGGTTGCACCAATTAGCAGACTACGATTAATGGGTCAGCAATAATTGGCTGATGCCCATTAATTATCATACATATAACTTTTCAATGGAAATGCCTATTGTAATTATATATTTGACTTAATTCATAATATTTCATAATCTATTACTATAATGTTACGGACTGTTATTAATATGGAGAATTTAATCTCTTATTTAAGTGTATGGCTCGTTCTAAAACAGTACTTAACAAAAGACAATACCAAATGATAAATGAAATAAACAAAGAATACGATACTCAAACCAGGGCTAATTACAATTAATAAGTTTTTAATGTGTTAATTATAATAAATTACAAAATCAAAAGAATATGATTAAAACTATTTACTTACAGTTTGGCTGGTCCCGATACGATGTTAATAAAAATACAATGAGCTAAAGTGGTACAATAGTGAAAAAGAAATCTACACACACACAGTAAACAAAGCACTGTCTAGTAGCACAATAATAACTTACGCTCCAATCTCGTAATAAATGATCTGCCTCCCTTCATTCAATCTTCGGCCTTTTTATACTCGGCTTCAGATGATTCCAAAAAGGCCTTAAACATTGTTTTGCTTTCCAGTTTTATCCAGATTCTTCTACAATATTCTGACTGAAACTGACTATACTAAGCTTGTTGTAAACAAGTTTAAAGGGAGACTACTATTTCGCTAGCCACACCCCAAAAGCGGCCTAGAGTGTGTTGACTGCTAGAAGGCATGCATGGGGAAAGCATGGAGCACGTCCCCTATATAACAATAGTAAAGTTACTACTTGGGATACTGAGAGTAAGTCTAAACAACTTGTATAACAATAACTGGATCAAGTAATAAAAACGAGCGCTACTCTGTCACCCAAAAATTTGAACCTTGCTCTTAGATGGGGAAATTATATAACTGATTGCAAACTTATCCTACAACTTTGAATCTTTTGTGGCCTAAACAGTTTGCAGTATTGAAATTATATATTCCTGATGGCGGCACAGAGACCTTTGTTTTTCGCTCTCCCCATTAAAAACTGGTGTGGGGTTTATTAAACCTTTCTAGGTGCTTAGATGGGGATGGGGTGAAAAGTGTTAGGAAACATGGCTGCTCCCCTACCTGCTAACATTGCTGATACATGTATTTCAACATCGCTATAATACATACACTTATTTGAATTTGCTTCTTCCCCAGCCCTAAAAAAATAATATGTTTAAAAAATACTTATAAAATTAATAAAATTGATCCATTGTATAAACACTGACAATGTTACAGAAAATAAAAACAATAATAAACTGTGAAACAAAAAGGGGGGGGGGGAGGATTATGAGGGACTTTATAACACGCGTAGTTTGAAAAAACAACTAATTTTTTGTAAATGGTTGAAATCCCATAAGACTTGCAATATTTTATTGAAATTATTTAGATTGACACCACTTAAGGAATATTTTCAGTAGCAAGGCAGATTAATCAGTCATAAAAAAAGCAGATTATTGATTAATCTGCAAAATGGCTGATTAGGCCGATTACCAATTATCTGCAGATTAATCTGTGCAACCCTACTATTCTCATGACCAGTAAACTAATCTTGTCTATTACAAATTTTTATTTTAACAGTTACCAAATATAATTCTGTTACTGGTAGTAGGCAAACAATATAAATTGTAATTTTTGTCAATTGTAATCACAGTGAGTTTTATAAAAAATAAAAATGGCAATGTATAGATAAAATTATAACATTTAAAACATTTTCTTATTTAAAAAAATTACAATTGGGTGTCATTACTGCTATTTATAAGTTATTAAGAATACATAATTTCATAGGTATGCTTTTAGACCAACTCTTTCAAACCAAAATTATTGGTTAGTCTATACTGGGTAACCTTATTGTATTTGGGACCTTTCTTCAGTTCAGTGTACTGTAGGTGCTCCATAAACTGAAATAAGACAGCATTTCATTTATAGAATAATACTATATTTCTTAATGAAAATTCAAATAAATTAAATTTAAATTTTAAAATAATAATTCCTTCAAAAAGAACTTACATTTATAGTCAACATTAAATAAAAATCTAATAATGCTCCTATTTGGAAATTTGTAGTCCTACAAAAACTAAGTAAATGCAGCTTTTATATTTTAGAAATCAATGAGTTTTTAAAAAAAAATATTTTATAAAATGCCTGTTACTAGTTACTGTTAAAAAAGTTAATACCCTACTCAGGCTACTGACCTCAGCTTAAAAACATCATCATTTGCATGCCTTTTTATTATCTCCTTGACATTGGGAGGGGGGTTCATGCTGTGTTTCTCTGCTCTCTCCCATCTCTCCATTCGTGTTATGCCTGACGAAACATTAGATAAAATACATTAAGTAAAATTGCTTTAAATAAATGGGGGTTGACTGCACTAACTTCAAATTGACATGTTAGAGCGGCCATGAATTCAGCAAATCAAGATTGTAAGCTAATTATGATGGGGTAATTTATAAGGAAAAGATATTTCATTCAAGGGCCTGAGTTAAATTATAAAAGAAGACATTTCCATCAAAAAGTACCGGTATTGAAATATATATATATATATATGTTCATTGTGTGTCACATTTTTCACAGTGGTGAAGGCAAGAGAGGGAATTGGACCCCTGAACAGGGAACAAATGATTTTTTTAAGGTTTAATTTTATATTTAATTTGGGGTTCCAAAAAGGGTCATAGTCATTTAGGATCAGTTTTTTTTTTAAATTAATAAAAAATGGATTTAAAATAAAACCCCATGAGGACATCTGTTTTATTGTTAGTTATTTTACCTAATGAGGAGTGGCTTGTGCTTACCTGGTCATAAATTTCAGGAAACGTAACGAGGTAACTAAATTTTTAATGTTAAAACATAGAAACAGGTTTGCAATGAGTTGAGGGATAGACAAAATAACATTAATGAAAACAAGGCTTAAGAGAGGGGTTTCCTAACCTAAGATGCGAGATTGCATTTTACAGGAGAATGCTAGTGCAAAGATAATAAAATTATAAATATAAATTTTAAACATGTTGTTACTTTTGAAGGGGGGTGCAAGAATTAGTCAAATAATTCTTATGACTTATGGCTGCAAAATATAAAAAAGGTTGGGAAACCCCGCAATGATTGGGCTTATATTGTATAAATTGTGTAACTAATGCTTACCAATGCATGGCCCATATTCTAAAGTTAGGTCAAAGGCTTTTAGTATATCTAAATCTGTCTTAGACTTAGAATCAACTTCATTTTTATCTTTGTTCGGTTTAGTGAACTCTGAAATTGATAAAATTGAAATACGGTATATGAAATGAATATTCTAATAGATAAATGAGTCACAAGTTTCAAGTGAATACCACCAGATCTTGCAATGATCATTCAAACTCGTTTAAACAAAAATGAGGTTTGTACAAAACCCAGTGAGTCATCCATACCTAGCACCCTCAAAATGTGATTGCCAAAAAAATATTCTTCAAGAATCGTCATATTCTCCATTCTCATCCCCACCACTTATTGTCATCAGACAGGATAAAAATCTATGTGATCTTCTGTTTCGCAGTCACCATCCATATGATCCTTCTCACATTGGGACTAAGCCATGTTCAAGAAGCCGTTGTAGGACTTCCACTGTGTACTGGAAACTGAACACATAACTTTCCTCAGGCCTAAGGGGACCTTTAACCCTTTTGAGACATGTGGGCCAATCTACCAGCCCAGGGTGAAGTAGCAAAAAAGACGAATGGCTGACCTATCAGCCCGATAATTCAAGCCTGGAGATTGGCTGGTTGGTATTTGTAACAGTTAATCAGATTACTTCTTACATATTCCTGCACATCCTAATGGCGGCCTCGGTTTATTGTTTACTGGCTTTTGTTGTGTTCAATAAAGTTTTTTTTGTAATGCAAGTAATAAGATCAAATTCCAAAATGTCTGACAGTGAAACTGAATAAACTATCTTTAGTTATTTTGATATTCTAGCAGTGAATCTGACACTGATGAAAACAACAAGGAAAGTAATAATGTCAAATATGCTGCTCCTGTTATATTGGTGAAAAATGAACAAGACAATGGTATCTGATAAGTTCAGTGAACATCTTGGAGATATTGAACCATACAAGCCATCCCCGCACTCATCCCATTTCAACAGAGGTAAAGTACAGGAGCACATCCGATTTTGATGTATCCATTATGGCTCTTATTTCCTGCACTGGCACTATTATTATACTATTTATACACCAGCAAAAGTGAAGAATGAAAACAAATTAATTTAGATTTTCGGCACCATATCGTATCCCCATTTGCCATTTGGAATCAATCAAAAACTCTCTTACTCTTATGGCTGGGTGATCTTCAATTGCTCTCCATTTCTATTCTATATTAACATTATATTAATATTAAAAATGGTTATCATTTATAATTAGAAATAACTTTTAATAAGTGTTGAGATTTTAATTTATGACAATTCACAATGACAATGTCAATGAGACAATGTCAATGAATTAATTATAAATAAATCATATTCATATTATTAATAATTA
The DNA here is from genome assembly GCA_964017045.1 of Omphiscola glabra. Classification (NCBI taxonomy): domain Eukaryota; kingdom Metazoa; phylum Mollusca; class Gastropoda; family Lymnaeidae; genus Omphiscola; species Omphiscola glabra. The sequence continues at coordinate 13,369,778 of OZ024803.1, read as the reverse complement.
ATAATAATAAGTATAACTTATCAGCTTATCATTCAGTTTCAGAATTCATTCTGTCAAAATCAAAATTAATTATCATATAATAGATAATTAATAATAATATTCTACTTTACATTATGATTAAATTCCAATTGAATATAAATATTATATATTTAATATTTATATATAAAAATAAAAGTAAATAAAAAAGCACCTTCTTTAACTTTAATTCTTCTTTGATTAAATCTTTTTCTTTCTGGAAAAGAATTAGTTAATTGTTGCGATTCCATTTCCAATTTCAGTTACCAAACACTTAAGCATAAAAATTAAGAAATTAAAATTTCTTTTCAACTAAATTGTTTAATTAATAATATGTAAGCATTGTTACTTTTACCTCAGAACTTATATATATATATATATATATATACTTTCGTAATTTCCGCGAAGCAACTTGGGAAAAGTTTAGAAAACATATTTTGATTCTTCCGGGTTTCCCCGGAAGCAATTGCTCTTTCGCGAAGGAGATTAAATTAAGTTTCGTGGCCTCCGTGTTCACACATCTGCAGACCCTTTCCGGTCCTTTACATTTATCAACATGGCACCGAAAGCCAAGAAACCTGCAGCCAGTTAGTGATTTTTTTAATTTTCCTGTATTAAGGACTTGATTTGACATTATTTTGATTTATTTTTATCATATATATAATATAATACGAAAGTATAACTGCATTAAATATATCTATATTTTGAAGTGTGAAAAAAACAACCTTACACTAGTTGTTCTTGCTTGCCAGCCAATTTTCGATAATATAATATTGAACGCATGTAAACTTACCTAGTACCTAGCCGTTTCTTAAAAAAATGTTTTGTCTGGCCTGAGTGCATTTCAGTTATTTCTCTGTGTATTATCATGGAGAAAGATAAAAATAAATTATTTTGTCTCAAGGACAATTCAAAAGTCATACCAAGATTCTCATTACAGCCAATTTTGAAATTGACCTGAGCATGAATTTTAAATTGCAGAGCCTGCTGCTAAAGAGGAAAAGAAGCCTGCAGCTAAAGAGGAAAAGAAACCTGCAGCAAAAGAGGTTAGCAAAAAGCCTGCAGCAAAGAAACCTGAAGTCAAGAAGTCCGCAGCACCTCCTAAAGTTGTCGCTGGTGTGGTCAAGGCTAAAGAAAAGGCGCTTAAAGCTAAAAAGGCAGTAGTCCGTGGCAAACATGATAAAAAGAGTCGTAAAATAAGAACATCTGTTCATTTTCGTCGGCCAAAGACCTTGAACCTCCAAAGGGCCCCAAAATATCCCCGCAAGAGTGTCAACAAAACTAACAAGTAAGATAAGATATAGGCTGCTTTGAAACTTTATTCAATTACCTAATTTTTCCTTCGCAACTGATTTTATTTAATAAGAACTCTGGTATTGTCCGGAAACACCTGAAAATGTAATTTTAATCATGCTTGTTAGCATATTACTCATTATCGGTAGTTACTGTGGGTTTTTATGATTCATTAAATTGGTTGTATAGAAGTGGAGATGTAACTAATAATGTGTCATAGTACTTATAGATACTTCTGTAAAGGAAAGGAGATATGAAAGTAAAGCAAAATATGTTTTGGAAATGTGACGTGGCACTGAAGAATCCGAGTTTTAGTTTTGGACATTGGTGCCTTTTCATTAATGAATGGACTTATTTGTCATAAAATTGTGGTGTCCATGCATTTGTTCACATTAGGTACTATGCAGAGTTACCTGCCCCTTGTTCAATTTCTTGTCCACTTCAAAATGTAAACATTGCATCTGCATTGGGAAACAATGCAGTTTGGGTAATTTCTTTTAAGAGAATTGGAAGCTGAACAATACTGTATCTTTTGATTTTCAATCACGATTTATTTTTTGGAAAAAATATATAGTTGAATTAAGCTAAGTCTACTATTTATCATACACTATGCATGCTACCTTACATGATTTTCATGATATCCACTGTTTAGATCATCCAATTATTTACAAGAATGTGTAAATTAGAATTCCCAACTTACCCACTACAATTTTATTAAATTTTCCAAACTGTCACCTCATGGGTGTTTCCTCCATGGATACCATTTTCAAGAATGCTGAAATTTGCTCCTGCCTAATGAGTCCAATCCGCCTCAACAGATTATTTTTAAATCTTAAGAAGAAGTATTTAGTTTAGTGCGGGAGATAAAAAGTCACATGACCGCCGGACGCCTAGTTGGAGAAATTTTTCCGACGAGCTAGTGGAAGATATGTCATGTGACCGCCGGACGACTAGTAGGTTATTATTCCGTCAGGTCATGTAATAAGAGGTCGTCGGCAAAATAGTTGCATTGCATATGATATTCCAATATTGTGTACAGTAATTACATATATTAGACAGCCGATCCCTTGATAATAAATAAATACTGAACATGTTAATATATTCAATTCATATGCTATGACTATGAGATACGGTACATAAACTAAGCATTTGACTGAATATTAAACTAGTCGGCCTATACTTAAATAACTACTACTAGTAGTAGATTAGTAGACGTACTAGTTAGTATTACTATTTGATTCCGACTCAAAAAAAAAAAGTCCTTTATATTGGTTAAACATCTCATAAAGCTCTGACTACTGTTACAAATAAACATAATAAATTAAATATAAAATATACTTTTAATTAAAATAATATGGAAAAAAAGTAAAATTCTATCCCAATCCAGTAACCTATCACATATCGTAAGGTCGCTAAGCGTCTATTCTACCACAAGACCACACTGGTTCATATAGAACAGCCTTATCTTAAAACTAGGTCAGTACTGAGAAGTAGGGTTTGTTACGGCGGTCGTGTGACTTGGTCGTCGGACGTATAGCTCTCGCGCTAAAAAGTCAGCGCGACGGACGTGTAGACACTTCGTTAATTATATTTCTTTATTTAAATAGTGAAACTTCCACTCCTACATAATAGGTCTTTTTAGGAGTTTGACACGTTTGTAGCATGGAAATGTGAAGATTTAAAATTAGATTTGTTTAATATTTAGAAGAATTGATATTTCGAAATACTTCACACACACACACTAAAATACTTTGTTTTATTTAGTTAAATTAAAAGGCCTATCAAATGAGATCATAATTTTATCATATCTGCAATTTGTAAGGCACAAGTTGAAGCAGCAAAATTATTTTTTAATTGTATGGCTTCTATGAAAAACTAATGCTACACTTAGCAAAAGAATATAGTATTGAAAGATATCGCCTATGCAAGAAAGACTCCTACTATGATCTGAATAATGTAAATTTATTATCGGATATTGATTTTGCAAACGCCACTATCAGAGATATAAATAAAATAAATTGCATTCTTTAAGGGACACATGGGTTCATCCTTCCATATGCTACTTATTATTGTTCCCCTTTTCAATACGAACAATTTGATTTACATGACCCTATATTTTGGAGAATATTGTTAATATTCAAATATGACGTGGACATTTTACAGCTATTTTGAATATTAATGTGCTAATAAGTACTGGAGAATTTATTATATGGCGTCTGGACAATGTTATAACGATCACTGATATATATGGTTTATAATGGTTATCTTCATTAATTCCTAAAATAACTTGAATTTACTGCTCTTTTTTAACATCTCTCTTAACTCTCTGCCCAGTTTTTGTTTTAGTCACTTATATATTTTCCTATATGTATATGTCTCAATTAATGGAGTTATCACAAAATAATTCACGAAAAAATAACTTTCTTTGGAATCGAACTAAAAACATAAATTTGATATCAATGAATTGCATTTTTCGGGCCCTATCTAACCAACTAGCTCTTAAAGTTAAAGCTACGGTATTACTTCTTTTTTTAAATTTTACCCAAGTACCTAACAATAGGGGACATCTTGACCTATATTCCAATGTACCCATATTGTTTTGCCCATATTTTAAAGAAATTCAAAGACTGTCTTTCATATTAAATCTTGAAAAGCAATATTTGTTGATGTATGTTAACCAATTCTCATTGATGTTGTTCCTGTCTGACATTCTATGTGCTCATCCCAGTAACCTTCATTATCAAAAGGTCTCTCAACCCAATTTTGACTAGGTCCCCCTTTTTATGGCAGAAGATGCAGATACTTAGGAAATGTTCATTTATTACCACTATTCATATCAGAATATTGGTTTAAAGTAATGGATTTTGCCAAGAGTTGTTTCACCATAAGCAGTGACCTCACTGTGGGGAATCTCAACACTGGACTTAAGTGAAGGGACCAATTGTAGGACCTGTACGATGTTTAGGGATAACTTTACATTAACTGATTATCGATATGGTTGGTAGGAATTAACAGTATATTAAATTGAAATTTTCCATTAATTTGTATTATAATTAAACTTACATACTTCAAAAGAAAAGAAAAACATCCTGGCTGATATCTATGATACAACACCTGTGGGGGGGGGGGGGGGGGGGGGGGGGGGGGGAAAGACGCACACTAAAAGTGCAGTCTTTTGATTGGTTAAAAATCAAAATGCCCATTTGTTAAAACTTCTGGAACAAAAGAGACTCCTGCTTAAATTGTTGTATTGGAATTGGAGGTTAGACATATGTTTCAGAATGCATTTAAATCGGAATATATTCATTTGAGATTTAAAACACGGTACAGTTCATATTATAAATTATTACAATTTTCTGAGGAATTGGAATACCAGACTTTTAAGAATATTTTTATTTTCATATATTATCTGCACCATTGAGGTATGTTCCTACTTCCAGGCTCATGCTATTTTTTTTAATTTTTAGACTTGACCAGTATGCTTTGATCAAGTACCCACTAACCACTGAGTCAGCCATGAAGAAAATAGAAGACAATAACACTCTGGTCTTTATTGTTGACAAGCGTGCAAATAAACCAATGATCAAGATGGCCGTCAAGAAACTTTACGACATTGATGTTTCTAAAGTCAACACACTTATTAGGTTTGTTTTAGCAGTTATCATATGTGGTATATCCTTCAGTAAATGGTTTAATACAGTGGTTCTCAACCTTTCTAATGCCGCTACCCTTTAATACAGTTCCTCGTGATGTGGCGACCCCAAACCAAAAAATTATTTTTGTTGCTACTTCATAACCGTAGACCACATGCGGTTTCCGATGGTCTTATGCCACCCCTGTGAAAGGGTGATTCGACCCCCAAAGGGGTCGCGACCCATGGGTTGAGAACTGCTGGTTTAATAAAAGGCGACTGCTACTGGCTTTTGAAATCGTACTAGGCGTAGAGATATCTTTATTGGTTCGACCATTTTATTTGTACTTATGATCCATTGACAAATGACATCACCCTATTTTGAAAATTTCATTATTTTTTTTACAGACCTGATTGTGAGAAAAAAGCTTATGTCCACCTAGCTTCTGACTATGATGCATTGGATGTAGCTAACAAGGTAGGAATTTTGTACTTGTAGCTGTCGATTCCTTTTTTAACATGTATAAATTATATGGCTTTTACAAAGTGGCTACTTTTAAAGTCAAGAACATAATGCATTAAACCAATCCCTTATTTATATCTAACACATGCTGCAAATTTGCATATTATTTTTTGAGTAATAGTTTATGGAATGCATATCTATTATGTAAAACATAAATTCAATTGGATTATGATGGTAATCCTGAAAGTAAAAAAAGCTATATAATCTGTACGGTAGCGTGCATTTTTATGGATAGCTGGTGCTAGTACATTGGAGCTAGTCATGCCTTTATTTATAGTGTTGGGGCTGAATTTTACAGTGAGAAACTCATTTCTTATTTCTTTAAAAAAATAACTTCCTTTGTGCTGTGTCTAGAATACTGTGTTTATTGTGCATCGCTATTAGGCTTGTTAATCCTTCTTGCAAAAGTTAACATTTATTTTTATTTTTTTTTCAGATTGGCATCATCTAATTACAGTTTGTTTTTATTGTAATAAATTATTCGAAAGAATACATGTTTGTAGTTGTCTCTTTTTTTAACGTTTGTATAATGGTTAGACATGTAAAGTAGCTGAACAAAACCAAAACAAAATATTTTGTGTTTATTGCTATTGTTTGTTGAATGTGCCATTGGCCCTTGAGCTTATGTTGTCATACATCCCATAGTTCTCACAGGGGTGGCAATATTCACTATGATTATTTTCTAATATTGCTTGCAACAACCAGATTTAGTATCAGTATCACTGAGTATCACAACTTTTTCTTGCAATTTTCATTACTATTATCAATACCAATGAATTTGATTGGAGGAAATTGCAAGTTTTTTCATTGGAGTGAATACCATTCCTTCAATTTAGATAGTTCATGGAGGAAGGTGATGATTGAAATCATATTGAAAATATATCTGCACTTGTCAGTGTCAGCTTTTGTTGTTTACGGTGCATTTAGTAGTGCTGAAATCCTTATGCATTCATTATTGTACAATACCAGCACTGTATGATTCAACTCAAGGAAAATGCATTGGCTTTTTTAAGATACATACACTTTCGTTCATACCCGTACCAAAATTTGTTCAGCAAAAACAAAGCATGGCACAGTGCATTTAATAGTGCTGAAACCAGTCTTTACACTGTATTCATAATCATTATTGTAGAATACTGTATGATTTAAATTTAACTCTAGGAAAAAAAAAAATTTTTATGAATCGGGCCAATTTTTTTCAATTTCATACAGTAGGATACTGGGTGGTTAAAGTTTGTTCATAATGGACATCTGCAAATACAAAGAATAGGACTTCTAAAAAAGTCTGATACCGGTATCTATTATTATAGATCATTTGATTGAAGTAAACCAGACCTGAGAATGAGAAGAAAAAAAAAGCCCTAAACTGCTTTTGTAAATAAACAGCAACCAAAACATGCAGATTTTACTAACTTCTTGGTTAAGAAAATAAGATTATATTAATACCGCAAACATATCTGCAATTTAAACGTTTTTTTAAAAAAACATTTTGGAATACACGGAATGGGCCTAAAGCAATTATTTCAATTACTGGTATATACCTGGTACTGATAACGGTATCTCTTGACTACTAATCAGTAATACTAATGACAGTTAATACTACTGGTACTGGTAGCAGTAGTAATGCCACGACCCTTTAATTAGTTTAATACAATTTCTCATGTTGTGCCGCCCCCCAGCCACAAAATGGCGTGCGAGTCGGATTATGTGTTTATTAATTAATAGCTTTATTTGTACTGAGTAATGTACCGGTATCTTGGAAATATGCAAACTGTCATTTAAAAATTAAACAACCCCTAAACACAGTAATACAAGTTATTAATATTATTTATTAAGTAAAGTTAGTGCATGCACCACCCCCAAGCTCGCAAACACATTTTTTTCACGTCACTGAACTAATGTGGTAAGGTTTTCTGATGACCCAACCGCTTTTACACTGCAACTATTTCAGAAATACAAGAAAATATTACGGTGCGCATCAAACATGTGCAGCTATCTTGATTTTTATTTCGTTTCATCATATTTCATTCATCTTCCCCTTGAAACAGGGTGATTGTTGACAATAGTTTTAATAGGTGTGTTTTCGGCATCGTGTCTCTGCAACGTTTCAGTCTGAAAGGTTGACATTAAGTTGGTCAATTTCAATGAGTCATCCGAAGATTTTGCCAGCCAGCCACGAACAACAATAGAATTTATTTTAAAATGGACAATCACCCCTTTTCAGAGATATTCCTTTGACATTGGAATGATTCCAAGGCATGGGATTCCACATCAGCTCATTCCTGCTGACCTTTTTACTTTTACTTAGTTTACTAATTTTTCTTTGTTGCTAGTAAATGCTAGTGAGAAGAGTATCAGGTAGAAAATATGCATTGAAATGTCAGTAACAATATTACTGGTGCTGTACAGTAACAAACAATAGGAATGAAAAATCAACTTGAGGCAAAACTCTTTAAGTACCGTACTGGTAACAGTAACATTTGACTTAATATTCCAAAGCAGCTACTAGCACTGCATTTTTGTTACTCTATCTTTTATTACACAATTTTAATTAAGTGAAAGCAATAAGTTCAATAAGATTTTTCAATTTTTGTGAATATATTTCATCATACTTCATGGAGTCAGCCAGATATTCCATGTCCAATTGTCTGCTTGATAAAGCCTCCACATGTAGAAAACATTTACTGCCATTATCTGAACAAGTCTGCTGATTAGTAACTGTGATGGCCATATGCCTTCAGTAGCATTTAATAGCCATGAATTGGAAGATGTTTGACCACTCCAGTCTTCTAGAAAATGTCCTGTAAACTGTGTTAGCATAAAGATGATTGAAATTTTCAATAATGCTGGTGATTTCCATGGAGAGTCAGAGTCCTCTTCAAAATCCTTGACTGTTACAATATCATCCTCATCCTAAAGCAGATATAGAAAATTAAAACTGATTCAAGATTTAAAACATACCTGTAGCATTGACTACTGGTACCCGGTACCTTAGTAATAGGTACATCAGTGTGTAACACTAGGAATTAAGGATGAAGGAAAAATTTAATTGTTGTTGGTAACGGTACTCTTGGGTGGAGGAACAAAGAGTTAATAACCTGAAAAGCAATTTTGAAATGTTTCATTTACAAGAATTACTGATAATTGTCAATTTAAATAGTTTCCTAGTTATTTCCTTATGATATTGATACTGATAATAACACAAACAGAATTAATCCAGTTAAAAAAAAATATCCCCATAACTACACGCTAAAGTTTTTTTTCCGGTACTGGAATGTTAAAAATTAAAAATAAAAGATTCTTCATGTTTTCTCACAGGGGTGAAATGTGTCAGTATCACTAGTACTAGTATCAGACATTGCACCTCCTTTGGATAAACTGTTCACAAATTTAACAAATGTTTTCATCCAACTCATGAACCTCATTTTAATTTATAAGTTTGGTTACATTAATTACATTTACAATGTCTTTATTTAAATTAATTTTTTTCAATTATAAAAGCAAATATGAAACTTTTCCCTTTGTCATAACACTGAGCTGGAGGCCATTGTTTAGGGAGAAGAAAGTAAGGTACCGGAACCCTACCACTACCATTTACTACCAAACCATGTGATGCAGTGGTTTTCACTTTCACTAACTCATTAGCAGTGGAAATAAAATCACCAATGAGGGGCCATCTGTATATTACACACTCTCTGAGGGAGTGGGGAAGGTTGGTTTAGCAGATTGCATATGGGGAGAGGTCTCGGCAGAATGGGTCTATACATTACATTTATTTATGCACAAATTCTACAATAATTATTCTGATAGTCTATTTCCGTAAATATCTTACTTTATTTTTAGTAGTGTTGTAAATTCAATTCAAACACAAATGAAATGGTATGGTGATTTTAAAAAAAGAATCCACTTATTTATACTAATTTTATAATTCTGATAATGTGAGGAGGAGGTTCAGAAGCTCATTTGAATGTAAGCATGGGGAAGAAGGTAAACAAATAGGGGTGGAGTTGTGTGTATGAAAATGTGAATTTGTGTGAGTAATAATATTAATACCGGTATATGAGTAGCCCCTTAAAGTTATAGTTGCGTTTACTATTTTTACAAGTCAAAGGAGCTAGAATTAAAAGTTTTTTTGGATGCATCGGATTCTAGGATATACAGGTGTATATGTGAATGATTCTCATTTAAATTTAATATTCCAAGGAGCAAACAATGGATTTCAGGCTGGAATGATGTCACTCATGACATTAACATATTCATTTAAATACTGGGTACCGGTACCGTATTTTATTAAATTTTAATACCAGCCATAACAATACCAATACCATGAAACAATACATAACTTGTGAAAACTTTTTAGGGGCTGTCCATTAATTATGTCAACAAAATAGGGGGGGAGGGGAGGGTCTGAAAATTTTTAACAATTGTTGACAAGGGCCTAATTTCTATACAATCCTATGATGGAATAGGTACAATTAAATTTGTTTCCTGCCAGATTTTCTCTTGACACCTCTGCAAGTAGACAAGGACAAATATAGTTAATAGCTCTCAGTCCCTAAAAATAAGCACAGGCTGTCTGATGTTGGAGATAACATGTCATTCTTACCAGATAATATCCCGTTTATTTGTAAAAGGGCCACCCATTATAGTACAAAATTGTCCATTTTTGAGATTCTGCATATGTCTCATCAGAAAGTAAGTGAGGGGGTACCGGTACATTTATTAAAAAATTATGAGTAAAAAAATAGCATATTTATGTCTCTAATTCTAATGCTGTAAAAATGTGTGTCAATCAGATAGTACTCAGAAGTAGAAGTATGACACTCACGTTAACAAATTATGTCGCACGTACATTTGAAATACATTTGTAATTTACAGTAATATTTAGTCCACTGTATGTTCAATTTTTGCAGCTGTGCGAGTGGTTCCTAAAAATATTTGCTTCACTGCACCCTTGCCAAATTTAGGTTTTTCACCAGGCGTCAAGTGTTAAATTCTAAGAAATACACCTGTAGCTCAATAAGGATCATGTAGGAATTGCAAACAGTATTTACTCAAGTGGGTTACTGTTTGCACCATGACCACTGCACTAGATGTCGGTAATGTCACATTGGATTAAAAGTGGAAATAAAATTATGTCATTGTGGCAGACCAGTGAAAAGACAATTTTTGGCACCCTTTGTCTTTGTGAAGTAAATGGGATTTTAACTTTATACTTAAATTCACTATTAACAATTCATACTACTATTAGCTACTAAGGTCCTATTTTGCAACCTCCTGATGTTGGTGCCCTGGGCAACTTCCTTATTGCCGTCACTCTCATGGCAATCAAGGGTGATGCTGTGCATATTCTGGTAAACACTGGACATGCCAAAACCAGTTTGGAAAAGGGGGGTCATAAGTTCATGGTACTTATGCATAGGGAAGGGGTCCAAAAAAGTATTAGTGTAATTAAAAGAGAGGGAGGAGGCAGTCTTAAATTTCCCTTTTTTTTGCTTACATACTATATGGGCTCTCCCAAATCAAATTGACATTCATAGTACACCGGTGCCTTATTCTGTACCAGATATATATAGACTATTTGAGTTAGAGGATTTAATTTAAAAAACTTACCTCGTCTTGAAAAAAATTTCTTGTGACTTTTTTCACAATAAATAACATACTATACAGACGAATTGCAAATAGCCCAAGGAAGAGTGGCGTGAAAAATCTTTTCAGGAAGCTGATTGCTCGTTGTGCATTATCTGTAATAGGATTTTTATCAGTAATTTGCAGTGGAGCTTTACTACCCCACCAGTATCTAAAATATATTGGATTAATGCAGTTACCTGTAACATTTGTAATTGTAAGACTTGTTTGGCTTTTTCTTTTCATTATTTTGGGGTTACAAACAATACAGTACAAAATATATTTATGAAAGAAGAACATTTGTATATTTCCCATGTCCAAAATAAGAGAGATTTTAATATGATACTATACTTGCCTAACTTCATAAAGATAATAGATGTGATTATGTTGATGACACTTGGTTTAGTTTGAAAGCTTCTGAAATATAAAAAATGTATACTGGGTACATACAACTTACTCGAAGTATAATAATTAGTGAAAAAAACTTTGCGTATAAATTGAGTATTTCATGTGCATTAATCATTTAAATAACTGAATAAGTACATACTGTTTCCAAGTTAAAGGCTCTACAAGAGGGGAACTGATTTGTTCAGTTTCTGTGTACATAGTATATAATACTGCAACATTTACAAGGCAAGTAAAGGCACAGTCACTGATGATACCTGGAAAAAAAAAAGATTAGTCTTTTTTGGGGGGCAATTTTTTTTGTAATAAGTAATAAATGATTACGGTACCGGCACATCATGTACTTAATAGCATATTAATAAGAATGAAGGCTATAGTTAATATCTGAATTACGAAGTACCTTCATGTGCCATCCACATCATATTATGAAGTGCAATGGAGAACAAAATAATTAAAAATAGGCATCTGAAACAAAACAAAATTGTTCTAGTTATATTGTTTGAATGGGAGAAAGATGGTTAGTTCTGAATCAAAGCTTTTTTAACTTAACATTCCAAGATAATAACAGGAAAATGCACATTAAAAAATTTATAAAGCCCAGCATGCATTCATATACTGATGTAATCGTGAGATGTAGGGATTTTAAAAAGCTGCATATTTTTTATATTGAGTGTTGGCTCATAGATTAATTTCCATGTATTTATCTCCCAAAATCTGAGAGTATTTACATAATAAAATTTAAATATGAAAAACTTACAAAACTTGGCTTGATGCTGCACTCTGGTAGATATCATAAGCTAATGATGCAGTCACAGCATAGCACAACGATGATGCTAACAAAATTGCTCCCTGATGATTAGCCATTTACAACAGTTATAAATAATTTTTTAAATTAAAAAATATTGGCATGGGCAATATATGATCCGGTAATACATTGTTCATGAAAGCAACTTACACTTTTTAAATTTATTAATAATAGAGATAATACAGTGAAACCTTGCTTTGTGATAAATGGGGTCCAAAGATCACATCAAGTTAATATATGTGCTACTAATGTAGTTTTTAAAAAAGAAATAGGAGATTGCGCTACCCGGTACAATTATATAGGAACAAAATAAAATTAAGTAAACGGGTAATTTTTTACACAAAAAAAAGAGAGAATTTGTTGAGTCACAAATAAAAATCTGAGATTATGTAGATCAACGGTGGCTAAACCGCGGCTCTTCTGTGTTCACATTGCGGCTCGCGAACAATTTATGAAATTAAAACTTTTCGTTTGAAAAAAAATCTTGACTGAAATTCAACTTAAGAAAGCTAGTTGCCGACTTATATCCATTTTCGGTACAACCTACTGCTGTGAATCTTTGTACTCCACAATGAAGTTCATAAAATCAAAGCATCGAGCAGGAACTAGTAACCAGCATCTGACAGAACTTCTTCGCACCACAACTACTAGCTACCAACCAGATTTAAAGAAACTTGCTAGTTCAAAGGCTTCTCAGCAGAATCCTAACAATTAATGTTCACTATAATTATGAGTATATATGCAGTGTGTTTCTATTCATAAATTTTACATATTTAAATATTTGTTAATTGTGTAACTGTAACGCATATATTTCTTCAATTGTGTAACTGTAACTGTAACGCATATATTTCTTCAATTGTGTAACTTTAACGCATATATTTCTTCAACATACCGTTAGGGTTAAAACAATTGAAATGTTTAAATCATTAAATTTGAATAAAAAGTAATTTTTAAAAATAAATCACAAAAAGAATTTTTCATTGCAAGTGGGGTCGTGACCCATAGTGCTTCAATGCGGCTCTCAACAATTTTTTTATTTTAAAAATGACTCTCAGTTACTACAGGTCTGGCCACCCCTGATGTAGATTAACAATAGTCATGATAACAGTTCATTCATTTATGATTGAGTAACTAAAGATTTATTTACTTCATGATAGGATAATAGAATAAATTATATTTTTAATTAATACAACTTTTTATAAAATAGAAACAATATATATTGTACTAGAAAATACCTGGTGGGTCCCAGTGTTACAAAAAAGATTTAACTTATCCTTATCTATAAACAATAGTCCTACACAGAGGCGTAGCGTATGGGGGGGCAGGGGGTACAGATGTACTCGGGCGCCAGCTAGTTAGGGGAGCCAAAATGTGCTTTGGTATTATTTTATTGATGAAAATAATGGGTTTGAGAGTTGAAAAAAGGAAAAGAGGGCGCTTTAAAATTAATCTTGTCCCTTGGCGTGAATTTTGTCCCCGGGCGGCAAATACTCTAGCTACGCCTCTGGTCCTACATACAGTCCTTTACCCAGCTTGTCAATCTTTTAACAATAGGCCTACAGATAGTCCTACACCCTACCTGTCAAGCATTAAACAATAGTCCTATAGCCAGTCCTACACAAGGCATACCCATGGCTTCTTATTGATTAATAATAGTCGCCTCTGAAAAATTTAATGTTCTCACTTGGGTTCAACCATCACACATAACGGTAGCTGCTCTACAGCTTTTTTTTTTTCACTCGTACTATTTGTAGTATTAGTTCATCCCTGTGGCTCTACAGCCCATATACTGCCTAACTACTTCATTCCGAAATGAGGAATTTTGGAATGAATGTTTAATAGGTTTTCTGCTGTTTTTGTTAGGGTCCAAGTTTTACTTTCATATGTTACAGCTGGCCTGATTACAGTTTTATAAATGATTTTCTTTGTTTCTCTTGTAATGTTTTTACTTTTTAGTATTTTCTGACTACTGAGGTATGCCCTGTTTCCTGCTGATATTTTTTCTTTTATTTCTGTTAGTAATTCATTTCTTTCATTTAATAAATATCCTAGGTATTTAAATTGATTTACTTTTTCAAAAGTCTGGTTTCTAATTTTAATGGCTTCATTTGTCTGTTCTTCTCTTATCATATTCATAGTCATGTATTTTGTTTTTTGGTTGTTAACTTCCAGCCCTGCTTGTAATGATGCATCTTCTTATTCAATAAAGGCTTTTGATATGTATTTAATACTTTTCCATATCAGGGCTATGTCATCAGCATATGCAAGTTACTGAAGGGGTTGATAGTAGAGAGTGCCCATTGGTTGTGGGTCTAGCTTGGGTTTACCTCAGAAAGTATCCTGTTATTGTTCCTCTGGTGTCAATATATATGTTTCTTATAACTCTCACTAATGTTAGGTTAAATAGCATACAAGACAGTGAGACTCTTTGTCTTTGGCCTTGACTAAACTAAAATTCCCTTGAATATTATCCTTGAATCTCGATCTTGCTTCTTGAGTTTTTTAATGTTACATGTATCAGTCTTGTCAGTTTGTTGCATATGCCAAACTCATGCAGAGTTTCAAATAGATATTTTTTTTGTTGCTGTCATATGTCATTTTATAGTTCTAAAAGAGTTGATGTACTGGGATATTATATTTGTAACATTTCTCTAATAGGCATCTTATGTGAAAATCTGATCAGTCGTTGATCTGTTTTGCCTGAAGCCACATTGTTAGTCACCTGGTATTTCTTCAGTGTATGGTTGTAGTCTTTTGGCAATTAGTTTTGTCAGTATTTTGTAAAGAACTTTTAATAGGGAAATTCCTCTGTAGTTTGTGCACTTGAGTTTGGAGCCTTTCTTGTGTATTGGAGTTATTAATGCTGAATCCCATTCAGTTGGAATTTTCTCTTCTTGACAAATAAATGTTAGCAATAAGTTTATGCTAGAGTTGGGGAGTTTATAAAAGGGTCTGGTCCTCCATGTGGTGGTTGATAATCTTCATCTTGTCTATTGTCTGCATTTAGCCTGTCCTCAAAATATTCAGGAACCTCTCTAATGCTTAACTATTTTCCATAATTAATTCTCCATCCTGGCTCCCACACAGTTGTGGTTTGGTATCTATTCCTTTCAACTTTTATCTTCATGTACATTCCTCTGATGTTTACCTCTCTTGATAAGTCTTCTATTTCTTTTAGCTTAGCTTTTTCTCATTCCCTCTTTTTCTTTCTACACATTTTTGTGGGGTTCCTTCTGGCTTCCTTTTATGTTTGTGTTGTCTTTCTGGTTTCCCTTGGTGTCCTGATCATTTGTGCTATGTTTCTTTCTTTGGCAGTCTCTCTGCATTCGTTATCAAACAAGCCTACTCTATTGTTAGTTTGATGGAATCCTACTACTTCTTCTGCTGATCTTTTCATGGCATTTTTTTATCCTATTGCACTCAGTACTAGTACTATTAATATAAAACAAATTGAGTAGGGGGAGGGCTGGTTGTGAATAGGAAGCAGCCATACCAGATGAGAAATATATATAAGAGATAGTCAATTTTTCCCTACCTTGTAATTGAAGGATGAGCTCTCATCTCTTTCAATTTCATCCGCAGCTGATTGGCTCATCCGCATAACCAAGTTTAGGATAACAATTACCTAGGGATAATTAATGAAAAATTTGGTAAAATTTTATATAACATTTCCTTTTTTATTATGTCACCTTCTATTTGATCAGCATATTTCAAGATAAAAATAACAGTTAAGGAGTGGCTCAGTGGTTGCTTCCTTGAAGGATTTTATAAAACATGAAAAGATATGTATGTTACAAGCCTCTGATGTACTGTAGGATTAAAATAAAATATCTCATAACTTGAATGCACAACTACTAAAAATATTGTTTTCCATTGCAAAGATCAACCATAGGGGATAATCTCAAATCCATCCCATAGTAAATTGGTTGTAGCTTTGGCTTTGGTAAAGGGAGATAAGAAGGGCACATTGCATGATAATGTCGTTGAAGAGGCAACATTTTCAACATTAAAACTGTGAACTGTTTAATCAATTTAATGAGTTCATGACCTTACATAGATATTAGATACCGTACTTACCTCAGCAATTTTAAGAAATGGGTCAGACAGGAATATAATTTTGCTGTAAATCCATACGACAATCCATGGGGTTAAAGTTATTGGTATGAACATTAGCAGGACAAATAACATGAGGCTGAAAAATGGTACTGCTTGTTGCTGTCGAAAGATAAAAGTGTGGCAGTGTTAAGAAATTGTAACAAAATTAAGTTTGTTAGACATATGTAAAAAAAAAATTTTAATTTAAGTTTTTAGAAATAACATTGAATGTGTAGAACTCATAAAGGAAATTTCTTAACACTGAATTTCAAAAAAAATAATTAGTGTGTAAATTAATTCTTGAATTTTTCGAGGATTGCACTTTTCACTTTCTATGCTGTTAGTTGATGTTTTTTTTTTTTTTTTGTATATTTCAGTTAATATTTTTATAGAAATAAAATAGTATAATTGAAATGAATATTTTTAGTATTTAGCTTTGGTATTTTTTTTTTTTTTTATCCTGGTTTTCAGTCCTATGTTACGCATTGTTCAATCTACAAGCCAAATCTTAAAACAGATTAAATTTTCAAAACCAAATAAATAACAGTACGTAACAATCTATCATTCAGAATCTCATGGTATGTTAATGTTTAGGTTGTTTAGTACCGTAAGTTAGTTAGACTTTAAGCAGGCTTAGTCTTCAGCCGCTGTCTAATCATTACTAAACAAAAATGGTTCAATTTTTTATTACAACTATTATTTTCAAACTTAATTTGGTAAATGTTGGTTTAGCACGCCACCAAGATGGCGGCCGTGTTAAAAAAAAAAGCTGTGCAAACACACGTCTGCTAAAATGGGGAGGGGGAAAGAGAGAGAATGTGCTGTTTTAGCTGAAAATAACAACAAAACGTTAAAATTTAATGAAATAATTTCAGCTGGTACAATGATATATTAATGGTGAACACAGCAACATTATTGAATTCCTCTAGATATGCAGCAAGAAATGTCAATGACCTGTGGCCGTTCACTACCCACAACTGAAACATGTGTTCTTTGGTTACAAATTGTGTTAAGAAGAGTTTAAAACTGAAAAAAAAAACAATACAAAATATTTTTAAAACAATGAAAACTTTCAACTCCTCTGTTCTGCTGGATTGAGTAATTCGTCAAGTTCTTTCACACGTTGTAATATGTCGTACTATTCTTAATAGTGTTAATATCACTGAATGAACTCAAGTTCTTTTCATAATAATTATAACTTTAATAACTAATTATATATACAGGCTTCAACTTCCATAAACACATGCATATAGTATGATATAGCGCAGCTCGCTATCAGACAGAAATAAAACACATCCTACTTCCACAAATTTGATTCACGACTGCCCCACGGCTAAAACTTACTTCACAATACAGTCTAGACAATACGTCACAATTAGCATAAAAGTACGTCACTAAGTCAAGCGGGGGAAGAGCATTCACTAACTAATTAAAACTCTTTAACAGACACCGCACGTAATAAACATAACATTCAGTCGCAACAATTATTTATGAACTCACATACTTGCCAAAAAAACAACTTACAGTTTCATAATACACATTTTTTACACACTTTATTACAGGTTCCACCAAAAATAAAATCCAAATGTTTGCAGAAAAAATAAATACAATACCGGTACCCATTTTCCAAAATGACAGAAAATTTAAATGTTTTATAATTAACCACCTAATGAAATTATGATTTAAATATGCCATCAGTGATCAGCGTATATTAATCTTAAGAAAAAGAAAACTTAACTCTAGCAACAATCCACAAATTAACAAAGGGGAGTGACGTGCTGATCCATTATTTTTTTTACTAGACATTAATAGCCTTAAAATTTTAATCAAGCTCCAATGCTTTACAATAATGTCATTCATTAATGAATCGTTAACAACAAAAAGAGTTTGCCTGCATTGTTTGGTCTTGGTTGTTCATTGTCACTGAACACTGATCTGAATCCTTTGATTAATCTATTCTTTTGTGATTTTGATGGGTATTTTATTTTTACTGTTACCTTTACATCAAAAGTAACAGTAAAAATTTTAACTTTTGGATGTTAGGCTATTACTATTATAGTGAACTATTATAATAACTATTAGTATTACTAGTATTAGGCATGCATAAGACTAATTTTAGTAAAAGTGCAGTTCAGGTGCGTATATTATTTCTGATCGAATTTCGTATTTTTACGTGTAAAGTTAGTTTAATTCTTTATAAAAGTATTTTTTAAAGTAAAATACCAGCTTTTTGTTAGAATACAAAAACAATTTAACAAGTTTTACGAGAGCAAAAAAGTACATTTTCATGAATCTTTTGTTTCTTATGGAGCCATTGTGGTAAAAAAAAGGATAACTCTTCTGTCTTCAAAGATACGTTATAAAAGTTGCCCAATTGGATGTATCTTGATTAAAATAAATGTATTTATTTTATAACTTTACTAGGTGTTGCACGGGATTGCATTCGAAAAAAAATCACATTGATATTATGGAAAATGTAAAAATAAATAAATATAATAATAATAAAAAAATGCTAATTAATTTATCTCCTATAATTACTTTTGGAAACCTTGCGTTCCCCGATGCCGATGGGATTCCAAACCCGTTTGCCGATGGTATCCCGTTGCCTGGAGCGATCATGATGGGATTCTGATCCCAGTTGGATCCCAATCCCGTCCCGTTTTCCGATGGGATCCTGTTTCCCATTGAGATCCCGATCCCATGAAATCCCGATAGGAGCCGATCTATTTGTATCCCGATCCCGGTGGAATCCAAGTTAGATCCCAACCCCGGGGATCCCGATGGGAGTCAAAAACGTTTTCCGATGGTATCCCGTTGCCTGGAAGGATCATGATTCCGGTTGGATCCAGATCCCATCAAGATCCCGTTTTCCAATGAGATCCAGATGCCGTTAGATCGATAATATCCCGATCCATTTGTATCCCGATCCCGGTGGGATCCCGTTCGCGGTGGGATCCGATCCCGGTGGAATCCTGACCCTGGTGAGATCCCAATTAAATGTATCACGCTCGTGGTGGGAACATCCCCGATGTTATCCCATTTCCCCATAGAATGCCGATTAGGTCCCGTTAACCAATGGCATCTCGTTACCAGAATTATTTTTAGCGCCTCTTGTCTTTGTAAAGTAAATGTGATTTTATAGTTTAAGTTTAATTCGCTATAAAGGTTTTTTCTAAAGACGATTTTGGTGCCAGTTGCTCTTTGCCCCATTCTCATGGCCTTGCTCGTGGGCAACGAGCGCACGGGGCGATGCAGCTTATATTCTGGGAACCACTGGGCGCCGAACTGCCAGCGGTGAAAACCCGTGTCACATTTTGTTTAGTAATGTAACATTATAGTTATATATAAATAATTTAATAATGTTGATTTTTAGGGAGGGGGCAATAGCTCATTGTACGTACATAAGGGGGGTCGTCAAAAAAGTATGGATGCAACAGGGGAGTGGGGTAGATCATTTGACTTGTTGTGTACGTACTATATAGATGGCCACTCCTCGCGTTTGTTTGGTTTGGTGCTGTATGGCGTAATTTTGTGACGTAATTATTTCTTACGGCTGAACCGCGGCGAGAACACAGAGAAAACTAGATAACGCATTCTTAAACGTTCCACTTCCTCGCAGCCATATTAGATTTCGACATATTTTATGGGATCTGGGGAGGGGCTTTGAAATCTTTTTTTGTGCAAGCCAGTTTTTCACCAGATAGTATTAAGATGCTGATTTGGTACGATTTTAGGAGTTTGAGGAGAAAATTCTAGATCGGCCCCGAATGGATTGGATATTATTAATTTTAAATCCACCTATATTTCCATATGGATTATAATGGATATTGCTACCAAGCTGGACCTATATCCATCAATTCACATAGAACCTATAGCGTTGTCTAAGCCTATTGATATGTATATAGCTAATATAAGGAAAAGTAGAATGGGGCCCACGGCCCAAAATGAGTGGATATTATGAGTTCAGTACCCTTCGGTATTTGGATATGGATAATCAAGTGTGTGTGTGTACTAAGTTTGGTCAAGATCCATCAATCAATGTAAAAGCCTTTGTGAAACAAACAAACAAACCCATTTTGAACAAAGCGATCCCACTTCCAATAATACCGCAAAATGAGTCTGCCTTATTATAATATGTAATCACCAGCTCTCACCCTCAAATTGGAACTGACCAATCACTGGCCACGTATTTGCTCACGCTATCGTGGCCGATTTTCCCCACCCACCCCCATTTCTGCATCATCAAAAATGTTTCAAACAAATTGGACACATGATCACCAAGGCACAAATTAAGTGGACCACCCCCCCCCCCCATTTTCCAGCAGCTCAATGATGATGTGTGTCCCCGCTGCCTTGGTCGGTAATATACTTCTAATCCCCCCCTCCCCAAACCAACCAACCAAGCCTTCAAAGGACTATCGGTATGTTCCTAGTGCTCTGAGCGGAAAATAGCGTCGGGGTAGGGGTGGGGGTGGAGCGTGCGTAATGCCGATCATTAGTGTTATAAAGACACAACGTTGGAAATCCATTAGAAGAGAGAAGAAACACTGGAGGTTTATCATGATCATTATCAAACATTATTTTTTAAAATAAATTTACCTTGTTCCTTGTACAACTATTTGGTGGGAAGGTCAGAGGTCACACCATTAGTTAATACTTCATTGTATGAAGGTCTGAGGTTACACCATTAGTTCATACTTCATTGCATGAAGGTCTGAGGTGACACCATTAGTTCATACTTCATTGTATTAAATAGTTTCAACTCCACCACTTAGCCAAGCTTACCCCCACGCTCCTATCGGGATAGGCATCCCCAAGGTCGGGACCCAAATGGGGTTGGGATTCCCATCGGGAACGATATCCCATCAGGATCCCAAATGAGTTTGGATGCCATCAGGATAGGGATCCCCAAGGTTGGTACCTCAATGAGGTTTGGATGCCACCGGGAACGGGATTTTATTGTATCAGGATATCACTGAGTTCAGGATCCCTTTCGAGAACAGGTTCCCGTACTGGGGACTGGTATCACAACTGGGAAGAGATCCCACTGGGTGGGGATCGGGATACCTTTCGGATTTTATTTTATGATTTTTTTTTAAGGAGAGAATTTTAAAAAAAAATATTCATGTGTTTTTTTCAGGCCCCTTAATTTAAATGTTAGCTAAAGGGCTAAAAAAAAGTTCATTTCTGAATGCCATTACGGTTTATAATGTCTAGTTTTAGGAAAAAATTGAAATTATGAGTTCGTTACCCTTCAGTACTGGTATTTGAATATGGATAATCAAGTGTATGTCTACTAAGTTTGATCTAGATCCATTCACCCATGCAGGAGCCTTTGTTTGGAATTATAATTATACATCTCATACAAGAAAATAAACATGCCCATATCCCAGAACGGAACATCTAATTAGGTTCAACCCCCACCCCTTCCCCCCCCCCAAAACAGTCCCCCCCCTTTTTTTTCCCAATATTTCATTCTTTTTGTGAACATGTGTATAGTTTGAAAATTTCATTTAGCATACTAACTTACAGGTGGTTAAAAATCTGGCAACAGTGCCACGAAAAAAACAAAAAAAACAAATGGGGCCAAGTAACATTGGTAGGGGGATGTTCAAAGACGCTTTAGAAATCAAATGAAAAGGGGAAAAAACGCTTTATAATTCATTATTAGTTAACTATTGCTGCCTGGATTTAATTAATAAAGAATACATGTAAGTTTACATGCGAAAAAACGAAATGCGTTAAGAAATAATATACGCACCTTAACTGCACTTTTACCCTAATTTTTGCCTTTTTAATTTACCTACCAAAAATTTGGGGATGCATTCTATCAATAAACTGTGTATTATCAAATGAATTGATATCCTGTAGATTGTATCTGCTCCATAGAATGACCCTAACAACGGTACAGTTACAAGGGAAAGGTAACACAGTATTTCAATTAGAGCTATACAGCAACTTAAGCCCAACCCAAAACACATTTTCTAATTTGTTGACACCTTGCAACCGCTTTTTGACAGGTAAATTCTTCTTGTACATTTGAATTTGCTGTAAATTTAAAATGAGTTATCTTAACAAAACAAGCAATATTTAATCAAACATCTGATGCATTTAAATATCTCTATATTTGAAATATTAATTAATATTCCTTTAAAATCAGTTTATCATAAAATGTTGATGATTTTAAAATAAAATGTTTAATATTGAATAATATAAAATTAAATTATTTAAAAAGCTTGTCCCAATACTTTTTGTATTTACACTTTAGTTTTTAGAGAACAAAAATGGCCGCCTCCTTGAAGTTGAAGTCGTAGTTTACTCAGTTAACTGTAGAAGTACTGTAATTTGAAGAGGTTAGACACATTCTTATGGCCTAAGACTAGAAAAAGGTGGTGTACCGAAAATGTATTAAGCTGACATGGGCCCTTAATATTTAGAAGAAGAAGATTTGTTGTGGAAAAGGATGGACCCTTGCATTTCAGACATATTAGCCATAATTAGGTACTTCGCCGAAGCAAGGGACACTGACACTCCTAATACTAGGTACTTTGGTAAAAAATTTAATTTTTTTTAAAAAATAAACCAATGGCATAGATGTATAGAGCTAATTTTTAACAGAATTATAACACAAAAATCATATTTTTAGCTGTTTTAGTTTTAAAGTTATGAATTTTTAAAGTACGACTTGGTTTGTCATTTTTTACTATGGACTACACCTCCACATCTTGTGACCTCATTCCGCTGATCGCGTCATGCGCAATGACTATATAGTTTATATAAGGCAACGCATCCCCTTTCTTTAAACACACTGTTTAGGGTCGACTTATTTTAATCTTTCAACTTTGGCACATGAATAATTAATTAAAGCTCTCCCTGACCAATGGTTTAATAGTTTTTGCACACGGCCAACTCTTATGAATGAAATAGTATTACGGTATAGCCATTATGCAAGTGGCTGTGTGAATGGCTGCCCAATACAACGTTTTGCACACGGCAAATTGTGATCATTTATAATATGGACTCTACCGGGTTTTTAAACCTCAAATTAGGATATTCTTGTTTAAAAGACTTTTAAGTTCACTCGAAACTATAAGTTATCCAAATATTTTGATGTAAATAGTGATAATAATTGAATATTTGTCGAGTATCGGCATCTTCCGCCTTTGAAAAGGGGGCGTGGTCACACCCTAGCGAATTTGGGTAGTGCGACCTACATAGTATACTGCTCATGAGGGGAACCATGGCTTCTCTCGGGAAGGACATGTTGCTTTGAAATTTGGCATACTGGTAGATCAATGTATGCCCGAGGTGCACAAAAAATATGATAATGACATATTTTTTACTTTAACTTTTATTAATGGTGAAAGTTGCCTTATATTCACCAAGGATTTTCTCAAATATTAACAGATTGTAAATAAAAAAGAGATTGATTAAAATGTAGGCCAAGATGTCCTCTAAAGCGTAAGGCCGGAAAAGGAACACAATTGTGGGATATAGTAATTATTTTATGAATGAAATTGCAGCAACATCAACAAATTAAAAACTCGGATTTCATTGCGCCGACGCCCATTTCCGATACAAATTTTCTATGAGTGTCCCTTGCTTCGGCGAAGTACCTACCTAATACTCCTATAAAATTTGTATCGGAAATGGAGGTCGGCGCAATGAAATCCGAGTTTTTAATTTTTTTATGTGCATGTAATTAGAATAAATCAGGCGTCCTTCTGGTCCATAATTAAGGTCAAACTCCGCCCATTCACGTTAGGAGAAATGTTGACCTACATTCCTATTAAGTTATTTTTTTCATTAAAACAACTTTAATTGAGGAAAATCATATGTTGATATAAGGCATCTTTGCATTAAAAAATTCGGTCTAAATATTCAGGGTATGTTTTTCATATTAAATGTAGGTCTGCATAATATATTGAAGTATATGTGTGAAAAATTTCATTGCGCTAGCTCAATACACATTTTCTCAATTCTCTCCTACGTTGGCCTCATTATGCACAGGTCGCCCAGGCCATTTTGGATTAGTGATCACGCCCCCTTTTAAATGTCGGAAGACGCCAATACTTAGCTTAGGAAATATTCAGTTATTACCACTATATACTTCAAAATATTTGATAACTTGTGTTTCAGAGTGCATTTGAAAGAGATTTAAACTGGAAGGTTTTAATTTGAGTTTTAAAAACCCGGTAGAGTCCATATTATTAGCTATCAGAATTCTCAGTGTGCAAAAAGTCGTCATGGGCAACCATTCCCAGCCCTTGCATAATGGCAGTACTACCTCAGAGTTTCATTCATAAGAGTTTGCCGTGTGCAAAACTATTCAACAATTGGTCAGAGAAAGTTTTAATTAATTAGTCATGTGCCAAAGTTGAAAGTTCAAAATAAGTAGATCCCAAACAGTATTTTAGGGGATGCATTGCCTTTTATAGTATAGACTATATAGTGCTTGGCTTATAGTGGTATAATGGACGCTGTAGATTTGGTAAACAGAAAAGCCTTATATTAATACATTATATTAAATTTACTGGTATACAAAGTGCATAGTTAGATAAATTATAATTGTTTAACATTATTTTTTAATACAGCATTAGTTCTGAAAATAAAAGTCGTATAAAATTATCATTAAAACGAGAGTTATTTAGCTCATGACGCGAACAGCAGAATTGGGTCACAGAATGTGGCGATGCTGTCCATGTTAAAAAATGACGAACTAAGTCGTACTTTAAAAATTCATAACTTTAAAACTACAACAGCTAAAAATATGATTTTGGTGTTATAATTCTGTTAAAAATTAGCTCTATTCAATTATGCCATTGGTTTATTTTACAAAAATTGTTGAATTTTTTACCAAAGTACCTAGACATATTGATTGTCACATTATGATTAATTGATTAATGAAGTGGCTATTCGTACCCGGGTACCAGAAGTGAGAGGTTGGGATTAAAAAACTAATTAAAATATTATTCTTGGGTTTGTAAAACAAAATGAGGTATCAAATGAAAGATAATTGAATGGACTATATGTATATGTTTGTAAATTTAAATTGTCAGTTTAACTAAAATAAACTACCACAAATGACATCCGAATAGCATTTAGTCAAAACGGACACGCAGTGCCGCCATTCGCACCCGGGTCCCATTAGACTAAAATAAGAAAGAAGAGTGACTCCCAATAAACACGCAAATGAATTCAGGGTACTTTCTCTCCAAATTGAGTATAAGTTATAAGCAAAAGTATTTTGTTACTGAAGGAGACAACTGCAGACCTGTTTACCCCTGCTGGGTTAGTGTCCAGTTTTGTAGTTTTCAGCTCTCAAAATTCTGTAAATATGGTTCTTGAACATGACATCACATTCCTACATGTCTTCAATATTTGCAGCTCTCTCAGAAGTGTTTAAGCATGGTTGAATTTGCGTTTGCGAAGAACAATGCGAGCTGCATTATTCTGTGCTTTTTTTATTTTATCCAGAAGCGTAGCTGGAAGACCCACCATGAGAACATTGCAGTAGTTCATGTGTGATAGCACGAATGCAGACATCAGCCGCTTTGATGCATCAAACATTAAGAAAAGTATCATATGACTAATTCTGCGCAGCTCTAGAAAAATCGCTTTGCAAAGCATGTTGATGTGATTTTCCATAGTTAGTGTTCTGTCTAAGTAGACACCCAGGTTTCGCACAGTTTGAGCAAACTCAATATGCATACCTGAGAGAGTAAGGGATGGTTTGTTATTTACAAATTTTAGCTTTTGAGCGGTAACGATGGTGATCAGCTCGGTCTTTTCATTGTTCAATTTGAGTTAATGGAATAGCCAATTTAATCTAAAAAAATGTAATATCTTTTAAGAATAATTACTTAAAAAGAGTAAAGTCGACTGAATTTCTAGAAATTAGCATGATTAAATTGATTCAAATAGGGAAAATGTCAGAATGAAGGCAACACCTCTTTTCTTTCATAATTTGATATGAAACAATAGAAGCACTGAATGGAAATTATTGATAACACACTTTAAATAAATTATGTCTAAAAGAAAATATTATTTTAATGGGAAAAATTATTATTATTGTTCGTCCTTTGCATGCAAAGATGTCCAAGGTTTGAATAGTAGCCTTGACTTGAGCTGTATTTTGTTTAAAGTAAAGGAGAGTTGCTCTATTGATCAGCCTCATTCTCCCGTCCTTGCTATTTGATCCTATTGCAAGACTGGAGGCAGTTAACAAGTTCCATTCCCCAGTGGTTCTGGTGCTGTTTTTGCTGGGGATTGAGCTGCAGTCCACAATCTTGGGACTGACCCTGTTCAGACCACTCTGCCACCCAGCATCCATTTGAAAGAATAATAGTTATATGGCAACCTGCTCTTGTTTAAAATCATTGCAAAGTTTATATTTCTCTAATGTACAAAAATAATTTTAAATCTGTATTTAAATATTTATATTTCAGAGATACTGATCAGCACACTAAGAGACGAAAAGTTAACAAAATGGAATCAGTGTTTGTTCTTTGTAAAACCATTTGGCCAACATTGAGAACAGCTAAACCGTTCACACGATCCATTTCAAGTGCCTCAGTGAGGGGAAATTTATCTGCTTTCAAGACTTTGAAAAATGACACACCAAAGTTTGCCTTTGCCCGGAAATGCAGATTGCAGCCCAATACTTCAAGTCTAATGATGTTCAGACAGTTTCATAAATCTTCAGAAAGAGATGGCATATATCACTATCAGAAAAGGATCTTAAATAATGATAAGCAAAGTTTTGATACTGCTTCAGTGTCAGTATGGATAAAAAGATTTAATCATGCTATCAATGATTCTACTGTTGCTAATAATGCGGCAATGCTTAAAGACCAGTCGGCTCTTCAAATTCGACGCCCTGCGCGCAAAAAATTACCAAAACTTTCAGAAGAAGCCAAGGTAATTTAAGAAAGGATTAAAATAATTTCAGTATAGGCATGGGGAAAAAAATATGATCAGAATAAAAATAAAAGTTTGATTTGTGATATTAAAATTTAGATTGCTTAAATATTAAATAAAATAATGGTGTATATATTTACCTTTTGATTAATTAAATTATGTTCCCATTAATTTTTTGTAAAGTCAGTAGATCTTTTATAAATTTTCTTTTTATAAAAATGCATCTCTGTATTAAAATAGGTCAGTGTTCTTGAAAACATCAATGTGTATGTTCAGTAGTTGTCAAGGAAAAGATGGCTTTATGAATATAAGTGGTGATTCTTGGGCAATGTAGGATGATGCTGAAATACAACAAGTTAACATTTTATAAGTGGTGATACTTGGGCAATGTAGGATGGTGGTGGAATACAACAAGTTAACACTTTATAAGTGGGGATACTTGGGCAATGTAGGATGGTGGTGGAATACAACAAGTTAACACTTTATAAGTGGTGATACTTGGGCAATGTAGGATGGTGGTGCAATACAACAAGTTAACACTTTATAAGTGGTTATACTTGGGCAATGTAGGATAGTGGTGGAATACAACAAGTTAACACTTTATAAGTGGTGATACTTGGGCAATGTAGGATGGTGGCAGAATACAACAAGTTAACACTTTGAGTTAAATTATATATATATATATATATTATAATTTTTCTATGTATACTCCCTAGCACTCTATATCAATGTATCTATCTATATTATACCACAACTAAAGAACATATTCAACACAGATCCCGTTGTCCTCCACTGTACGAGACCTTGGTTTTTATATTGATAGTAAACTCAGTATGATTCCACATATCAGTTCTGTAGTCAGGGCATGCTTCTGTCATCTACGCGCCCTGGGTCAGCTGCGTCCTCAACTCAATAAGAGAACAGCAAATGCTGTAGCGGTAACTCTAATCCAGTCAAGATTCGATTATTGTAACAGTTGTTTATGGGGTTTGCCTCAGAATCAAATTCAGAGACCCCAGAAGGTGCAAAATTCTGCAGCACGCATTGTGTCGCGGAAAAAGAGATCTGACCACATCACCCCAGTTCTATGAGATCTCCATTGGGTTCCTATTGGTGAGCGCATTGACCACAAGATTCTGTCCTTGGCGTACAACTGCATAGAAGACTCTGCACCGGAATATCTGAAAGAACTGCTTTATAAACATGTAACCTTAAAGAACCTGCGGTCCTCAACTCAGTCCTTACTGAAAATTCCTAGTGTGGATGAACACAGAAAAAAATCGTATGGAGTGCGCTCTTTTGAAGCAGTAGTGCCAAAGTTATGGAATAGTTTACCTCCATCTTTGAGGCGTATTGAAAAGGACAGAAAATCATTTAGGAAACATTTAAAGTCTTTTCTGTTTAATAGATTTGATAAAATCAGAGTGCAGTGAGCATGCTAAAGTAGCATGGATACCAGCGCTATAGAAGTATCCAATCAATCACAGGATGTGTCTTACAAACAGACTCTGCCAATCTGGTTGCAATTTGTCCTATAACAACTACTATGAAAATAACAAACACTCTCTCTATGAAATCTGATGAAGAACTCTAGGACATCTAAAAGAAACTATGAAATCATAAGCTGAACTATACCCAGCTATCTCTCACACTATATTTATATTCCGCCCTACCCAAGGACCCACATGACTTTGAATCTTCATTTCACTCACAATTCATCTTCATTTCACTCACTATTCATTCTCATGTTACTGTAAATACTGTGATGTGAGCTTTGAATCAAAGCTCCATGTGGTTCTTGTCAATAGTCATTCAAGCCGATCTTGATTAAATGTGACCTTGTTGTCTGTTTTTTCAGACTGTACAACTTGATAATATTGTTGCCTATGCTGTGGCTGAGGAGATTAAACTTCAACCATTAGAGAATTACCTAATTAAACAAGGCTTGTATAACATAGGAAAACTGCCTTCAGGTAAGAAGTTATCATCAAATATCAACAGATAATTGCAATGTATTATATATACTTTTAATGTGTAAGTTCTGATATTTGTTTTACTAATTGCTTCTAAACATGGAATTATTGAGCTCTAAATCTAAGATTATGTTTATGAAAGTCTAATTTTCCATTTATTTTTATATAAAGTTACAAATAAAGAGCTGATTTTCAAAATGCTGTATATCCATTTTGGGGGTTTTGAGATTATTCAACTTTTTACAAAAAATTAATAAAGCGTTTAGAGGATTAAATCATTTTTAGACACAAATAAAATAGGAATATAATTTACCATGTCCTAAACGAACCTGGTTTGCTCTACAAAATGGTTAGGTTTTTTCATTTTTTTAAAAATGGTGGATACCGCGTTTTGAAAATAAGCTCTTCAAATGTTGAATTAATTTTTTTATCTTTAAAGTCTTTGCTTTTATTTAAATAAAAAATAAATCATAACCTGGCAACTTGTTCCCTATGCACAGATGTCACAGATGCCTTACATGTCAGGGGGAAATATAATATCGAACAGAAACCCAAAGAAATCTTTGTATTTGAGTAAGTTTTAATTTTTCCATTCTAATTTTAAACGCACTGAGTTGTCAGTAGCAACATGACTTATTTATCTCCAGCACTGATATAGCAGGATACTTTCTACCTAATGATTTCCCTTACTTCATTAAATCAATTAAAGGGCCCAAGTTAACCAAAGCTTACAGTAAGGTACTTAAAAATTCACATAATTTAAGTAAAATGCTAATAAGTAGGAATAGCATTGGGTGTGTGTGTGTGTGATATTTGTTCTTAATGTAGATTACTTGAAGTTTTGTCTTGTTAGGTGGACAGCACGGTTAGAAAATGAGGCAGAGGGTCGGGATGCAGTGGAACAAATTAACCAGCGTTGGGTGGGTGATGTGGAGTATTAGTGGAAGAGGCGGGGTTTAGGGAGGAGTTGGACTTTTAGAGTAGACATAAAGGGAATGGTGTTAAAAGAAAGTTAGTAGACATAAGGGAATGGTGTTAAAAGAAAGTGAGTAGACATAAAGGGAATGGTGTTAAAAGAAAGTGACAAAGGATGATCGGGGAATAAAATGTAAATTTTGTTTATTACAGTTCTAATTTATAAGGAAGGGGAGGGGTGCGCTGTTGTATATGATTGAGAATGGCATCACCTAGTAGGGTAACAATTATAAATTGAGATGGAGACCATTTTTTTTAAAAAATATATATATTTTCTTACAGAGATGGTTCAGTTGTATTCTGGTGTGTACCAGAAATAGAGGTAGGTTACTTAAATTTTGCTTTTCATTAAATTTATACATATAAGAATTGTTTTAAATTTTCATGATTAAACTTTGAATAAACCCATACCTAGAAATAATCATTTTAATATTATTTCAGAGAAATGCATTTCTAAATATACTGTCCAAGTTTGCAGAAGGCCCATATATATCATCTCTTATTTTGTTTGAAAGGGAAGAAATGGACTTCACCTCTGTCAGGTGAGATATTGAATTTAATCTTTATTAATGTAATTTCAACTTTTTCATAAGTCCCTGAATGTAAAAAAAACTAAGTTTTTTTTCAATATACAGGGCCCTTATCCTATGAAAATGCTGTGGTGAAGCTTTTTAAATAATGCATCACAATAAACACGTCTCAGTTCAATAAGACAATGTTGGTTTTATTTAACATTCAGCTAGTTCAATGTGTACTTGAAAAAGGCATATGCTGCATTACAGTATTTGATTTATTTCCATATGTAATTAGTCAAATGAAACTGTTAATTATTTGAATCACAAATTATATTTGATATCATCTTTACTTTTTTTCTACAAGTTTTTCATTGAAGTTGTGTCCTTAGTGTGTGTCATTAAATCAGATCAAAGAGACGTGTATTATATAATAATTGGTTCACCATAGTTTTCCTTTTTTAAAATTAATGAATATATATATATATACTCCATTACATCACTATATACTCTGTTACATCACTATATACTCTGTTACATCACTATATACTCTGTTACATCACTATATACTCTGTTACATAACTTATAATTTTACATCACTATATACTCAGTTACATCTATATACTTTGTTACAACTAGTAACATAAAATAATTAACTTGATCTCTTTAGTAATGGTAAAACAAGCCTGGCAGGGGACATCATCCAACTAAGGGAATCAGACCCTGACCACCAACAGCATCTGTTGGAAATGTATACCTTTTCAAATGCACTGTCCCAGTCTGTTAAATTGGCAATCTGGGAAAACTCACTCAACAAATTTGTTACTTCAATTGAAAGAGTTACAGAGGTAAAGATACATTTTCCTCTTTTTTAAGCAAAGGTGTTTAAGTTATTGTATTGCTTTGTATCCATATTTTTGAAACAGAAATGCCAAAAATTCATAACCTATGTAACACTTGTCATTTTAGGAATTGCGACATGGTCACAAAATCAGTATGACTCGTAAAGAAATTCTTATGAAATCAGGGGAGTTGTTTTCCTTGAGGTATGTTTTTACTGCAATGTTGATATCATATAGCAACTATTTCTTATAACAGTAGGCTTAGTCATTAGGTTTATTGTATCATAGTCTAACATAGGTTGAACACCTCATAGTTTTTATCCCTTTTTAACAAACAATTGTGGGGCCATTCTTGCAAAATATTCTCATAATGTCATATTCTGAATATTTTTTTAAAAACCCTCCTCTCAAGTCCAACCTTAAATTCTCTTTAACAGGATTTTTATTCTACACAACATCTACAATCATAAAATAACCTACTATTACTGTTTTATTCCTGCGCAATTCATCATTTGCATACTACAATTATGTAATGAGAAACATGAGCTACTACATACTGCTCTATACAGAGTAGCAATCAATAGCAACAAGTTTTAAATGGAATATCTTGCAGTATTTAAAAAAAAGAAATAAGAAACAAAGAAAAGATGCCATGTGGACTTCCACTTTAAATTATATTAAAATAACCACTTCCCTCATGTTCACAGTTGTCAAAATTTTGCACATCACTGTATTCCCACTTAATTTTTGGAGATCTTTTTTATATGACCGCTTTGTGTTTACTGTTTAGTCATACTTTTTTCCCCTTTTTAAAATTCATTGTATTTTTAAAAAAATGACATTATTTCCAGACACAAGTCACCAAATTCATTCATGCAGAAATGTTCATTTATAAATTGTAATTTGAAAATTACCAGCCTAAAAAAATACATCTTATTGGTAATTTAAATCTCAGATACTGTATTGTTAGTTCTCTTAATTGGAGCACATTTGAAAGGATGTATTTGTAAATAATAATTTTTGTATTTAAAATACATCTTTTTCAGGCATTTGATAAATTTGAGTTCAGAACTACTGGATACACCAGACTTCTACTGGGACAGGGAGCAACTGGAACCACTTTATTTATCTCTGTATTACTATCTAAATATTGCCAGAAGAACAAGAGTGAGTTGTGCTGTAAATATTAAAGAATATGTATTTTGGGAAGTGGGGTGGCATTAAAAAATTTTTTTTAAATTGTTTTTAAAAGAAAATTGTTAAAGATTTTTGAAGCTTTTGCTATATCTTTAAGGGTTTCTCTGTTGTTGATTTTTGAAACTTTTGTCTGGCCCTTTTATTAATTAGTGTATGCAGTTATCTTGCAATAAAATGTGATAAAGCTAATGGTATATTTAAATCAGGGTAGCTTCAGTTTTGAATTTATCATTTATTACTTTAAGTTTAAAACACGTTTGTGCAAAAGGTGGGATAAAATTCATATTAATGATATACGAAAAAAAATTTCCAGGTCATCAATGAAAAACTCAGTCACTGCTGTGAACTGACTGAGTTGGTAAGCTCCCACCTGAATGACACACATCATACACGACTGGAGCTCATGATCATTGTTCTTATTATGGTGGAGGTAAGAAAAACTGAAAGGTCATTGTTTCGGAACTGCTTTTGCATGCTGCTGTCTTTTCTAGTCAAGGCATTTTAATCAGTTTAAATCAGTTTCCACTTAACTTAGAACATTTTTAAAAAAATTTGAAATTAAAACCTTTTAAGGCCATTTTAAGAGTCAGGTTAATTTAATTATGTCAAATCATTCATGGTATCACTGTTTTATCACATGAGCAAAAATATTTATTTCGTTTCCCAAGGTTGTGTTTGAGTGTATTCACTATGCCGAGCGATATTTTGATCATCGCGTATCAACAGGGAAACCTGCTGGTGTGCCGTATCTTACTCAGGGTGAGACAGAAACAACAAGTCGGCCCTAATCATATAAAAATATCAATTGTTTTGTGTATGTCAGATTTTTAGAATAAAAATCCAGGAATCACATAGACTTTCTGACCTAAAGGGATGTTCTATTATATAAGTAACATAATGTCTCAGTGTCAGAATGTTCTTACAGTATTCCCATGTTTTTATGTATTTTTTTTTACTTATTCATACATCCAACATGAAAGTTACAAAATAATTTTTCCCCTCTTGATTTGTTCAATTGTTCTTTACCAGGTTAATTTTTGTAACATTTTCCAAACAGTCCCTTAGCATTGATGTCTTTGAATTATCAGTTACGGAATAAATATGTTTTACAAAAGAAATTGTTTTGTTTTTAGTGGTTTTATGTGGCAAGCCATTTCAATTCACCATATTATTAATCAATTTTTGTTAAGATAGATTTACTTTTCAAAATATTATTCTTTGTTTTACATTTTAAGTACCAAAAAGAGATGTTTCCAAAAAGTCAACGGATCTAAATTGATCAATCTTAGACTAAGTTGTATCATTTTATCAAAATTTTTCTGTATGTAAGCAGAGTTTCTGACTAATATGAAATTAGTTATTAGATTTATAAAATATAGCCCCAAACACAGTTGAGCAATCATTATATTTTTGTCGACATTTTCTTGTTTGACAGTAAAGTTGATTGGTCAAGAATTTTTTTTTAAATACACTAATATTTGACGCCTTAGTTCTCCAATTTTGTCAACACTGACATTTGTTTTTAAATATTAAATAAACCCTCAAATTCGGAGGCCTTTAAAGCATGCTCTCATTGCCTAAATTTAGGCATCTGTGTATAATACCACTGCAGCATATGAAGCTGGTTTAGCCATTGATTGGTCTAACTGGCCCGGTGGTCGGGAACCTGCGGCTCTTTGATCTTTCTCATGTAGCTCTTGCATACTACTAGTTACTAGATAAAAATTTAATATTTGGCTCTTTGCAATGAAAAGGTTTTAGACCCCTGGTCTAGCCATTGATTGATCTATCCAAACTAGGTTGCTCTTAAGTGTGTAAATAATGATAGTTATAAAGACTACACATTTTTTTAAAAACCTAAGTGATAAACATCAATTCAAAATATATGAATTATCTAAAATTGTTAATTTTAACTAATTCAAATAAGCAGACAGCAACAGAAGACATAATTAATAATCTATTTATTAGGGGGAAAAGGGATTAATACAACCATTTCATTTACAAATGCAATTAAAAATAAGATACTTTTAATATGGTCTATGCTTAGCAGGGGACTTAAAGCGTAGGCTTAAGTGATAAGGGGAAAATTATGAAAAAATGGTAATAAAAGGAATGTCTTAACAAAATAGTTTTTTAAAAAAAAATAAAAAGAAAGCTTGGTGAAAACAAAGAATTCTTATATTTTAAGATACAGACTATATTTTGAAAAAGATAAATTTACTCACAAACTCTGATCAAATTATTTTAAATACCCAATTTGGTCCTGTACTTGGATGCAATATTTCCTACTATATCCTTCAACTCTGACCCAACCAGCCATCTAAAGCTTAGTGCTGTATTTGGCACATGCAATATAAAACACATAATGAATACTCTCTAGAATAATTTAAATGGTTTCAATATTTCTAGAACATCAATCTGTTAACTTCTCCACTACCAGGTACACAAGACATTAAACATAGAATTATGATGAATATTATCAGTTTCTTTGATGCAGTGATGTCAACTCAGTTATGAAGAATGGTATCAAAAGCTTGTTGAATGAACGGATAAATGTCCATCACTTTTGACTTGAGGGACAGCTGGATAAAAAAGAAAATTACAAGATAGATTAAACACATTATGTACATAGATTTAGCATTGAAAAAGAGAGGGAGGGATGGTGCAGTGGTCAAGAAATACTGTAAACATGTTAATGTTTTTTATGTTCCTAGAGACTGGTATAAATCTCTTGTTAATTATAGATTTGGTTGCTTTTGAAATCCTCTAGAATAGATGTTTCATCTTCTACTAATCACATACATAAAAAATAAAATAAAAAAATAAGTGCAAGTCTTTTTTTTAAAAATTATTTAAACCTTATGGTAAGTTTCTGTGAACAGTATAGTATTATGCAATGAAGGAGGTGAAACAGAAATTGAACAACTGGAAATTCTTGATGGTTGTTTTTGTAATTCTTGACTTTTGTTGCATTAGTCTGTAATGACATATAAGAAAATATGCAATGTCTAAAACTAAAACTTCTTTCCAGCGGTTCAATATTTCCATCACTTTACAATGGCTTGATAATTTCAGGATTGAGATCACTTTTAAAAATTGACTACTGTCATCTACTATGATCGGTTGTAATATTAAACATATGATAGATAAACACATTAAAAAGTACTACTACAAATATGCATTATTGAACCATTAAGAATATGAATAACATTTAACACATTTTTTAAAACTTAGCAGCATACATTTTAAAAACAAGCTACAAAATGTTTATGTTTTAACAAAACTTTGATTTGTTAATGAGTATTTTTCAGAAAACATGCTTACATGGCTTAAATATGTGGAAAAAAATAATTTTAACTCATTCAATGACAAACAGTTGAGTCCAAAAAAAAGGGTTTTTTCCTATTCAAGTCATATTTAAGTTTAAAAACAACATTTGACACCTTCCCCACAAATCCAAGCAGATTCAAACAAAACTTAAGATGGGTCATATTAGATGAGAAAAATCATTAGCAAACTAAAAGTCTAATATTGTCTTATTTTTGTATCAAATTAAGTTTTGCAAATAAAGTGATATGCAGCAAATTAAATGTCTGAGCACTACATGCTGATGAAAAGGGTCCTTAGATATGACCTAATTTTTAAACACTAAGCCTAAACATCAAAACAGTAAAAGGTATAAGGTAATTAAAAATAAATAAAGTGTACAGTGCAATGTACAGCTTTTAAGGGCAGACATATAACAAAGGAGAGGAGTAGAGTACTTCTCCATAGTATTGTAATATAGCTAAGGACCTTTTTCAGAATGGCTGACTGCCAAGTTCATCCGAGTTCAGTTGTGTAGAATAGTATCAAAAGATTGCTGAATGAAGGGACAGATGTCCTCCACCCGAGACTTCAATGACAGCTGGAATGAAAAAAAATGTTGATAATGCATGTGTCCAACGGTATTCATATAGTTTTCTCATTTGGTAGGCTAGCCACAGGCCTGACAGTGGTTGAGTTGCTGTACTCAATGCTGAAACGAGAGTGGGATTTAAGCATCAACGAAGAGCGGATAATCAGCCATTGTGTCGATGCAGCCAAACCAAGAAAAATAAACTGGCAAATGTAGTTCTCTAATCACCGACTTGTCTTAATCATCTCTATTTTTGTATAAAAATTAACTCTGTTCAAGCAAAGTATGGTCTGTCACAAGTTACTCTGATCTCAAAGCCTGTCTGAACTAGAAAGTTAGGAAAACGATTATATTCTGCAAGTATTTTGCAACAATTTAAAAATGCTACATACAGATATGTCTGAGCAATTTAGAGATCTACTTTTGATAAAATTCCAGAATGGTGATTAATCCATGTTCAGAAATTGAGGCAGTTGTTGTGGAAGTTATTAAGCTACAGATCAAGAACTCGTACCAAGAGTTTTGGTTAAGAACAAAGTTTTATGTTGCTATCTTCTACAGTGGAAAGTGGTTGAGATGCTTCTTGTTGAATTTCCAATATCCTATCTTAAGAAATGTGGTTTTCGTGTGGTTGTAAAACTTTACAGAAAGTAAATGTTTCCATATCATCATTTGCTGACTTTCCCTTCACCTTATTTACGGCTTGTTTATTCTCTCCTATTTTTCTAAACTTTAAATACGACAAATCTTGATATCCCCTCATTTGAACAATTACTTAAATATTCTCTACATACCAGTACCACAATTTTAAATTTTAAAAAAAAGTATTGTTATCTAAACCAGGCAAATTACTTGAACAGGTTCTTGTTCAAGCTGTTGAAATCTAGAAAAGATAAAACTACTAAGTATGGGTTAAACTAATCATTGCATTTTAGCTGTAGCTAAGCCAATATCCATAAAGCCCCTGGTCAAGTCAGTCTTGTCCCAACAGTATTAATAAAAGACACTGCTAGTAATTAACACCTTGCTGGGTTTAAACCTCATCATGGTAAACAAACAATTACAAAATGGAAACAAGATTTTTGAAAAAAAAGTAATACAAATACAATATTTTTCAGCAAGCATTGTATACACAAAAGATTTTTTTCCTGAAAAGTCAGAAAATACAGTTCAAGGGAACACTTTGTTACAGGAAAATTGACATGTTTAAAGTTAAGATAAAGGTGAGAATTTAACATAAAGCAAACAATGCCGGTGTACGAATTACTTATATATATTCAGAAGCTGAGTGTTAGAACAAAGCTCACATCATTAACTGGTAATAAAAGATATTTCAAGATAACAAATGTATAAAGCTCGAGGCACGCACTTTCTGTGCTGATACTTACAGTAAAATTGGACATTCCAGGCTGAATTTTAAGCTCAGCTAGAACTCTGATACCATTGGTCAGAGAAAGAGATTGATACAGCATGTCTTGACCCTCAACATTACGTTTGGCAATCGTGAAGATGTTGTTGTTACGAAGCTTCTGTGACACTGTATCTGAAAAAGATAGACCAAATATTTGTTAAAAAAGTCCTATAGATATGATATTTTTACACGCATGTTACTCCATGTACATATGAAATGGGCAAAGTAGCCATTGTCATTGGTTAATACTTCATACCTGTAAGTTTATTTGGGATAATTATTAATGCAATCATTATGTGAAATCCAAAACTATATCCAAAGTTAAAATTAGTGAATTGTTATTTCATTAAATTTTATCGTTTTATATTTTGGAAATATATTTATAATTTTTTTTTAAATATATCAATTTATATTTGCTCTTCCATCCATTATGAAATAATGTATGAATGTGTTAAAAGGCTAGACCAGTGGTTCTCAACCTACCTAATACCACGACCATTGTTCCCCATGTTGTTGTGACCCCCACAACCACAAAATTATTTTGATTGCTATTTCATAACTGTTGAGTATATGTGTTTTCCGATGGTCTTAGGCGACCCCTGGGAAAGGGTCATTTGACCCCCAAAGGGGTCACGACCCACAGGTTGAGAGCCGCTGGGCTAGACAAACTTTTGGTAATATTGTGCCAAAGTAGGATTTTCACTTCATTCATCTTGCTTATAATCCATCAGCCTAACTTATAAGATACATCTTTTAATCATGTATTATTCATTTTTCCTTTACAGTGTGACATTGGTTGAAGACCCCTGTGTTAGGACAAACAACATTACAGATGTAAATTAACAGGAATATTTGTATATTTTATTTCAATCCCATTAAGAAAGGTCACTTCAATTTATAGTTCTCATAATGATGGTAATCATTTCCTGACTGATTGGGTGAAAAAAAACTGGTCAGAAGACAACGCTGTATATAAAAAGCAGCAAAAAATACCTTTAAATATGGAAATGCTAAATATTTTTACACATACATTTATTTTATTTAAAATTGTTTTTTAATGAACAAAACAATTTTAATTAACTGCCCAACATCTGAGATGTTCTCCCAAATATTAGATGCTAGTTTAACAAAAACCTTTGACATACTGCCACCACCTATTTCCTATTATCTGTACCCTTACCAGCATTGTGCTGAACATTTGTAATGGTTGATTGGACCTCATTTTGAGAAGGAATCTCCTTCCATGAGGCAAGGAAATCTTTCTTATCCATCTCGCCCTCCTCAGTAAACAGAACATGCATGGGAACCTGACAGCTGAAGTAAAATACTCCAATGTTGTTCTTGATAGCAACCTGAATTTTAATATGAATTTTTAAATGATTAAAATTCCAATATTTGTTTTACATTTTTTTTAAATCATCTTTACCTCAACTTTTCAACAAAAAAAAACTTTGGAAAGATTTGTAAGCATACAACAAGATTTGACCAGCATACAAAAAAATTTGACCAGCATACAACAGGAAAACTATGTGGACCTCAACATTTTAATAAAATTTCAGACTCTGCCGTTAATTTCAATCTCATTGTATACTACAAGTTATGCTTTTGATAAACAATACTAATTGCATCTTAACACCGTCTACATAGACTAAGCAGATACTTTTCACCCCAAGATTTTTACTGTGCAAATCTCTCATTACATATACGTTTTTCATTTCCTATTAAATTCAAAAGCAAAGCATCGTTCGCTTTAATTCAAAGTGGAAAATCGATTGCAAGTAAAATACTAATGGATAATGCAAAAGAGTAGAGTGAATTGTAAGTGAATAAAAGGTGGTTTTATTGGGAAATAGGTGATTTATATATGTAACTGAAAGGGTACTTTCTTATAAGACAAACTTATAAACAAAGACTCTCTAGGGCAGGGGTGGGCAAACTTGTTGTGCTGAGGGCCACATTGACATATGTAAAACTATTTGGGGGCCGCATGTATATTATGTCCAATTTTTACGTGTAGATAAACATTTCTCTATATTAAAAATCGCATTTTAGCATTACAAGAGACAAAAGTCAAGGACTGTTTTTAAAAAATTGAAAATTAGAAAAAATGTTGATACAAAATGTAAAAACAATTATAACGGTACATGAAATTTTGTAAAATTCAACAATATGACTTAAAAACAAAGAGTTTTTTAAAATTAATAAATGCCTCAGAGGGCCGCATAAAATCAAATGCCGGGCCGCATGCGGCCCGTAGTTTGCCCACCCCTGCTCTAGGGTGTAACTGAAAGGGTACTTTCTTATAAGACAAACTTATAAACAAAGGCTCTCTAGGAACAGGATGTACCAAAACAACAGAACAGTATTATTTCAATTTTAACTCTTGACTATATAAATAATTTAAAAGTTTTTTTCAAGCTATGCATCACTGTTATAAGATAACAATAAATAATGTGCTTGATTCGATTGGTGAAAAATAAGAGACAATAACAGATCAATAGATTTGGTATTAACATACATATTTAATAGAAGTAAAGGATAATTAAAATTAAATTAGCTACCATAATATTCTTCGTTAAATAAGTTAAGAAGATAATGATAGAAATTTGTTATATTGAATACCATATTCTGGAATAAAATTGCGACATCCAAAAAGATTAATGATAAAACATACACTACCTGTAGATTTGTAAGTGGCTCCATCTTTTGAATTTGTCCTTGTGTGTTTAGAGGCAGGGATGTGCTTGCACTCTGGTTGGGAGGCAGTGGTGACTGGAGTTGAAGAGGGCTTGCGGGTTGAATACCGAAGCTAACAGAAAAAGTTATTCATTTTATTTGACATGTTTTCCCATGCATGTACAGTGAATGTACAAAAATGTTTCAATTTTCAACCATTTTAGTGAATTTGAATAAGATATTTGTTTTAAATATATAATTTTATTGATATCGGTATTTTTCAATCAACTACCAAATGAAAAAACAAGATAATTGCTGCTATTTGGTAAAGCCAGCTTGAAATAGATTGTTAAATGTTACCTGTTTTTGTTAAATTGTATAGCAAATCCTAACATGGGCTGCATGGCCTTGTTGGTGAATGTAAGCTCCATGTAAATCTGTTTGTTCCTTCTGGTATATGTTCCAGTTATCTCCATTCCTTTTCCCTTAGCTGCTGTCAACCAAACCTAGAATTAATACTCTTGTTTTTAGTTAAACCATGGAAAGATTTAAACAATCAGTTAATAATACACAAACATGTTTAGGGCTTAGCAATGTGTTTAAGTTACATTAGTCCTGTCTTTTCATTTCAAGCCTTCACATATATTGTTCCACCATTTGCTTATGCTAAAACAAAAGGTTATGTTTTGTTATTTTATTATGAGATAATATGATTTTATGCATTAAATGATACTTTAAAAGTATACCTGTCATCACAACCACTAATGCTAGTACTTGTTAAATGTGTTTAAGTACGGTACTTTATTTATAACATCAGTAGTAATAGTAGTAAATTATTTATGATGATAAAACAAAGTACTAATTTCAATCATCATCAGTTTCTTTTTCATACAATAAAAATTCATATAGTGGTTTAGTTATATACTAGTAGCTTCATTCTCATTTCTTAATCTAAAATATTCTTACCTCTTGAGGTGGAGTGTAGAACGACGATTGCACTGTTATTCCAAATATATCACTAAGTCCACCAAGCGTATCCATCCCACCTCCACCACCACCAAGCTGTTGAGATATATAAATTGTAGGCAAGTATTTCAATTAACTAAATGCGACAAAAAACATTTGGTCCAAGCCAAAAATTATTTTTGTCTATAAAATGTTCACAATCTCACAATTAAAAGCATCAGAAAAAATGCGCGTTGGTCCTCACCAAAGTATCAAGTCCCTCTCCTAATAAGTCTACACCTCCTGCTGGTGGAGGTGCCGATATTGGCATCTGATTCATCATCTGTTGCTGTTGGTAAGAGGTGGGACCTCCAATGTCCATGTCTAGCAAATCACCAATGAGTGAATCAACCCCTGGAATGACCGTTGATTGTTGGACAGCTGGTGCATGTGTCTCAATGACTGATTCCCCTGCTGCAGCATCGCCACTGGAAAAAAAAACAACAGTATACTAGATAATAGCAGTTAAATCCTTTGACTTAAAGGTAAATGTATATTATTTTTACAACAATGCACCTCTAAGTGCTTTCAATTAATCACTAGTTAAATTCTTATTCACATATTTATATCTTGAGTTATAACCTAAATGCATACTCCAAATGTAATCCACCATTTGTAATGAGTTTCATTTTCAGTCAAATAATAAAAAAAATATAAATAAAAAAACTTTTAGTCTCATTCATTAAAATAATTGTTTATTTTATCTTAATGCTTTCAGGCTCTATTTGACTCCTTTAACTGTTTGACAACACGGTTGACTACTTTAAAAACACTTACGATTGATTACGAGGCAAAGAACGTCTCAAAACACCACGACCCTCCACAAAAGCATTTGGAGGCTTGTGGTAGACAGAAGCCAAACTGGCAATGTGGCAAATGAGTTCATCTAACAATGTTGGCTCAATAAGATCAGTCTCTTCTGAGATGAGGGGTTTCTCAGCAAGAACCACTTCTTTAGCTGCAGCAGGGTCAGTTGACAGCAGACGCCAGTAAATGTAACCGCGGTCACGGAGATCAGGGTTATCACTGTCCTACATTGAGACAATCAAGATGCCATTTAGACAATGCTACAGCTTACAAAATACAGAAATCAGGGTTGTGTAGTTCTCAATTTTGTCAATTTGAAATTAATGTTTCAGTTACTTAGGGTTTGTACTATTTTACTTTTATTTAATTTAAAAACCTAAAACAAACAAACAGATCATTATTCAGACCAAAACAATAAGTAAAAAATTTTATTAAAAAAAAACATTTGCATTAAATTTTTCCTCAAAAAATAATTTTGTATAGTCTCAGCTTAAAGTTTTCTGTATTTGATAGAATCTTGTCATTCTTATCA
Source organism: Omphiscola glabra (assembly GCA_964017045.1). NCBI lineage: Eukaryota > Metazoa > Mollusca > Gastropoda > Lymnaeidae > Omphiscola > Omphiscola glabra. Next base: position 13,326,635 of record OZ024803.1, on the reverse strand, counting down.
TTAAAATAATAATGAAAGTATAATTAATTTCAGTCATTTATTGTTATTTCAAATTTACAAGGATCTTTATACATATATTCTTCACTATTTTGGTACTAATTATATTGTATATTGCTTTGTTTAAAATAAGCACAGACTGTGAGAATATTTTGCCACAATTCATGTGAAATTTGGGCATGTAACATGAAATAGGCATTTGGATTACTTATAAATTAGCACCTGAAGAAACATGTTTATTTACACAACTCCAAAATTACTGGTAATTGAATTTCTGTTAACAATACATCAAAATCATTTGAAAGTTTACCTGTGTGGCTAGTGAGAGCACTTGCTGCACTAATTCTTGTGTGTCCGTAGGTCTCTTCAAAAACAGCTTGACAATAGCTGTCAAGAGTTGGAGCTGAACCTGCACAAAATGTTTTACAAAAGGCGCAATAATGAGTTTCAGTAATTTTATAAATATAACATTTTAGAAACTTAAACAAGAGTTTTTACTCATTGTTATAATTGTATTGTAACAGACCTGTGTGTTCTCATCTTGGAAACCTTCCAAGAAACTTTCCAATAGTTCATCAGCATTGTCAATTCTTTCAGCATATTCACCAATAATCCAAATCATTGAGGCTCTGGGAAGTAAATTGGTTTCATTAGGAAACAAAATGCATGCCAACATTTTTTTTATTTCACTAAACATTGTTAACAGTGTCAAAAAAATGCTTTGCTGAAAAACATATAAATTTCATACAATTTCTAAAGTATATTGCATTCCTTATGAATAAAATTGTGTTTTTTACCTGGCCTCTGGCTCATCAAGAGTATCAAGATTTTCACACAGTGTAGCAATAATGCTCTCATACTTGTTGGGGTACTTCCTGAAGATATCCTGTGAAGGGATGGTAAAAGACAACTGGGTCATGCCTATTTGGTTTGACCTTTCTAGTTTATATGTATGTGTGTGTGTCTTATAAATGTGTAGGTATGTTTTTGCAAAATCACAAAATTCTCAGTATTGCACATCAGTGGCTTATCTTTAAAATAGTTTGTGCATATCAGAAAAATTTGGACTTCTTTTCTATTGTACAAAATAATTACAAGGCAATCTATGTGAAAACTAAACCATTCGGGATATCAAAAGTCATGATAGAACCCTAGAAAAATAATCTGATTTTTATGAAAATTAATGATTAAATACCTGTTTCAAATATGATGAATTTATTTCATTGAAATCATAATGAGATCAGATTAGGAGGTAATAATAAAGTAAGCTAACTATTAAATACCTTGATAACCACAATAGCCTCTTGTACAACATAGTTGACTTTAGTCTGAATGAGGTCAAGAAGAGTGCTAACACAGCGTTCGGCTGCCTGTTCTACTTTAATGGCACACCTTCCAATAGCACGCACTGATTTTCTAACAAAGTCCACATCAACTTCAGTAGCATATCTGAGTGGTGTAAGTTTATTATTAACATTTCAATAACATTGTTTGGTTTTGAAATTTAGTCTACACTGTGGCTACCACAAAAAATATTTTTTTATTAAAACTTAAACAGAACTTTTGAAAATTCAGATACTGGTGAATAATACAATTTTATGAAGTAATTTAACATAATATAAGTTGGGGATCACCCAAGTAATAACACGGTCCAACACATATACATGAAAAAAGTATGTTTTTCTGGGACTACAAATGACTTTCCCAAAGTTTCTGATCTTAAAAACCCAAATATTTAACAAATATAATTTTTAGAAAAAGTTTATTGCCCTTAAACAAAACTTACTCTTTCAATTCAGCTAACACTTGAGCTATGTTGGCTTGATTGGTGAGTCGAATCATAATGTCGAGCTTTTCAAGTTTTACATAGATGGGATCATTGTATTTAACAAAGAATACTTTCATCTCAGTCTTCAAGATATCCGACCTATAAATTATAGTAAAAAATTACAATTTTTCACATAAAATTCTTCGATATTTTGTATTTTTACAAAATTAATTGCAAAACTGATGAGTATATAAAAACATATATATCTATATATATATACATCTATAAAGGTCAAAAAGTGAAAAAGCATTTCTATTAAAAAAATTTACAAATATTTTTAAGCAGCTGGCTCATATGGTGGATATAAGCTAACTTCTATATAAAATTCCCAATGCAATTGTTTTTGTTTTGTTTGCTGCACTAAATCTTAATGACCAAGGTTTACATACCTCTTCTGCACAATCAAGTTAATATTCCTCAGGGCTACATATTGTATCTCAGGCTCTGCAGAGAGGAGAGTGACAAGAGGTGGGGACAGCTTTTTAACTAACATGGTCACGTAGTCACCATGTATGTCCAGTACTTCCATGTACTTCATGATTACCTAAAACATAGCAAGAAAATTCAGTCAGAGTTAAAATATACCAATATCACAGAAAGGCTGGTTTGAAGTGAAAATACATAAGCTGTATGGTAAGCTTTTCCAAGCAGATGGAAGTGTTGTTTCTGCAAGGCTTACAAACTGATTGATCTTTATGTAATTGTTTAAAATATGAATTCTCCCTCACAGCCGACACTTGTTCTATTTTAAGTTCAAATGTGAAGATTTGGTCACTTTGGGTTGGCAACACAAAATAAGTTCTTATTTTTTGTGGAAATGCAGAGCTTATAGGAAATAACTAAAAAATAATGATTTGCTGATTATAAAAAGTTATTTTGTTTTTTAAAAAAAGAACACATTGTTAATGTTAATAGTGCAGCTACCAGATTTCATGCAAAAACTCATTTAGTTTTAATGCACAACTTATCAAGAAGTTTATTTGGTTTCATAAATTGTTTTAAAACATGTTTTAGTGAGATTTCTCGCACTCATTTTTATTTTGCTTTGAAACTAATGCCTTCTTTGTATTCTTTTAAGTTGCCCCACCTTATATTTAGTTTTTAAAATACATTTAATTATAATTCTTTGTTATCGTCAGATGAATTATTACCCAATTTTTTTTAAACTGTAACTGACAAGTAAAGAATATTATGCTAAAGAATTTATATTACCAAAACTAACCTTGACAGCTGACAGAACAACAGCAGCATTAGCATGAGCAAGACGTGGTGTCACTCTTTCACAAATGCTGTTCAGCAAAGAAAATGAAGGGAAAAAATTACAAAATATGAAGAAGAAGAAAATGTTGTTTTAAGCGCTTAAACTTTTACAAAGACCCATCAACTCAGTGGTCTTCCGTTCATTTCTTTTATTCCCTCCTGCAATTAAGAGCTTTTTTGGGGAAATGTATACAGAAAATAAACTAAAACTTGAATGTCACCTGTTGACAAATGTGAGTCATAATATTCAATGTAGATGATCATTTCATCCTGCAAGCAATCTATTACTGCATTCACCCATATCATCAGTGGAAATCAGATTAATTAAGTCCACAATGAACTTATTGACTGAAGTGCTAACTTACAATTCATATAATTATTAGGAATATTTAGGAATAATTATCATACAATCATGAGCTCCTCAAAGCAGTTACAATATACTAATAAATGTTTTAATTAAATTATAAAGCATGTCTTTTGCAATTCAAGTTATGATGTCATGTTGAGTGTCTTTTTCTAAAGCTTGGGGGTCTGATCTTTTAGAAATGAACCAGAAATAGTTCATGTGGACCATAATGTGCCAATGAAAAAAATATTTTTGGCTTAAATTAAGATTTTAGGTTAAATATTTAACCTTACCTTTGGGCTTCTTTTTCATCTTTAGGTGTATAATTGGAGATTGAATCCAAAATGAATACCTGACCCCATCTAAGAGGGCAAAATAAGTTTAAAATATTACACTTAGAAAAAGTAAATAAAAAACAAGCGGTTTTAATTTATAAGAATTCCCTTTTAAAGTCTGATAATTGACTAAATCAACATTCAGTTTTACATTATGAATCAAATTGTATATATATAAAAGAGAAATAAGGCTTTAAAAATGAAGTAAAACTTTAATAGAAAATATTTAATCAGATATGGGTTTAAGACCAGGGTTCTTAACCCGTGGTCCACATACCCCTGGAGGAAGTGTCTATGAAAGGTGTCAGAGAGTCTGTGAAGTGTATTTTCTTTATAAAGTTATTTCATACATATAAAATGTTATTCTAAGAAGGAATCTTGACCTCAATCTGAAAGGCAAATGGGTCCAAGGAACAAAAAAGTGCCCTGGTTTAAGGGATATGTAATAAATATGATGATATACTCAGTGCATTCATTGAGAGCTGTCAAAAGCTTGTTAATTGTTCCTGAATTCATCTCAAGACTTGGCTGAGGATTTGAAGAAGTCTCCAGGATCTCAGAGATTGCAGCTACAGCATTGGCAACAACCTAAATAATATTTTTTTTAAATATAGGTTCTTTAAAGTTAGTTACCAGGTATTCTGCATTTTACATCATCTCTATAAAAAACTTGATGTACATTTTTAAAAAAATAAGTAATGGAAAATAAATTGCCTTTTTTAAAGAAAAAAATACAACCCCCCAAAACTTTTCTTTCTCAATGAATGCAAAATAAGATCAAGAAGTAATCTCACCATTGGGTTGGAGTCAGACAATAGATCTTTCAAGGCTTCAAGAAAACCTTGGTCTTCAACAAGCTGAGCATTTATGTCATGCAACTTCGCCACACAGACAGCAGCTGTTTTTCTCACGTAAGGGTCTTCATCTTTTAAACATTTCCTCAAAGGTTCACAAAGGTACTCAGTGATCTTATCCACTCTGATGCAACCCATAGTGCGAACTGCCAAGGCTCGTATTAGAGGGTTTGGATCTTCACAATCCTGCAATGTGAATAAATAAAATATCATACTAGTATGGAACAACTCTGTCAACTGAATTAATTTAATTACAAATAAGTAATCTCATTATTTATATTGACTAGAATAAATAATAATTTAACTATGATTATAAACCTAGAACAAGTATAAAATTTAGCTGATTAAAATTTTTTTTAAATGAAAGGCAGACTGGCTACTTTTTACAACTATGTATACATAGAAGCTCTTGTGAAATATATGCTTCCACAAATCTAATACAATAAATTAATATGGTGGTAAAGCATAATCGTGTTGACATAATGTTGCTCAAATCTGAAATAGTTTTAACCTCAACATATCAAGAGGAAAACAATATATTATTATCTTCCATAAACATCTAAAAAAAATCATCATTTTATAACATTTTTTATAAATATATATAAATAAATCTTACCCTGACAAATGTGTTAACAGAAATAATGGCAACATCAGGTTGAGTCTTAGCATAATTCATCAAGTACAGGTAAACTAATTTCTTCAATTCAAGGTTGTCAGTCTGCATACAGTTCACAACATCAGCAAATAGAGCACTGAAAATAAATGCTCCTGAATTTTAATTTTACTTCATCCATAACATGCATAATATTTAAAATGAAAAAAGAAATCGTTTGAACAGAGCCAGAAAAAGGGTGACAACTTTTTTTTTTAGTGACAATTTAAATACGTGAATTAGCATTTGGAGAAATGTATTCTCACCTCACATCTTTGCCAACTGTCATGCTAGCTATAACTTTCTTCACTGCTTCCTTTTTCTTCTCTTTCTTGTCACTGTTTAGTTCAGCTTTTAGCTCAAATATCTCACCTATGCAAAATAATCACTATTAGGTGAGTGGTAAAGACAGAGAATATAAACAAATCCTAACCATAACAGTTAGTTTAGTTAATTTTTAGGGTCTCCTTTTATTGTTGTCCATTAAAAAAAACAGGAAATTATGTGGTATGTGTATTTTTCTAATCAATTTGCTGATGACATTGGTATTTAGCTCTTGAAAAATATTTACTCATAGAGTATGGCGTAGGCTTATGTATAAAATAATATTAAAGTAAGATGGAGCCTAGGTTAATGAATTTTTTAAAAAGAATTTATAGACGCAAAGCCTATTACTATAATATGATAATACAATATCTACATTCATGGGTCGTGTCAACCAAGATTGATTGGATTTATATAGCGCTGGTATCCATGCTACTTTAGCATGCTCACTGGGCTCTGGTTTTCATAAATTTAAAGTTTTTAAATGTTTCTTAAAAGATGGCGGCCATGCTAAAAAAACGGGTCACAAAGAGAAGTAACTCCTACACGACAACGTAAACAATCACGCAAGGCACCAAGAGTAACAATTAGCCATAAATAACAATACTGAAAATACAAATTTATTGTATTGTAGTATTTGTAAGGAATATGCAGACAGCAGACAGAGTTACTGAGAGTTCTTATTTGACTCAACTTGCCTTTTTTAGTGGTGGTGAAATACTTTGAGTCTGTCATTGTTAACAGTTATTCTCAATAAATTTTGAAAGAAATCTGGGGAGAAAAATAATAACTGAGCATAAATAACATTTTATGACTTTTACAATTCAAAGCTGAAAATGAAAAAGTTCCCCAGCCCCAAGTTACTGAGTTAGTCTTAGTTAGCCAACAGCCAAGTAACTGACACACCCCCTTGCACATTTTAATTTGAGCTTCGCTTTACGTAGTCTCCTAAATATTTAAACTGTTTTGACTTGCTTGAACTCAATCAATTCTCACTAAATCGGCATTATTTCATAATATTAAAGATTACAATTACATTTTACGGTTCTAAATACACTACACCTTCACGTAGGCAAATTTTCTGTATATTTCTTAAATTATAACCGGAAGTCCCAACTGTTCAGTGGAAATAAGTAATCAGCCGAGATATCTATAATTAGCATACCGATTATTTTCTATATCTAATATCGTAAATAACCACTGTACCACTGCGACTTTTAATAAATACACTACAGTAAAGTACTTTAGAAAAGAATTGCTATTTATTATCTATCATACCCTTTCAGTTTCACCTAACTTATCTCTTACATGTAGGGAATACAACAACCAATGGCATTGCCAGGAATGTTTCTCAAGTTATTTGATTTATTTATATATAAGTATTTAAATGTATATATGTTTCAACTTCTTAAAAAAATTTTCATTGAAAAGCAAGACTTTTACTTTTACTGAAAGATCTAAATCCATATTAAAATAGCATTCAGGATTACCAACTTACAGATATAAAACACGACTTAAACCAGTGGTCGCCAATCGTTGTCAACGGGCACCATCATAATCATATTTATAATGAATGAAATGATATAATGATGTAAAGTCAACAATCTTGTTCCATGTACCCCCACTGTTTTATCACAACAATTTAAATTTAATTTTAGGTAATATTTTCATGGTTAATTTTAAATTATCACTGTGTCTGATTACAGCGTTAAAATTATTGACAATAGTCGGTTAGCCGCCTACACAAAATGCAGTGGCGTAGACTTAAGTAGAAAGGTGGTGCGGAGTTTTTATTATTTAAACACTGGTTACACAATAGCATAAATCATAGCAAAATAGAAATTAATTTTTACTATGGTGATTATAAAATTATTATTTTTTAAACAAATGGTTCTGGAAGGGGGGATGTTGAAAAGCTCATTTGTACTTACGCAAGGGATTAATGTATTTTCAAAATTAATTTGGTTGGGGGGGGGGGAACTGGGCAAAAATGTACAAGTGCAACAGGGGGAGGGGTATGAAATTATGACTTTTTGCGTACGTAATATATGGATGGCACATGGTCCCTGAACAATATTTAATAAAAATCTTGCAATGAAACAACATAGGTATAGGTCTTCTTCAGAAATAAAACATAGTTATAGTGGCCATGGGGACGATTAAGTTCTTCTAAGGGTGTAAGGTCAACCCCTCCACCCCTTTGGTATCATCACTACTTAAAGACGATTAAAGTAGATACCTTGATAATAAACGGACTTCTGGCAATTTTTACTCAGGTAAGCCTTTGTTTCATGTATGATTTTTCTGGTTAGGTTTATAAATAATATTGCAATATTAAGCCGCAAATACTTTAATATATATATAATATTAGATTTTTAGTAGCTGTTATGTCAAAAATCGTTAGTTTCGCAACTTAAGGATTTTTTTTATAATATAGTCTACTTCTGTATTATTTTTAGCCCCATTTACGACGTGTAAATAGCATTGGACTAAAAGGGTCACAGGATGGTCAACATTTATAGATCCTTTTTTAAAAAAAATACTAATTTGTATGTTAGCGAATAAAATATCTTTATTACAAGATTAGAATATACTGTAAAAATAGTTAATGCAATAAAAATATTTTGAGTTCAATTTATATAATAATTAATATTTTAGGCATTATCGTAATTGTTCAAATTAGTTACCTAAAATAGTTATTCCACTGCTTGAATTATTAGCTTTCTTAGTTCTTAGACCGGAGTCAAACATTTACATAAACAGATTATTATGTCGACCAGTTTTACCCACTGACTGATTTTGTAGACTGTATTAGGGTATAAAGAAGGAAAATCACTTATTTAAATCAGCAACAATGAGGCTCTGTCTATTCCATAGAATATGATTTTGTTAAATTAAATGTTTTAATAATAGGCATATTATAAAGAAGTAAGACACCTCTGTAAAGGATCTTTTACTCTATTACATATAACATGTACTACTATTATTATTGTTTAGTAATTTTTTTTCCTCTCAGAATTTTTAGGTAGGGCTAATTGTTTTTATTTTGTTACTTTTAATTATTTTATTTTATCAGTCTGTTAATAAGTGTTAACCTAGGGATAAATGTAATTGAAATCAATTTCTTTTTTTTTTCAATTTACTTTAAATTCATAATCTTGGCATATTCACCATGAATCATAGTCATTGGTCATACATAATTCAAGCTCTACTAGCTAGTTAAGCTAGACCTAAAAATAAACTGAATGATTCTTTATTTTTAGTCAGCAACTCAGACTCAGGCCAGTAATGGCATGGGCATGGGTGAATTTCCTTCATTTCTTATTATTGACTTTGCACAATTATTCATGATTCACAATTACATATTTGGCATGATCAGTGATATTTGATATCATCACCAAGCATTCATTTAGGGATTTGTTCATTTATCAATGGTTCAGTGAGTGGTACAGTCAACAGTGTTCACAATAAGTTTCAATACCACTGACTGAGCATGTATGTTCTTTTTTGACACACACCCTGCCCCTTTTAACTTAGTCATCAAAGTCCAATATTTTTAAAGTTTACTACCTCTACTTTGCATAAGGGCCTATAACTATAAATTTATATATTTTTATTACTATTGATCCTTAGGCCAAGGTTAGGCATGTCTAAACTGAATTTTCAATCACCAAAGTTGGTTTTAGTCTTAAAAATGGCACTGTGTCACACGTAATTGTAATATAAATAATACACCCTATCATCACAATGGCTACATGCATACTTATACTGTGAAGTTGAAACCATGTATTTTTCTATACTGAACTGTAACCAATGGTCAATGCAATAGTAATACCCTGCAATAAACAAGAGCAAGACCACCATGAATTAGGCTATTTGTATTATTTATTACTTGAAATTAATGAATTATTAATCACTATTAATGATGCAAACAATATATACTTACCTTTTTTTGTTCTTATGATTCATTTTGATTCTCAAAATAATATATAATAATCTAAAAAAGAAAATCCTAGAATTCAGTTACTACAATCTTTCCTCAAGTGAAATCAAGAAATAACATTTGCTGATGATCCCCTACATATTTTCACACACCTTGGAGCCACCCCATGGAGGCTTTTTCACCCACCACCTTGCCTTATAGTTTATGTGACATATGTGTTACCTTGAGCTAACGTTTGTGTTACCTTGAGCTACTGTTATTAATATTTGCTCTATTCTTTGATTGAATAGTGTTCAAAATTTAAGTTTCATTTTGATTACTTTTTTAAATAAAAAAATGTCTACCCAGGTTAATTTCATTAAAAAATTAGCAGGAAGTCTGATTTGTGCACTTAATATTAAAAATTTGAATTCTTGTGAAGGTGAAAGAATGTTAATGCAAAATTAAGAAATTAATGACTAATAAATCTATAAGTTTATAGATAAATAATAAGTCATTTTTTTGGATTAGGGCAGATCTACATTGGCAGTAAATAATGGATAATTAAGTATCAGATATGACTGAAACTGACAATCTAAATAGCACAAGGGGTGTCAGACAAGGTGAAGGATCACCTGGCCGACCCCCAGGACGTCCAATGCGCCAACTAGAATTTAATCAGGTATTAAAATAGTATATTTCTTATTGCAAAGTTTATTTATAAAATGATTTAAACTATTCCTATATGAAACATCTACATTTAAACAAAAACATATCTGTATAATATATAATTTAATCAATTAAATTATGTTATTTAGTATGATTGTTCAATTATGTATCAATTAGTTTAATATTCCATTTCAATCAAGGCCATGTCAGACTTTCGTCACATGTTTCCTGAGACAGATGAAGAAGTCATTGAAGCAGTGCTTAGGGCAAACAATGGAATGGTGGATGCCACAATTGATCAGCTTCTGACTATGAACATTGATGCCGAGCTTAATGAGGACGATGATTTACCAGACCATATCTTGTTGTCTGTTGAAAAAGATGTGTTGCAACAGCAGCAGTCACAAAATCTTCAGCCACAAACTTCCTTCAGACGATCTGGCATTCGATCAAGCAAGGTTTGCTGATTTGAATACAAATTCACCTCAACTGATCAAATTATTTAAAATTACTAAATACTTCACATAATTAATTTATATTGTCCTTTGCACTGATTTTAAAACACAATGCAATTGAAATGAAAATTTGAGGCGAAATTCTTTTCTGCCACTGTTATTGAATTTAACTTGCCAGAAGAGACTTGGCGTGATGTTTCATTTTCTACTTCTCAAGAAGAATTGTTACTAATTTTAGAAATTGACAATACTATTATTCAAATGTATATCTTTGAGAAGTATATGAGCAATGTTATTCTTAGAGGATTTCTTTAGGTTAGAATTAATCACAGTTAAAGCATGTTTTAAAATTTGGCAAGTTAAGTTCAGTGACAGCAGTGGAGTCAGGATACTGTAGATCATTTTGTGAGAACTTCCCATCTGGCCACTAGATGAAAATAAAGACTTTTTAAAAAAAATTCATTTCTTTTAGAAAGGCCCTCCAATTGAAGCTCAAGAGAAATCCCCTAAAGATACTGAAGATTGTCCTCCATCATACACAGAAGCTGTTCAGTCTCATCTGGCTCAACATCACCGCAGTAGTAACACCCGTATTCGGCATCGCAACTCTCCCACAATGGCTATCAACAACAACAATGGACTGCATTCACGGCACTCACTAAGTACAATGCAACATTTATTGGATCTAGGTCCTGATACAGCCCCGTTAGCCAGCAGTGGTGTGACTGGTCCAGGAAGCACTGGGGTTACAACAAAATCTCACCATAGCCACCATCACTCCATTCACCACCACAGCTACCACCACCATGTCCCCCGATCTTCAAACCACCATCGCAGAAGAGGAGACGCTCTTGATGGCTCCCCACACAAGCCTCGACCAGGCCGAAATTTACTAGCATCCACCTCTCTTGCATCTCACCAAGATCTAGTCACGGAGGATTTTAGTTTTAGACCACAGAGAAAAGGATCTTTAGATAGTAATGACTTTACCATGGATAATGGACAGGGATTAGGAAGAGAGAAAAGTCCTCATCGATGGAGATCATCCCCTCGAGATGTAAGTTTGAATTTGTTCAGCTTTTTAAATTATTGTCTTGACCCAGTTATGGAGACCATTGAAAAGCAATCATTTCTATTTTTTTAAATTTAATTGAAAGTGATTTTGAAGTTGAGAAGATGTTCCATTCCATCCATTTCAAGCAATGGTTCTTAAACAGTTAAGATTATGTTGGGAAGTATATTTTTGGCATCCATCTGTCACTAAGAGTAAATGGTGTAATTTTGGCTAGAAGTGTCACTGGTAAATCTACAAAGCCTGATTGCAGTGGATTTTAATGGAGAAAAAAACTGGTTGCCTGTCAGCACACAACTGGAAAAACTTAAACAAATTCATTTTTAACACATAAAAAAGTTATAAAAATTAACCATTATTGTATAATTTTCAATTTCTCTTGGTTCAAGAAGTCTTTGTACTTAAAGTTAGAAATTTTATGACAAAATAATTGCCTTCAGTCAACCAGTGTAAAAAGGCCAGTGTATAGAAACTGGAATCCACCTCTGCTCGGCACTTTACCCGATGACTTCCTTCGGATAACCAAAGTCCCAACCGTACCACAGAGACCTGTCAAGTCAGGAGTTCATTTACAAAGGTAATTTATTTGAAAAAACTTAAATCACATTTTTTGTTAGCCTTAATTAAAACCATTTTAATTTGGAAAAATTTATGAGAAAAGCTGTAGAGTAATTCCCAAGTGGTGCATTGGCCAAAAGCAAATTGCTGTTATTGCGTCTTAATTGATTTCTTTTCATTTATAATCAGCTCTGTGATTATGATTTAACTAGGTTTTTCCTCCTGGTACTTGTTTACGTAGCAGTTAACGCTTATAAAGAGGAGATGAAAATTATATTACATCACTGCTCAAACAAAGATAGATTTTCTGTGAAACTTGTTTGATGGCAAGGGTCATCGTTAATGAACAAAATGTGTAAAATCTAGCTTGGATATTGAAGGAAGGCATTTATTATAGTAATTGTTGAATTTTTAAAACATAGTTACTGTAGATGAGTAAAAATGCTCAAATTGTCACTATAAGCAAGTGTATGTTCAGCATAATACATAATTTAGAAAAGAGTTAATTTAATCTTGTGATACAATATCATAAAGTGTCAAGTCAACAGATTTAATTATAAAAAAACATATTTGAAAAAAAAACTAGAAAATTCCTCTCTTAAAAAATATAAATTTTTGGGTCATTTTTCAGAACCATGTCAGCAGTGGGTCCAGAGCGTCCATGTGTGTATCCCACTTCCACCTCCCCATCCCTCTCTACTGCAGAGTCTGTCCATAATCAGGTACCAAAGCTGAAGTCATCACAAAAGCCTCATCGCTCTCTATCCTTTGCTGGACATACTGGTCAGGCGAAACGACAACAAAATGTGCATCCATCTGTAAGAAAGTAGCCCTTATTTTATCCTATGCTCTATTTCCGTTTATATTTATTTGTAGAGTTTCAAATTAATTGGGATAACTTTAACTTCTGAGGTATGAGTGTACAAACTATTTTCATTAAATTCAAGTTTAAATTGCTTTAGACAAAATATAAAACTAAAACCACTCAGAAATATGTACATTTGAATAATATAATAGGTTATATCTTATTAGTTATAGACCCCAAGTGTGACTCATCTACGAGATATTGTGTACAATTCAGCCATCTCTGCCTGTAGGAATAGGGAACATAAAATGAATTACTGATGTGAGATGCATTGGAAGGAGATGGAACCCTTGACTTTAAAAAAGAGAAAAACCCTACTTGCCTACAAAGATGTACCCTGTGCGTGTACACAACAGGTTCTCAGGACTGCAAAGAAAATATCCAAGCAGACTTGCTCGCCACTGTGCCAACACTTACTGGTTGGACCTTTGCCACTGCATACAATTGGCTTCCAACAATGTGGATGTAAGAGGCATGTACAAGGGCATCAATAGGGCATTAGGTCCACAAACTTCAAAATTGGCACCCCTTTAGTCCAAGTCAGGTCAAGTTATCATGAACCCAAACGATTAACTTAATTGTTAGGTTGGGCATTATCTTGATCTATACACAACAAAAAATGTAGTTTCTGAGACCTCACTGGATAATATCCCTGTCTTGTCAGTAATCGAAGAACTAGGTGAAAAGCCACATCTGTGCAGGAGCTTGAAAAACCAATTGATTACCTTGCTGATGGGAAGGCCCCAGAGATTGACTTCATTCATGCGAAAGACCTCAAAAATTTAAAACCCATATTACTTCAGTCCTTACATGAGCTCCTCTGTCCTTGTTGGGAAACAGGAAACATTCCCCAGTACATGAGAGACACCGACATCGTAACATTGTACAAAAATAAAGTTGACCGCAGCAATTGTAATAATTACTAAGGAATTTCTTTACTTGGAATAGTTGGAAAAAATTTCACCTGTGTGGCCCGCACTCTCAGATTCTGGCTAACTGCATTTACCTAGAGTTCCAGTATGGCTTCTATGTGGTAGCTCAACTGTAGACATGATATTCTTGTTGTGCCAGTTGCAGGACAATTGCTGTGAACAGCATAGGTTTCTTCACATTGCTTTCATAGATCTGACCAAGACATTCCAATTGGTAAGCTGGCGTGGCCTGTTCAGTATCTTGCACACAATTGGTCCCCCCCCAATAATCTGTCAGTTGTTGAGAATTTCACATACCTTGGGTCCAATATCTCTAGCTCACTCAGTTGACAAAGAGGTGAACATCAGGATTTTAAAAGCAGCAACAACTATGGCCTAATTGAATAATGGGATGGGGAATAATTCTAAAGTCACTGACAGCATTAAACTAAGCTTCTATCAGGCATGTGGGCTCAGTACGCTCCTATATGACAGTGAAGGGTGGAACATATTCGAGTCATGAGCAGAAACTCAACAGCTTCCACCTAAGATGTCTGCGTCACAATTTGGGAATTTGAGTGCAGGACAAAGTGCCTAACACAGATGTTTTGGAATGTGCCTAAATGTGCATATTATCCACTATTTGCAAGAGGCGCTATTGCTGGCTAGGCATGTAAAGGAGAATGGAGGAAGGCCGTGTTCCAAAGAATCTGCTGTATGGAGATGATGCAAGACATTTTGAAGAAAGCCAACATAGAAATTGGTGAATGGGAGATCGTCGCTGATCATTGTTCCAGTTGGTGAACAGCTGTTTATGAATGATTCAAACGGGCAGAAAATGTGTGAAGCAAAGCCCTTGCAACAAAAAAGAGCATTATGAAAGGCCAAAGTAAGCCAGAATTCAAGGTTCTGCTGTAAGAATGTCAGCTGAGACTGCCATTGCATGTGTTCTGTCTCGTAAACCATTCGATTATGTGTCAATTATCTGGAAGATGGAAGGATGTCATATATAAATATCTATATAAATTTGTTAAAAAATAATTGCAGCCGCAGAATGTCCAGAATTTTTTAACTTAGCTTAATTTAAACTCACGCATTTTAGTTTTTAACAAAAATTGTCATTTATTTTATAATTTTCAGGGTTTGGCCCAGCATGAATTTAGCTCTGATATCCTGCAAGAGAGAATGAAAGAGAATGAACGTCGTCGTCGCATGACTTCCGTAGATGTGGACCCTGACCTGACCCAGTACCTGGAGGATGAGAGGCTAGCCATCATGTTACAGAACAGTGAATTTTTGCAGGAGTTGAGAGGAGACAGGATTTTCATGATGACTTTAGAGAGAGGTAAAAACTTTACTTCAATTCATAGTTAGTACCTGTTGCAAACACTTCTGGTGATACTTTTTTTATAATGGTTGTTGTATAAAGTTAAAGTATAGCATGTTTATAATAATTGTGATATGGAAACATAAAATACATTAATCATGGTAAAACTTGTGGTAGTCACTCAAACATAAAAAAAGCTCCTGTAACACACTTGCCAACTTTCTGAGAATATAAATATATTCTGGATTTTTTACAAAAAATGATAGTAAAAAGTTTCATAACTGCATCTTTTCATATCAGACATGGAGGAATATTAAAGATTAAAAGCAATTTTACAATACAAATGATTAGGTCAATTAAATTAATTGTCAATTGACAGTTTGATGGGATAGTAAAAATAAAATAAATAGAAGTGTATTCCTCAGTCATCTTCTTTAAGGAAATGGATTTTATTCAGTTTCAAAATGCAGTTTTTAACCTTAAAAAATTTGAAGGAGAAAAAAATGCTACATTTTGTTCTCCACTTTTTGTTGTAAAAAATGTATTGCTGATTTATAATTATCCATTCCCTTTTTTTCAGATCAAAAGAGTAATGAAGGGGACAGAACAAAACAGGAACAAGTCCCAGATCTTTCCTGTATAGACCAAGAGAATAGAGATTTTATAGGTTAGTTTCTTCCAATAACAAAAAAAATATCAATCTAAGAATTCAACTTGGACCATAAAATTAAGTAAAAATTTGATTAAATCCTCTAAAAACATCCAGGGCTTTATAAAACAATTTACATCCAACAACTGGATACCTTTCTGAAATTCAAAAGTCATTGAGTTGCTGAAAAGGGGTAGATTTGATTAATAGTCAAAAAGGCAGATTATCAATAATCATCTGTAAATAAATCTAGGTCTGTGTGTTTACCTGTGTGATTTTGTTACAGCTTCCCCTGTAATGTTTTCTCTTTTACTAGATTTGGAGACTTTTTGCTGGTAAAGCTTAGCGAAAATTTTCCATTATTAACTTTTAGAACTTTCTGATAGCTGATTTATTTTTGTTAATTTACAGAAGGCTACGGTGATGATCGCAGAGATACACTAGAAGCATTTCCCTTCAGCCAGCAGTTGCCGCCCCCTGTTAGTGAAGATGTGGAACTTCGAAAGAAGTTAAAAAACATGGGCAAAGGTAGGAGGATGCTGAAAAATATGAGAATATATTTTTTTTAACGGACCGCAGAACAATAGCCATGGAAGTTTCTTCATGATACCAGGGTCCATTGAATGGAGGTTTTACAGTATTATAAACCCTTGGGGCATACCAATCATGATCTCTTAAAGATAACAACAACCAAACCATTCAGATTTGAACAGTTTTGAGCCCTTTTTAAAAAAATAAATATTTCGGGACTTAAATATTGATATAGAAATTTGAAATTAAGATACAAAATTGAAACACTGAAATCGCCATGACTTAAAAGCATCAGCAGCCACCTGTTGAGCTGAAATCAGAAAGAAGAAAAGGGAGAAAAAACAATAGTCGTGAGTTTTTAATTAGTTCTATTTTTTTTTTAGCCTCCAGAAGGCAGTTTGCAGCATTAGCAAGAAGATTTTTTCTGAAGAGAAAAAAGAAATCTGCCCAGCAAATGTATCCTTTTTTTAAAAAAAAAATTAAAAAAAAAGGTGCGGTGGTGGGGTGTGTGTTAATAATGACCATGGCTATTTTGATGAAGCCAGATATGAAACTTTAAGATACAGTTGTGCAGTTTTTATTTTTTAATAAGTTCATGTAAAAGCTATTCATTATTGAGTCAAAAGTCAATAAAAATTAGATCCAAAGAGAAGGTGTAATGCAGAAATTTATGAATGGTACAACAATGATTCATCAATAGACAATTCATTAAAAAAGAAAAAAAGGTTAGATTCCAAGAAGAACTGTGTCTACAGTTTAATTAACAGAAGAAAGACAAGAAACCCCCATTTTGATCTTAATAAACAGCAAAGCACTGTCAATGTAAGCTTGATGATAGATTAATATCATTGTAGAAATCTGCTGTTAGTTTTGTAGGCACTTAGCTAAAAGAAAATCTGTATTTTAACTGATGATAATTCTTGTCTGTGGCTTCTGTTCACTTTCAAGAAATTCTATCACTTTCAAGAAATTCTGTTTATCATAGCATGAAACTAAAAAAGTTCTGTTCGCCTATTAACTATTTTGACTAATTATTCAGAAAAGTAATTGAGAAATGGCTACCTCATTTGCATGCTCACCTAAAGCAGAGGGGGAAAAAAGTTTTGTGTAATGACAGTGCTTCATTCATCTCTTTAAAAACCTTAACCACAATATCAGCTTGAAAGAATCCCAAGCTCCGTCCATGATGAACTTGCTGGATGAGGATGAAAATGAGGAGGATGACAACTCACAAAACGGGGAGCAGAACACAGGTTCTGATTCCTATCATTGTTCAAGTAGCCACGAGGTAAGTGTGTCAAGGGCGAGAGTGATGATTCCTTAAGTCATTAATGGTTATGTCTTTGTTAAAGCTGTAAGTCTTATAAAACTGCTGGAACCAATGTCACAGTCAAAATCCATTATCCAAGATATTTCTCATAATTACAGAACAATTCAAGTTCTTGGAGCAGCCCTCAGACAAGGCAGAGGTTTGATTTAGTTTAGGAAATATTAAGACCTCCAGCACCTGGTGGAACTTCTTCATTGAACTGGTTCATTGAAAGAAGATGGAATGGTCTTGTGCAAGGAGAGAAATTTCAATACAAACAGATCAAGAATAAAACATCCTCCAGTAAGACTATAATGGCTGCTTCGGTGTCCTGTGTATGGCTTGCCAGCCAATATTTTACACGTCACACATCTATAATTCAAATGGGTTTTGTGCTTAATTTTTCCTCCCCACACCCTCCGGAAGCCCCCCCCCCCCTTTTTCTCTTTTCAGAGCTAAGAATACAAATTTACAATAAAGAACATTATATTTTTTATGTGAGTTCTTCTAAGCATATGAACTAAAGTTCCAAAATAATGTCTTTTATGCTTCTATGTGGCCATAAAAGTAGTCTGCATTATTTGAACAATCACGTTTTTAACAAAAAATCTCACTTCATATCTTTTCAAATGAAAATCTTTGCATGACTAGTCAGGTACACGTGATGGTAATAACTGATACATACATCCTATATTTAAGGAGAAAAATTTTTAAAACAAAACATAATTATTTGAAAACACCAGTACAAAGAGATTGGAGTGCCAATAACACTAAAAAATTAAACCCTAAAGCCATGTGGGTTTTAAAGTGTTTAAATAAATCAATGAGAAAATATCCATTCTAAGGTTAATTTCTCTTTTAGGCAAAATTTAAATACGCATCCTTTTTTTTTGTGTGTGTAAAGATTTAGATGTATGGGTACGTAGATCCCATGTCATTCGCGCATGCTGCTTTCTGATACATTTTGTTTTTCTTAAATGATGTTATTGCTTTTAAAAAATGCTGCTTATGATTTTGATGCATACTTGCACATAATAACATGAACTTATCTTTGCCGTGATGTCAACTCATATTAAATGGGAAATAAATTGTAACTGAACACAGCATATGAATTTTTTTTTAAACTTTTACTTTTTAAATTTTTTTTTTTTTATATATATAAGTTGAGCAGTTTTGCTTTGGACAGACTGGTCTTGAACTCTTAAAGCCTGAGCCTCTCTTATTAAAGAATATTTGTAAAAATTGGATTGGCTTAAGCTCAGGAGTAATGTTGTGTTTTTATCAAGTAGTTATTCACTGTTTTTTGTACACTGTTATTTATACCTTTTTTTTTTTTTAAAGAAACTTTTTTTTCTTTAATCAAAATTATTTTATTAACGGTCCAGGTTTTTCCAAAAACATTTTGAGAACCTTGAATAAAAAAATTATTGAAGTGTAAAAATAAAAAAGTTGTGTACTATTTGTACATCCATTTCTTGTTTTTTATGACAACAAATGAACAGGATATGGACCTTTGGATTTGGTGATTATATTAATCATGGAATGTCAAACTATTATTTCCCTTGATGTAACATCATGTGACCACTCATTGAGTAGTGAGTGTCCAGTGATTAAATCGTGTGACCATCTGTGCAGTAGTGTTTGTAGTGGTTATATAATCCTGCAGTACAACCATGGACCCCCATTGTGTCCACTGTTTTGTGAGCAAAGTTACCCCCATGCTGTTGTTGTTGTTATATAGGATTGTTATTTGATATTAATACTTTGGTGATTTTGATCAGTTTACCTCAGCCAGATGCACCTTTGGGGCTCTGATGATTCTTTCCTTTCTTTTACTGAAAACATATTCTTTCTTGCATGAACCTTGTGAAAATTCCATTTTAGACTTATATAATACCACAATATTGCATGGAATTTTCACACGGGTTCATGCAAGAAAGAAATTTTTTTCAATATTGTGTATTATATAAGTTTAAAAAATGATTTCTGGCCCTTAGCCAGAAAGAGAAGGCTGTAAGCACATACTGTTGTACACTATATTTAAAGCATGTTTCCTTATTTTATTTAGGCAATGTTGACTGGGTATGTACAAATTCATGTCCTGGGCCGTGCAGGTCAAATCATAAGGCAATTTGAATGTATATATAACTTCATATAAGCATTAACTGTCACTTAAAGGCATGGTGGGAACACAGTGTGTGACTTGAGCTGTGACCACAGTTGTATTATTTTTTAAACTTGTGTGTATATTTTTGTGAGATGAATTTTTGCTAATTTCTGCAATGTGATGTAGAATATTTCTTTATTGAACCATGGGCAATGTGGACCTGAGACAGCGACATAGAAGGCACTGGAAGCTGGAGTTATTATCTGGGGGGGGGGGGGGGGGGGGGGATTTGGAAGTGGGTGGGGCTATTTCGTAAAATTTAAAAGGTTAAAGGTTAGAGGTGATCAGGGTCAATAGAAGGCTAAGGGGCAAAACATGTTGGAAGTGGTTTCTGGTAGACCACGCACTTTGTATTATTCCCTGGTGGACCACACACTTTGTGGTGCTCACTAGTGGAACCCAGTCTTTGTGGTCTACCCGTTGACAAGAGATTAGATTCAAATTGTTAAACTGCTTTTGAAAAATTTTAACTAATAGAGCAGAACCCTGATGTTTGCCCTGATTTCAATAGCCACCACTAGGTGGCGCTGCCCAATGCAATCTTTATTATGAATGCTAGTATGAGTTGTGTGAAACTGAAGTTTGGTGTGTCTTGTCAACAGTATTTATCTGACAGAATGAGCTGACTGACAACTAGTTTGACATTATTATCTTGTAAACAGTATTTATTGCTATGAGCCACTGTACAAATTTTTCCTACTACCTGTACCACCGATAGTTCAGGTGTTTTATGGTACACTCTGTGTGTTAGTGTCTTACCACCTGTACCAACTGATGGTTCAGACATTTTAGTGTACACTCTGTGGTTGATGAACTTTCAGATCATGATACATTTAGCCTGTCATTCACAGCTTGTAAATGGCATCCAGTTATAACTTTAAGGGAGAAGTGTCTTCTGTCAACATTAACACATCTCAATGTATTGACTTCTATACAAAATTCTCCCATTGTATCCTTTACACATCTATTAACGACCAGTTGTTCATTAAGTATGACCTGCATTGCAATATTTTCTGCAAGTATCTCTATGTCCCAAGTCCTGCTTTCATACTTTTTGTCTCCAATATAATTCACCCCCTCAACTGAAGTTGTCTTGACATCTTCAGACAAAACTGGAGAAGAAGCACTAGCTTCGTGGTATTGGTTAACTACTGATTACATTCTCCTAAGAGATCATCCATACATGATGTCATGCACCTAGGGGTGACTAGGTTCTATGATGTGTGATGCTTGGGGGAGGGGGCCTATGTGATATCATGCACCTAGGCGTGACTATGTACTATGATGGTGTGATGCTTTGGGGGGGGGCCTACGTGATGTCATGCACCTAAGGGTGACTATGTACTATGATGGTGTGATGCTTGGGGGAGGGGCCCCAAAAATCAGCCAGAGTAGGGGGACACAATTTATGAGTGGCCCTTGGGGCATACATCAGTCCACTGCAGTCAGCCAACAAACTGTTGTTACCACAATCATGACACGTGTCTGAACTTGTACTTTGTCAATCATGACACGTGTCTGAACTTGTACTTTGTCAATCATGACACATGTCTGAACTTGTACTTTGTCAATCATGACATGTCTGAACTTGTACTTTGTCAATCATGACACATGTCTGAACTTGTACTCTGTCAATCATGACACGTGTCTGAACTTGTACTTTGTCAATCACGACACATGTCTGAACTTGTACTTTGTCAATCATGACACATGTCTGAGCTTGTACTCTGTCAATCATGACACATGTCTGAACTTGTACTCTGTCAATCATGACACATGTCTGAACTTGTACTTTGTCAATCATGACACATGTCTGAACTTGTACTCTGTCAATCATGACACATGTCTGAACTTGTACTTTGTCAATCATGACACATGTCTGAACTTGTACTTTGTCAATCATGACATATGTCTGAACTTGTACTCTGTCAATCATGACACGTGTCTGAACTTGTACTTTGTCAATCATGACACATGTCTGAACTTGTACTTTGTCAATCATGACACATGTCTGAACTTGTACTTTGTCAATCATGACACATGTCTGAGCTTGTACTCTGTCAATCATGACACATGTCTGAACTTGTACTTTGTCAATCATGACACATGTCTGAACTTGTACTCTGTCAATCATGACACATGTCTGAACTTGTACTTTGTCAATCATGACATGTCTGAACTTGTACTTTGTCAATCATGACACATGTCTGAACTTGTACTTTGTCAATCATGACACATGTCTGAACTTGTACTCTGTCAATCATGACACATGTCTGAACTTGTATATTTTTCCTTAAATCAAAGCATCATCAATAGAACAATGCAGTTTTACCAATATGAATTCTTTGGTGTTTCACACCTCATCACACACACACACAGATTGCCTCTACAACAAAATGTAAAAAATTTGCATCCCCATTATTCCTACTATTCTAATGACAGTCATCATACAGATTGTGATTGCTCTATTCACCACGACCACCACACATGAATTGTAAGTCTTATCACAGTTACCAAAATCATTTGCCATTATTGCTTCTCAAGTTTTTTTCACACAATGTTAATGATTGAAAAATCTAAATATTTCATAATTTTTAATTAAAATTTTTTTTTTTTTTTAACGTTCACGTAAAAGTTTCTAATCTGTCCACACTTAAATGATCATTTAAAATGTTTATTTATGAAAACTCTTATGAATTGAATCTATAATTTCTATCATCATGATTTCAGTTTTTTTGGAAAAAAAGCTTTACTAGTCCATTTGTTTAATGTGAGTGTATCATTTATATATTTATTGACCTTAATTTATCAACACCTGTTGTAATGTACATATTTATTATTTTCGACTATACATAGTTGTTGTTTTTTTTAATTAAATTTTTTTTCTCATAGCACTGCTTGAACTATTCATGTGAGTGTTGTATTTATAAAATTGATTGAAAATAAAGAGCAAATTTTTCATGCAATAACCCCGCTAACCATGACAACATAAAGAAGGCTGTATGTAATTTTTCTTGTTGTTAAAAAAGCACCAATGCACTGTATTTATCCAGTTCTGTTACCGACCATATATTTCTAGTATTCATATATATCATTGGTAACTTAGCAGAAGATTGAACCTACTCAAATCACTGTAGACCCCAGGGGGTTTTTAACTCATGAGGCGACCAAGAACCTCCATGGCTTTTTGTTTGTTTTTCCCTTTGCCGGAAGTTGTTGGTTTCGCTGATTAAGGGAAAACGATGGATGACACTTTGTTGACTATCAAAGTTGTCCACGTGCTGCCCTTTTTGAGGGTTGAGCTTCTCACTCCTCTATGTTATACAAACACAAAATTGTATTTTTTCTGTCGGATCGTTTATGATTGTATAATGTCCTTTTACCATGTGGTTATAAAAGGTAATTGAATAATGTCTTTGTACCATGTGGTTATAAAAGGTAATTGTATAATGTCCTTTTACCAATTAGTTTTAAAAGGTAATTGTATAATGTGGTTATAAAAGGTAATTGTATAATGTCCTTTTACCATGTTGCTATAAAAGGTTCATCACATAATTAATGATATGTTGGTATTTTTTTTTTTTGGTGTTTGTATAATGTATAAAGCTTGTTTTTAACAACCTCGTAGTCTCCTGTAATTACATTTAGAGAACATATTCAGTAATTTAACAAGATAACTCTAATGTTTTTAAGAAAACTTCACAACTAACATCACCAGCCCCCACTGAATGGTGTCAAATTTTTTTTTTTTAAAGATCTGTTCAAAGCTGACAGAAAATTTGATAAATTAAAATGCAATGTCATGAATGCACTTGATTAGGCTGCGGGCTTATACCAAGAAATTATACTTAAGATTACAATAGTGAGAATACATTTTTGATGTGTTGCTATGCTTTTCCTTTATTTCCTATTTATACATGATGGTGATTGCAGCTCATAATCTTGTTATTATTTTTAAGAACAAAAATCAAAACTCAAGCTAACATGAACAAAGAGCTTTTTTCTCTTTCTTTGAGTACTAAAAAAGTGATTTCCATTTTAAATATTACCAAATAATTTTACTGTTAAGTAAAGCATGAATGATGGATATTTTAAAAAATATAAAAAATAAAAAACAATAATAAAAAATCTATGTAAAAAAAAAAAAACATTTTTCTTTTGTGACAAGTGCTCTATGTCTGTCAAAGAGCAACCTTTGAATTAAAGGGGATGTGACTCTAATACTCATTCATTTATAAAACAAAAGCCTTCTTCTTTTTTTTTTTTTTTTTTTTTTTGGGTTGTTGTTTTGTTTGTGTTGGTTGGTTTGTTGTTTGTGCACGTGAAGAACATTAAGACTGGAATGGTTGAAGTGTTCAATCTAAATAACGTCCAAGAACATTAAGACTGGAATGGTTGAAGTGTTCAATCTAAATAACGTCCAAGAACATTAAGACTGGAATGGTTGAAGTGTTCAATCTAAATAACGTCCAAGAACATTAAGACTGGAATGGTTGAAGTGTTCAATATAAATAACGTCTAAGAACATTAAGACTGGAATGGTTGAAGTGTTCAATCTAAATAACGTCCAAGAACATTAAGACTGGAATGGTTGAAGTGTTCAATCTAAATAACGTCCAAGAACATTAAGACTGGAATGGTTGAAGTGTTCAATATAAATAACGTCTAAGAACATTAAGACTGGAATGGTTGAAGTGTTCAATCTAAATAACGTCCAAGAACATTAAGACTGGAATGGTTGAAGTGTTCAATCTAAATAACGTCCAAGAACATTAAGACTGGAATGGTTGAAGTGTTCAATCTAAATAACGTCTTTGGATATTTGGGGGTCTCATTTGGTCACATTTAATTCCAGTGGGTCTCATTTTGTCCCCACATACTTCCTGTGGGTTTCGTTTGGTCACCATTTACGACCAGGTTATGTAGGTTAGGGGGGTGAGTCTCATTTAGTTACCATTCAGTTGCAATGGACATCGACTTCATTTGGTCACCATCTACCCAAACACTGGGTTTCATTTGGTCACCATCTACCCAAAGACTGAGTTTCATTTGGTCACCATCTACCCAAAGACTGGGTTTCATTTGGTCCCCATTTACCCAAAGACTGGGTTTCATTTGGTCACCATTTACCCAAAGACTGGGGTTCATTTGGTCACCATTTACCCAAAGACTGGGTTTCATTTGGTCACCATTTACTTCCAGGTTCTAAGTAGTGTTTTTGGTGGGGAATTAGCTCTCATTTCGTCCCCAGTTATGCGGTTTGTAGAAGGGGGGGGGGCTCATATTTGCCCTTGAGGTGGAAAGGCTGTGGGGAAACGATGTTGTTGAGTGCCACCTGATGGTAGCCAACATCCAACCGGATGGTGACACGGTAACCTTATACAGCGCACTCCATGTTATGCACGTATCAACGAGCGAGTGGATCCGCTAGCCAACGCCAGGGCCGCCTGGCCACAACACCAGTCATGCCGGCCACTGCCCTACCTAGGCAGTAGAGCATGACTAAAAGATAATTCCAGAGATATGCGCGTTGGGTCAGCTGGCGGACAGCACGTACGCTAATATAGTTCTACTTTCAGATGTCGAACGAACGAAATGGTTGGCGCGAACATAGTCGTTGGTACCAGGGCTTGGAGACTCGACGGCTTGGTAAGAAGCATTGCACAGGCCAACAGATGCCCTCCATTACACATGAAGATGTTACATGGCACGGGCCAACAGATGCCCTCCATTACACATGAAGATGTTATATGGCACGGGCCAACAGATGCCCTCCATTACATATGAAGATGAATATGGCACAGGCCAACAGATGCTCTCCATTACACATGAAGATGTTATATGGCACAGGCCAACAGATGCCCTCCATTACACATGAAGTAGTTATATGGCACCCCCCAACAGATGCCCTCCATTACACATGAAGATGTTAGATGGCACAGGCCAACAGATTCACTTTCAGTGCCTCGGTCCTACATAGAATGGCTGAAACTTTTCCGAGTATAACCTCGAACGTCGACTCACGAAGACTCATGTCTCCTGATCTGTGCCCCGCCACTGTAGCCGTTTGTGTGGGACACGGCCTGGCACTGACAGAGCGCCCCAAAGTAAATTGGGCCCTGCAGGTGAGCTGTGTTATGACTATGTCATATGCCAGAGTCCTAACGCTGCCCTGCGGTAATGCCTATATTATACGACAGAGTCCTCAGATCCCCTATGCTATGACTATGTCCTATGCCAGTGCCCCACAGGTCTCCTGTGTATACTGGTGCACGAAAGACCCCTAAAGATGCGGCGGGTCACCGATTTACTGACTGGGGCATCAAAATAAGCCGTCACGTGACTTTTGGATGCCCTCCTCCAACTTTCGGCTATGTGCCTGTGCATTTAAAATTGCAATTTTTTTCCACAACTCAACTTTTGGCCCTTTAAATACCTATATATCCGAGGGTCGTCCCCCCCCCCCCCCCACCCTTCCTGCAGCCGAAATGGCTCTGGTCTTTAAGAAACGGTTACCTTGGCTTCCGATCGAAACTCGTGGCAAATACTACAAAGTTGTATCAAAGCAACCCACGCTAGACGCGAACCTGACACCGCAAGTGTACAAGAGGTGTACAGTCTGACCCACCGGAAATACGACACATAACGGTAAAAAAATATAGGCCGTTACTAGACCATGGTACCCTCTTTCAATGCACGGAGTTTTAAAGATTAAAAGGAGAAAGAAAAATGTGTGGAATAACGGTACATTCTCTTTGCGTGTGCGACCTTGATTGACATTTACTACGCCTGACCAGTTTTGCGTTGGTTGGTTACGATAAAAAAGGTTGTTTTTTTTTTGGGGGGGGGGGTGTGAATTTAGGGAATGAGAGCGGACTTAAGGGTAGGGGTGCTAACTTGGGAGTAGGGGTAGCGCTTGATACGGGTTCAGTGGTCCTCACACAGCGCTACATATTGACACTTGTATGCACTCTTTTTGCGCTGTATTTCCTTTACACGTACTTATGTTTTATTGAAATTAATTACAGACCGTGCAGGGGCGCCAAAACCACATCCACAACGAGCTAATCCACACTCCCCAGGGGTGCAAAAAATACATCCACAACGAACTAGCCCATACGCCCCAGGGGCGACAAAACCACATCCATGGCGAGCTAATCCATACGCCACCTTCTCAAATTAGTATTTTGTTTTTTCCTTAAAATTGAAATTATAAGGAAGTCATAAAAGCAGAAGAATAAGGCAGACATTAAAAATAGGTATTTCGTAAAGATGATTAGCAAAAATAATAAAGGGGGGGGGGGTGGGTGTCAGGTGCGAGTGGGGGGGTGTCCCATAAAGAACGAATACGTCTTGAGTAGCTGCGGAACACCAAACCCGAAATATGACAGCTGCTTTTCGAAGTTTGCGCATTGTAGGTCTCAAACATCGTGCCGGTTTGTAGGTCTCACGCAACGCCTGTTCAGCACGTTCCGCTTTGTAGGTCTCACCCTACCCCTGTCCAGCTGCGTGCCGGTTTGTAGGTCTCACCCTACTCCTGTCCAGCTGCGTGCCGGTTTGTAGGTCTCACCCTACCCCTTTCCAGCTGCGTGCCGGTTTGTAGGTCTCACCCTACTCCTGTCCAGCTGCGTGTCGGTTTGTAGGTCTCACCCTACTCCTGTCCAGCTGCGTGCCGGTTTGTAGGTCTCACCCTACCCCTGTCCAGCTGCGTGCCGGTTTGTAGGTCTCACCCTACTCCTGTCCAGCTGCGTGCCGGTTTGTAGGTCTCACCCTACCCTTGTCCAGCTGCGTGCCGGTTTGTAGGTCTCACCTTACCCCTGTCCAGCTGCGTGCCGGTTTGTAGGTCTCACCCTACCCCTGTCCAGCTGCGTGCCGGTTTGTAGGTCTCACCCTACTCCTGTCCAGCTGCGTGTAGATTTGTTGGTCTCACCCTACTCCTGTCCAGCTGCGTGCCGGTTTGTAGGTCTCACCCTACTCCTGTCCAGCTGCGTGCCGGTTTGTAGGTCGCACCCTAATCCTGCCCAGCTGCGTGTAGATTTGTTTGTCTTACCCTACCCCTGTCCAGCTGCGTGTAGATTTGTTGGTCTCACCCTTCTCCTGTCCAGCTGCGTATAGATTTGTTGGTCTCACCCTACTCCTGTCCAGCTGCGTGCCGGTTTGTAGGTCTCACCTTACCCCTGTCCAGCTGCGTGTAGATTTGTTGGTCTCACCCTACCCCTGTCCAGCTGCGTGTAGATTTGTTGGTCTCACCCTTCTCCTGTCCAGCTGCGTGTAGATTTGTTGGTCTCACCCTTCTCCTGTCCAGCTGCGTATAGATTTGTTGGTCTCACCCTACCCCTGTCCAGCTGCGTGTTGCTGAAAATTCCATCGACTGCCACAAAATTGAAATGGAATGTCATGGACTGTCATAAAACTGCCATGGACTGTTATGAAACTACCATAGGCTGTCACATGGACTGTCAAATGAAATCGTTGCCTAATCTACAACTCCCCTCTGGGTTATTTAAAACGAAGTGGCTATTCGGACTCGGGTATCAAAAGTGACAGGTTTGGATTAAAAAAACTATTAAAAATATTATGGTTGGGTTTGTAAGACAAAATGAGGTATCAAATGAAAGATAATTGAATGGACTATACGTTTTTAAACTTAATTCTTTAGTTTAACTAAAATAAACTACCACAAATGACATCCGAATAGCATTGAGTCAAAATGGACCCAGACACCAGGGTCCCCTTAGAGTCCCATTAGAGTCATTTGTGGTAGTTTACGCAACCGTGAGAAAACTGCTCTGACCCCTGAGAGAGTGGACTGCGAACGCTTTAAACGCAGCGTTCTCGGTCGACCGGACGTCCCACAGGCCAGAGGGGAGGTCTCCCGGGGTGCCGCCGTACGGTCTGTCAGCGGGGAAACCCGGCGTCTGGTCCGTGTGGATGTGTGCCCGGGGGGGGGGGGCATTAAGAGCTCGCGCTCGACGGCCCACCGACCCCATCTCCTATGCGACATCTTTCATTTGATACCAAATTTTGTCGTACAAACCCAACAGTAATGTTTTTAATAGTTTTTTAATCCCAACCTCTCAATTCTGGTACCCGGGTGCGAATAGTCACAGCCCATTTAAAAAGTCTCAGCTCAGAAACTAAGTTTGCCACTTATACTAGAAGTGATTTAAGTATGTTAAGGTCAAGGACACGCAGTTAAACTGTTGAAGACGAAGAGCAGTCCTTTTTCATCATACCATGAACACCGACCCACTCCACCACTGACCTACTCTAGCATGGATCCACTCCACCAATGATCCACTCAGTCACTGATCTACTCCACCACTGACCTTCTCTAGCATAGATCCACTACACCGTGATCACTCCACCCCTAATCCACTTCACCACTGACCTACTCTAGCATGTGTCCAGACCACTCCACCATTAATCCACTCCACCACTGATCTACTGCACTGCTGACCTACTCTGGCACTGATCCACTCCACCATTGACAACCTCCACCAATAATCCACACCGCCACTGAAATCCTCTAGAACTGATCCACTCCACCATCATCGCCCCACAATTGATCTAATCCACTACTAATCCACCCACCACTAATCAACTCCACCAATGACCTACTCTAGCATGTATCTACTCCACCACTGATATACTCCACCTCTAGGCCTAATCCACTCCACCACTGACCTACTCTAGCACTGATCCATTCCATCGCTGACCACCTCCTATTTTATCTTACACCCTCCCCATCCTACAACTTCCAGGACCTACCCCCATCCCCCAATGTGTAACTTACCGTCATGGCTCAGATGTTCGTAAACCGTTAGAAATCACGGAGCGTGAAAATATTCGTCTGGTGACACTTGTTGATATCAACATCCCACTTATTTGAATTCTAAATTTATTGCATGCCGGGATTTATCTGCCACGAGTAGCGTGGTTTTGGAAAATCCAAAACTTCCCCCCCCCCACCCCCCAAAACCACGAAGAACTCCTCGTTATTTGACCGTTATGTGAACCGAACCTAATCAAACCCCCATCACATGTCTAAGACAGGTGGTTTAAATAGAGCGTATCAACAAGAAATTTAGTGCAATTGTTAAAACCAACCATAACAAGGCCATCTATCGTCTTTAATAAACATGCACGCAGCACGCACGTTCAGCCGAATTTGACATCGTCAAACGTACATTTTTTTTTTTTACTTCTCAAAAAAAAAAATAATTGAAATAACAACAAACAAATGTCAAATGTGTCGGAAAAGACCAAGTTCTGTGACATACTTTGACTCATATTAAAAATAATTAAATTTAAACGTAAATTATTTCCATTGTAGATTTTTATGATAGCATACGGTATATAAACCTACTTAATGTGGCTGCAAAGCCGTGTGAACAGTAATTTAAGCCTCAGAGCAGAGTCGTTCTCCTAGTATAAGCTGCGAACTGTCAAAGATGGATACGTACCATGCCATAAAAACATGTTTCAATTTTGTCTGGATCAATAAAATAATAGGCTAATGTCTAGTTATGGAGCCATGGCGTCATTTGCGTGTTTTGTTATGTTGCTGATGACTTTAGGGTTCAGGTTAGGTTTAGGGATAGATTTAGGGTTCAGGTTAGGGTGAGGGATAGATTTGGGGTTCAGGTTAGGGTGAGGGATACATTTAGGAAATTTTTTCATTATTTTTAAACGTTTTATTCTTAATTTTACTTGTGGTGTCAACCAAGATGGCGGCCATGGTAAAAAAACGCGGACCCATCTCTCGAAATTTACCAAATAATATAATCTAATCTTATAAAAGAAACGTCTTTACTGGGGAGCTTCACTCAGACTCAACAACCTTGACCTTGACATTAGTTCATTAGTTGTTAGTGGCTGCGTCACTGTTTGATATTGAAATAATTATAGTTATGTATTGGGGGGGGGGGTCTTTCTTTCGGACCCTGTTTGTAAAAACATTAAAAACAAAAAAACTATAATTGACCCAGCAGCATGTTTTACGAGCTGCAAATACGCTTGATAAGATTCTTTTATTGGTCCATAAATGGAAATGTTTTGTGTTTTTTTTTTTTTTACTTACATTGTACATATTCATTATCAGCACATAAATAAAAACAAGTTTTAATCAAGACGACGCCATATTAAAATTTGAACAAATAAAACTCAAGACACCTAAATTATTTCACTCTAGCGTAAAAATCAGCCAGCATGTACCAATAATGACTTAATTAGTGACCATTTTGATTTGGTAACCGCCGGGGAGCACGCTGGTAAATTCTGACAGACTGGGGAGCAAAATAATTTTTATATCTGACTGTCCAAACTATTAGGGGATAGAATTCGCTCTGACCGATTTGATCTTAAGCATTTGTGATGACGAGGATGTGATGTTTCATGCATACATAAATATATAGATATGTATATTATATGTATATATGTTATATATATATAGTTTACAACAGCATTTTTCTTCAAATAGTTCAAATGGAACTGATCAGAAAGCAGTAGACATTACAAAATATCTTTTTAAGATGTCAAAATATTGAATTATTTACAGTACTAACAGGAATATTTTTAAAACTCCTAATTTTGAAAACACATTTTTAAGAGGCATATGAAAAGTCTGCCCCTTGTTGATTCCACCAATCGCAGAGCATCTCAGTGAGTTACCGTTAGGATAAGAAAAAAAGAATGTAACTGGAGCACGTCGATACGCGCGAGCGATTAGCCATCTGCTGACTTTCTGGTTCTTAAAAATAGAATTTAAAAAATATTCTAAATGACATTCATATTAAATATAAAAATCAGTGGTCCGTCTTTAGTGGGAGTAATTAATGGGCCTTACCTGCTAGTAATTTGGTGGGCCTTAGAGAGACGAATTAGAAGGTCTAGTGAAAGTAATTAGTGGGCTAAATAGGAGTAATTGGTGGATCTTGGAGAGACGAATTAGAGGGCCTAGTGGAAGTAATTAGTGGGCTAAGTAGGAGTAATTGGTGGATCTTGGAGAGACGAATTAGAGGGCCTAGTGGAAGTAATTAGTGGGCTAAGTAGGAGTAATTGGTGGATCTTGGAGAGACGAATTAGAGGGCCTAGTGGAAGTAATTAGTGGGCCGTAATGGGAGTAATTTAGTGGGCCTAGTGGGAGCAATTAGTCTAGGTCTAGATCTATTTCAGATTTTTCACAATACAACCACAGACATTTGATAATACAACAGAACTCACATAGGAGTGCACCAGACATTCGATAAAATTAGCAGACATTTGATAAAACACCAGACGGTTGATAGTAAACAATATATTTGATATTAGACCCATGACACACTCGGGTGGATCCGATACGGGTCAATGGTTTCTTTTGAATGTCATTTTTTTACCGTTACTTGACGTAACCCACGTAAATACCCACCTGCCACCAGCAGTCGACACCCCTCCCCCGGCAGTCGACACCCTTCCCCCGGCAGTCGACACCCCCTCCCCCGGCAGTGCGACACCCTCCCCTGGCAGTCGATATCCCCTCCCCTGGCAGTCGATACCCCCTCCCCCATACACACATTCGGGCACCGGCAACCAAGTCGAACACATACACTTTACTTTAATCCACACAAAGGCACTATTTACACACACGACAGTTCTTCGCATTTAAATGCCATTCAAAGGTTAAGGCCGTCACATTGTTAAACCACGCTGCATTTTACTATAAAGATTTTCCTCACCAACTCCGCCCCTTACCTCAAACCCACTTTACCACTTTACCACCCTTAACATGTCTAATCTACCATTTTCCCCCACAATTCCCAATTCCCCTCCTTGACCATTACATTTTTATCACCACATTGGTACCACTGATTATCTATAATCTACATGGTCCAGTCTTCCTCAATCCCTTAAATAAATTTTAGATCCTCCATTAACACGTTTGAACCTCTACTAAATTCTATCTAATTGAACTCTAATTGAACTCTAAGTCAATTCTAATTCAAATCTAATTCAACTCTGACTCAACTCTAACTCAACTCTAACTCAACTTTAAGTCAACTCTTAGTCAACTCTAAATCAACCCTAATATTCAACTAAGGCAACTCTAATTCAACCCTAACTCAACTCTAAGTCAACTCTAATTCAGCTCTTAGCCAACTCTAAATCAACTCCAATTCAACTTTTATTCAAACCTAATTCAACTCTAAGTCAACTATAATTCAACTCTAAGTCAACTCTAATTTAACTTTAGGTCAACTCTAATTCAAACCTAATATTCAACTCCAAGACAACTCTAATTCAACCCTAATTCAACTCTATGTCAACTCTAAGTGAGCTCTAATTCAACTCTAATTCAACTCTAAGTCAACTCAAATTCAACTACAATTTAACTCTAATTCAACTCTAAGTCAACTCAAATTCAACTCTAATTTAACTTTAGGTCAACTCTAATTCAAACCTAATATTCAACTCCACGACAACCCTCTCAACCCTAATTCAACTCTAATTCAACTCTAAGTCAACCCTAATTCAACTCTAAGTCAACTATAATTCAACTCTAAGTCAACTCAAATTCAATTCAAAATCAACTCTATTTCAACTATAATTAAACTCTAAGTCAACTCTAAGTCAAATAAAATTCAACTCTAACTCAAATCTAATTTAACTTTAGGTCAACTCTAATTCCACCCTAATTCAACTCTAACTCAACTCTAATTTAACTTTAGGTCACTCTAATTCAAACCTAATATTCAACTCCAAGACAACTCTAATTCAACCCTAATTCAACTCTAAGTCAACTCTAAGTCAACCCTAATTCAACTATAATTCAACTACAATTCCACTCTAAGTCAACTCTAAGTCAAATAAAATTCAACTCTAAGTCAAATTTAATTCAACTCTAAGTCAAATCTAATTCAACTCTAAGTCAACTCTAATTCAACTCTAATATTTAACTTTAAGGCAACACTAATGCAACTATAATTCAACTCTAAGTGATCTCTAATTCAACTCTAATTCAACTCTAAATCAACCCTCATTCAAATCTAAGAGCTGACAATGACTATCCCACTGATATTTCCAATAAGTCGCTGTCCATATTTCCTTTCCACAAACCCCACAGCGTTCGTCTCACTAACCTGTCACACCCGCTTACCTTGAGAACCCCTGCTTCACCCCACCCATCTCCCTCACCACTTTGACCCCTTTGGCCCTCTTACCCCTTCTTATTCAATTTAAAAATACATAATCTTAACCTCCCGAAGGTATATCCACTGGATCTTCCCCAAGGTATATCCACTGGATCCTCCTCGAGGTATTTCCATTGACCTACTGGTCAGAGTCTGGCCTAGTTACGCCGTTGCCTACGTCCCACGGGTCTCTGTCACGAAGAGCTAATGCCTTACTGTTCTAGGATTGACAAAACATCACTCTACAACAAGTGACAGCTGTTCAAATGTGGCTATACATTGTTAACAATAAATAAAGATATTCACTTCTTTTAAAAAAGGGGGAAATAAAACTGTCGGTCAAAATAACAATTATTCAGTGAGTTATTACTTCCCTTTAACATTCGCTCCGCACTCCACCTCCGAAAACAAAATTAATGGTACGGTAGTCTCAACATTAAAAAATAATATTGATAGTAAATAAATATTCAAAACTGTAATGTAAAACTGGTGCATAGAACATGTATCATAAACAGGGACTATCCCCGGGGTTAGGGGAGGAAATTACAAAGAATTAATTAAAAATGAAAAAAAAAAGAATAATATTAGAATTTGGCTAAAAAAAAGGGTTAACAGGAAAATGTGGGCATTATGGGTCTAGTGTTCACATATAGGACGGTTTGGAGGATTAATTTCTGTGTTGATTGACTTGTGGACAGGGTGGTGCCAAGGGGGAACCCTTCCCGGGTGCCGAAATCAGAAAGGGGGGGGGGGTGCACAAAAATGTCAATACACTCGACGAAAAAAGAAAGTTAACAAATATAATTTGTGTGTGTGTGCATTAGTTATTAATGAAACACTTGGGGTCGGGGGAGGGGGTTAGGGCGCCATTTCTCAAATTGCATCGGGTGCAACCTTTTCATTCCCACTGTCCTGGTTGTAGACAATGTCACAGTGGTATTTTATGTCACAGGCATTTATAATGTCACGGGGGTATGTAATGTCATTGGGTATATAGGCTAATGTCACATATGTCATTGGGATATACAGGCTAATGTCACATATAATGTCATTGCGATATATAGGCTAATGTCATATATAATGTCACTGGGGTATAAAGGCTAATGTCACATATAATTTCACTGGGGTATATAATGTTTCTGGGTTATATAATGTCACTGAGCTGTGGAATAAACAGCGGGGGTTGTAGACTATGTGAATAAAGTGTACATTATGTGAACAGGTATAGATTATCTGATTGAGCTATTCGGATATGTGGCTGAGATGCATACGTTTGACTGAGGTGTGCAGTGTCTGGTGACTGGTGATTATGTGTTTATTAGGATTTGGTTGATTGATTGTGTCATGTGTATTGCGACAAGTGAGTGGCTCATCGTGTAATTTTGACTTTTATATGAGATAGCTGGACACCAGGGACGTCATTTGGGTAGGGCACTGTGGGGCATCCCCCCTCCCGAATTTGCAGGTTTTATTTAAATTGCTACGTACTGTGGCGCCTCTAGTAATAAACAACGTAACAAGCTGACCAAGTTTTGACCCCCCCCCCCTTTTTCCTGAAAAAAACCTGAAATGACACCTTTGCTGAACAGAGTGCCTCACCTGGACTAAATACCACTTGGGCGAATCCAAAAATGTGCGCCCCTTCCATACACATATTTTATGTTAGTTTGAAAAAATTAACGAAGCTTCTTTCCGGTGTGATCACCTCTTCGCGCCCCCCCCCCCCCCCCAACCCCAGGTGTGCGGACATCCTTTTAAAATGCGATATTTAAAATTAATGGAATCAAACAACAGAAAATGAACGAAGAAAAATAATAATTTCATAGCATAATCCACATAACTTAAGGTATTTTTCACATAATATTATTTAGTCTATTCTTCAATTTAAACTTGAATAAATTTTATTTTAAATTGATTTAAATTAAAACGTATACATGAATCGGATTTTGAAGGGGATACATTTTCTTTAAATTTTATTTTTATTCTAAATTTGCCCATTAATTAATTTTTAAGAGTTGTCAATAACTTTCTTTTCCCCTTCAGTTTTCGGTTAATTTCGCCACTCTTGGTGTCTTGGCCACAGACTGCTTCACATACAAGGGACCTTTTTGTTTACGTTTTGTATGCTGCAGAAGCCGGAGAGGGGTGTAACAAACCAGGCCAAGACTATAAAAGGGTACGGCGTCGCTGGGTGTAAATTTCAACTCGTGAACCGATAGATTTGCGTGAACTGGTGTGCCAGGAATTTTTACAAACGAGGAACTGCGACAGAGGCCCGATCACAGGAAGTGCGGTCTGCTAATTCGGCTACAAGTTGAAGAAGGTTCAGTTGCAAACGTTTTTTTCTCTTCTCCCCAACTGAACTGACCCAGGCATTTAAAAAAAAAAAGCACACGTAGAGGAGCTCTTCTTTATTTCTGGGTGTTTAAACTTTGCATTGTTGACTTTCTCAGTTGGAAGTGGGGAGACAGGAGTAGAGAGGAGTTGTTCGCGCCCCTCGAATCACGTGTAAGAGAGATCGAAGCAGACAGCGACCACGACAAACACCCAGGAGTCCAGTTGACAGTGGACTTTCTTGTTCGGGGGGAAAAACAAACGGTAAACATTGGACTCGTGTTTTGTTTGGAGTTTCCATCAAAACGTAAAAAGGTGATCAAACAGCGAGGAAGAAATGAGAGGTAGTTTGAAAACAAGGAGGACAGAAGTTACAGAATAATCAACCATGGTATTCAGCAGTGGCCATGGCGATGGCAGAAGAAAAGATTGTAACGAGAAAAGAAACTTAAACTTTGTGAAGATTTGGGCGGCTACACCTGACCTAGGCGTCTTGCGTGGACAGTGGTCGAGGATTAATTAAACTAATAAGTTATATTTTTGTGCTGTTGCCGTTGGAGAATTTTTTTTATATTAAAGTGAAATAATTTTATACCGGTTTAACAAACATTCGAAACATATGAAGTTGAACTTGATGCATTTTTCTGGATATCTCAAGAGCGAAAGTGCCGAAAGGTAAGTTAATTTTATATAACTATAATTATATTATTATTAATGTAGATTTTATTATGATTTTATGTGAGCCATGTCTGTTATTGCAGCGGCATTCATGATTCATTAATTCATTGAAATCATTGCGTTTATAATTTATTTATACGTTTTATTTTCTGTCACCTGTTGAACTAATTTATTGTTCTAAAGTCATTAACTGTAGTCTGTATTATAACTGTATAGTCATAGTATTGTAACCAAACGACCTAACAATTTAGTGTACTAACTTTAAAATAAATCGTTTCATATGATATCATTACACACTTATTTGGTAATACAAAAAGATTGCCCAAGGAACTCAGTGGTACGGTAGCAAGCAAATGTGTAGGCCTACACATTTCTTAACGGCTGGTGGAGCCAACAGAAATTTTAAGTAGAGATTTAAACAGATACGTATCTTACCCTTACAAAGGATAGTCCTATACGCGAGTCATTTTTCCCTAGCAAATTTATACTGCCCAGCCAAATTCATATTCTATATTGCCCGGCCTATTTGCCAAATTCATATATTGCCCTAGTTCGCTGTCATCTTGCCTTATTTCACTGTCATCTTGCCCTGCTCACTGTCATCTTGCCAAGTTTTTTTTGTACTAGCACATTCATATTACTCCGACCCTCAATAAAGGTCTGGTATATGATGCTATGTTTTTTAAATTTTTTTATTTGCCGAGTGGGTATGTGAAAGGAGTGTGAAAATGACAATGTAGTCAATGTGCCTGGAAGACTGATAAGCTAGTGTCTGCGGACACAAAGCTCTCATGCCATTTAAACTTGTAAAAACATGCTTTCGATTCTTTAAATTTGCCCAGTTGTGTTGCATACGTTGCCTAGGTATGTAAATAGAAGACACGTTTTGGGGGAATTTGGGAACCTTTATTTTATTAGACCCTTTATCTCAAATGATTTAGAGTTTAGGGGCTTTAAAATCTCATGAACTGGGTCAAAGTTTGACAACCCACGCTGACAATGGGGACTGAATATTTCTGAAGACCTCTTAATCTCTCTCTCTCCATGATATTCAATCTCCATCATAATCTTAACGGCAGGGTATAACGTGAAAAAAATGGTATGTTAGTACCTATATAAGGTAGTTGCATTAAGCTATCATATTCCTTATACATCTCCATATGCCATTCCTTATACATCTCCATATGCCATTCGTTATACATCTCCATATGCCATTCCTTTACATCTCCATAATGCAATTCCTTATACATCTCCATGTGCCATTCCTTATACATCTCCATATGCCACTGGCTCCCGTCATGTAACTACACTAAGTCAGCACCTCCAACTTTTTCTCACACATATGCTTGTACATGAACTATTAGCATATGTAACATGCCAGTACCTTCACAGTAATGGTACCCCTCAAGTAATTTACTTGAATAAAACTTCTATAAGATTCGGTGTAGCTCTAAATGGCAGTGAGATACCTTTTAAGATAAACATATCACCCACGTGGACTCCAAACTTATTTATTTTAAAATGTGGGTGGGATGAGAGCACATTTGTTGCGTAAAATTAATTAAGAACCACTGGTTCCTCCCTACCTAGGCCCCTGGCCTCACCTTATTCAAGGACACTCAACCCCTCCACCCCGGTCAACCCACCTCCCCTTATAATGGTCACCCCCCCTTATAACAGTCAACCATCCTTTCGTCCCTTATCCAGGTTAGACCTAATACGTACATCTTATAACAGTCAACCATCCTTTCGTCCCTTATCCAGGTTAGACCTAATACGTACATCTTTAGTTCTACCCTGTCAATATAGCCTACTTTTTTCTAATTGCTAAAGTTTTTGTTTCTCCTCAATGCTATTTGATTGACCTACTTAAGTAGTCTTTAGGAATGACCTGTTTTACATGACCTTATTATTCTTATTGTTTACATTGTTACACATTTGTTATTTAAAGTTACCCTTTAAGTTATTTTGTTGTTAAAGTTAAAAGAAGACTTGACCAGACCAACACTGAAATACACCATTCAAGTATCAAACAACCGGTGAACCGATAGGACCTCGCAGTCCAGCTACACTCCTGTCGTCGACTCAACGAGGCAGACCTGGGTCCTGACGGAACAAAAGGCTATCACTGGGTGGCTCCTGGAGGGATGATAAAAGAGCGGGCGATAACAAGAGGGGGATGGGGGATGATAACCACTGGGGTCCCTGCTACACAAACTCGTCGGACAGACCTGAAGAAGTGGACATTTTTGTAGAGCAGTTTTTCTTGGCCTGTCGTAAAAGGTTAAAAAATGTAGTTGCTTGATGTAAGGTTAAAAATTTGACAGAGCGGTTTTGTGTGTGTGTGTGTGTGTAAGTGGGGGGGGGGGGGGGGCAGAGCGAACACAATTAATTCACATTTATATGCCAATGTGAAATCACACGGACTAGCATTGGTTCTACATAGATCAATAGATGTGATTCTGTCACCCCCGAAGAATAGATACTGGCTGTTGAAACCATTTCTTATTTGACCCCGTGGTAACATTTCGTTACTGGTTATGACAAGTTGCATTGGTCTTTTGGGGATCTTGAGACAAGACGACGTGTTTCAGACAGACAGTACAGACAGACCGTACGTACACGGAGATAAGCCAACGAACGTAAAACGCATCAATAACAAGATCCGCGTGTAACGTAATTATAATTTTTATGTTTACTATTTGATAGCAGCTTTACAAAAAAAATGGGGGGTGGGGGGAAGGCGTTCCCCCTGCAGTGTCCTTCAGACTGGGATTTAAACATGGCGGCTGCTCGGATATGATTAACCATTATTTCATTGTCTAGCAACATTTGAACACGCCAATCACGTCCGTGCTGTTATGGCAACACTTGTGGATATGATTTACCGTTATTTCCTACTGCAACATTTAAAATGCACCAATCGCTGCCGGGCTGGGGGTATTTCATAACAAGTCTTGTTGACTGAAGGGTCTGATAGCGTTGCTTCGGTTGTCACAATAAATGTCTTGTGGTGGGTCACGTGGTTAAGTATTTTAGGGAGGAAAAAAATAGATCCCCTTTCACTAGATATCTTGTGCACGACCTGTGATAATACATGAATGAGATCGAGGTTAAATAAATGAAATCGAGGCCAGGTTTGGGTAACGGTCTGCTTCAGTGGTTAAAGGGGGGAGCTTCGGGTGTTGGCCATACAATCTTATAGACATTGAGCCACTTTACATGGCTGAATAGAGGGTATTATAATATCACGATTGGTTCCCATGTAGGCGTGCCCCCCTAGGCCGAACCAAAGAGTCAGTTGGGCCCCCCTTGGCCCAAGGAGTCAGTTGTGCCAACGGGTGTAGCTAATGAAATACTGTTTCCTGCACATAATTGCTTTCAGTTAGTTTTCGAGAGTCTTTTCTACACGACTTAGAGACTTATATTCTGCTCTACAAGACTTAGAGTCTGTTCTACAAGACTTAGAGTCTGTTCTACAAGACTTAGAGTCTGTTATACAAGACTTAGTGTCTATTCTACAAGACTTGGATATTCTAGAAGACAGCTACTAGAGTCTTTTCTTACTGACAAGCTCTCGACTCCACCAACAACCATTAGAAACTTTGAAAATGGCTGAGAACATTCATTGAAAAGTTTTGCGATATGCGACCTTGGCCTTGTCTCTCACAACTTCTTTCGCAGACCAGATGACTGCTGACGTATACATAATGACGCTGTCATCGACCCATGTTGTTACATATGTGTTTCATTGGTATAACTGTATACACTGTATTATTAAGAGGGGGGAGGGAGATGTGACGAAGTAAAGAGGGAAAGAACAAGTGAACAATTCCCTACAATGATTAGGGATCATGACCACTGAAATTATAAGGGATCATGACCCCTGCAATGATTAGGAATCATGACCCCTGCAATAATTAGGAATCATGACCCCTGCAATGATTAGGGATCATGACCCCTGCAATGATTAGGGATCATGACCCTTGCAATGATTAGGGATAATGACCCCTACAATGATTAGGGATCATGACCCCAGCAATGATTTGTGATCATGACCCCAGCAATGATTAGGGATCATGACCCCTGCAATGATTAGTGATCATGACCCCAGCAATGATTAGGGATCATGACCCCAACAATGATTAAGGATCATGACCATCGTGTGCAATAAGTATCGCACAAGAATCGGGGCGTAAAGAACGCCGGGTCAAAGTTCATTTGTCGTTGATCAGAGGTTCGTGTTGTATTTTGTAAGCCCCTGTCATCATTCACTTTTCTATCACTGATTACTTCC
Source organism: Omphiscola glabra (assembly GCA_964017045.1). Taxonomy (NCBI): domain Eukaryota; kingdom Metazoa; phylum Mollusca; class Gastropoda; family Lymnaeidae; genus Omphiscola; species Omphiscola glabra. The sequence continues at coordinate 13,285,127 of OZ024803.1, read as the reverse complement.
CCCTAACCCACACATTTTACCGACAAAACATCAGCATAATCATTTCATAACTAACGTTTGTAATACTACCTACAATTCGCCATCATTTTATCCCTACGAATGATTTTCAAAAGACAGGACCGTAACAGGATCCGAGGGGTCTGTTTGTCAGGATCTACATATAATGTGTAAAAGTCCTTCGATTTGATGACAGTGAAGTTGTCTCCCTTGTCTCGGTCATTATTTGGGGCGCTTTGCTTGTCATTTAATAGTTACAACAAACACAAAGAGAAAACCAAATTATATCAATTATATGTACGGATAGTGACGATGCCCCGCTTGTCATTTGATAGTTACAACAAACACAAAGAGAAAACCAAATTATATCAATTATATGTACGGATAGTGACGATGCCCCGCTTGTCATTTGATAGTTACAACAAACACAAAGAGAAAACCAAATTATATCAATTATATGTACTGATTGTGACGATGCCCCGCTTGTCATTTGATAGTTACAACAAACACAAAGAGAAAACCAAATTATATCAATTATATGTACTGATAGTGACGATGCCCCGCTTGTCATTTGATAGTTACAACAAACACAAAGAGAAAACCAAATTATATCAATTATATGTACGGATAGTGACGATGCCCCGCTTGTCATTTGATAGTTACAACAAACACAAAGAGAAAACCAAATTATATCAATTATATGTACGGATAGTGACGATGCCCCGCTTGTCATTTGATAGTTACAACAAACACAAAGAGAAAACCAAATTATATCAATTATATGTACGGATAGTGACGATGCCCCGCTTGTCATTTGATAGTTACAACAAACACAAAGAGAAAACCAAATTATATCAATTATATGTACGGATAGTGACGATGCCCCGCTTGTCATTTGATAGTTACAACAAACACAAAGAGAAAACCAAATTATATCAATTATATGTACGGATAGTGACGATGCCCCGCTTGTCATTTGATAGTTACAACAAACACAAAGAGAAAACCAAATTATATCAATTATATGTACGGATAGTGACGATGCCCCGCTTGTCATTTGATAGTTACAACAAACACAAAGAGAAAACCAAATTATATCAATTATATGTACGGATAGTGACGATGCCCCGCTTGTCATTTGATAGTTACAACAAACACAAAGAGAAAACCAAATTATATCAATTATATGTACGGATAGTGACGATGCCCCGCTTGTCATTTGATAGTTACAACAAACACAAAGAGAAAACCAAATTATCTCAATTATATGTACGGATAGTGACGATGCCCCGCTTGTCATTTGATAGTTACAACAAACACAAAGAGAAAACCAAATTATATCAATTATATGTACGGATAGTGACGATGCCCCGCTTGTCATTTGATAGTTACAACAAACACAAAGAGAAAACCAAATTATCTCAATTATATGTACGGATAGTGACGATGCCCCGCTTGTCATTTGATAGTTACAACAAACACAAAGAGAAAACCAAATTATATCAATTATATGTACGGATAGTGACGATGCCCCGCTTGTCATTTGATAGTTACAACAAACACAAAGAGAAAACCAAATTATATCAATTATATGTACGGATAGTGACGATGCCCCGCTTGTCATTTGATAGTTACAACAAACACAAAGAGAAAACCAAATTATATCAATTATATGTACGGATAGTGACGATGCCCCGCTTGTCATTTGATAGTTACAACAAACACAAAGAGAAAACCAAATTATATCAATTATATGTACTGATAGTGACGATGCCCCGCTTGTCATTTAATATTACAACAAACGCAAAGCAAATTATATCATTTATATGTACAGAAAGTGACGATGCCCCACCAGTCCATTACAAAACGGCGCAGCAAGTGCAGGTGGCACACCAAGTTATTATGTCATACAGCGAGCACGATGGCCCAGAAACGTATTATATACAGCAAGTGTGGATGGCCCACCAAATAGTATGTTCAGGAAGTGTAGATGGCCCACCACTATATTATATATATAGTCGACGACGACTATCTAGGCTCTCCATGTTTTCAAGAGCAAAAATGGGCTGGTCCACGGCTTCAGTATCAAACAGAAACTTGTCCATCTCCCCCCTAAACAGCGAAGAGGTCACGACAAGCAGTTTCGACTTTTAAAAACAAGAACTCTGTACAGGAGCTCCTCATTCCTGCCAAAGACAATAAGGGACTAGAACAAGCTTCCAAAAGTAACAGTTGAGGCGACTTCACTTGACACATGAGCATCTATTGTCTCCTATCTTCCAACCCAAAGTTGATGACACCATCACTGAGTAACCCTTGCAACCAGTGAATTATCCCCTTGAAAACCACGCACAGTAACATCGCGAACCCCTCTGAAACATAGGGGCCATAATGATCAATTCTTTGATCGTGGGCCCTCAAAACATAGAAGAAGAAGAAGATATACTGCAAGCATGATGGCCCACCAACTGATCATCTACAAAAAGCACGATGGCCCACCAACTTATTATATACAGCAATTGTAGATGGCCCACCAAATTATGATATAAAGCTAGTGTAGATGACCTACCAAACTGTGTACAGAAAGTGTAGATGGTCCACCGACTTATTATGTACAGCAAACACAATGGTCCATCAACCCAGTAGGTTCGACTTATGTCAAGCGAGGTTGACAAGGGACGTAAGTTGAGCATATGACGGAAAATCCCCGTCTCTAATTGGCCATCAGATAGGGTTGGAGAGTTAGAGATTACCGGTAAGCACAGAAAAACTTCTGATGGATAAGTCGAGATGCATTTGGTGAATGAGTCACGTGTCGTTGCATGCATGGTTACACCGACTCTTCATTAAAAAATATTTTAAAAATACAAACCAAAATATTTCTAGTTTTCTGTCATGGACATTCGGTCTGGTAAATATTATTCCATTTTATTCTAAGAGTCGTAACTATTATTTAAAATGTATATTGTGCTTATGATAGAATAGTTGTGGAAATAGTCCCGCCTTGTTTCAAATGTATTTTTTAAAGGGCGTAGACATTGTTTGGAGCCCGGGGATGAGATTCATTTTTACGTTCTTCGTCAACTCTGAAACCCATTATTTTCATAAATAAAATACCCCCCAAAGACAATTTTGGTGCCCTAACTAGTCTTGCGCCCGGGGAAGTCTGCACCTGTGCCCCTCTCAGTGAGTTTCATACATTTAGCAACTATAAAATATAAGTCTGAAGGCCACATCTTTGAGACCAGATTATCCGCTTTCTCTTCATTACAATAATATTAAAATTCAGTTTTTTTCCCTTTCTAATTTGTTACAGAATATTTAGATGGTGATTTAATAAAGCAGGAGTGATGTCACATCTAAGCTTCACGTGGACCCTGGTCGTCTGTATCTCGTCTGCCCTGGCGGCGCCCATAGAGAGAACAACCAACAGAGACAAGTATGCTGTTTTACTAGGTGAGTGCTCCACGATTGATTGTGTATGTTGCTCGCACGGTGCGTGGCTCGCAAGGTGTGTGGCTCGCACTGTATGTGGCTCGCACTGTGTGTGGCTCGCTCATCGTCTTATTCACAAAGCCCCCTCCACGTCAAACGAATTGAGTTTTTACGTGGGTATCCGCTGAGGGATGGATATAATAATGCACCTTAATAGAGGTTTTTAATTTGTGTGTGTGTGCGTATGTGTGTAGTTGGGAACTCATCCTTGTAACTGTATGGCTGTTAATAGTGTTAAGCGAGACTGTCTGAATTCCAAAAGACGCAGGCTTACTGTTACCTTCGAACTTGTGTTATCATGACTCACATTTGGTTAAGATGGTGATTGGTGTTTTATTGCTACAATGCCCCCGGGATAAACTCGGTAAATGTGTTCTATTTAGGAGGCACCGTAACAATGGTTACTCAAGTATAAAGTCAAGAGTACGGACTAATATCGTGTATGCAAATATTCCCATCAATACTCAACTACTGGAGATTATCGTCAGCGTTAATTTATGCAGTATGAAATATAAAAAAATAGACCACCTTGATCTCACAACTTGGTATTGTTGCCTGTGCCTAATGGTTGCAATGAAATGATAGACAAGGGTCCTCAAACTCTTCAGTGTGACGGACATGTAGGAATTGCTCACTTTGAAACAGGTGTCCCGTTTATTGATTTTTATTACTTTATATATATGTATATAGAACAATATTAAAACAATGTTTTACGGTGACTCAATGCTGGAGGACGGCTTCTTAAGACTCAGGACCTTTAACGATCCACCGACCAGCACTTTGGGAAGCGCTTTTTACAGTATCAGCTCATTGCACCAGAATGGAAAAAAAATACTCGACCGTGTTTGATCTGTTACCAAACTTTTGAAGTTAAGTTTCAACTATTTCTAGAAATAACATAGCCTTAGCTCCACAGAATGTCCAGATAGCCTTAGCTCCACAGAATGTCCAGATAGCCTTAGCTCCACAGAATGTACAGATAGCCTTAGCTCCACAGAATGTCCAGATAGCCTTAGTCCCTCAGAATGTCCAGATAGCCTTAGCTCCACAGAATGTCCAGATAGCCTTAGCTCCACAGAATGTACAGATAGCCTTAGCTCCACAGAATGTCCAGATAGCCTTAGTCCCTCAGAATGTCCAGATAGCCTAAGGTCCACAGAATTTCCAGATAGCCTTAGCTCCACAGAATGTCCAGATAGCCTAAGGTCCACAGAATGTCCAGATAGCCTTAGCTCCACAGAATGTCCAGATAGCCTTAGTCCCTCAGAATGTCCAGATAGCCTTAGTCCCACAGAATGTCCAGATAGCCTTAGTCCCTCAGAATGTCCAAATAGCCTTAGCTCCCCAGAATGTCCAGATAGCCTTAGCTCCACAGAATGTCCAGATAGCCTAAGGTCCACAGAATTTCCAGATAGCCTTAGTCCCTCAGAATGTCCAGATAGTCTTAACTCCACAGGATATCCGATTACAATGAAAAGTTCAAAACGCCGGTCATCTTCTGCTTAGGACAGAGGTTCCCAAACAGAGATATACAGTTAACTTATTAAAATTTGACATAGGATGTCAAAACCTGGCTTGCTGCATGACTCTATAAAAGTCCTGGGAACCTCTGACTCATAACATTATTCCACCTAGCTTCTAAATGAGCGCTATTTTATTATATTTATTTGTGTAAATATCATCACAATTAGTTTGTGGTTCTAAGCAGTGGCGTAGCGAGCTTAACTCGCGCCCGGGGCACAATACCTTTTTAGCGCCCCCAATACCTTTTTAGCGCCCCCCAATACCTTTTTAGCGCCCCCTATTCGAAAACCATACAATATTATAGTAAAATATACCATTTGGCGCCCCTTTGTGAGTAGCGCCCGGGGCATGATGCCCCCTTGCCCCCCTCACTACGCCACTGGTTCTAAGATTATGTATCGAAAATGTTTGGCAAAGGACAAAAATGTATGAAACAGTAGATGACCCACATAATTCACTAAACATAGCATTGAACAATCTTGAACAATCTAAGACGATCACGCAACAGTTCTACAATCAAATGATACTTTAATAGAATCTAAGTCAATAAGTCCATTTCTGAACTACGCCTACTACTATAGTGCTCTAATATTGGTTGCCTATACATGATCCAATTAGGTCTGTATTATAGGAACTCAATTTCCCCACATCTCATTTCAATTTTTTTTTCTTTTCTTAAACTTTCTTGGGGTGGGGGGGGGGGGGGCGCCGGCTATTCATTTCAGCGAACATTACATCGGTTAATACAAGTGAAATACCTTCACGCCTCCCCCGACCCCCTCTCCCCCATACGTCGCAAGCCTTCTTTTCTATCCCCCATTTACTTATTCACAAGATCCATTATGAGAAAAGGCGTTTTGGTGACCTCCCCTCAATCAACATCCGGTGTATACACAAGTCTGTAGTGAGGCCGTGTTCAGATTACACATGCTGTACGTCAAACGCCAATGATGTGTAAGCACAGTTGGTGGCTGTGCTACTAGACATTTTATAATCTCTAACTGAGCTAAAATTTCGATATATTTAACCCTGGTAGTTCCCGAGCTTGATAATATCATATTACTCTCTGATGTCTTAGAGAAGGGGGCCGTCCATAAAGTACGCCAAACTATTTTTGACAATTTTTACCCCCTCCCCCTGTCACAATCTGTCACAAATCTCCCCCCCCCCCACAACAAAGTAAGTGAAACTTTCAAACTAAAAAATTGTTAAAACATTAAAAACGAATTAAATTTAATCTAAACCACACATCACTATTTAACTATTAAATTGATGAAAGTGACATCTTCTGTCAGAATACATCACAATAGAAAGTTCAACATCATTGTCAATTTCATGTTTGATTAAAAAAGGTGTGACGTCGCGCAAGATCTTTTACCCCCCCCCCCCCCCCAAAACCTCATGTCGCAAACTGTCATACTTCCTTAGACCCTCACTTTTTTTTGTTCCTTCTTCTTTTCTTTTCTTTTTCTTCTTTTCTCCAAAGAAAAGACGTACGCTATGGACGGCCCCGAATCTCTATCACAAATTGGTGGCTGTAAGGGTATCGTTGGTAGAAGCAGTATTGGGATTTTGGCCCCATTAATGATATTGGTCTAATTGGTGGAATTGATGTTACTGACGGTATTGGTGGTATTAAGGTTTCGGTGATACCGATGGTATTATCTGTATTGGTAGTATGACGGTTTTGATATATTGATGTTAGTGAAGGCATTGGGTATTGATGGTATTGATGGTATTATCTGTATTGGTAGTAGGACGGTTTTGATCTATTGATGTTAGTGAAGGCATTGGGTATTGATGGTATTATCTGTATTGGTAGTAGGACGGTTTTGATCTATTGATGTTAGTGAAGGCATTGGGTATTGATGGTATTGATGGTATTATCTGTGTTGGTAGTAGGACGGTTTTGATCTATTGATGTTAGTGAAGGCATTGGGTATTGATGGTATTGATGGTATTAACTATATTGGTAGTATGACGGTTTTGATCTATTGATGTTAGTGAAGGCATTGGGTATTGATGGTATTATCTGTATTGGTAGTAGGACGGTTTTGATCTATTGATGTTAGTGAAGGCATTGGGTATTGATGGTATTGATGGTATTATCTGTATTGGTAGTAGGACGGTTTGGATTTATTGATGTTAGTGAAGCATTGGGTATTGATGGTATTGATGGTATTATCTGTATTGGTAGTAGGACGGTTTTGATCTATTGATGTTAGTGAAGGCATTGGGTATTGATGGTATTAACTGTGTTGGTAGTATGATGGTTTTGATCTATTGATGCTAGTGAAGGCATTGGGTATTGATGGTACTGATGGTATTGGTGGAATTGACGTATTGGAGGTAAGGGCGTTCTTGGTCATATTATCACCATTGTCTGATATTGATGATATTTGCGGTATATATTTTTCTGTCATATTTGGCAGTATGCGTGTTTTTTACCCTTGCGAGGGACTAAAATTTACTTAGAGAATTTAGTACATGGATGGTCAAACCATGGCCTGGGTACAGTGTGGTGTCAAACGAAATATGCGCCAGGGGCAGAGCCTGGCTTAAGGCGCCCGCCCTATAATCAGGAAAGCTTATATTAATACACAATGCTTGCAAGAATTTTTTTGGCGCCTTTCGCCTACATTCACAAGGCCCCGGGTGACTAAACAAAAAATATGACAGAGTAATAATTTTAAATCAAATATATTCAATTTTTACAATTAATTTGTGCACTCGCGTGTAGATGTGTTACCATCTGAGAAGTAGAAGATGTCTTACCATCTGAGAGGTAGAAGATGTGTTATTATGTGAGAAGTAGATGATGTTACCATCAGAGAAGTAGAAGATGTGTTACCATCTGAGAAATAGAAGATGTGTTGCCATCGCGATCAAAATGATTTAAGTGACTTTAAGTGAATGATGTGACAGTGGATCACGTTGAAAGTAAAATAGTTAGAATGGTTAATTCTTGTCTAACATAATCACCTGGGTAGTTCTTGTCTAACATAATCACGTGGGTACTTCTTGTCTAACATAATCACATGGGTAGTTCTTGTCCAACATAATTACTTGGGTAGTTCATGTCTGACATAATTACGTGGGTAGTTATGGTATGTGTTTCGATGGCATCTGGTAATTTTCATGACGATGGTTACGACGAGTCAATTCTGTATATTTTTAAAAGTGTTTCATTATTTAATTTCGCCTCCAAAAATAAATACTTATTTGCCAATGCTTTCTCGTGTCTTATCTGGCAATGCTTTGTCACGTTGTATCTGTCATTGCTTTCTCGTGTCTTATCTGGCAATGCTTTGTCAAGTTGTATCGCCAAGTGTTATTTTGCATGCGTCAATCATTTGGCATATTGTATTTGTCAATGAATGGTCAAACTGAAAGTTTACTTATGCTTAGAATATGTTAATGGCTTCTTCTGTAAGTCCAGCAAATGAAGCTCTTTTTTTCTTTTTTTTTTAAAAAGGATCTTGTTTATAAAAATCCACGAGCCTGTATTCTGTGTACCAGCCAAAAGACTTGAAGACCCAACTGTGTCAGGTGTCACCGGGATGTTTAAGGCTGGTTAAAACGGGAACATTCTTGTCTTCTACAAGCTATTGTCTGGCGCCCACGCCCCTTTTGTCAGACCCTTCATTAAAATACCAGTGTGGGCCCAGCCTCCCATTCAGTGACTGTCAGGCGATATATAAAACAGGCGCTCCATTTTTTTGCCTTGCTCCCCCCTCCTCCTCCCTCTCCCACCCCCACAACCCCCATAATTCCATATTGGCACCACCCCCACACTATAATAATAATCTAATCCACCTAAATTTATTAAACCCCTTTATTTCACTTACAAACTCCATCCACATTTTTTATGTTACCATGACACGTTAGAACAGAATTGTTCCCGTATGCTGTTTTAAAAAAAATTTAACCCTTTGTTAGATTTGACCTGACATTTATTTGTTTATTGTTAATGACATCTTTGAGCTGAAATTTCTCCCAGCCTTAGTCAATGTATCCACAGGCTTATCATAATTTTAAAATTTGAAACCAGTACCTGTGGGGTTGGGAATCGACAGTGGCGTACCTTGGGGTGGGGGGTAAAGGGTGGAGGACTACCTCCAGCTGCATTTTAATATATGTGTATCCTCTAAATTATATTATAGATGTGTGAGTTTGTTTTGGGGGGGGGGGGGCACAATTTTAGTCAAAAGCAAGCATATTACTTCTATCTTATCATTGGAAGTGAGATTTGGGTGGAGGAGCCAGGAGGAGTCATAGGTTGAACATTTTGCGCATGCTCTTGTGCAAAGATACCTCAGATTTTCACGTGGATTTATTAATAAACAACACATGTAGCATAATACTAGCTTAGAATGAGATAGTGTTTCACACATAGAATAGAATACTGATATTAACCTTGTATTGAAGACTATCTAAACATAAACAGGACAGAACATTTTTTTAATAAAAAAAAAGAAATTGTGATTGAAATTCGGGACAGAGGATCAAACTGGTACTGATCAAATTGGGACAGAAGATCCAACTGACTGGGAAAAAATTGCTAAACTGGGATGTATGTTAAGCCTATGTGCAATACTAAAACTTTGTGTTCAGTCTAGTCTGGTATGGTGACATGTGTTTCAAAAAAAATCTATCACAGTTTTGTGTCTCTGAAACATATGATTTTAAAATATTTTTTAAAATTTCTAGCTCAAAATTTAAAAGAATGTTTTTCTTTAGAAAGAAAATTTATTATATATTTTTTACAATTATTATTCCAGTTACATACGTTGAATACAACAAGTTTAAGAAATAGTGATATTGCAATAGCATAATAAGTTTTTACATTTTCTTGTATCAGGTCAAGACCCTGAACCTGTTCCAATTGAGTGGGCATCACCCATGATTAAACAGGAGATAACCAGAAATATGAACTCCTACATTGAGTTTTACTGTGGAGTGAATTTCAAGGGGAAGGACTTTCACAGATACCAGGACCTCATGTCCATAGACTGGCTCAAAAATGGACAGCCCCTGGATTCTGACCCACGGATTAAGAGTCCGGTGAGTGCTTGAATTTCAAATAACAGTTAAGAGATGGGAGGACTTCATCATAGGATGAGGGTTGGTGGGTATCATATGTTAGAAGAACTTATGAATTGATATGCAATGGTGTCAAATCAAGTTTTTGCGGTGGGGAGACACTAAAACAAAAGTTTTGGCTTAGCTTAAGGGTAGCAAATGTAAAAAAACAGGTAGGCCAGGGCTACTATTAATAAACAGGTAGGCTAAGGCGATTGACAGAAAACAGTACTAAAAGTAAACAACAGGTGGGCTGAGGCGATTGACAGAAAACAGTACTAAAGGTAAACAACAGGTGGGCTGAAGGTACTCATATTTGTCAACTGATGGATGAAGGGGAGAGTTTTTTCAACTGTGAGTCATGACACTCTAGTCTTGCCACAAGATTCCCAGGTGAGTCATGACACTCTAGTCTTGCCACAAGATTCCCAGGTGAGTCATGACACTCTAGTCTTGCCACAAGATTCCCAGGTGATTCATGACACTCTAGTCTTGCCACAAGATTCCCAGGTGAGTCATGACACTCTAGTCTTGCCACAAGATTACCAGGTGTATGGCAAGTTTTTATACAAATTAATAAAAATATAAGCAATAAATACATATTTTAGCATCTTACTTAAAAAACAAATTATCCATACATATTGTAAATCATATATCGAACATAGAATTATTTCTTTGGATGATACACCTTACCATACTCTGGAATTGTGCTCTGGTGTGTTGTAAGATGAAATTGGTGGAAATTCATGGTTTAGCTACAAAGAATGTAACATGTAACCTTAGAGTACTAGCATGAGTTAGCTCATGGGCTCTACAGTTAACAACACTTCGGGTGGGAATAACTTGTTAATATACTAACATTATTATTTTGTTGCATATATTTAATTTTTTTCTTTCTTCAATCCTCTACATATTTGCATTTTGAAAACCAATGGTGGACACCTGGCCCCCAACCCCTCGCCATCTATCACTGAGTGTAGGTGCATGCAATTATATGGATCTATTATCTGAACTTGAACTTAGATTTTGGTTTAAATTTTTACTAACATGCCAAGTTCACATTACTAATTGTCTATTTTAAAAATATCTATTTTCAGGGTATGTCACTAACAATTGCGGGCCTGAAACTGTCGGACAGTGGCAACTACACATGTCAGGTCAAATTGCTTGAGCACAAACTTCAATGGCAGTTTTTTCTTCTTGTTAATGGTAAGGCTGGGTTAGTCCATTAATTGTTAACTGTGTTATTAATGCCGGGAAATGAAACATAGAAAAAAATTAACTATTCAATTAGGGTTCAATTTAGCCAATCATGTTTAAAGGAAGTGTTCTCTTAATTTAAGGTAAACATTTTATTCCTATGAAATTATTTTAATTACCTTAATTTTGTGAATTCATTCCAGCTGCTGCCAGCAGTTTACCCATCATTGAAGAACCACCGCGCAACCAATCAGTTCCAGCAGGGGCAACAGTCACTTTTCAGTGCAAGTCTGCTCAGGTCAAAGTTCAGCTGAAATGGGTGAGACTAAACTACATTAATGGCAGCTTGGGAAATGGGCCCTTAGTGGATGATGATCCACATATCACAACAATACACGTAAGTTCATTATATGAATGATCCAATAGTATTTATACGATATAGACCGTATTGTGTTCCTATAACAGAGTTGTTAAGATTTATACCAACTTGTCCTATTTATATTTGACTTCAGAACTGGACTGAGACTTACTCGCCCCTGGTTTTATCAAATGTGTCATCCAGATCAGAGGGCTGGTATATGTGTGTTCTGAAAAATAATTTTGGTGAAAAACTTGAGGCAGCTTATCTAACCATTTTTCGAACTGAACAAGGTATGTATTATTCATATATCCTTCACTTTGATTGTCAAATTTAAAATCTTTAATTTGGAGCATTAACTTAGTCTAAAAATCACAGCTTTGGTCTTACCTGAGAAGCTACTCATTTGTAAAACATCCTTTAAAACCCCCCTCCCCCAATAATAACATCAAAATTGAGGTGTTTATAGCGTATTATATGTACTGGAATTTATATTTCACTATCAATGCTAAAAATGTTTTGTAAGGAAAATTAAGTAAATGACTAATTGACCTCCCTTTGTTATGTTACAGTAACTCTAGAAGAAGAAAGACCTCAGCCCATCCTGAAAACTCATTTCATTTTAATTATTGGTGCTGTTGGTGGTTTCATCCTCGTCGCTACTGTCTTGGTGATCGTGTGGTTCACTTGTGTCAGGACATATAAAACTAAAATACAGCTGTACCACAAAAATGTGAGTTTGTGTGATAGAATTAAATATATTTATTTTCCCTCAGTAGCACCAGATGATTTGTTCTTGGTAACATTAAACCGCATCCAGTTAAAACGCTGCTAAGGGGTTGACTTTTTTTCAAATTTCTCTGTCTCGAAACTTTGATTTCATGGGCAGTACTCCCCACCATTGTGTAGGAATGCCGTCAACAAATGTTTAATTTCAGTGTATCTTTGATTATTTATTATTGTTATTATTATTAGTTGTCTTATATAGCGCGGTACCCCAGCCTAGGGCTGGGTTCACTGCGCTGTACATAAAAATATTAGAAAAAGACATAATTGTGAGAATAAAATAAAATACATTTATGTAATAAAGAAAAGTTGTATAGAGACACAACAAAAACTAAGGCATATTCACCCCATCCACCCCAGAACTTTTACATGACAAGCCATGGACGGCTGCCAGCAGCATCGTTTATTGGTCAGATGTGGGGAATCCAATATATCATTTCAGATAATTAAATAAAATTCAGGATCCTAAATCATTTTTAACTTACAAACATTACATTTTAGATGGATGCCTTAACATTTTTTGCTGGTATTTAAATGAAACGATTACTGAAAAGAATTTGAAGAATTAAAACTTGTCAAGTCTGCTTAAATGATTTGATTTATGACCCTTGAAAGTAACCAGGTTTGCTGAAATTTGTAAAAATAAAGAATACAATTGGTTCAAGTTTTGGGCCATTCAAAGCAACCCCTAAAGTTAGAGCTTAAGGAATGGGTTAAAAATATTTTCTTTAGTCATTTCGATGAGGGCGTTGATAAAACAGCTTGAAGATTTGTATGTTCATATTGTGCGATGACATTAGAAAACTGAAAATTAAACTAAACAAAACGCAAGGTTTATTTAACGTAGTTATTTACTGCGTGATAATTAAAAAAAATTTGGGGGCAACAAACCTTCTGTCTTTTTACACAAGGTTTATTTAGTTATTTGCTGCAAATGTGAGAATTTTATTTTTTGCAACAACCTTCTTTCTTTTTACCTTAGGCACTAATCACAAAACCATTGATAGCAAGTGGTTGTAGCAGTTTTTCTTCTCCATTCAAACCAACGATCCCATTGGATGATACTTTTGAATTTCCATGTAATAGGTAAGATATTAAAATGTTTGAAATTAAATAAATAGATGTGTCTTGTATGCATGAAACTAAGGAAAAGGTAAAAATGATATATGCTGTACCAGGCTCAACCAGTAGTCATCTAGTGAATACAAAGAACTATTTTCTATAACACCCATTGGAATATTTTTGCTGTAATCAAAGTAAAGTTTACACAATGTGAATTAATTAAAACTATAAAATGTAAGATTACTCTCATCCAGGGGATACCTATGTACAAAAGCTAATTGCTCCAATCTTTAGTCTGATTTTATCATTTCAATCTACCGTTTTCTTTCTCATCAATTTTTCATTCTATTTATACTTATCTTAAGTTCTTGTTCATTTTAATTATCGTCTTATTATTTTTTTTCCAAAGGCTTTCAATCCAAGAACAAATTGGTCAAGGAGCTTTTGGTGTTGTAAGGAAAGCCTTGGCTTACGGCCTGAACAATGTTCCCAAACCATTAATAGTGGCAGTGAAGTCACTGAAAGGTAACATTCTGGGAATGATCTTTTGGACATTCCTTTGTGATGCTTATGTGAAACGTTTGCATAAAAATAAAGAAATAGAATGTATCAGGTTTTAGTTGGTCACTAAGTGTTATCAACATTACTGTGACCTTATTTTTATTAAGCTTGGAAGACTAAAGTCCTTCCGTCTTGAAAGAATTCACTTCTTTTACTATCTCAATTGATTGCAACTAAAACTGTTAAGTGATTCCTAAGAGCACAGTATTGAGTAATTTGTATATAAACTGTATTTATGTCATCAAAACATAATTTGTTCAAAGTTAACAATTTGATCTATTGAAAAATTAACATGGAAGTTTTGTTTTGCACAGATGATGCCACACACCAGGAACACAAGGATTTCATCAAGGAGGTTGAAGTGATGAAAACAGTGAAAACAATGGGAAATCACATCAACATTGTCAACTTTCTTGGTTGTTGTACTTATGATGGTAGGTTTGATTTTTCTCTTCATAGCACAAAGATGATGAGGACTTTCATATTTAGTTTATGACATTGGCCATCTTCTCTCTGTTAAGCTACAAGAAATTTTATGACAATGTTGTACAAATTGTTCTTTTTTTATTTTTTTACATATTCTAGAATCCACATAAATATAAATAGATCAAGCTTTAAAATAAAATTGAAGAAATAAACTATTAGTGTTTATTGTGCCTCTTGTCTCTTTCCGCCCCCCCCCCCCCCTTTTTCTTACCATGGTGTACACTTATTGAAAGCTGTTAAGTATTTATTAATAATGTTTTTAAATAGTTATCTAATCATTAGTTTAAATAAAATGAATTAAACAGTTTAAATTCAAAATGCACAGGACCTCCTTGTGTGATTGTGGAGTACTGCAAGAAAGGCAATCTTAGGGACTACTTGTTGTCCTTTAGGACCCGCCCGTGTAGCCTGTCAGGCTGGCGGGATGATGCCGAGATATACATGCAAGGCGTGGAACCTGAGGAGGCAGAGAATGCTAAGAGCATGCTGTCACAGAAAATCCTGTTGTCTTTTAGTCACCAGATTGCTCGAGGCATGGAGTTTTTGGCTTACCATAAAGTGAGCTGGCAGCACTAGAGCTTCATAATGTTACCTTTACTACATATATTCACTTACATAGAAAATAATTTTTAGCCAACTTTTTAACTCCCTTATTTTACAACCCCTTTTATTCTTTTAAAATGTTTCCCCATCTATAACCCATCCACAGATCATACACAGAGATCTGGCAGCCAGGAATGTCCTTGTGACTGAGGACAACATTCTAAAAATAGCTGACTTTGGTCTTGCACGTAATGGAGATTATTACAGAAAGAAATCAAGGGTAACTTTTTATATTGAATAGTGAAACCCAAGTGAGATAGTGAAACCCAAGTGAGATAGTGAAACCCAAGTGAGATTTGTTAGAGAGATTTTCAGATAACTTAAATGATCAGTTTTATCACAACTGTTGATCACATCGTGTTTTTATGTCAAAAAGATAACA
This sequence comes from Omphiscola glabra, assembly GCA_964017045.1. NCBI lineage: Eukaryota > Metazoa > Mollusca > Gastropoda > Lymnaeidae > Omphiscola > Omphiscola glabra. The sequence continues at coordinate 13,269,591 of OZ024803.1, read as the reverse complement.
AAAGTAATTTTATTCAATACATAGATTGTGGTTAATTCTCAAGGAGTCTTGAATTTGAATATTAGTTGTTTTTTATTTTCAGGGTCAGATACCTGTGAAATGGATGCCACCTGAGGCTTTGTTAGACTTTAAGTACACAGAGAAAAGTGATGTGTAAGTAATACATTCAGTAATTTTTAATAAAATTATTGATTGATAAAAAAAGGCAACCGTTTTTGTTTATAAAATCTTTCGAACCACTGTCATTTTTTATAATATATATATTTCTTAATATCAGGGTCCTCACACAGTCGGGAAAACGGGAAATAGTCGGGATTTCCTTCAATTTTTTTCCCTGTCGTGAAAACCGGGAAATTGAGCATTCTAGTAAGGAAATTTTCAGGATAGTCGAGAATTTTTTAATTCACCATTTAAAAAAAATTAATAAATATGTGAATCGCTTCAAATTATGCCTCCACGGTCATTTATAGACTGCATTTTACGGTATTAGTTTCAATTTATCTGCGCATGCGTTGAAATCGTTCTTCCGATGCCAATCTCATTTAAATTTATCAGGGCTACCACACCTTGTGAAATTTCCCAAGATCTTGGGAATTCACGACCCCCCATTAGGATCTAGGGAATAATTTTGAAAATCAGGCAAAACCTTGGGATATTACTAATAGGAGGAAGATTTTTTTACATATTTCGAAAAACTCCAACAAAATATGTGATAAAAATTAAAGTGAAAATAAAACAAAATAATTTTTAAAGAAACAAGGAAAAAAAATATTGTTTTAATTCTTTTCTGGTTTTAAGTTTTAAAACAACTAATAAATAAATAAGAAATCTTTTGAAATTAAAGTTAATGTTGTGAAGTATTATAAAGTTAATTATTAATGAAATTCAATTTTCTCTTTTTTTTTTACGTTGAAGATTTACAAATTACATCCAGATGTTGAATGTTTATAAATTTGACCTTGAACAACCATATGCATTGAACAGTTTCAACAATAAATAAACTGATAATGACTCTTGAAATATCAAAGGAAATCAATATAGACTATTAATGTTATAGAATTTGTCGGGGGGGGGGGGGGGCGGTAGGCTCGGAAACTTTATCATTAGGCTATTAAATTTTTAATGAAAAGAGCTTGAAAATCGATCGTAATAATGTCGATAAAGCAGCATTTTATATAGTCAGGAATTTTCATTTTTCAGTTGGGAAAAAGTTGGGAAAAAGTAAGGAATTGAGTTTTGAAAAAAATATGAGAACCATATAATATGCTAAATATAAAGAGAGCAATGGAGTCTTGAGATTTAATTATAAAATTTTAAACAGAAAAATTATGTCATTACAATACACTGTCAAATAATCAAATCACTAGCTGGTAGTCAACATAACCTCAACTTGAAAATGGTAAAAATAGTAATATGATTTAAAAACAAAAACAAATTTAAAGATGTTATTTTTTGCAGTTGGTCTTTTGGCATAGTAATGTGGGAAATCTTCTCATTGGGGGGAATGCCTTACCCATCCGTCCCTCATGAGGACCTTTACAACAAGCTTATAGAAGGTTACCGCATGGAAAAACCACCACTGGCACCAGATTCTTTGTAAGTAAACAATATTTGTGTGTAATGTTTATCCCCTGATTGCCTTGACAAGATGTTAACTAATGTCTTAACTGCTTGTTATGGTTGTTCGATGTAAAATTATTCATAAGGTGGCTAAAATGAAATTTGTGAAGCAATTACACAACAATTGTGACATAAAATGAATCAATTTTATATGTGATATACACTAGCTCACATTGTAACTACATTTAGGCTGATTAAATTCGTTGGAATTCACTGGAATGAAAAGAATCATAACAGTGGGAACTAACTTGCAAAATTTTAAACTCTGAGTAAAGTAGTTTATTGTTTATACCTAGGAATGATCCATCTTCAGTAAATTAAATTGCTACTAAAGAAAAAAGCCTATGCCATCCAAAGAACCTGTGTCATACTGCAACCCTGATTAACAATCACTTCCTATTTTGCAATTCCCAGATCATCTCATCAATATTCCACCATACACATATAATACTGAGGATTTTACTCTTGCTATAATATTATCAAACTCTACTCTTCAGGTATGATACTATGAAAAGATGTTGGAATCACTTTGCTGATGACAGGCCTGACTTTTCTCTCCTTGTTTTGATTTTGGAAAGGCAGCTTGTGAGGGTATCCAATGGGGTGAGTAGATCAGATTTAGCAGAAAGTTCGTCACATGTATGCAGCTGTCATAGATAATTTTGGTATCAAATCATCAATCACAATTTTAATGACCACTAACCTTTCAAACTAGCGTATGGCTAACTTGAGCAATGCTGCTCAAAACATAGTGTTTTATTTAAAGGTGTTTTTCTTAAAAAGCTGAATATTGACCTTAACATTTGTTAACAACAATGTCCTTTATTCACAAACCTTTAAGTGCAAACATTAAATTCTTGATTCTGTTACGTAATACTTGTCCGTCTCTAGCACTCGCTTTTATTTTAGCTATTTATATAACCGTGAAAATGACTCTTTTAGTATTAATGTTCAAACTAACTATTTCAGGGATATTTGGAGGTTCTTGCAGATGATGAATGATGGCTGTTGTGATAAGAAATCATCATATGGAGATTTTTTTATTTGAGCTCTCTACATATCTTTGGTGATAAATATTTTATGGATTAAAATTAATATAAAAATTTTCTCAAATGATTAAATGTCATTATTTTTAAATACTAAAATATTAAAGCTCTGACAACACCCACCATTGAATTTTATTAAAAAAAAAAAAAATTTGATTTAGGTTTACATGGTTTAACTTGATTAGCCAATGATACCTAACACATTAAAAGAAGTTAAATCGGTTACCAATCTTATTTTTATGATGCTTCAAAACTGTGTTTATTCTAATACAAAAATGCTTTATTTATTGCCGTATTATCCCATATTATTATTGGTAAAATGAAATTAAAAACAAGAGGTTATTTTAGTTTTTTTTAAATATTTATAAATCATGAATATTTTAAACTTGTGTTCAAAGATGTCTCATGTTTTAAAGTTGTTTTATTGGGTTTTTAAAATCATAAATAAAGTAAGGACACTTAATCTTGAAGGAAAACCCCTTTCTTGGGAATTTTGATTAATGTTATAAATGTATATGGAACTGTTTGGTCTGAAACCCCATTGAATCAGGGGTATTTGTCTCAATAACAAAATGCATTTTTGTATACATTTTATACTTTTTTACATGCAGAATATCTGCTAACATTTTATTTGAATATCTTATAATATTTCATTGTTTCTTGGTGAGTAAATTCACTGTTTTAACTCACTTTTACACTTTTATTTATCCACGATTGATTGTTTAATAATGGAGATATGAATTAGCTATTTATTTCTCTAAATGTATTGTTTCTATTAATCCATTTCAATATGAAGTGTTGCTAAAAGTCAGGCATACATTATTAGTTTCCCTCTCTTATCACAGTATCCTCTGTTTAAGAAAAAAGTATTGTGTTATCAGCATGTCTTGATAAATATATATATATATATATATATATATAGCCCAGAATTTCATACCAGCAAGAAGATACAACAAATTCTTGAAATGCTGAAAAGTAATAAAATTGTAAATCAGATTAACAATGTATAGAAAAGAATATACACATGTCATTTTATTATGTCCTTGATCGGTTAGAATTTCTACATTAGTAAACTTCTCCTACTTTTTAATTTCATGAATTTAAATTATTGAAAGATTGTTTTTACAAAGTAATAATTCTATTAAACTTGCATTACACATTCCATTATCTGACCTGACATTTATTTTAAAATGATACATTCCATTATCTGACCTGGCATTTATTTTAAAATGATCCATTCCATTATCTGACCAATTATTCATTTAAAAATAAATAATATTCCCAAATTCTTATTCATTGTTTTTTGCAATATATTAAATATCCCCCATTAACCACCACACCCCAGTAAAATAACTCCTCCCCCATTTTAACTGATCCCCAAACTAGGTTTGTGTTCAGTCCCCACATAAATAGTAAATGACACTTTTATGATGTAATGTATTAATTTTTTTTGTTTTTGTTTTAATTGATCTGAATCTGCATTGATGTTGAGGGGCTAATTAGCTCTCCTCACCAAATAAAATAGAATTTAAACAAATTAGCATACATTTCTATTGAAAAAAGGACTTTTTAAAAAGCTGATTTTATTTTAAAACTTTTGAAAACAAAAGATGTACAATTTTGAGTTTTATCTTTTGTTGGTTTCAGTTTTTAAATTTATTTTTGGAGAATAGAAATATGTTTAAATTATTGCTAAAAGTTTAGCCCATGCCTTTTTATTTTACTTTGCTTTTGAATCATCTTTAACAAATTGAGATACATTATTTTATTTGTAAATATAGCTGTCATTTTGTTATACAAGTTGTTGAAAGTTTAATTCAAATTGTAAAAAGTGTTCAAATTGATTTTTTTCACCATCTCAAGATACCAAATGTGTTCAACCTGTTCCATAAACAATGTGTTCAACTTGTTCCATAAAAAATGTGTTCAGTTCAATTTTTTTGTGGGCAGATTTTATTTTATTGTAATTATTGTTTAAAAGACACAGCACATGGATTCCTTTTATTTTAAATGAATTTATTGTATTATTTTAGAGTAAAAAAAACTCTGTGAACATTTATTTATTGACTGTAAATAACATTCCAATACCCATGATGTATTTTTAAGATGATTTTATTTGAGTTGAAGAATTAAAGTAAATAAATGAGGAACAAGATATTTTTAGGCTTTAAATTAAGGACAAGACAATTAAGCGAACATTTCAGCTAGATGCCTTCTTCAGCAGACAATACGATACAAAACAAAACAACAGATAAATTAAAAAATATAACTTGAAGATTTTTGTAAGCATAATTTATCTGCTTTTAATTGTATTGTATTGTCTGCTGCATCTAGCCTAAAAGTCCAGCTAATTGTTTAGACTTTTCGAGCTTAAAAATATCTTGTTCCGCAATATATTTACTTATATTTGGTTTGAACACAGTCCCTCATATGTTATGAAGAATTGAACATTTTTGTGTATATTTAAAAACTAACTTCCAAGATGACATTCTTGCTTCAATATATATAAAATAAATAACTGAATCTGGATGTTGAAAAAATTAAATAAATGAATAAATTTGTAATTATCATGAAGATTATGGTCAATAATACATTTGACCATATCACCCGCTAATCATATTGACAGAAATTCTAGTTGCTAATTTAAAATTATTTATTGAATCTATTGAATTAAAATAGAATGCACAAATTTAGAAAAAAATAAAAGTATATTTTATGGGGGAACTCCAAACATATATATATATATATATCACCCTAATTGCAGATCCAAGTAATTTTTCAAATGTCATGAGAATGTTTAAACAATAGCTATAATTAATGAGGCTGCTGTCTAGTATCAATAAGTTTTGATGATTTTTATGCCAAGTATTTTTTGTACAGTGCAGAGATTTAAACCGTCCTTGAGATAGAAATAAAGAAAGTTTAATAATTCTTTTGTGTTTAAGCTATGTTCTTATGTGTATGAGATTGATTGAAATAGGTTTGGGGGATATAGTAACAACAGAATCTTGTCTTTTGCTTGTATGTGTAGAAAGTAGAAATCAGTCAATATTTTAATACTCCTTTAATTATTTTACCTTTTTGTTTTTATGGACCCAAATTATAAGCAATTCTTTCTACTCTAAATGTGAAGTATCCATGTGTTGCTCTTCTTTGTGCCTGTTGTGTTTCATGTGTGTGTGTGTGGCTTGTTTCAGCACAACCTGTTTGGTCATTACGTGAAGTAAGAATAAGCCAGTAGAAGACTAAAACACAACTATAGTAAATAGCTACAGGTAAAACAAAGGTGAAACACAAATAAAAATATAACAGTTGGAAAATAAAAATAAAACAGTTGGAGAACAAAAGTTATTGTCCTTTTAATTTAATTCTTTGGGAACATAAAAAAAAAAACAGTTGAGGAATAAAAAAGTTGCTCCTGCAAAGCTATAATCCATTAAATATGTTAAAAAAAACCTTATGACTACTAGTTACTGTTCTTAAGATTTCCAGTCAATAACTTCTAATATATTAAACTTGATTGGCTTCCCCCAATGAGCCTGTGAAACATTTCTACCCCCCCACAATGAGATTGCACTGACATCTTATGAGCCTTGTTCCAAGATCTATCCTGTAGTGCAGGTCCAGCCTCACAATGAGATTGCACTGACATCTTATGAGCCTTGTTCCAAGATCTATCCTGTAGTACAGGTCAGGGCTTCTGGGTCACCTAACCAGCATTTTGTGCCAGAGATTTAATGTACATTGTCAGGAAGACATTCTTTTTTTGGGGTTCTAATGTTAAGTTGAAACATAAACAACTTTTTTTTCATCAACAGGCAAGACAATATAGGACTTACTATTCCTATGAAACATGTTAAAGCATTCTTTAATGATTCACCAAGGTTTAGCAGTGTCTCATATTAAAATCCATAAAACTAACTGAGAACAAGCTTACTTATTTTGGGACGTATAAGACGAATGGGAAGTATAAGACGACTGGGACTTATAAGACGACTGGGACGTATAAGACGACTGGGACGTATAAGACGACTGGGACGTATAAGACGACTGGGACGTATAAGACGACTGGGACGTATAAGACGACTGGGACGTATAAGACGACTGGGACGTATAAGACGACTGGGACGTATAAGACGACTGGGACTTATAAGACGACTGGGACGACCCCCTACCTTTGCTGTTAAAACATAGGGTTTGGGCCGCCATATACCAGCTTATAAAACAACCACAAAAAACTAAATCGGCATCATAAAAGAAATATCACAAAGAGGTTTTTATTGCAATAGTTTTTCAGGTCAATTGTTTGTAGATAAAATTATAAAAATGCCTTGATATTTAAAAAAAAAACCCTTCATTTCTAAATAATGGCACAAACATCAGGTTTTGTTAACAATTAATGCCCTGGTTCCCAACACCCAACCCTTTATTAAAGAGGGTTTTCTATGGGGTCCCTAAATAATCATTTCAAGGAGTTTTTCATTGTGATGAGTCTTAATAAAGTTATAATAATTTCATAATACTAGTTCTATTTTATGAAAAGTTTTTTCTCTTAGCTGTTTTAATTTTTTTTTTTAAATGTGTTTTGGTTGTGGGTCTCTTTGCTTTTAATATAAAATGGGGTCATGGGTCACTTAGCTTCAATAAAATGGGGTCATGGGTCACTTAGTTTCAATAAAATGGGGTCATGGGTCACTTAGCTTCAATAAAATGGGGTCATGGGTCACTTAGTTTCAATAAAATGGGGTCATGGATCACTTAGCTTAAATAAAATGGGGTCATGGGTCAACAAAGGTAGGTGATCTGTGAACTTATGCATATCATTGAGGTTTGGTGGAATCAAATGAATAAATGATGAATCAATTTTGATGACAGAAATCTGAGAGAAATGTTAACAGTTTTTAGACTTGGTTGTATCAAGACTTACACAAATTACATTAAAGCTAATTAATATTAGTGGTCTACACCTGTGCATCTCTCACTCACGAAGGCCACAACCACCTTTGCTTGGATAATGGAATGGCACCACAACTGTCCAACTTTAATATGGAAACTTAGTCCCAGCATCCTTGTTCAGTCCAAATCTTCTCATCATGCCTGGTGAAAACTTCAAGCACATATTTGTTTTTTAATGACGAGATTTTAACCCATGAGTGAAAGTGTTCCTGATGATGTATGGAATGAAACTTATTAATACCTAAGCAAACTAATTTTATTGTCCGATATAAGTAAAAACTGTTGACTGATTCCACTAACCCAGTGGTCGTCAAACAGTGGCTCATGAGCTGCATGCGGCTCTTTAGTGACCCGAGTGCGGCTCAGCTAGACGGCCAAAAATCAGTTTTGACTCTGAAGGAAATGCTTCTTGACAGGTTCTTGAAAAGAAATAAGGCTCTCAAATGTTTTTTAATCGTCCTGCTGCTGATTTTTGGCTCTTTTGAGTAATGAGTTTGCCGACCACAGCACTAACCTGTCTATATTTATTTCACTCTTATTTCCATTTAACACTACTTTCCATATCATCACAGTTCTTTTATATATATTTTGCTTCTGGTGTGTCCTGCTTCCCCCCCCCCCCCCCCCACTCCAGATGTTTTATATCAATAGCATTGAGTGAAAAAAAAAAGCAGTCATGACCTATTGTTTAAAGGCCAGCAGGTATGGTGTAGGATTATCAGTAGGCCTATTGTTCAAAGGGCCGGCAGGTAGGGGGTAGGACTATCTGAAGGCCTATTGCTTACTGGCCGGCATATATTAATAGAAAATGAGAAGTTAACTCTTTTTTTAAGTAACACTTGGACCCAATGGCTATTTTCTCAAAATACCCTGGGACCCAGTATAAAAAAACTGCAACCGTTTAAGCCCTAGTATAACATAATATGCCAGTGATACATGCATACATAATAAAGTCATTGATAATCTGTTTACAGAAAGGTCTCATGGAAATAATTGACATGCTTCATAACATGTCATTAGATCTGGCACTTGAAACTCCTAATAATTTAAAAATTGATGTTTTGTACTATAATCAGAGTGTGTAAATATTGCTCCTTTTTACAACTACTCAGCATTTATTTCAGAAAACATTTAGCTGAACTAAAAGAATATGGTGTATCTATAATTTGTATCGGATAGAGAGAAGATAACACAGAAGTTATGTGTTGAAGTTGGTGACTGTGGCAACAATGCAATGTTTCAAATACATACATTATTGTAGGCAACCCCTGATTAGAAACCATTATGCATACCTTAAAGATAAGCTTTTATTAGTTTTGTTTAGGTTGATATTATCCCAGCCATTTCAGTTTGATCTTCCACTAGCATGTCAAAGTAAAGTTTCAGTTTAAAACTGTTTTTCAACATAGACCAAAAGAACACCAGTCATGAGGCACCTAAAGTATTTTATTGCAAAGTTTTTTCATTTGAAACTAAATGGAGTGAGCAACTTTTAATTTTACTGACCATCACATGGTCACATCAAACTTTCCCATTACATCTTGACTATTAGATTGAGACAGATTAGTATTGGCCCTTTCCCATAGATACACCTTCAAAACCCAGTTCATTCAAAAGCCGACCTAAATTTGGATGGGAGAAGCCTGAAAAGTGTATTACTGTAAGTGGATCATACGCCTTCCCCCTCCCCCACCAAAATAAGCCAGAGTAAACAACAAGATACCAAAGAATTTCCAGGATTTTAAGAAGGCCATCCTCACATACACTGACTTCGATTACCCACTTGACATCAGGCAGGGCAAATATTGGGCTCATCTTCTTCGGGTTTCTTTGTTTTTCTAATATTTAAAACCTCTGGTAATAAATTCTAATCTTTTACAGCAAACAGTAGACTAGAACCTCAGCCATACACAATGAACATTTCACAAGTCAATGTCTCAGCCATATACAATGAAAATTTCACTATTCAATGACTCAGCCATATACAATGAACATTTCACTATTCAATGACTCAGCCATATACAATGAACATTTCACTGTTCACTGACTCAGCCATATACAATGAACATTTCACTAGTCTATGTCTCAGCCATATACAATGAACATTTCACTGTTCAATGACTCAGCCATATACAATGAACATTTCACTAGTCTATGTCTCAGCCATATACAATGAACATTTCACTACTCAATGTCTCAGCCATATACAATGAACATTTCACTATTCAATGACTCAGCCATATACAATGAACATTTCACTGTTCACTGACTCAGCCATATACAATGAACATTTCACTAGTCTATGTCTCAGCCATATACAATGAACATTTCACTACTCAATGTCTCAGCCATATACAATGAACATTTCACTACTCAATGTCTCAGCCATATACAATGAACATTTCACTACTCAATGTCTCAGCCATATACAATGAACATTTCACTAGTCTATGTCTCAGCCATATACAATGAACATTTCACTATTCAATGACTCAGCCATATACAATGAACATTTCACTAGTCTATGTCTCAGCCATATACAATGAACATTTCACTACTCAATGTCTCAGCCATATACAATGAACATTTCACTATTCAATGTACCATAAGTCAACCACCCTCAAATATTTCCCAAAAGTCAGCTTGAAAACAGGTAAATAGGGTAAGTTAGATATAAATATTTGGAAAGGCGATAAAAGAAGAATATAAAGATCTTAAAAATGTGAAAATTAAATGCCCTCCATGTTCAAGTACAATAACAGTAACAGTAGAGATATTTTCAGTCTTGCTGCAGCAACAAAGGGAAATAATCAAAACAGAATAAATAGCTTGCATTTTTAGCTACCTCATACATACTCTTTATTTTAAAAAAACATGTGGGAGTATTAATGAGGAATAAATATTATATATGAAAGTAAAAAAAAAAAAATCAACAGATCTTGATATTAGAGGTGATAGGTCAGGTGTGATACTTACATACTTTACACAACAAGGTGAATAATTAAAACTTGAGTATATTGCAGAAATAAACCTTTAAAATAAGTGAACATTTTTGTACAGGTTTCACTTCATCAAGCCAGAAGCTCCATTTGTTTCACAAGTCAACAGTTGAAATGTACACCAGGTGTAAAGTGTACAGGTTTCACCTCATCAAGCCAGAAGCTCCATTTGTTTCACAAGTCAACAGTTGAAATGTACACCAGGTGTAAAGTGTACAGGTTTCACCTCATCAAGCCAGAAGCTCCATTTGTTTCACAAGTCAACAGTTGAAATGTACACCAGGTGTAAAGTGTACATCAATACAGCATTTCCATTGGTAATCAAACAATAAATTAAAACAGTTTCATACAAATGACAGTCTCGGGTTGCTCTATATTACTTCTGTATAATATATGAGAGGCCCCATGACAGGGTGTGACATAAGTACAAAGCAAGTCATTAATCAGGTAACAAGTTGTTTCTGGAACATCAACAAGAGTAAAATACAATACTATACAACCAATTCTTGGATACCAATAATTATAGGTGTATCAGTAAAACACAACCAGCTATACAGAGTAATGGCATATGATAAGTTTATGATGCATAGAACAAATAGAAATGTATCAACTTTCTCAGGAATGACAGGAAGCTATTTTTCTGGCTCTACAATAGATGTAGATTATAGCTGACCAATCATCACCCACATTTCATTTTCTTTTAAAAAGCAGTGACCACTCAGTATGTAATGTACTAGACTTGAAACCGACTCCCATCTCTAACTGGCAGATTACACTAATTTATAACATGTCACAGATCGTCACTCTAGAACTACATGCATAAGAATGTAAGAGGCGCTGGACTAAAGTAAATAATGCGGCACAAAACAAAAAAAATTAAGGCAAAATTCTATGCTGGATTCACGGACTTGACACATGACAAAATTCTATGCTGGATTCACGGACTTGACACATGACACAAATAAGTAAAATGATTCCCTTTCTTGTGAGTCAGTACCAGTAGAATTAACAAGTTCACATATTAAAGTCCCATTTTTATTAGAAGAGCCTTGAGCAAGACCTCAGTGTGATTACTGTATGCAGTTCACAACATTCCCAACTCTACCAAGCTTTTTTCAAACTTTTGATTGACCATTAGATTTATTTCCAGCAACAACCCCCCCCCCCCCCCCCTGTCTGCCAACAAATCAACTTCATATTGTTATAATGATCATGTACCAAAGCCTTGATAGTGCCGTCACTCTGCACCTCAGAGTCTGGAAAGAATAAAATATAGCATGACTGAAGATGTAAAACTAGGACTAGACCAAAGATAAAATTAACTTTACATTAGAAGAGCTATCCAGCTCCTTGGTGCCTTTCAGTCACCACTGATACTTCTCCTTGGGGTCAGGTCACCACTGATACTTCTCCTTGGGGTCAGGTCACCACTGATACTTCTCCTTGGGGTCAGGTCACCACTGATACTTCTCCTTGGGGTCAGGTCACCACTGATACTTCTCCTGGGGGTCAGGTCACCACTGATACTTCTCCTTGGGGTCAGGTCACCACTGATACTTCTCCTGGGGGTCAGGTCACCACTGATACTTCTCCTTGGGGTCAGGTCACCACTGATACTTCTCCTTGGGGTCAGGTCACCACTGATACTTCTCCTTGGGGTCAGGTCACCACTGATACTTCTCCTTGGGGTCAAGTTAACATTTCCACTAAGGTCTGATCTACATGTAATGATGTAACTGTAAGATGAGGAAGGCACACTTGAAGCTGTTTATACATGATTCAGATATTAAATTCACTCAAGTGCTGAATTAAAGCTTTTAACCACTTACCCAAAATGTAAAAAAAGTTACAATGCTTTAAAAATTAATGATTTGCTCAAAAAAAAAACAATCATAGTAATGTGACAATTTGTATAAAGTTATTTCCCAGCAGGCTACACGTTGGGTTAAGTATCAGACTTAATATGGGAACCCAGGTTTTTCAAACCACATCTAATGATTAGATCAAAAGATTAGAAAACAAAATGGAGAAAAAGCCATAAAGATTATGGACTAACACCCAAATGGTAGATAAAAGTGATCACATAAGGAATGGTCAAGTTGTTAACATTTGATTACATGAAAATAGGAGCAGGGTATAAGTAAAGAGAGTACACAGTGCTTTTTACATGAAGATTAATCACAGTTAGACAAATGATGGTGTTGCATCGGCTGGAAGATTCCATTTCAAGCTGTCAGAGCCTGGACTCTTTAAATGTGTCTCTTGTCCTGCATTGCTGCCAAGTCTGGACCTGGTGTGATCGGAGCTGGTCTGGGACAATGATAAGGACTGGGGGGGAAATATCGCTTGGGCTTGATAGGGCTGAAAAGATGCACTATTAGAAATGCTAGTGTTGAGAGACGCGGACGCAGGATAGGCATTTTCATGGAATCTTTGGCTTGAATTGTTCGATGTGCTCTGGGGTAGGTTGTTATTGTTCTGAATGCTCTTCATGTGGTCTGCACTGCTTTGAATACCTTGACTGAAGTTTGGCTTGGCCTGTACAAAGCCGGGCTTGTTCTGACTTCCCTGGACGATAGCGGAGGTGCTTTGAAAGCCTGGACTGGAGACAGGTTTACTTGATGTTAGAGTAGGTGAGTTCATTCCTGTAGGTGTCGTCTGAGGATGTGAGTTACTGGCCTGGCCCATGAGAGATCTTCTCGGAGCAGGTTGGGGCCTGATAGGGGCTAATGGTTTGGCTGGTTTCTGGGGAGGAACAGGCTTCATAGTGACCACCGGCTTTTCTGATGAGACTTGGGGTATGGTGTTAAGACTTGTGCTCTGCTGTTCCAACCTTGTGTAGTTGTTGGACGATGTGTAGGGATTGTTAGGCCCATTATTAACTGATGTATAGGGATGGCTGAATCCATTCTTAGAGGTGTTAGTTCCTAAAGTCCCAGTCGGTGTTTCTGGTTTATAAGAATTGAAGTTGTTTTGCTGTGGCAGTGTGATGACCGGTGGGGCATCAACAGTAATATAACCCTGACTTGTGTTGTAGGCCCCACTGTTCTGGACATTTGAACGTCTTGTGTGGTAGGGGCCAGTGGTATGGTCACTTTGTGAAACCTGGCTGGCTGAATTGTAAGTCTGGGAGGGATTGGCCGAAATTGTGAGGGTCAGAGAACTGTTTGTTGGATTATAGCCAGACATTTGCCTGCCATATCCCGGCGGTGCTGTATTAAATCCTGGAGACCTCAGTGTGACAGTTGGCGGGGGTTCCACAGTCTTATAGGTAAGTGAGGGACTGGGGTTAACAGTGGTTGAAGTGAAGTTGTTAGTAGGGTTGTTGCTCGATGAGACTAGACCGTCACCACTAATACTTCTCCTGGTTAAAGTCTGATGGCTTACCATGGCCTGACCCAAGCCGGGCACACCAGTCTTGGCGTCAACACCGTTAGTGTTATTATGTAGGGTGCCTGATGCGCCTGGCAGGTTACTCACATCACAGTAATTCTGCGAGCCGCCAAAACGATCACTGGCCTCACTGTTTTGACGAAAGAAATTACCCGAGCCGCCGCCAGATGCTGTAGTGTTATACGTCGCGCCAACATTATCTTCACTGTCATAACCAGAGGAAGACTGAACAGGTCTATCTCTCCATGAGTTGCTGCTGCCACTTACTGAATACAGACCTGAGTTAACATTAGAGGCTATGTTCCCTGTACTGTGGTGATGACTGAATGGCACAGATGTTTGACGGATGTAGCTTGAATCATCTTGATCCCGATTAACAGAAATTTTTTTGCTGTAAGAAGTTGGTGGTGGTGCAGGATCCTGGTGGGAACTCTTTGCTTCCATGGCTTGGCTTAGACTTATGGGTTGACTTAGAGAAGGTTTCCTGTAAGAATCAGGAAGATGCGACTTTGCTTCTGACCCCTGGGGCCGGTCAAGAGATTGTGGTCTGTACGTGATTGAGTGGTGGTGATGTGACCTTTGGTAATGCGGCAGGTGCTGGTAACCTTCATCTTGGGTAATTGTTTCACTGCTGTCATCAAACTGGACAAACAGATAGAATATTGACAGAAAACCCATAAAACGTATTGGTTACACTAAATGAATTTTTTGTTGACAATAACCATATTAATTTTATTACTTTTCTCTAACCATATATATTAAATCATTCTATTATTATTTCCATTGGCTTTTTGGCAAAGTGATTTTTTACACCTAATTTGAGCCAAACTAATAATAGAACCACTAATGAGTCTGATGGGATTATGGCATCAAGGAAAGTGGAGTCTGGATTAATTTACTACACTTTATAGCTTAAAGCCATTTAAATTGTCAGACCAATCAATTACTACACTTTATAGCTTAAAGCCATTTCAATATTCAGACCAATCTATACCAAAATGCTCAAATGATAATTTTATTGTACTTAATTCTTAATTCCAACCATACCTGATCAAAGTGTCTCTGCTCTTCGGGTGTAATGACATTTGGTGCCCAACTTTCACCAGTCATCGGGAAGAAATCTTCAGGCACGATTTCAATCGGGCTCACCTGTGGTCAATCAGTAAATTTAACAATAGAGAAAATCGTACAACTTTTTTCAGAGTTGATGAAAAGGTGGCAATGTCATTTTTACAAATAAATGAAAAAGTGATATTATCCAAAAATCAATTTTCGTTTTTAAGAAATACTTCAGTATCATTCCTGTGAATAAAGAGACCTATAGGCAAGCAGCATAGTCAGACTTTTTCAATATGATATTATACCTATGTTTCTTTTCATATTCTAGTACTTGAATGGTTTAAATTTTGATAAATAGCTTTTCATATTCTAGTACTTGAATGGTTTAAATTTTGATAAATAGCTTTTCCTATTCTAGTACTTGAATGGTTCAAATTTTGATAATTAGCTTTTCCTATTCTAGTACTTGAATGGTTTAAATTTTGATAAATAGCTTTTCATATTCTAGTACTTGAATGGTTTAAATTTTGATAAATAGCTTTTCCTATTCTAGTACTTGAATGGTTTAAATTTTGATAAATAGCTTTTCCTATTCTAGTACTTGAATGGTTTAAATTTTGATAAATAGCTACAGAGGTAGCAATAATTTTAATTTAAGAAGCAATGCAGAAACAAACAGTGGATTGGAAGATTGTTTAAAAATCTGTTTGTTCATTTACAACATTTTATGGGTCTGCAAATAATACAAGCTCATAGTTATAAGATCCAGCTTTTTCTAGTTAAATATTCCACCTGTCATAGTTTTTTTTACCTTTCTGTCAATCAGATCAGAGAAGACAATATCTTGGAAGAAATGCAGATCTTGAATTGTGTACAGGTCAGACAGTCGTTTGTGAGGACTTTTTGTTAAAAACTAAGAAGAAATAATAGTACAACATGATTTGACTTTTTCCTTTAATTGTGCTCTTCAGTTTCTTCTATAGTGGCCAGACTGGCTTGTTCGCCAGGTATAACCTGCCGATACCCAGGGAAGCTTTCTATTTGTATCTCCCATTCATCAGAGCTTTTGCCCACTTTCTAGATATTTATTGCTTATGATTTTTTTAAATCACTAAATCCAGTAGCTTCTAAATTATGAGCAGTTTTGTAAAAAAAAAATAATTCCCAGGATGACATCGGTGACTTTTCTCAACATGATAAACTGATTGAGAATTTTCAAATCAAGTAAATTTGTTTTTAAGTCTTTTAAACAATACTGAAATATTTCACGACTAATAAAATGTTCACTGCCCGTTACAGTTTGGCCAAAAAAAAATGTTTGTAAGGCCTGAATCTGGATAAGCATTGCCATGAAAGAAATGGGCATCTCCAATTTGGTGATCGGAGCATGTGACACGCCAGTGTCATCACTTAATCCTTCACTGCCAACTCTTAATCCTAAGTTGAACACTTACCCTGTTAATGACATCTTGTGCTGAGTCACTGATGTGACTGGGGAGCAGATAGTCACATTCAAATACTCTTTGGGCCATTTTTGTATGAGTGTCTGCCCCATCTACTGGGTACTGAGATAGATTGAACACAAGTATAAGCTTTTCACCGAGAATTTGCTAACATTAATTTCACATAATTATTAGTTCTTTGTTACAAATTTTGGTATCAAGAGAGTTTAAGAACACATTTAATCAAAAGATTACTGCCCTATACTTTGTAGTTAAAAGAAAATAGGATTCAATTCAGTGATCATGATTAAATGCAAAATGTAAATACATTTATATTTGCCAGTACCCTAACTAAAAAAAATAGTCTCCATTCCTATAAGCACTGGATGACACCTAGAAATGTAAAAATTGCGCATATAAGTTATGGTTTATAAAAACTGTTAAAAAAAATTTGTGAGAAAAAGTGAGAAATTCATTGTTTTTGCTTTACACCAGTAAAGTTAATATCTTAATTTTAAGTTTCTCTAAAGGACGAAGCACAACATAGTAACAGCATGTATTCAGCTTAGCATGGTATTTTCCTTGTTTTATATTTTTGAACTCAATGTTTCAAATTATCAGATGCCCCCACTTAGAAGTACAGAGCACTAATCACAGAAAATGTTGTAACTCACAATAATAAGTGGACCGGGTCAACCGTGTAAAACTACAGGTTGGTTGTGTTAAAAACCTATGGTGGTGTGTTATCAACTATTTGCATCCAATAATGACTGACCTTGCCAGCTAGCATGGCGTACATAAGGATTCCAACAGACCACCAGTCTGCCGTGTGATCGTACGGGTAGACAGACAACACTTCGGGTGCTAGTCAAGGAGAAAACAAGATTCAATCGTCAATGAAATATAGCTAAACACTTTAGCTGGGGAAACATTTTACACAACTATATCATGCATCTCTCATGTGGAAAAGCTACATTAATTTGTATTGTAATTCATTAACTACAAATCTGACTTACAGAAATATTGCGTACCAAATTTCTTAAGTAAAGAAAACTAGTTAGAGCAATAACATATAACAAAATCCCAACTGCTTTATGTAATATTGGCAATGAATTCTTCAGTTCATTTCTGTGCAATAATGGAAGTTGTGAGTTCCATCATGACTTACCCATATACTGGAGAGTACCACACACTGTCCTTGGTGAGTTCCATCATGACTTACCCATATACTGGAGAGTACCACACACTGTTCTTGTTTTGTCACCCCCTTGTAACCATTTGGCAAGTCCAAAATCTGTCATCTGTATATGGCCTTTTGGATCAAACAAAATGTTCTCCATCTGTAAAATAATAGTAAAATAATAACACCAAAAAGTGAGTCATTTTACCGGTTGTTCCCGACCAGGGGTCTATAAAAAGAATGCTGTTGAATATGTAAACCAAAATACATTAATTTTTCATGTCTCATGAAATATATACTCCATCGCAACCGATATTTTATGACGGAAAAGTGTGCATTAGTTTTAAAATGGTCACAGTTGAAACAAATTTTAAGACGAGGATGTACAAAAAAAAATAAAGAGAGAATATTCCTTACCTTGACATCTCTGTAGATGACACTAGCATTATGGAGGTAGTCTGAAAAATCATGAGCCATTTGATTACAAATGCTCATATCAACTTAAAATTCATAACAACAACTGAGAATAAAGGAATCACATTTAAAATGTCTTATTTTTACTAATTATTAAATTTACTTGAAACACAACATCATGTCACTGAATTAAACTTTTATCGTTTAAATGCAAATCACCAAATGAAAAAATGGTAATTAGTTCAACACCATACGACTGTAAAAATGTTGAGAGTGTTTTGAAAAAAAAATAAATATCATGCACCGTGTGAAGAACACAGTCTCACCTATGACCAAACTGATCTCAGCTATGTACAGTCGAACCAAATTTTCAGGGAAGGCTCCATGGAATGTCCAAAGTGTAAACATGTCACCATGAGGAACATAATCAAGTACTGGTGAGAAACAGAAAATTCAATCAATCAGTTCAATAACCGATGAAACACAGAAAAATCAAACAAACTAATTTTATTAAAAAGCATCTACACAAATATCTGTCATCTTTTATTCTCTAATAGCTCTGCCACTTACAACTAAATAAAGCTCCAAACCCTTTGTATGTTTGATTTTCAATTTTAATCCTAAATCATGCTGCTCCTATATTTAAATTCATTCGTTTCTTCAAATATCTTGATTTAATATTAACAAAGACTTACATATATAAAGAAAGCGCCTGGACTGCCAATATTCGTATGCTTTCACAATAAATGGATGGTCACCAGCCACTGACTAAATGACAAATCATTTTCATAAATTATATCTCCCATAAAATAAAATTACTGTCAAGGTATAAAATTTAGTGAGAAGCTTATTTCGAAATTAACAAAAGTTGGCAGCAATTATTTTAGTGTCCAATTATGTGTGTCACTGTCTGAAATAAACCATTTTTTAATGAAAAATAGTAAGTTGTCTGGTCCAAGTAGCATGAGATAGCACAGAAGTAACACTAAACTTAAGAAAAAACCAAGGTCAAATGACCTTACATGAACTTTTTAAAAATGTTAAATTAAACTAGAATAAACAAGAAAAGATACACATCTTTTTATACACATCTTTTTTTCATAATTTGGGTTCCTAATGCGTACGTAATGTTTTGAATTTAATAAAAAAAATGAAAAGGAAACCCATGGGTACCTGAATAGCAGCTTCATCTTTACACTGTTTTATGGCACCTTCCTGAATGATCTGTTCCTTGTCCAACACCTTCATGGCATAAAATCGTTTCTGATCCTCGCGTTGAACTTTGATGACATTTCCAAATGCCCCTTTGGCTATGACATCAATGACCTATATGAAGATGTGCATGTTAACAATTAACTTCAAGAGGAGGTATTCCATTAATATCTGTTCTTATAAAGTAAATTCAATCCCAGTAATTGAGATTTTAAAACTATCACAATTTTACCTATCATGCCAACTCACTGAATCAAGGTCCTGAGGTATTGAGAGATGACCGTACATAATAAATTAATTCTGTTTCATATGGACAAATGAGCCCATCAAATTTTAAAGGTTAAATTTGAAAAAAAAAAAGTTTACCTCAAACTCCAGCTCCTCTAAATCCCCCCTTAATGGAAAGTCTGGCAAAAATGCAGCTTCTGCTGGTGGCAGCTGAGGTAATTCTTCCTGCTCATGTTTATGTTTCTTCACTCCGGCCTTGTTTGGTTTTCCTTGCTTTACATTGAGACGCTGCTGGCTCATAGACTTTTCTTTACTAAACACAGGGGCATCTGGGGAGAGTTTCTGATGGACAGTTTTGTAGTAGATTAGTACATTGGCATTGAATGAAGTCAAGGAAATTTTTTTTGAAACTTTTAGTTTTAATAAACAAAATATAATGCAATTACTATATTACTAAGATTATCCTTTTGCAAATTTAAGCAAAATGTGAGCTAGTTTTTGCATCTGTATAATTCTGAAAATTACCAGTAAACATTGCACATCACAAAAAATTATTGGTGATCAACTTTGTGCCTGAATCCAAATTTAGAGTGAATGTTTAGAATAATAAGTTGAGTTCATGACGTCTACTGAACTTTATTTTTTACTTATTCCTTTTTTTGTGTGCATCTACCGGTGTTTTAATAGATTTTTTTTGTGATGGGTGTTATTTTGCTTCAAGCAAGATCAGGATTGCCCAGTAAGTCTTCATCTAAATCTAACTTCACTGACTGCAGTAGGTTAGTTTGCAGCCATAATATTGTTCTCCCTTAGATTTAGAATTTTTGAATTAAAACAGTGAACTTGTTCATTCCACATTTTGGGGAGGCCTGAGGAAATTTTGTGTCTAATACTCTCACTAGTCTAAGACAGTGTTTCTCAATCTTTTTGAAGTCCAGGAACACTAAACTCTGAATTTCTTTTGTGTGGATCACTTACAATATAGTTGTTATTTTCATAAACATATTGGACCCCTGATTTTAAAAAGGATGGCCACCCTTACTTAAAGCTTCTGTTGCATTGTAAGGATGTCCACTCAAAGCAATTTCAGAGTATAGTGTTGCACCCTGCTTAAACTTACTACATAGTTGCCTTATATAGACTATATAGTATATACCGGTAAAATGGACGCCGGAGGTTTGTATACAGAAGAGCCATATATTAATAACGAAGTGGCTGTTTGTACCCGGGTAACAGAAGTGAGAGGTTGGGATTAAAAAACTATTTAAAATATTATTGTTGGGTTTTTAAGACAAAATGAGGTATCAAATGAAAGATAATTGAATGGACTATATGTTTGTAAACTTAATTCTTCAGTTTAACTAAAATAAACTACCACAAATGACATCCGAATAGCATTAGTCAAAACTGACCCGGACACGCAGCGCCGCCATTTGCACCCAATGGTATTTGGATGTCATTTTAAATAGTTTTTTAATCCCACCCTCTAACTTCTGGTACACGGGTGCAAATAGTCACAGCCTATTAATAAAATATAATATTAAATTTACTGATATATAGTGATGGGACGATACCAAAATTTGTAACAATTCCGATTCTACCCAACTATCCCGATTCCCGATACGATTCCGAGTCATTATTACATATATTTATTACTGTGCCCAGGTATTAACATATTTAATTAATATAAAAGTGGAGAATTGATTAGAAAAGTTTATTTAATTTGCTATTGAAGCTTTACAATATGCTAGATAACAATGTATTGGAAAGGTTTTATATAAACACATCTATCAATAATTCCATTTTAATAATACAAAGATGTAGTATTGAGTTCAAAATAATATAAATAATTCCATTTTAATGAGAAAAACTTCATTCAGTTCAATCATTTGATAGTAAGAATATGCATTTAATCATAGTCAAATTGAAGCACTCGCAAATTATAGTGCAAAAACATAAGGATCTCTCCAGTTGTTGATTCTAAACGATTTATCTTTGGCGAGTATATATTGCCACCTACAATAAAAATTCTCTCGCTCTCTACTGAAGAAGGCGGAGCACATAAATACTTTCTTCAGAGGAGAGCCAAACTTGGAAGTTCTTCTTTGTTCGCTTTCCACCAGCTAAGAGGATTCTCATTGTTTGCAATCAGTTTAAATGCTAGATACCTTGATATTTCTGTTATAATTTTAATACTTGCTGCTGAAAATTGACTCTTTGTTGTGGTTGTAGCAATCATTTTGGTATCGGAATCGGGTCTGAATTATTCAGCTCCGATACCGATTCCCGATGCTTTGGAAAAATCCCAATATTTCTATTATTCCTATACGATTCCGATTAATCGTCCCATCACTACTGATATACATATTGCATTGTTAGATAAGCTACAATTTATCTATAATTGTACAACATTATTAAAATAATTTTTTAAAACAGCATTAGTTCTGAAAATAAAAGATATAAAATTATCATTAAAATGAGAGTTATATAGCTTGTGACGCAAACAGCGGAATTGAGTCACAAAATGTGAAGATGCGGTCCATGGTCCATGTATAAAAAGGACAAACGAGTCGTACTTCAAAATTCATAACTTTAAAAACTGCAACAGCTAAAAATATGATTTTGGTGTTATAATTCTGTAAAAAAAAATCTATTCAACTAAGCCATTGTTTTATTTTTCTAAATTTTTTTTTTTTTTTACCGAAGTACCTACCACACGAGTAATAATCATGTATGAGTGCTAGACTCATCAAATCTTCATATATGATGGAGTGCAGAATAAAGAAAAAGTTAGGAAAAACTGTTATAGATTTATACTAACGTATAGCTAAGACAAGACATCTATCTAAGTATATAGTAAGGCTTCTTTAAAATGTAATAACTGTATTAACCCTCAGGCCTACAAACCTGGGTATCTGGAACGGACTGGGACTTGCGAAGTGTTGTCTTATTGTTGTTACTGCTATTATTTCCCATGATTTCATGAAAGAAAACTTCAAGAAATAAATTAATTAACAAATTGGAATGCCATTTAGTTTTATTTCAGCGATCCATTGAGTTTTATGGTTATAGCTAAACTGAAATAAAAATAATTGTGATGCAAAGTACGATTTTTTTATTTGTATCGACCATTTCTTGGGTAGCAGAACCAGTCTTCCCCTTTCCGCTAAATGGAAAATAAAAAGTATGACTTCAGCCGAGCCTGATGAGAACAATTTATTTATTTTGTCTGGTACACTAACTTGACCAAAGATTAGTTATGAATTATAGAATATAGACAATTAGTATTGAAATGGCGTTCGGAAAAATGTATTTTTACTTTTAAAAAATTCAAATTCATTTAAAGCAGACAGTGATTGAACGAATGTGGACTATACATTTTTGTAGGATGCCAAAAGGCAAGGGGTTGTCCAACGACAACAATTTTTACTCAATTTTTGACACTCTTCCTCCTTGTCAACAACTGTCAAACTTTCAATGACCCCCCCCCCCCAAGTAATTATGTCAACATTGCCCCCCCCCCCCCCAATGAACTATAATACAAATAAATTTATAAATACATTTTACTTTGTGCTGATCTATTTTAATGGCACAAAATTGTAGCAAAAATATTTTATTACACCTTTAGCTTGTTAATCAACAAGTTATAAAGTTTTTGCACTTAAATTTTATAATGCAGAATCAATAAAAAGTTTTTAAAGACTAAATATGTTTGTGGTATAAGCCTCCCATGGGGTAGCCAGGAATTTGTCTATCATAACAATGGGCATAGTAGCTGATTTATCATTTTCATCTCGCAGAACTGATATACCAGACAAGCAGAGGCGTAACTGGGTTTTTGGCGCCCTTGGCTAATTTATTTTTTAAATAATAAAAAATTAAAAATTAGAGATTTAGCGGCGCCCTTTTGAACAGGCGTAGACCGGCGCCCTTGGCAACTGCCCCAATGCCAAGCCATTGTTACGCCTCTGCAGACAAGTCAACATCATCCTCATCTAACCATTCAACACTTAAAATAGAAGCATTGTCAATGTGAGCAATAATTGCCATAAGCTCTCTCTCTATCTCCTTGCAGCTACTCGAAATAGTCGAATCCTTTTTTGTTCAGGAGCAGGTTCTAATTTCTTATGCTCAAGAGGGCATTGTGATGCAAAATAGATTTTTACAGATTTTGAAAATCCACAATGCTCAAAATATCGCATTCCTACTCTATCAATATCATACATCTTGACTGCACATAACACTTGAACCTTGTCCTTGTTCCATACCTGCAACACGATCGTAAACATACCGCCCTAGTCATTTGCGACTAACAAAATCTACAGGCGGTGGTGGAAACAATTTAAATCAGTTACTCCCCAGCGCTAAGTCTGTTACAGTTACCACCGGCTTATGATTGTAATTAATAGCCCTTATAGAACGTTTTTAATTTCATCACTATTTTGTATTGTTCTTCGTACTCTGTGGCGGGGCCGGCCCTACGGTTGCTGGCGCCCCGGGCAACTTAACCTTGGCGTCCCTTTTAAGTATTTTTTAAAAACAAACAATATTTTTTTTTGTAAACGTGAGATGTTTCAGAGGCATTCTTGGCATCTGCTATAGAGACCATCTCACAAATGAACAAGTGAAAGAAAGGATTCGTCAAGCAATTGGGCAGTACTATGACCTCCTGGTGTCTGTAAAAAAGCACAAACTTGAGTGGTATGGCCACGTGACCAGAAAACAAGGGCTCGTCAAAGAAATCATGCAGGGCACAACTAGAGGAGGGAGAAGAAGAGGAAGACAGAGAAAAAGATGAGAAGATAACACCAAAGAGTGCACGGGATTAAAACTAGGCGATGCTATGCGTGGTGCAGATGACCGAGAAGGATCGTTTTCAAGTCATCTGTGGCGCCCCAACGGTCCAAGGACTAAGGGACATGATGGTGATGATGATGGTGATTTGGACAGTACCGGAAACATTCTTGTTTTCTAGCCTTTAGATTAGCACATCTTTTTATTGCACTTTCTATATTCATATTCTTTGCAATATCATCTTCTATAGACAAAATTACAAAATAATTCATTATGTCTTGAGACATGGATGATCGTAAATATGTTTTTATAAGTTTTGTTGACTAAAGTTTCTCTCGCCAGTGGCTACCGTAAACGTACTGTAAGCATTTTTCTTAATGCTACCCACAGATTTGACATGACATCTAGTAACTTTTTAGAGTTTATGAATTTAGCAGCTTCTATTGGAAGCTTTACATCATAAGAAATAAATAATTCTTTGGATATCTGTAGTTCAGTCAACAGATCACATCCACCTATATCGATCTTTTCTTGATACCTTAACTTACTCTCCAAACCTAAACATGCTACTTTGAGCTAATGTTTGCCTTGCAGATTTTTTAGGTCAATGAAAAATCCCCATGTGTTATTGAAACTTTGCCATGTTCACAGCAAGAATTTTTTCACTCTCCAGTCTTAGGCCTAACTCCGCCAAGGCCGGTCCCAAGCCCGGGTGCAAAAGGAGGAGGGTTGGCGTGAGGCCAGCTACCTCACCCGTAAAAACAAATTGCTACAGAAACGTCAACAAGAAAAAACCAACAAATTTCAGCCCTGAGAAGAGAGGGCTCTTCTTTTCCAAGAAGAGCTATGAAGCCTTGTGGCCAAACCCAGACTATACTGGAAGCCTCAAAGCCGAAGACCCTCCTTTCTAAGGAAACAAACATAGGCACTTGGAATGTCAGAACCATGTATGAAACAGGGAAAGCAGCGCAGGTGGCAGCAGAAATGAGAACTTACAAACTTACACTGCTGGGCATCTGTGAAACAAGATGGATACAAGCTGGACAAATAACTTTGGCCTCGGGAGAAATGTTACTATACTCTGGGCATGAGGAGGAAAATGCTCCGCACACACAAGGAGTCGCTCTAATGTTGTCTAGGATGGCACAGGATTCATTGATTGGATGGGAAGCCCATGGACCAAGAATAATAACAGCAACATTCCGAACCAAGAAAAAGAAAATAAAGATGAACATAATACAGTGTTACGCACCCACCAACGACAGCAAAGAAGACGAGAAAGAAACATTCTACAATAGACTACAAACAATAATAGAAAAATTCCCAAATAGAGACCTGAACATTTTAATGGGGGACCTTAACGCCAAGATCGGAAACGACAACAGTGGATATGAGGAAATCATGGGACGCCATGGTGTAGGAGAGAGAAATGAGAACGGAGAAAAACTAGCAGACTTCTGCGCAACACATGAGCTTGTTATCGGAGGCAGCGAATTCCAACATAAAAACATCCACAAGATAACATGGGTATCCCCGGACAACAAAACGCAAAACCAAATAGACCACATATGCATTAACAAAAAATTTAGAAAGTCTCTACAAGATGTACGAGCAAAACGAGGAGCAGATGTCGCATCTGATCATCATCTTGTTTGGGCAAGACTAAAGTTAAAGTTGAAGAAGAACTGGGAACCGCCAACTGTTAAGCGAACAAAATTCAACGTAGCACTTTTGGTAAATGAGCAGAAAAGAGAGGAATTCAGTGTTACCTTAAGGAATAAGTTCCAAGCGCTGGAAGACCAAACAGAAGATGACCAAGTAGAACATAAATGGCAAAACATAAAGTCGTCTGTAACATCCACTTGCCAAGAAGTTTTAGGATCAGTGAAACAGAAACACAAAGACTGGCTCTCAATCAACACACTGCAAAAAATAAAAGAGAGAAAAGAAATGAAAAGTTTAGTTAACAGCAGCCGCACCAGGGCGGAGAAAACAAAAGCGCAAGAGAAATATAAAGAAGCAAACCAAAAAGTAAAAAACAGCATAAAAAAAGATAAGAATGCCTACATAGATGGCCTAGCATCAACAGCAGAAGAAGCAGCCAAGAAGGGCAACCTGAGAGAGCTGTACGATATAACAAGAAAGCTGTCAGGGCGATACAAAAGGCCGGAGAGACCTGTCAAAGATAGAGAAGGTAGATCAATAACAGAAAGGAAAGAGCAACAAAAAAGATGGGTGGAATACTTTAAAGAACTATTAAACAGACCCCCACCCACAGACACACCAGACATACAACCAGCAAATGAAGACTTACAAATAGAAGAAAGCGCCCCAAATAGGGAAGAAATAGCTCTGGCCATCAAGCAGCTCAAATTAGGGAAAGCACCAGGACCGGACAACATCACAGCAGAGATGATGAGAGCTGATATAAATACAATAGTCAACATGCTGCACCCTCTGTTTGAAAAGATATGGGAAGAAGAGAGAGTTCCAAAAGATTGGAAAGAAGGATACCTCATCAAGATACCAAAGAAAGGGGATCTCAGCAATTGTGCAAATTACAGAGGAATCACACTGCTGTCCATACCAGGAAAGGTCTTTAACAGAATTATTTTGAATAGAATGAAAGACCAGGTCGACATGCAGCTACGAGATCAACAGGCTGGATTCCGCCAAAACAGATCATGTACAGATCAAATTGCAGCACTGAGAATCATTGTAGAACAATCCATCGAATGGAACTCCCCTTTATACATAAATTTTATAGACTACGAAAAGGCCTTTGATAGCCTGGACCGACAAACATTGTGGAAACTTCTTCGGCACTATGGAGTACCAGGGAAATTAGTCAGGATTATTCAGAGCTCTTATGAAGAAATGACATGCAGGGTGGTCCACGAAGGTAGACTCACAGATGCCTTTACAGTCGAAACAGGAGTCAGACAAGGATGCGTCTTGTCCCCATTTCTATTCATCCTTGCCATTGACTGGATAATGAAAAAATCCACAGACAAAAAAGGAATGGGATACAGTGGACACTCTGGGAACAACTGAATGACCTAGACTTTGCAGATGACATTGCACTTCTGTCCCACAACCAGCAACAAATGCAGGAAAAAACAAAAGATGTAGCCACCTTTTCATCACAGCTCGGACTTAATATAAATAAAAGCAAGACGAAAATCATGAAGGTGAACTCATCCAACCAAGAGCATATCTGTCTGGAAGGAAAGGCACTGGAAGAAGTGGAGTCCTTCAATTACTTAGGCAGCACCATAGACACAAACGGCGGATCCGACGCAGACGTGAGGTCTAGAATTGGAAAAGCTAGATCAGCATTTGTGTTATTAAAGAAAATATGGGAGTCGAAGCAGCTGAAACTTCAAACCAAAGTCAGAATCTTTAATACAAATGTCAAAACAGTCCTACTTTATGGAGCAGAAACGTGGAAAACATCAGCGAGCATTACACAGAAAGTGCAGACATTCATAAACACATGCCTTAGAAAGATCCTTAACATCAAATGGCCAAATACCATCACCAACAAAGATCTATTAGAAAGGACATACCAGGTGCCCGTTGATGAAGACATCATAAAGAAAAGATGGAGGTGGATTGGGCATACTCTGAGAAAACCCCCAGATAGCACCACCAGACAATGTATAACATGGAATCCACAGGGAAAAAGAAAGAGAGGAAGACCTAAGAATACATGGAGACGTGAACTAGAGACAGACACGCAAAATATGGGATACAACTGGAAGCAATTGGAAAGGAAAGCACAGGACCGGGATGAGTGGAAAATTCTTGTGGACGGCCTATGCCCCAGACGGGGTAAAAAGGCATAAGAAGAAGAAGAAGAAGTCTTAGGCCTGCATCGAACACGCGATTTTTTTCTGGGTCGTCTGCATTAGGAACCTCGTGAGTGCATTTATATTCAAACAGCCTCCCTCTTCTACTTCTCCCTCCTGTTTTATTTCTAAAAATGAGATCTAAATCTAATTCTGTATATATATATTTTTGGTGCTGATTCTAGTGCATTTCCAAATCCAACTGTACGATAACCACCAATTAAATAATGTGAGATACGATTCATATGTGAAACTTCAGTAGATAGTTCCACAGAGGTGTCCTGCATTGTTGTGCTGACAACATTTACACTGCCTTAGATATCATACTAGTTGAAACTTCTGGAGATAGTTCCACATAGGTGTCCTGCATTGTTGTGCTGACAACATTTACACTGCCTTAGATATCATACTAGTTGAAACTTCAGGAGATAGTCCCACAGAGGTGTCCTGCATTGTTGTGCTGACAACATTTACACTGCCTTAGATATCATACTAGTTGAAACTTCAGGAGATAGTTCCACAGAGGTGTCCTGCATTGTTGTGCTGACAACATTTACATTGCCTTAGATATCATACTAGTTGAAACTTCAGGAGATAGTTCCACATAGGTGTCCTGCATTGTTGTGCTGACAACATTTACACTGCCTTAGATATCATACTAGTTGAAACTTCAGGAGATAGTTCCATATAGGTGTCCTGCATTGTTGTGCTGACAACATTTACACTGCCTTAGGTATCATACTAGTCATTTATCATTAACTTAAAAAAAACACAATCTTCTATTTGTGATTCAAGTGTTTCTGCTTCATGGTACACTACAAGATCAGACGCAGACAATTCTGAAAGTTCACAAAGAGCTTCTCGAATTCCCGAAAGGTCATATTTAATGACTTTGATATTCAAATCTGAACTCCCATCTAGTCTCACATAAAGGTTTCACAGTGAGGCATTTAACTTGCTTGTTCAATACATGCCATCATCCAGGAGAAACAGACATGAAATCATATATGCCTTTATTTTTCACCTTCACATTGGAACCATTGTCGCAGCCATGTCCTCTGTATTCCTTCACATTGGAACCATTGTCGCAGCCCTTTCCTCTGTATTCCCTTCACATTGGAACCATTGTCGCAGCCCTGTCCTCTGCAGTTGTGTAAGTCTAGATTGCTCTCTTTCAAATCAACCATACCTACAAATAACCCTTGACCCGTGGTTTCTATAACAGTCTTATAGCTAAGAAAGTTTTCTTTTATTTCTTTGTCTTCTACGTCTAAAAATATGACAGTAAATGACAGCCACTAATATTTGGTGTGCAGTCTAAACTGAAATATTAAAACTTTGGCTGATTTAGCTCAGCCGATATTTTCTTGGACTGCATATCCTGACAAATTGATTATTTCGTTCTGAACATTTTGTCCACAATAGAGAACATGAGTTTCTGTAAACACAACTCGACGTAGATGTTCACTCATTGTTAAAACGAATTTTCCAAGTAGCCCTAAACAATCCCAATTGTGTGGTGTCATAAATAATGTGTCTGGAGTTCCCCTGAAAGCCAAATTTCGTTCAGTTATTTATTTAGTGATGCTGATTAAACACTCTAAAACTTGACGTCAATGGTCACGTTCTTCCCCCCCCCCCCTTGTGACTGAAGCTCCCATTATCAACAGCTTTATTGCAGTGATGTTTCAAAAGATTTACGGTATATCATTATAAATGGCGTAAAACAAGAAGATACAAAATGCGAATTTTCGCGAGGGACTGGTCTATTTTTATAAATAAAAAGAGAGATGGCAGATGACAAACAGGCTTATTTTACTGGCGATTCACCAAATCTCAACCAATTGTAACATTTCGACTTAATTAAACTTAATAAATAAATTGCTAAATTATCGCAAGGAGAGATAAATAAATTACTTACCTAATGGAATATTTTACACAAATCACGATTATAATAAATTGATTTTAATCTATTATTTATAATCTATTTATTAAATTAAACTTAGAAAACCAGAGAAGGCGCCGAGTTTATTCGCTTTAGGGAGCTGGTTATGCGCTGTTCTGCACAACTCAAAATTTGATTCCAAACTCAGATGAGTGGCACATTGGTAGTCGCCGGCTGCTTGGCGTCGGATCTACAAACACCTATCGCCGCCATCGCCAAACGACCAAAGTCGCCAAATAAGAGGTCTACTGATGAGCCAAAAGCCGACCAACCCAACGCCGTCGCCAAATCGAATTCGTTGTCACAAGAAACGGGTGCTGTAGCAAAGAGAGAACTCGATGCATCTGCAAGAGAAGCGTCTGCCTTTGTCCACAACGACTTTTCCCGCCACTTTCTGTACACCAACATACTTCCTGTGCACCAACATACGATTTATGTAGCATGGCATACGAATTTTTTTCACTAAAATCATTTTTTCCCCATGGCGCCCACATGCAATGCTTTTTCCTATTTTGGAAGATCGTTGATGGCGCCCTAAGCTGCCCGAGCTGCCGGTACCTTGAGCCGGCAATGGTTGGCAGCTTGTTCGGTGCCAAACACTGTCATGACTTATGATGTGGCATCACACCGACTGACCGAGACACCAGATGGCACTTCATTAATGACTCCAGGTAAACTAACTTAATTTTTTTTTCTTAAATAAAAATTTTAAACATTTTAGGTCTGTCACGCTGATTTTTGTGCCCCCCACACCTTTTTTTTCAATTAAGGCACACGGCACGTGTCATGACTTGCCACACCCTCGGCAATTCTCTGGACATACACAGGATAGAAGAAAGACATACACAGGACACCAATGAACACACAAGGTGTAAGTGAACGCTGAAGAAGAAGATACACCCGTGGCCCTATACATCAGACACACTCATGACATCAGACACACTCATGAAATCAGACACACTCCTGACATCAGACACACATCAGACACACTCATGGCACCATAGGACACTCACGACAACTGACATTTCCAGAACAGCGGAAACACCTAAAGCACGCGAAAAGACTGCAGGCAGCATAGAACACATTGCAGGACAACAGATAACAAAGCATATAACACATTGCAGGACAACAGATAACACAGCATAGAACACCGTGCAGGACAACAGATAACACAGCATAGAACACTTTGCAGGACAACAGATAACACAGCATAGAACACATTGCAGGACAACATATAACACAGCATAGAACACATTGCAGGACAACAGATAACACAGCATAGAACACATTACAGGACAGCAGATAACACAATTGACAGCAGATAACACAACAGATAACATAGTGGCCAGCAGATAACACAGTGGACATCAGATAACACAACAGATAACATAGTGGACAGCAGATACCACAACAGATAACACAGTGGCCAGCAGATAACACAGTGGACATCAGATAACACAACATATAACACAGTGGCCAGCAGATAACACAGTGGACAGCAGATAACACAACAGATTTCACAGTGGCCAGCAGATATTGAAAAAGCAGCAAACAAGTTTTCCCGATGGAGAGCAACTATTGAACACACACAAACACACAAGCATCTACTGAACACACACACAAGTTTATCTGCTGTATGAGTTTGTGGTGTTCAGTTCAAGTCAAGCTGTCAAGTCAAGACAAACCAACTTAAACGTACACATTCCTTTCTATTTACCTTCATCAGAAGTAAGTTTATTCAAAATGGGAACAATCACTAGTGCACGACTCGATGTGCTGAATGAGGAATACCGTTGAAACAAAACAAAATCTGCATAGCCGCTATTCGCACCCGGGCCCCTTCAGACTAAATCCCATTCTGATGTCACTTGTGGTAGTTTATTTTAGTTATACTGAAGAAGTAAGTTTACAAACGTATAGTCCATTCAATTATCTTTCATTTGATACCTCATTTTGTCTTATAAACCCTACAATAATATTTTAAATAGTTTTTTAATCCCAACCTCTCACTTCTGATACCCGGGTGCGAATAGCCACTTCGTAATACACTATTTATTACTAGGACTTAAACCGGGGGCAGTTTTTTTTTTTTTACACCGGTTTGTGGTTATTTTGAGAATATACACGGTGGGCCCAAGTGTTAAAAAAAAAAAAAAAAAAAAGTGTCAACTTCTCATCTTCTATAATATGCAACGGAATCTACTGCCATAACCGTTCTTAGGCATAGGCAAACTAGGCCACTAGGCCGTTTTAGGCATAGGCAAACTTAGGTTACACTGCCCAAGGGGCCCCCGGGCGCTTTCTTTAAAAAGCACATAACTTGCAATTCTGTATATTTCAGAATTACAAAGTTTCCCTAGTGGCGGAATTATCAACATGGTTAGTGGTTACACGCGAGCGAAGAGGAAACAGTAGCGAAGGCAGAATGGAAGTGCCGCAGTGGTGGGTGGTGCCCCTCCCTACGCTCCATGCCTAGGGCCCCAAAAATCCAAAGAACGGCTCTGCTACTGCCCTATGTCGCAGTGAGAGTACATTGCCTTTAGTAAACCGTTTGTGTCAAAAAATAACCCACTGATAAGAACAGGCAGTTGTTGGATCCCGGAATAGAGATGACGCTATACAAAAAAAAAAAAAAAAAAAAAAAAAAATGAAGCAGGACACACCAGAAGCAAAAAATCTATAAGAGATTTAAATCATAATCATATTATAAAGGGAACAGCCTGACTCCCTGTAACTGTCAGCGATAAATACCCGTGAGCTACCATTGAAAATAACAACAAAACAAACTAAAAAAAACAACAACCAAACAAAACAATTCAGTAGGCTCTTCAGTAGACATGATTACAGTTGCCGTATGGATATGAGGTAAGGGAACGTGGCGACCCTCACCGATGAGTATCTGAGGGTACTGCTTCTAGGTGACCTCTTTTCTCTCCCGGCTGCGGTTTGAGTTAGTCACCAGATGGGGGTGGGGGGGGGGGGTCCGCTATTTTAAATTGCCTTTGCATAAAATAACAGTTGACTTTTTTTCGAATACATACTAAAAAAAATAATTAGCACACAAAGAACAATCGTGAAATTAAACAATAATTGACCACTGGTCACTCACTCCTGCATAAAAAGTCCACCCTTTTCTCCTTTCAGCCACAGGGAAGATCAGAATGTCTAAAGAAATCGACCTGGCGGAGCTGATAGAGCTCCAGAAACAGAGAGAGCAGACCGCAGTGGAGGAGAAACTCAAGGCAAAGATGAGGAGACAGATCCGAATCTTTAACAAGGAAAAGTCCATGTTCACGAGGAGAACTCGCTATGAAATAAGTAAACAAAAGTAAGATATTAGGTGTAGCTATTTAAAAACAAAATATTTTTTTATTTACTTTATCATCGACCGAAGTTTAAAAAAATGATAATAATAATTAAAACACCCCCCAAAATATGCTCCCCCACGCCCCCCCCCCCAAACGGTGCCTACATTTAATCAGTTCACAGTTGATTTTGAAACAAAAAAAAAAAAAATGTTAGAAGCTTCCAGGTGCACTAAAAAAAAGTGGAAATTATTCTAAATATTGAAGATGTGTCAAAATCATGCATTTTCCATGACATGTACACAAAGGTACCAAATTGTAAAGCATACAACACAGTACGTACACAAACACAGCTCAAGTGTACACAAACACATTCAGCTGGGCCGAAAACACTGGGGGGAGTTTTAAGCCGGTGTTTAAAGCTGGTGGAGGGTGTTCTTAACTGTGTGTCCACCCTGACCCCAATGAGGTTAGCATTAATGTTCCTGGCACGGAGGGTTGAT
This sequence comes from Omphiscola glabra, assembly GCA_964017045.1. Classification (NCBI taxonomy): domain Eukaryota; kingdom Metazoa; phylum Mollusca; class Gastropoda; family Lymnaeidae; genus Omphiscola; species Omphiscola glabra. The sequence continues at coordinate 13,235,644 of OZ024803.1, read as the reverse complement.
CAACACCACTAGGTCACTTACGTCAGGACGGTCAAAACTGGCTCATTTCAGACGCTCTCTTCACTTCCTGGAGTTGGAGCGAGATGTCGAGCTGGACAACTACATTGCCACACAGTCCGAGGTCATTGAGAACAAGTACAAGAAGGAGGAGTGCGTCGTGCGGGACCTGGTCCGCACCACCGATGACGTCAGAGGACTGCTGACCAAGGAGACTGAAAGCACCAAGTTTTTGGAGAATGAAGTATGTCAACAATAACAACAACAACACAATGTTTAAAAGAAATGTCTTTGACAATGTTAAAGGTTATCCCCCTTTTCTCTCTCTCTCTACCTCTCTCTCTCTCTCTCTATGTATCTCAATCGTTCTCTCTCTCTCTCTCTCTCTCTCTCTCTCTCTATGTATCTCAATCTCTCTCTTTTTCTCTCTCTATCTCTATCTCTATCTCAATCTCTCTCTTTCTCAATCTCTCTCTCTCTCTCTCAATCTCTCTCTCTATGTATCTCAATCTCTCTCTCTCAATCTCAATCTCTCTCTCTCTCTCTCTCTCAATCTCTCTCTCTATGTATCTCAATGTCTCTCTGTCTTATTCTCTCTCTCTCAATCTCTCTCTCTATGTATCTCAATCTCTCTCTCTCTGTCTTATTCTCTCTCTCTCTCTCTCTCTCTCTGTTTCAGTCTCTCTCTCTCTTTGTCTTATTCTCTATTTCTCTCTCTCTCCATCTCTCTTTATTTCAATCTCTCTCTCCGTTCTACCTATCACTATATTTCTCTCTGATCTCTACATCCACACCCTGTCTCTCTTAATGTATTGCTCTGTGTACCTGCCGGTTTTCATAGATCATTCAATTATATTTTGGATCAATATTTTTGTACTTATTTTTGTATTTACCACCACTACTAAAAGTATGAAACTAAATATCCCGCATCCCGTTACTATCCTAATTAGAGTGAGTGGGTTTGTTTGTTTGATTGTTTTGTTTGTTTGATTGTTTTGTTTGTTTGATTGTTTTGTTTGTTTGATTGTTTTGTTTGTTTGATTGTTTTGTTTGTTTGATTGTTTTGTCTGTTTGATTGTTTTGTTTGTTTGATTGTTTTGTTTGTTTGATTGTTTTGTTTGTTTGATTGTTTTGTTTGTTTGATTGTTTTGTTTGTTTGATTGTTTTGTTTGTTTGATTGTTTGTTTGTTTGATTGTTTTGTTTGTTTGATTATTTTGTTTGTTTGATTATTTTGTTTGTTTGATTGTTTTGTTTGTTTGATTGTTTTGTTTGTTTGATTGTTTTGTTTGTTTGATTATTTTGTTTGTTTGATTATTTTGTTTGTTTGATTGTTTTGTTTGTTTGATTGTTTTGTTTGTTTGGGATTTTTTTGTAAAAAAAGGGGAGTGGGGACAAATTCAAGGGACATTTTCACATTTTCAATTGTGTTTAAACATTGTTCATTGCGGGTATTATAGAACACAATAATAATGTTACAGCGTCTTAGAGTTACATAACCGCACGTAGCGTAACGACTTACAAAGTGTTGCATCCACAGGTACGTGAGCTGGACCTCAACAAGTGGAGCCAAAAGAAAGCGGTCACCGAGTTAGCGATTGAAAATCTCAAGTTTAGAGTTCCGGACAAGTTGAAAATGGAGAGTCGGATTGAATGGGTAGGAGTTGGATGTTGGTCGTGTCGCCAATACTGTACACACATCTACCCATATCACATGTGTACACACACACCACGACCGACAAGTTTACACATCTACCCATATCACACATGTACACACCCACTGACAGGTTTGAGCATCTACCCATATCACACATGTACACACCCACTGACAGGTTTAAACATCTACCCATATCACACATGTACACACCCACGGACAGGTTTAAGCATCTACCCATATCACACATGTACACACCCACGGACAGGTTTAAACATCTACCCATATCACACATGTACACACCCACGGACAGGTTTGAGCATCTACCCATATCACACATGTACACACCCACTGACAGGTTTAAACATCTACTCATATCACACATGTACACACCCACTGACAGGTTTGAGCATCTACCCATATCACACATGTACACACCCACGGACAGGTTTAAGCATCTACTCATATCACACATGTACACACCCACTGACAGGTTTGAACATCTACCCATATCACACATGTACACACCCACTGACAGGTTTAAACATCTACTCATATCATCAGAGGCGAGCAATCGTCTGGTGGTTGACTGGAGCTAACTTCTTGCTTGTATGCCCCCCTCTGGTGGTTGACTGGAGCTAACTTCTTGCTTGTATGCCCCCCTCTGGTGGTTGACTGGAGCTAACTTCTTGATTGTATGCCCCCCTCTGGGGGTTGACTGGAGCTAACTTCTTGCTTGTATGCCCCCCTCTGGGGGTTGACTGGAGCTAACTTCTTGCTTGTATGCCCCCCTCGGGTGGTTGACTGGAGCTAACTTCTTGCTTGTATGCCCCCCTCTGGGGGTTGACTGGAGCTAACTTCTTGCTTTTATGCCCCCCTCTGGGGGTTGACTGGAGCTAACTTCTTGATTGTATGCCCCCCTCTGGTGGTTGACTGGAGCTAACTTCTTGCTTGTATGCCCCCCTCTGGGGGTTGACTGGAGCTAACTTTTTGCTTGTATGCCCCCCTCTGGGGGTTGACTGGAGCTAACTTCTTGATTGTATGCCACCCACAGGCCCACAAACAGGAAACATAGCGTGGGAATATGGGAAAGGGAGACATTTACGGCATCCGGGGGCCATCGAACAATCTGCCCCCCACCCTTCTTTTTTTCGGCACCATACTGCACACCCCTACCATCAATGAATATTTTCCTTACCCTTTCCATAAAATTTCCCATGCACTACCAATCCAAATGTTCCTATGCACTACCCTTCCAAATGTGCCCATGCACTACCCTTCCAAATGTTCCCATGCACTACCCATCCTGTCAACAGTAAACCGAGTTGCATGCGTTGCAAGACTCAATGTTACGATATGTTTAAAGAAATTTAAGGTTTCACAGTTTACTTGGATACATTCTTAAACAAGATATCATTGGAGTGTTGCGGCTGCAGTATTTGCGTTCGCCAACCCAACCTAGTATATAGATATCAACTCATCATTTTCCATAGCTCGCCTCGCTTCAAGTCACACCTACCGACTTTTACGGTATGATAATATGTGCTTGCCTAATCCACAGGTGAATAATCCGATATGAAATATCATCATCGATTTAAAGCACATACTTACCATTAATTTTACCCCGTCTCTCCCTCTTTCACACCCGCCCTCAAACCCGCGGACAGTCTAGTGGCAAGTATCACAGCCAGCTCCACAAAAACAGAGAGCTGCAAGAGAAGATAGACAGCGCCATCTACCTGAGGGACAAGTTCATGCTAGAGGAAACAAAACTGGTAAAGAATCTAGAGGATCTCAACAAGGCCGTTACCATGACGATGAACGAAACGGCTGAGATCTACGAGCAAAGGTCAGAAGTTAGAAAGTGTAGACCTAAAGTGTATAGGACAAAGATGTGTGAACATTTGTTAAAGGCTAGAAAGTGCAGACCTAGGGTATATGGGACAAAGATGTGTGAAGCTTTTAGGCAGTCCAAGCCCCGTGAAAAGCAAAAGCTGCGCCCGGGGCATAACCTCAAGTTAGGCGCCCCCCCCCCCCCCCCAATAAGTATATATAAATATTCATATTTTGCATGAAAAATATTGGCGAACCCTCTGACGAAAGCACCAGGGGCGGGTGCCCCATTTACCACCACCCCTTCGCGTAGGCCCTTATACTTACATCTTTTACTTTTACCCCGTTTGGGGCATAGGCGATCTACAAGCATTTTGCATTCATCTCGGTCCTGTGTTTTCCTTTCCATTTGTTTCCAGGTGTTTGCCATACTTTGTGTGTCTACACGCCTCTAACTTGAGACTCCTTGTATCCCCCCCCCCCTCTTCCTTTTTTCCTTTTGTGGGTTCATGTTAACGATTGGCTCGTGATGTCATCTGGGGGTTTACAAAGAATGTGTCATAGTCACCTCCATGTTCTACTAGTGATGTCTTCAGCAATGGGCTCTTGGTATGTCCTAAACAGAAAGTCATTGTTGTTGATGATGTTTGGCCATGATGTATTTGAATCCCCAACTTATTGAAAGTTCTGAAAATTGTTTCCTTATTTACTGATATAATGGATAGCTTTAAAAAAAAACAACCTTTATTTGCATAACGTATCCATTATATATATATCCATTATATATATATCCATTATTATGCTCGCTGATGTATCCAACGTTTTTACTTGATTTTGAGCAGAGATCGGGCGGAAGGGACAAAGATAAAAGTCAGAGAGCACCTTGCCAAGGTCAAGGACCAGTACGAGCGCGAGTTGCTCAACATAAGTTTATCAATAAACGATGATAAAAAAATGGAGAACTTCATGAGGACCAAACACAAGGACATCACCAAATATCTGCACCAAAAACGGGACAAGGAGATGAAAGATGGTAAGTACCAGATGGTGGTGGCTGATGGGAACTTATGGTGAGATGATGGTTATGAATAAAGACAATATATCAGATGATGGTGTGTATGGAGATATTATATCAGATGATGGTAATAGATGAAGGCTATTAGATCAGATGATGGCATTGGATGGTTGTTATAAGACCAGATGATTGTGTTACATCGGGCAATTAGATCAGATGATGGTAGCTGATGGAAACATTACATCGGAAAATTGTAAGACATGTATAACTTATTCTAAAGTGACTGTTGTCCGACTGTGCCTGGCTAATGCACGTTGTTCGCACCAACCGAATAAACTGTTAAAAGATGGATTCACATTTCGTTCTGCCTTACTGCTAATTTTAACGACAAACGAATCGAAATACGCTAGTCAACGATCCGCCAAATTTTGATACAAACTATTTGAAAAGCTTGGTCCTCTATCATCTGTTATCTCTGCACGACGCAAGAAATTCCACCCTGCCATACACTCACAAAGAAACATCTTACTACCAACGAAAACAATGCCAAAGAATTGCTGTTCAGTCCCACTCGGTGATATTTGAAACCATTGAAAAAACAAAACAAATTTCCTTTAGGCCTATAAAGTTGTTATAATGTGTTAGGACTGCGTTAAGGCTTTTAAGTTGACAAATCAGACACAAACAATTTGTTTCAATACAACAGTAATATATGTGTTGTTGTTCGTCCATTGCATGCGAAGATGACCAAGGCTGTTGTACACGGTGAGCATGCAGGGTGTCCGGCCAGTCCTTTTTGTGCCTGGACAAGTAGGATTTGAGTCGAATTTATAACTTAGCTTTCGTTAAAAAACACACTTGAAACACAAATTGCAGTGATTTAAGTTATGCTTTTTAAAAACCTTTTTAAATGTAAAGATTTGCAGCACATTGCATGTTTTTAATTGGTGACTAAACGATGCATGTTTTTAATTGGTGACTAAACGATGCATGTTGTCATCATTCAGTGACTGAAATGATCGCCAGAAAGGATGAGTTTACAGTTGCGTTTGACACCATTAAGGAGGCGACAGGAAAGAACGACATCAACCAGATAGTGGAGGACTTCATCGAAGCCGAGGAGGACAACTTCCAGACGTTCTTGGGAATAGGTGAACTCTTCAGGCTTTGTAACTACACCATGGTAATAGGTGAACTCTTCAGGCTTTGTAACTACACCATGGTAATAGGTGAACTCTTCAGGCTTTGTAACTACACCATGGTAATAGGTGAACTCTTCAGCTTTGTAACTACACCATGGTAATAGGTGAACTCTTCAGGCTTTGTAACTACACCACCAGCGAAAGCTTAAAAACGAAATACTATTTAAAGGCAAAAGGACGATTTAGTTATATAAAAAGGCTTTGACAATTCAAGTTATAATGCAGTTTGCACCGTAGAATGAATGTAAAATTTATTGTCACAACAGATGCGTAAATATGCATTGTCTTAAATCTGTCTCCACCTTTACTTTTTTCTTCTTATAAACCAGTGGTGTTCAACCTACGGCCCACGGGTCATTTGCGGCACACCAAAACTTTAAATGCGGCACTCATTGTTTTCACAAGGTGCAGTTAATAATGTGAAACTGTAGTCACTGTAGTCACTGTAGTCACTGTAGTCACTGTAGTCACTGTAGTCACTGTAGTCACTGTAGTCACTGTAGTCACTGTAATGAGAGAAAATTTAAAGACTATTTAATAAGTCTTACACGTTTACGATGTCAGCTCAGATTAATTTCCGGAACCCTTGTTCAATGATGTTTTTAACATTAATTAATGTGTGTGTGTTGTCTTCAGTATAACCCCAGTCGATCTCAATGTATAACCATTGTCTTGTACTCTCTCTCTCTCTCTCTCTCTCTCTCTCTCTCTCTGTCCATCTCTCTCACGCTCTCTCCCACTCTCTCTCTCACTATCTCTCCCATTCTCACGCTGTCTCTCTGTCTCTCACTCTCTTACTCTCAATCTCTCTCTTTCTCTCTCTATCTCGCACACACACACACTATCTCTCTCTCTCACACACACACAGACTCTCTCTCTCAGTCTCTCCCCCTCTCATCCCCCCTCTCTCTCTCTCTCTCACACACACACTCTCTCTCACTCTCTCTAACCCTCTCTATCACTCTCTCATTCTCTCTCTCACTCTCTCTAACTCCTTGACATGTCACATATATATTTTTGTTACATTCCTTTCTCCCAAGCTAACCTGCTAAGTTCTGTCTCTTTCATATTCTGCCCACCCCTGATTCGGTTTCACAATTGTCTACTTAATATCATAGGAAACTATTATTACCCCTTTCCACATTCTGTGTTCCAATAAAGATCGAGATTAATCAAAGAGGGATAAATCTCGTTAAAATTATTTTTCCTTGTTACTTCCCTTAGTCAATTCTTCGCTCTCTTTCTCTCTCGCAACTCCCCCCCCCCCCCCCCCCCCCACACTGGTTAAATGGGCTCATTGTATGCGTTTAGATTATGGCAAGTTTGGAATTAATAAAGTAACAAAAAATATCTTCTGAAATATAATTGAACGTCTTCCCGTGCCGTATGGCCCAACCCAGGTGAAATCTTGGACGAAAACGAGGCTCTGCGCTCTAAGATACGAGATTTGAGGAATGAAAATGTTGCCATGGAGGAGAACAACTTGCAAACCCTGGCCACAACGGCCGTGGAAGATCACGCTGGACAGGTGAGTGCAATGTGTTCAACGGGTGAACGTCAGTTCTAATGACGCACACGTGTACATGTCAGTTCTATTTACTCAGTGTGTACATGAAAGTTCCGTTTACTATGTGTACATGTCAATTCTATTGACCCAGTGCGTACGTGATATTTCTATTTACCCAGTGTGTACGTGTCCCTTCTTTTTACTCAGTGTGCATGAAAGTTCCATTTACTAAGTGTGTACATGTCAATTCTTGTTACTAATTGTTTACATGACAGTTCTATTTACTCAGTGTGTACAAGTCAGTTCTATTTATTGAGTACATGTCGGTAATATGCCTCAGCTGGCTTGGGTTTATCCTTATTTAATTTCTTGCATTCTCCACTTTATTTGTTAAATAGTTGCAGAGCAATTGAATTCCTTCTTTAAAATCTGTACCGTCATATCACACAGTCATATCACACAGTCATATCACACCGCCATATCACACAGTCATACCACACCGTCATATCACACTGTCATATCACACCGCCATATCACACAGTCATATCACACTGTCATATCACACCGCCATATCACACAGTCATATCACACCGCCATCTCACGTATTAATGCCGGTAAAATTAGGAGATAAACTAACGCACGGGTAACCTGTATTGACTGGTTTGCCCACTATTGACAATTCGATCTGTGTTTCGCCAACTATTTGTCTCTCCATCTCCCCGCCCTCAACGTACAGGCCCGTATCGACTCCTACAAGGAGAAGAGCGAGAGCTGCCAGAAACGACTGGCAGAGCAGAGTCGAATTATTGACGAGTTTACGGCCTACATACAGAAGATCATCAGGTGGGTGGACGTTTGTTGGTAGTACAGAGTTCCCAACATGGATTGGGGCGACTAACGATTATGTGGCTGGGATTGGTGTGGCTGGCACTCGTGTGTTGGCATTGGTGTGGTTGGCATTGGTGGGGCTGGCACTGGTGTGGTTGGTATTGGTGTGGTTGGCATTGGTGGGGCTGGCACTGGTTTGTTTGGTATTGGTGTGGTTGGCATTGGTGGGGCTGGCACTGGTGTGGTTGGTATTGGTGGGGCTGGCATTGGTGGGGCTGGCACTGGTGTGGTTGGTATTGGTTGCATTGGTGTGGTTGGCATTGGTGTGGTTGGCATTGGTGTGGATGGCATTGGTGTGGTTGGCATTGGTGGGGCTGGCACTGGTGTAGTTGGTATTGGTTGCATTGGTGTGGTTGGCATTGGTGTGGTTGGCATTGGTGTGGATGGCATTGGTGTGGCTGGCATTGGTGTGACTGGCATTTGTGTGGCTGGTATTGGTAGTGGGTGGTAGTGATGTGGTTGACATTGGTAAGGTTGGTATTGGTGTGGGTTGTATTTGTGTGGGTGGTAATGGTGTAGGTGTTATTGGTGTGGTGGTATTGATGTGGTTTGTATTGGTGTGACTGGTCTTGATGTGGTTGGTATTGTTGTGGTTGCTTGGTGTGGTGTATTGGTGTGGGTGGTATTGATGCTGGTGGTATTGATGTGCCTGGCATTGACGTGGTTGGAAATGCTGGTGGGGCGTAAGTAAAGAAAAGATTGGCACCTGGGGCGAATCGCCCCCCCCTCCACACACCTTTCCTACTTCCCTATACAAATGTGCTGCGATCAATATCTTAGCTAGGTTGATCGGTAAGCGATAAGTCCCACCGTATGGAGGTGGTGACACTTGCAGGACAAGTTTACAATGTATTGGTGTGGCTGGTATTGGTGTGGCTGGTATTGGTGTGGCTGGTATTGGTGTGGCTGGTATTGGTGTGGCTGGTATTGGTGTGGCTGGTATTGGTGTGGCTGGTATTGGTGTGGCTGGTATTCGTGTGGCTGGTATTGGTGTGGCTGGTATTGGTGTGGCTGGTATTGGTGTGGCTGGTATTGGTGTGGCTGGTATTGGTGTGGCTGGTATTGGTGTGGCTGGTATTGGTGTGGCTGGTATTGGTCTTGGAAATCAGGGAATGGCAATATTTTGTGTTTCGAAATGATCATAGTCGGGTATCTGGTTATGCTGGCAGTGGCGTAAGTAAAGAAAAAAAATTGATATAAATTAAACGTTGAAAAAAAAAAAAAGGATAGTGTCTTAAATAATATGGTCTAAAAATGATATGGTCTGAAATGATATGGTCTAAAAATATGGTTTAAAATAATTTGGGCTAAAATAATATGGTCAAAAATGTTATGGTCTAAAAATAAGGTCTAAAAATGATATGGTCTGAAATGACATGGTCTCAAAATATATTATAAAATAATATGGGCTAAAATAATATGGTCAAAAATGTTATGGTCTAAAAATAAGGTCTAAAAATGATATGGTCTGAAATGACATGGTCTCAAAATATATTATAAAATAATATGGGCTAAAATAATATGGGCTAAAATATTATGGTCAAAAATGTTATGGTCTAAATATAAGGTCTAAAAATGATATTGTTTTAAAAATCATTTAATGGTTACCAAATAATTTAATACGCAATCTGAATGAATTATTCTTAGATTTTAACATCTTTTGTTTGTGTGCGTGAAACTAAAGCTTCTGTCGCTGTGTGTGTTGGTAAGAAAAGAAAATTAAAGAGAATTTGATTGTTGTCGAAAATGTATCAAGTAGTTGTTCTTAGGACTGCACCGTGCCCGCACCGCCCTGGGTCTTCGATACGCAGTGCACGGGCGTGCAATGGGACTCAGGAAACACATTTTACTTAAAGGTTTTTTTAAATCGAGAGGGGTGTGGCGGTGTTAAAAAAATAAGCCGAGAACCCCCAGCATACAGGAAATTACGCTTGTTCGAAACCTCCCTGACATTGACGGTGAGACTTTGAGAACCTTGCTTTCATACAGCGTCCTGTGATATTGACATGCAGACGTCCCAGCGTGTGGCGGGTGATTATCTCCACCACTCCCACACGACCTTTGAAATCAGGGAGCAAAATATCAACAACTGATCGATCCAGTCAAAGAGGATATTTTTATGCTCACGTTATGTTCCATACTGACACATCTTTACTGAAAATAAGAGTTATATGTGAGTGAAAGAAAAATATCTTTTAGGTATGCGTCTTGGACGGCATATGAGTGAAAACAAAGGATCTTGTTTGTATGCGTCTTGGATGGCATATGAGTGAAAGTAAAGGATCTTCTTGATATGCGTCTTGGACGGCATATGAGTGAAAGTAAAGGATCTTCTTGATATGCGTCTTGTACGGCATATGAGTGAAAGTAAAGGATCTTGTTGGTATGCGTCTTGGACGGCATATGAGTGAAAGTAAAGGATCTTGTTGGTATGCATCTTGGACGGCAGTGTGGCGTATGATGAACCTCGGAACACGGCATGGAGTCACTACTATATGAATTACCATGCGTTACCAAATAATGTGTGAATATTCCAATTTCCTACCTGACGGCCACCACCCAAGGCCGTGCTAAACGGTGGTGGGGGCGAAAGGGCCAAATAACTTTATTTTTCATGCACAATTTGTGTATTAAATCTATACTTTTTGGGCGGAATAGGACGCCTAAATTCAGGCTTGTCCAAGGCGCAGCTTTCGCTTGCCACGGCCTTGAGCTCCCCTCCCCCCACTCACCAGTCGCCACACTCGTAATAAAAATTGGGCTACATGGCTACATCCCTATCCTGTTTTCTAACCGGGTGAATACTCTTCTCGATGCGGTTGGGGGGGGGGGGGGGTTGGGGGTGCGCACATAGCTGTTGTTCTGAATGAGCCAGACCCTCTTCACAGAACACACACATGTAGAATTTAATTTAGGGCTTTATTCTACACACTCAGTCAGATCAAACTAGATCGTGTAGCCCTCGGCGACTTCCTGGAGAAAGATGGCAGCATCAAGGACAGGAACCTGTTGGGCGTCATGACAGCCGTGGAGAAGGAGATTGGTGATCAGATGAAGGACTACTACATGGTCGAGTTATCTGTAAGTCTAATGACTACATGGTCGAGTTATCTGTAAGTCTAATTACTATGTGGTCGAGTTATCTGTAAGTCTAATGACTACGTGGTCGAGTTATCTGTAAGTCTAATTACTACGTGGTGAGTTATCTGTAAGTCTAATTACTACAAGTAGGCCGTGTGCTTGTGAAAGCAATAGTAGGCTGTGTGATTGTGAAAGCTATAGTAGGCTGTGTGATTGTGAAAGCCATAGTAGGCTGTGTGATTGTGAAAGCTATAGTAGGCTGTGTGATTGTGAAAGCTATAGTAGGCTGTGTGATTGTGAAAGCTATAGTAGGCTGTGTGATTGTGAAAGCTATAGTAGGCTGTGTGATTGTGAAAGCTATAGTAGGCTGTGTGATTGTGAAATCAATAGTAGGCTGTGTGATTGTGAAATCAATAGTATGCTGTGTGATTGTGTGTACTGTAGCACACGTTCTCTACACAACATCGTACCTGAACTCCTGCCACTTTTTTTTGTTGAAAAATGTTTTATTTTTATCCTGTCCTGAAATAATTTGTCGAACATCGTATTGTGTGTTGTTTTGTTTCGTCTTAATTAAACCCCGCCACTAGCTGATGTCACCTGATGTCAACTGATGTCAGCTGATGTCACCTGTTGTCAACTGATGTCAGCTGATGTCACCTGATGTCACCTGTTGTCAACTGATGTCACCTGATGTCAGCTGATGTCAGCTGATGTCACCTGATGTCAACTGATGTCAACTGATGTCACCTAATGTCAAGTCCAGGCTGAAATCTTCCAGCTGTTGTCGATACGTTACGTTTTGTGTGTGTGTGTGTGTGTGTATAGACCATACATTAATCTCGGACCAGCTAGTGCAACTTGAGCTTGTTGTCACGTGAGCTTGTTGTCACGTGAGCTTGTTGTCACATGGGCTTGTTGTCACGTGAGCTTGTTGTCACGTGAGCTTGTTGTCACATGGGCTTGTTGTCACGTGAGCTTGTTGTCACGTGAGCTTGTTGTCACGTGAGCTTGTTGTCACGTGAGCTTGTTGTCACATGGGCTTGTTGTCACGTGTAGTTCGTGTGTTAAAGAATACACCATAAAAAAATTATATCAAAATGCTTTTTAAAAGGTGGAGTCGAAGAATTGTAATGCATTATGTTTATTTAAAATAGAAAATAAAAATACAAAAATAAGATATTACTAGTAGAAGTCAATGGGCATCATCAAAGAACAAGGTCATGTCTAAAGTGTGTGTGTGTGGGGGGGGGGGATGGGTGAAGAAGGCACTACCCAGTGCGCGCGTCTTTAGATGACCCCAGCATCGTCATTTTTTGGGTGCAAAATATGTGTATTATTATAGAATTTTTATGGAAGAGAGCGCCTAAAACCAGGCTTTACCCGGGGCGTAGCTTTTGTTTGACATGACCTTGCCAATGGATGAGTGGCACGAATAAAGTTAAGAACCATGTTTAAAAAATGCAGATTTTAATTTGTTTGGAAGGCTGTCTTGTATGCCATCGTTAACATTTCCCTTGACAAAGCTGGAAATCCTTTTCCGCATTATCATCCATGTCAATATAACATACTTCCATCACAACGACATGATTTAAAAAAAAAAAAAAAATATGTTTATCGCCCCTCCAGGCCAGGGCGGTAATTCGTGGTAAAACAGACGCCACACCCGAGGAGAAGATGATAACTCGCATTCCTTCCTTCCGTATCGGTCCACACACAGCACCAAGGATAATACCTTCCAATCTCGTGTAAGTGCTTGCACAGGATTCGTCCGTCCGCTGATAATCGATCAGGACAACTTCAACAATCGGAATCGGGGCTGATTGTGTCTGTGGGTGCGCAGATGGCTGATGGGGCCGATTCCGGCACGAAACGTTCTTGTGCAAAATGTGCAAGGGATAGACGGGGCATCTCCAAGGACAGGATTAACTGTGGCCTGTATTTTGTGCTCTGCAGCAGCTGTTCTGTTTGCCCCATGCAGCAGCTGTTCTGTTTGCCCCATGCAGCAGCTGTTCTGTTTGCCCCATGCTGCAGCTGTTCTGTTTGCCCCATGCAGCAGCTGTTCTGTTTGCGCCATTCAGCAGCTGTTCAGTTTGCCCCCATGCAGCAGCTGTTCTGTTTGCCCCATGTTGCATGCAACAGTTGTGTGGGTAGGTTGAGGATTTCTCTCCTGCTTCTCGACGCGTGAAAGTGGTTTATCTTCCTAGCTTGGCGTTGACAGAATATCCTTCTTTCACTTGCAGGTAGTAGGGTCGGGAGCACAGCCGCCTTGTAAAAATTGTAGTACCTATCTCACTTACATGCTTACATTGTAGTAACAATATCTCAGTTACATTCTTACTTTGTAGTAACAATATCTCACTTACCTTCTTACATTGTACTACCAAGTACAAGCGGTTTGCCATGCCTGAGGTCGCCATAGTTATTCTTTTGGGTAATCGGTCTTATGGCATTCTCACGATTTGTCTCGCCCGGCCCAACTGGGACTGCATCAATAAGGTGTTTATGTTGGTTAGACCTTCTTGTGCGAGTACCTCGGAGTCTGGGATCTTGTCCTACCGGACCTTCTTGTGCATCTATACAAATATGTTTTCCCATCTAGATACAAACATGTTATCCCATCTATACAAATAAGTTATTCCATCTATACAATAAATATGTTATCCCATCGATACAAATATGTTATCCCATCTATACAAATATGTCATCCCATCTATACAAATGTGTTATCCCATCTATACAAATATGTTATCCCATCTATACACATGTGTTATCCCATCTATACAAATATGTCATCCCATCAATACAAATGTTATCCCATCGATACAAATATGTTATCCCATCTATACAAATATGTCATCCCATCTATACAAATATGTCATCCCATCTAATACAAATGTTATCCCATCTATACAAATATGTCAGCCAGTTCTAAAGCCACAGGCATAATATGTTATCTTGTTGCAGCAAAGAGAAAGAAGACGTGGATGAGGTGAAGAACGTTGGCCTGCTGAGCCACGAGGACGCCAGGGACATTGTGGTCAAGTCTCTGCTGGACAAGAAACGGGGTAGCTCGAAACACGTCGGCGCAGACAAAGGTGCCCCGGATATGCCCTGGATGCACAAGTAGAGGCTCCGAATATGGCATGCCCTGCGGGACACAACATTCTATAGTGTGAGAGGATGAGATAATTGCGAATGTACGGTTGCGTTGTGTGGCGTGCAATGCCACGCCAGTCTTATAAATGTCTGTGGTGATGGTGAAGGCAAGCATAGTGCAATAACGTCAGCATTATCAAAAGAAGTCACCGTCGAGTGATTCACCGAGTAAACAAAAATTAATAGAGCTATGTTTGAATTCGAAGATACCAGGATTGGTGGATAAGATAACATTGTGCCATGCCCCCATGTGTCTATTGTAAAACCATTCAATGTGCCATCTTCTTGTCCTCGCTTGTCATGTACGTGTATGATTAAGGGTAGAATTGTGTCTATCCGGAAACGGTTGCTTAGAGATGGAATGGTTGTCTAGAAATGGAATGGTTGTCTAGAGATGGAATGGTTGTCTAGAGATGGATTAGTTGTATAGTGATGGAATTGTTGTATAGTGATGGAATTGTTGCCTAGAGATGGAATGGTTTGTCTAGAGATGAAATTGTTGTCTAGAGAATGAATGGTTTCCTAGAGAATTTAGTTGCCTAGAGATGGAATGGTTGCCTATATACGGAATGGTTGCCTAGAGATGGAATGGTTGCATACAGATGGAATGGTTGCCTAGAGATGGAATGGCTGCCTAAAGACGGAATTGTTGTCTAGAGATGGAATGATTGCCTTGATATGGAATGATTGCCTAGAGATGGAATGGTTTCCTAGAGATGGAATGGTTGCCTAGAGATGGAATGATTGTCTTGATATAGAATGATTGCCTAGAGATGGAATGGTTGCCTTGATATGGAATGATTGTCTAGAGATGGAATGATTGCCTAGAGATGGATTGGTTGTCTTAAAATGGAATGGTCGTCTACACATAATGTTATGCAATAAACGATTGCTCAATCGGCTTAAGCTAATATATTAATTCATTGTAGGTACTTTTAAGCTATAGCTATACTAAACTTTGATAACTTTAAAATGTGCATGTATATAACGTATATTTTTGATAGTACTATACCTATAGTCAGTGGTGCTCAACTGCTTTGTCTAGTTGGGCCGTATGAAATCTCTCGGGAAACAAGAAGTTTAATTTTCCACATATCTAGTAGGAGTATTCAATGAATTCAGTAATATCACTAGTAACGTTCAGTGGCGTAGCGAGCTTAACTCGCGCCCGGGGCACAATACCTTTTTAGCCCCCCCCCCCTTTTTTTTTCGAAAACCATACAATATCATATGTAAAATATACCATTTGGCGCCCCTTTGTGAGTAGCGCCCGGTGCATGATGCCCCCCTTGCACCCCCCTAACTATGCCACTGGTAACTTTGCAATATTTGTAATTTGTAACGATTAACACAACAAGTGATTGGATTTAAATTAAACAAATACGTATGGGAGCGCGAAGGACTTTTTTAAATGGTGTTGTCTTAACTGTTGTATATGTGAAGTGTGTTGTATAATTAGTCATCATCATCATTAGTGGCACTGCAGCTCATGCAGGTCCCTGGCCTGCTCCACCAAATCCTTCCATTTGGATCGATCCATGGCTTTCTGCCCCCCCCCCCCCATGCACGAGCCCACAAGTGGTGGTGTAAGTCCTTCTCTACATCGTCGATCCATCTCAGTCTTGGTCGGCCGGAGAGCCGTCTGCCTCTAGGTTTCTGAATACTTAGTGCTACAGTTGAAACAATTTTTTGTTCGTTTCGATATACATGTATATTTTTAAAAAAAGTAAAATAATATATGATACCGGCATCAGTCATACACGAATCTAACCGTATCCGGAAATTTGATCGAAAGAAATTTGGTCGAATCGTTTTTTTAGTTTATACGATACAATTTTGCGTCAAATTTCTTTTTGAACGCATTATTTTGTTTTACTATATTGTATAGTGAATAGTGCGTTCAAAAAGAAATTTGACGAAAATTTTAACGTCTGAACTGAAAAAAAGATTCGACCAAATTTCCATTCGATCAAATTACCGTCGATCAATTTTCCGTCGACGAAATTTCTTTCGATCAAATTTCCGGTAACCGAATCTAACTGCAGTTGGCCGAAAATCCCCCCCCCCCCCTTTTTTTCCTCAATATAACGAAGAAAAAAAGGCCGTCCGGGGCGGACCGCATTCGACGCCCCACCCTTCCTACGCCAGTGCTCCCCCTCTCTCTCTCGCTCTCTCTCTCTCTCTCTCTCTCTCACCCTTTCTCTCTCTTCCTCTCTGCCTCTAACAGGGTAGATTAGCTGACAATCTCGAGTGGTCTTAAAGCAAACAGATGCCGGCTAACAGAACGTTATAAAAAGAAACCTGGTCATAAAATATCAATATTTACATTGGACACAAGCTGAAGGTCACCACATATTGACCTAGAGGCCCAAACATGTGAAATCGCAGTGAATCAAAAGTTGACACACTCTTTGGGAGCCAGGGGAGGAGGGGAGATGAGGTTGAGCTCCTGAGTAAATATTTCTCACCAAAATGACGAAGAACCTCGGCTTTGGTGATGTACGCAGGTGATTGCTCTTGTGCTGAAACTGTGTGAACTTGCAGTGACGTGCAGGAACTCTTGTGATGAAACTGTGTGAACTTGCAGTGCCATACATGAACTAACCTTGGCGGTTGGATTAAATAACAAAATGACCAACAAAAAATCTTTGGAAAACAAAGAAGATTAAAAAAATTTTAAAAGCCAATTAATTTTATTTAAAATTACCACATTTTCTGCGTTGATCCAGATTAATCTAATTATTTTCTACACACGCACGGTTGCATTGACGTAAACACATTCTTTTGTAAGCGGAAGTTACGCCGACATTTTTCCCACTGCCAAATCGAAATTTGATTAACAACATTAAGCTAGCTTTATTTTTTAACTTCACGTAATCCATCAAATGTTTGTTTGATTAAAAGTCGATCTAGGCCGGTGGTTCTCAACCATCCTAATGCCATGA
The DNA here is from genome assembly GCA_964017045.1 of Omphiscola glabra. Lineage (NCBI taxonomy): Eukaryota > Metazoa > Mollusca > Gastropoda > Lymnaeidae > Omphiscola > Omphiscola glabra. The sequence goes on along the minus strand of OZ024803.1, from coordinate 13,218,365 downwards.
CCCCTTAATGCTTTTCCTCGTGTTGTGGCGACCCCACCCACAAAATTATTTTCGTTGCTACTTCATAACTGTAGAATATATGTGTTTTCCGATGTCTTAGGCGACCCCTGGGAAAGGGTGGTTCGACCCCCAAAGGTGTCGCGACGCACAGGTTGAGACCCGCTGATCTAGGCGATGCTGTGTACACAATCCGGTCCTACTCCTACTGCTATGATCACAATCCAGTCCTACTGCTGTGTACACAATCAAGTCCTACTGCTGTGTACACGATCCAGTCCTACTGCTGTGTAAACAATACAATCCTACTGCCGTGTACACAATCCAGCCCCCCCCCCCCCCCCCCCCCCTTGGTAGTTGAATTTTGTTTAGCCGTACTACTATTGCAGCTTTTTGTTAATCTCATGGTTGTCCATACAAAAATTTCGAACACCCTCCCCCCCCCCCCAACCCAAAGCTGAATGAGCTTAAAACTTTAAAGAAAATTTATTCTGTAAAAATATAATTAAATAACAGACGGTAATCGGTTTTCTATTTAAACAGAAACAAATTGATTTCTTCATCGTAAAGGAACTATATATGTCACGTTCAAATGACGATGTTAATCAATGTCTCGTTCAAATGACAATGTTGATCTATGTCTCGTTCAAATGACAATGTTGATCACTGTCTCGTTCAAATGACAATGTTGATCACTGTCTCGTTCAAATGACAATGTTGATCAATGTCTCGTTCAAATGACAATGTTGATCAATGTCTCGTTCAAATGACAATGTTGATCTATGTCTCGTTCAAATGACAATGTTGATCTATGTCTCGTTCAAATGACAATGTTGATCACTGTCTCGTTCAAATGACAATGTTGATCTATGTCTCGTTCAAATGACAATGTTGATCACTGTCTCGTTCAAATGACAATGTTGATTATATCCTTCAAAAGAAACTGAGATATTGATGATCCCCTAAAAATGTTTTTTGTTTTGTTTTCAACTTTAAGAAGAAAAACTCTTTTTGCATATGTTCCGGTTACCAGTACTGTCATTATTGGAGTGTTCGGAAAAAGAATCCACAGTGTTTGCTAGTATTATCCGCAACTCTCCTACGAAAGGTGTCTTCGAAAATCTCAACGTCTGGTCTACTAACCTCAAGAAAAGATCTGTCATGAAAGATTCTTCGGGTGTCTCTAGAGTCATATTCGTCACAACTGCCCGTTTCTTCACTATTGTGGTGTTGAAAAAAAAACCGGATAAAACCTTGGGCATGTGTAATGGTTACATCAAGTTGCATAGCCCAGGTCTAGACGACCTTGCTGACGGTGTTGACAGCCAACAGGACGTCACACGTGTAACCCCAAACATTGTGTTGACTGGAAATTACGAACAATGAATATGCGCACCCTGACTAAATTGATAATTTATGATATTTTATAAGGCCCGGCAGCCCAACCCCCTAGCGCCGGCCCTGACACATCGCAAGAATAGAAAACTCGTACAACATGTTAATACTCAAATTTATTCAATCACGAGATGGATGCTATTTAATTAATTTTTTGCCTCTACTTTCACGGGAGGTGGTCAAATGGTTGCCATTTTCCTCCAGGTATTTACTCGTACTTGCGATCTGCTTCGTGCTCAGTGCCGCTTCTGCCGATTGTTTGTCAGGCTGCTCTGGAAAATCTTCGTCGCAGTGTCCAGTGGGATTGCTGCAGTGTCCAATGGGATTGCTGCAGTGTCCAGTGGGATCTCTGCAGTGTCCAGTGGGATTGCTGCAGTGTCGAGGGGGATTGCTGCAGTGTCCAGTGGGATTGCTGCAGTGTCCAGTGGGATCTCTGCAGTGTCCAGTGGGATTGCTGCAGTGTCGAGGGGGATTGCTGCAGTGTCCAGTGGGATTGCTGCAGTGTCCAGTGGGATTGCTGCAGTGTCCTTTGGGATCGCTGCAGTGTCCAGTGGGATTGCTGCAGTGTCCAGTGGGATTGCAGCATGCGCATCCTCAATTTCTTCTCTAATAGTCTCCCGTGGCGTAGGTTTTCATCCGTTATGTTTCCCCATGGGGGTATGGTGCGCTAGCTAAATTGGGACACTCAGTTGCCCATACTTCGACTTCAACGATATCCTTAAATTTGAAAATACTACGTCAGAATAATTTTAGGTTTCCTCAACCAACTGTACCGCCGCCATTTTGTCACTGTTGTCAAGTTTTTCTCCTTCTGAAGGGTGTGTAGGCATTTTTGGTGGACTGTGTATATATTTCGCTCGAATGAATTTCACACCTACTTGGTGACCAAGTAGGTTAAAGAAAAGATTCATTTTTTGAAATAAAATAGACGTATACATTGAGTCTAAATCAGAGAGTATTGTTATCTGTTTTAAAGTTAAAATGTTAAATGGTACTAATGGAAGTCTGAATCACTCTAATTACCCATTATATTTGATGGAGAGATACGCCAATCGATTATGTTAGCAATTTGGCCAAGTTTTTTGTTAAAGGGCATTGCTAATAGGCTAATTGTCTATAGGCTAATAGGCTTTGCTTAAAGCATGGGCCCACAGTTTGCAATGAAATCTCTTAGTGCGGTGGTTCCAAAACTGTGCGCCGCGCATAACCAGAAAAAGTTTCTCTTGTGGAAGTATACGAGTAAGTCGATCAGTAATAACTGTTAGCAGACGACAACCATTCACAGATGGTCAATGGATGACGCTCTGTGATAATAAAGGTGATTTATTTTGATTTTTACGGTACCATACAATCAGGACCGGCCTTACGTTGCTGGCGCCCCGGGGACGCTTATCTTTGGCGCCCCTTAATTATGTATAATAATAAAAATTTGTGCACCGAAAAAAAAACAGCTGGGAATTCGCTAATGAGTTTATTACCTAAGTTTTTTGTTTTGTTTAACAAACAATGAACAATAAAATAATTTTTCTGAACTTAGCCTACCGATGACATTTTTTTGCCAGCAGATAGATCAGTCAATCTTTTTATTGCAACTTCTACATCTTCTTCCATGGCTCCCGTACGCAACTATTATTTCTATTCTGGGAGATCGTTGATGGCGCCCCGAACAAATTACCCAAGTTGCGGGCACCTTGAGCCGGCCATGCATTAAATTAAAACTAATAAGTAGTCTACTTCACAGTGTATTTTTTTGTTATTGAATGATTTTGTTTGGATTGATTAAGTACTTATAGTTATAGAGCGCTTTTTTGTTCCATACTATTTTAGCATGCTCACAGCGTTCTGATGTATGCAGGAATACAATTTGAAGAAGACATTCCAAAAAAATGAGAAAATGTGCCAGAGATTTCATTGCTGCATGTTAAGCGACTCGGGAACTCTCATCACTATTATAGCACGCAACTCTCATCACTGTTTATAGCACGCGACTCTCATCACTGTTATAGCACGCAACTCTCATCACTGTTACAGCACGCAACTCTAATCACTGTTATAGCACGCGACTCTCATCACTGTTATAGCACGCAACTCTCATCACTGTTACAGCACGCGACTCTCATCACTGTTATAGCACGCGACTCTCATCACTGTTATAGCACGCAACTCTAATCACTGTTATAGCACGCGACTCTCATCACTGTTATAGCACGCAACTCTCATCACTGTTATAGCACGCAACTCTCATCACTGTTATAGCACGCAACTCTCATCATTGGGTCGGCGGCATATTAGTTGTAGGAGCCAATCATCAAGTGAACTGGGTAAAATGTCAGCAGAATGAGCTGGTTAGCTTCTTCTCGTCATCTTACTACAGGAATAATACGTATCCGAAGACATACATTCTGATTTTGTCCAAAGTCTTCAGTGTATTTTCCACAATTTTTTTTTCTGGATTCAACAAGGGGGCAGAGACTAGAAAAAGTTTTGGAATCATTGTTTTAGTGGATGAAACATAACCCCTGCATTTGATAACGCTATCAAGTTTTTTTTTCATAATTCAGATTAAAAACAAACAATATACCCCAGATATTGAAAGATTAATTGAAGAGAAAAGAAAGAAAAAAAAAATCAAATTGACGCATTTTATTCTCAAATTCAGCATCTATTTTAGTCAGTACAATTTATAAAATATTAACCAGTTATGAACATTTTTAAAAGTGAAAGAGTTATAATAATAATAATTTAATATAATAATAATAATAATAACAACAACAAGAGAGGAAATTATTAAGTAGATGAAACAATTATTTATATTATTCATTTATTTATTATAATATTATTTTAACAGTAACAATGTGTAAATAGATATAAAGATGTAAATAAATAGCACAAAGAGTCAGATGTGGACGCTCTAGGATTGATGTCAAGATACGGCACAGGTTGGTTATTGAAGAAAACAAGTGGCGCCCTCTGTGTAGGACATACTATTTACGTGTCAACGCAGCACGACAAACACCCCCCCCCCCTCCCGTGTAAAAAGGGGTTTTCCCCAATTACCAACTTTTAAATAGATTTACGTGGGGAAAAGCAAATTTTTAAAGTTTTAATTTTACATGTCTCTTATTTAGACATCGAGACTAAGTATCCAAACAGTATTTAAATGTGTATGTTTATTTAATGTGTGTTAATGCCATTTTTATTAAAAAGTTAAAGGGAATTCAACGGAATAATCAATGATTGTTAGGTTTGATCAAGTTGCTTCTGATGATGTTTTAACATATTTGATATTGTCTACACATAAATAGGAAAGAAGAAAATACTTAAACTGGATATATTAAGGAATAGATAAATAGGACATGCGCCAAATTTTTGACAGATTATAATTATAGTATTTATAGATGAATATATACATTTGGCTGAAACCAGATTTCAACATTCTAGTCCTAGAAGAAATATGAAACATACAGAAAATGCCGACATGTTTAGTAGAATAAAAGGTTTTTTAAATATAATAGTTTTGTTAATTCGTGCATTGCTAGGCCCAACGTTGTTATTAGTGTGCATGTGTGGCTAGCGAAAGGGTTTCGCTTCAACGATAACACAAATAACATATTACAAAGTTGTGTCTAAACCACAAGTTCATCCATTCAATTACAGTAAGACGTTCGATAACCCGAACGTTGCCCATCCGGCGTGCCAAAACTCCGGATAGCCTCATTTTGAAAAAAACAACAAAAACAAATGTAAAAAAATAATTTTTATGGAACGCGAAAGCATCCGCTTCTCTAAACTAATGTCCAAAAACATAACCAAAAACATAACCAAAAACATAACCAAAAACATAACCAAAAACATAACCAAAAACATAACCAAAAACATAACCAAAAACATAACCAAAAACATAACCAAAAACATAACCAAAAACATAACCAAAAACATAACCAAAAACATAACCAAAAACATAACCAAAAACATAACCAAAAACATAACCAAAAACATAACCAAAAACATAACCAACACCAAAACAAAACAAAACAAAACACGTTCATAGGCGCCACCATGATTGTTTCTTTTCACAAGTCACGCGGTTAAGTCAATAATCAGGGCCAGAGGCGTAGCTAAAAGAGCACTGGGGGTGGCAGAAGTCCCCAGGCGCCAGAATGGTTGCGCCAAAATGGGTTTTGAAATCGTTTTGAAATATAACCGCCATACCGTGACCGTATGCACCATGCAACTTTTCAATATATTTGTTTAAAAAAAGTTCTATTTACTAGCAGTTTGACTTTGCTCTGGGTGATGGTATATGATAAATGGATTTCAGCGTTGAAAAAAAAGGATGGGGTGGGGCTTAAACATTAATATTGTCCGAAGGCTCCAAACAATTTAGCTACGCCTCTGATCAGGGCGGGGTTAAGCCACCATTAGTTAGGATTAAGGAAGTTTTACATTAATTCCTATGTTGTAAGTTGTTCTTTTCGTTAGAACACGAATGAATAAATAAGTTGCATTACTCAAAAGATCTATTTATAAATGAATAGGTTTTAAACCACAATTAAAAATGCATAGAAAAAAAACTATAAAATAGCTCCGATTGTTGAACTGACTATTGTGACGGCACACCGTAGCTATACTAATGTAAGTTGCTATGGATACGTAGAGGGCATCGTAATCTCGTTTATTCAATTCCTGTAATAGAAAAGCCCATTAGGGGTCGTTGTTGTAAGAAAACAAACTAACGCGGTGTTGAGATAGACACCATGAAAACACTGACTTGGATGGGACCGATTTATTCTCGGTGCTTTACTACTACGGTTCGGAACCGTTGTTAAATAGTAGGCCCAGGCATAATGGGAACATGTTTCGTTGATAAATTAAACATATATCATTTTAAAAAAATCATTATTACTTCGTAATGTAGAACAAGGTCCATGCATCCCTGGTTAGGAACCACTGGTTTAGTGATTCAACAAATATTGGTCGAGTATAGATTCTTCTTTGCCAGTGTTGGAGTGGGATGGGTGAAAGGTCATAGTGAAAGGAATGTGCTCGTAGATAGGTGGAAATTCACTAGTATAAGGTGGGAATGCGCTAGTTTGAGGTGGAAAGTCGCTAGTATAAAGTGGGAATAAGCTAGAAGAAATGTTTAGAAATGTGAAACATAATTTGAGGTTTTACAGTTGAGATGGTCATGCATAAGAAAACAAGATGATCATAATACGGTGATAGTGAATTGTTGATGTTGTGTAAGTAAGACATCACACTGGTGATGTTAAGTTGGTAATGTGCCACCTATTCACACACAATCTCTAATCCATTTCAATTTTTTTAAATATTCCAATTCTATTAGTTTCTTAGTTAATTATGCTATGTACCACGCAGAGACCGTCTACAAGCAACTAATATAATATATTACATCATTCCAATATAACCTCTGCCTCTTTTGGGAGAAGATGATTCTCTCTTAAATATGATACATAATATCACTGAAAAAGAAAAGTATATTGTGTAGAATTAATTTTTAAAAAAATTCTTAGTCCATTTTTTAGGTTTTATTTGCTAGCGCGCTGTCGACTTAATTCAATGTTTTATTATGCTGGGCGCTGTCTGAAACATTGTTCCAAAAAAACAGTGTCTATGACTCAATAGTTCATGAAATCAGAATATTTAAAAAAAACCACAGAAATGTATTATAAAATTGAAACAAAATAATTGAAACATGCAGATAGATTACATTAAATAGATTACATTAAATAGATTACATTTCTAATAAATAATAGCTTCCAGTTAAACATTTGTATGAGCCATTGAGATACAAATTGAAATTAAATCAGAAACAAACAAAAACAACAAGAACAAAAGTGAAAAAATGCATAATAAGTTGTCTATGATCGATTCATATCTATATGTTACATTATGTTCTCACTGTTAAAATTTCTGATTATTATAGAATTTTTTATTATTTTTTTTAAAACGTGGATGAACTATGTCAGTGGTCGGCAAACTCATTAGTCAGAAGAGCCAAAAATCAGCAGCAAGACAATTAAAAATAAGTTTAGAGAGCCAAATTTCTTTTCAAGAACCTGTCAAGAACCCGTCAAGAACCATGTCAAAACCGATTTGTGGCCGGCTGGCCGAGCTGCACTCAAGTCACTAAAGAGCCGCATGCGGCTCGCGATTTTCCGACCACTGAACTGTACCAATAAATGGAATACTATGAAGATAATATGAAGATAATAAGGGTGGAAAAGGGGGGGGGGGGACTGTGATCAGGTGAGCAAAAAAAGGAATTGAATGAAACTCATTAAATAAAAATAGTAAAAAATTGTCTATTCTTTTGCTGCCCTCTCTGATACTACATTTCAGCTAAGTGCTATTTAAAAAAAAAAATGTAATTCTGTATTTTTGTTTTGTTTGTTCGCCGATGAAGGCTTCCTGCCGACACGTTCGTTGTTTTGTTGCGTTCCCTTTTTTTCAGGTTTTTCTATACTTTGTTTCACTCATTTCTTAATATGAAGATGAATAGATGGGTATTCAATAAATGAAGAAATTAGAGATGAAAGGTCGAAAATTGAAGAAATTATCTCAAATTTTCGGACACAATAAAATAACATGAAAAATCTGGCACAGTAAAGCAACATCGTGACGTGAAGGGGCTAGAACTCGCGAGGGTAAGTTGACGAAAATAGTAATTAACAGAATGTTAGACTAGTGGAGGGGCTAGAACTCGCGAGGGTAAGTTGACGGAGATAGTAAGTTAACAGAATGTTAGACTAGTGGAGGGGCTCGAACTCGCGAGGGTAAGTTGACAGAAATAGTAAGTTAACAGAATGTTAGACTAGTGAAGGGGCTCGAACTCGCGAGGGTAAGTTGACGGAAATAGTAAGTTAACAGAATGTTAGACTAGAGGAGGGGCTAGAACTCGCGAGGGTGAGTTGACGGAGATAGTAAGTTAACAGAATGTTTACAGTGCTCAAAGGTGTCAGGAAAATCTGTATAAATTTGTAAATCAGAGTGGTTCAGTCCTGACACACGATCAGGCCATAAATATCATGTCACTGGGTGTAACGCTATAAGGGGTAGTCCAGGAATATGTCAACAACAGCTCGACAAGAATTAAAGAATGTTATATTGATCTACTGATAACCTTGTGTGGGACCCGTCCTTGTGTGAGGCATGGGACTTTGATGTGGGGTGAAAAAATAGCTTTTTATTTGGGAATATATTTTCCAGGCAGGGAAGTGAAATGTGAATATTTGCTATATGTGGCAAAATGGCCTTTTCATGGTCTGTTTTACATATATCATACACGGAAGTTAGATGTGGAACGTGGGGGAAAAGGCCTTTACGTGGACTGTGGATTACAAAGCTTTTCGTTTATTTAATTTAACGTGATATTCTCCAACATCACCTTGAGGTGGGAGTTGAGTGAGGGGGGAGTGGGGGAGGCTGAGTGGGGGAAGGTTGATGGGTGGGTACTGAGTGGGGGTAGCATGAATAGTTCAAATTAGCCTATAGCAGTAAGTTCGCCTGGTGGGTGGGTGCTGAGTGGTGGTAGCATGGATAGCTCAACATAGCCTATAGCAGTAAGTTCGCCTGGTGGGTGGGTGCTGAGTGGGGGTAGCATGGATAGCTCAACATAGCCTATAGCAGTAAGTTCGCCTGGTGGGTGGGTGCTGAGTGGGGGTAGCATGGATAGCTCAACATAGCCTATAGCAGTAAGTTCGCCTGGTGGGTGAGTGCTGAGTGGGGGTAGCATGGATAGTTCAACATAGCCTATAGAAGTAAGTTCGGAAGTTGAATCAGGGGCGTCGCTGTGTGGTACATGGTGATATGACTAAAATAACAATGTGGCGCCTCCAACATTGACAATATTTTACTAAACCCCACTACGCCACTGTCAATATTTGACAACTCGGCTACGCCACTGGTAATATTTTACCAACCCCACCACGCCACAGAGGCCGTAAGATTTCAGTACAGGGATGTAAACAGTTCCAGAATATTTTCAAACAAAGAGACAAGAATAGTAGACAACAAGGGGGAATAAGCCTGGCATCAAACTTCTATGAGGCCACAGGTTGAGCAAAGTCTTGCATCAAACTTCTATGAGGCAAAAGGTTCATCAAAGTTGTGCATCAAGCTTCTATGAGGCCACAGGTTAAGCAAAGTCTTACATCAAACTTCTATGAGGCCACAGCAGGTTCAGCAAAGTCTTGCATCAAACTTCTATGAGGCCACAGGTTCAGCAAAGTCTTGCATCAAACTTCCATGAGGTCACAGGTTCGGCAAGGTCTTGCATCAAACTTCTATGAGGCCACAGGTTCAGCAAAGTCTTGCATCAAACTTCTATGAGGCCAAAGGTTCGTCAAGGTCTTGCATCAAACTTCCATGAGGCCACAGGTTCAGCAAGGTTTTGCATCAAACTTCCATGAGGCCACAGGTTCAAAAAGGTTTTGCATCAAAACTTCCATGAGGCCACAGGTTCAGCAAGGTCTTGCATCAAACTTCTATGAGGCTTCACAGGTTCAGCAAGGTCTTGCATCAAACTTCTATGAGGCTTCACAGGTTCAGCAAGGTCTTGCATCAAACTTCTATTAGGTCACAGGTTCAGCAAGGTCTTGCATTAAACTTCTATGGGGCCACAGGTTCATCTTTTGAAAACGTCAACATGACCAGCCACATCCAAACAATTTGAATCGTTTACATTACTTGTTTCACTACACAATACGTGCCATCTTTCTTTTTGTAAAGTATAGTCTTATGGGATTTACTTAGCTGAGTCTCAGTCCAGCAAACATTGGGCACAGTGAGCTAAGATAAAGGTGCCTAATAATAGTCTAGACTAGAACAATCTAAACTACAGTTTACTACTGTAATCTAAATAAACGGTACAAGAGCTATTACGTGGAGCAATGGTGCAGCCGTGTTCAGTGCCGCCCGGAGCGGGCCAAAGTTTTTGCCATCCCTTTTCACGAAAAGAATATATGCAGTTGGAATAAAATACCTCCCCCCCCACTCAATACAAGGGGTTGGACCGCCCCCATAGCACCCCTTCCTACGCCACTGCATGGAGGTATATGATAAGTTATGTGAGAATATGATGATACGCTGTGACATGACAGACAAATGTTGTTAAGTTATGACATGGTATAATAGCATGGGCCGCTCAGTCAAGGCTGTGTACGATAAGCCACAAATATTTAGTACATGGGGAAATCATTTTCGTTCTGGGTCGTGCTGTTGTTGAGGGTGTAAGCATCGTGCTTGGCGTCGCCCCTGACGGAGTGACGTGTCTCCTCGGTTAGTGATTTAGAGAACGCCCTCTCGTGTTTGAACTGGTTCTCCAAACGCCGGAAGTCACGCGGCTGCTTGCTCTCCCCGTTGGGTCCCAGCTCAGAGGCGTAACCTGCTAAACTGTCCGTCGATGTGTCGTGGTTCTGGCCCGAGCTACGTTTCTTCGAGTTCTTCTTGGAGACCTTTTTGCTTTTTTTGGATTTTTTGTCCTTTTTCTTGGTGCCCGTCTTATCTCCGTAGGGAGGGACCGACCTTGGCCTTTGGGTTCCAGGCATCGTGCCGTAGTACCCGTATGGTGTAGGGGCTACTACGTAGTAGCCGGGGCCCGGGGGCCCGGGGAGGTAACTTTTCCTGGAAGTGTATCCGTTGACTTCGCTCCCATGGTTCTGCCTCTGGAAGAAGTCTTCGCGTCTGCTGATTCGCGGGCCTTTGGGAGAATCGTAATCGGTGGGAGGCGTCACGGGCCTGGAGTCGGACCCGCTGGAGCCGTCACGGGTGCGGTTGACGTGACCTTTCTTCTTGGCGCGGCCACTCACCCCCGAGGAGGAGGATGATGAGGATGATCGGGAGGAGGAACTTCGGTTTCTGGGGCGGGGCCTAAGATCTCCCTCGTAGTACATGTGACCTGGAGGGGGCTGCACGAACAGAGGGATGGGGCGGGCCCTCATCATAGGGGGAGGGGGAGGAGAAAAGAAACGGGGGCGGGGGTAGGCATACACAGGCTGTGGGGGAGGGGGCCCAACAATGACCGGCCTGACGTAAGCTGGTGGTGGGGGCAGGTAGGGGCGCAGCGGTACCATGATGGGCTGTCGTGCGGGAGCCATCACGGCAGAGGCTGAGTAATGAGAGCCCGCGTAGCCGGGACGTCTCTCAAAAGTATCCGCCGCTGCATGTATCATAGACTGGGTGTCGTCTACGGTGGCGGCACCTCCACCACCGCTAAACTTGTGCAGTGAATATTTCTTAACCTGTGCGTCTTTGGTGGAATAGAAATACCCGGAAGGAGGGGGTTCCTTGTAAAAAGCCGGGGACGTGTTGAGAACCATCGGCTCACCTGGCACTAGCTGTATTGGGAAATCCGGAAGTGACGCAGTATCGGCCCGGAAAGACGTGTCGACTCTGCTGGGCTCGTACGTGGCCATGTTGATCCCTGTACCCAGCGTCGAGTACGTGCTCCCAGACTGTTTGCTTCTCTTATCCATAATTGACGTCCACTGCACCAGCTCCATGGCGTCCTTGGGGGACATCGTGATAAATCCATGGCACTCCAAGACCTGCCTCCCTTTGGTCCGCCTGGTGATGGCCGTGAAGATGGCTGGCCGGTCGTTATTGATTCCGCCGGCTTCCGGCGAGCTGAGGGACACGAACCTCGCCGTGATCTCGTTGGTGGCCGCGTTGCTCGTCCTCACGCACCGGACGGCGGCGCACATCGTCAGGGCGGAGAAAGGAAACAGCACGATGTTGCCGGGGTCGTTTTTGTAGCGGAGCTGTATCCCCGCGGGCACGATGGTCAGCGTGGCGAGGATGCCCTGGATGTTGTCGTCGTTGTCCGGGTACCGGGACCGAAGCGGCTGCTGGACAGCTTCGAGCCCCTCTGAGGTCTCCAGCGGGACGGCGCTGCCGATGTAGAGGACGTCCTTGACGAGTGGCGTCGACGGCAGACGTTGGATCACCATCTTGGTAGCTCTTCACTTCTGCGGATTAAAAAAAAAAAGGATTGACGTTGTACGTGTTGATCAAATGTACTCTTGTGGGTGAATTTTCTATAAGGCTGGAAATTGATACGTTGTCCCACTTTAGTACGATATTTTCCCAAAGTGGATTGGCCGCGGACCGCCACTGATCCAGGATCAGTACAACATAAGACGCGTAACTTTTATGAAAGTTAAATGAAGTTAAACAGCCCTCTTGTTACAGCGAGCATTAAATGGTGATAAGTCCCACGGGCCGATTATGGATTTAAATATATTAATGCCATAATAAGGGTCAAACAGATGGATTGGATCTATCTATCTATCTGTCTGTCTGGCAGGAAAGGCACTGGAAGAAGTGGAGTCCTTCAATTACTTAGGCATCACCATAGGCGCAAATGGCGGATCCGACGCGGACGTAAGGGCTAGAATTGGAAAAGCTAGATCAGCATTTGTGTTATTAAAGAAAATATGGGAGTCGAAGCAGCTGAAACTGCAAACTAAAGTCAGAATCTTTAACACAAATGTCAAAACAGTCCTACTCTATGGAGCAGAAACGTGGAAAACGGCGAGCATTACGCAGAAAGTGGATAAGAATGGTTAGTTAATCTGGCAAAGGCCCCCGGTGGCGCAGCTGGGCTAGGGAAGATTTTCCACTCCTCCGAGAAAACAAATCTCTGTGGTTGGTCGAAAATGCCGCCACAGCATATAAAAAATAATATAAAGTGCCCCCAGGGACGGACCGCCCCTCCGCACTCCCTCCCTACACCCCTGCCGGTCCTTGGTGCTGTTTGAAACTTATCCACGGTTTCGTAATCCTAAAATTTTGGGAACCACTGCGCTAGTAAATACAATGGAATCTTCAGTGGATTGTTAACAACTAGATAAGTGGTCCCCCAAACCTTTTTTTCAAACAAGACGACCACATTCTCGGTTAAAAACTAAACTGACTTACCGAACAAATGTGTTGTTAGTGGCTTAAAAGAAAATTCCAACCAATCAAGTGAGAATTGTGTTCTATATCTATAATAAGAGTAACTGCGAAACATCAAGACAATAAAAGAACCAAGTACGTGGAAGCTTGAATAGAAAGACAGGACAATAAAATACGAACGTTTTGGCTAAGACTAAGAGCCTTCCTCAGCAGACATAAGACTAAGAGCCTTCCTCAGCAGACATAAGACTAAGAGCCTTCCTCAGCAGACATAAGACTAAGAGCCTTCCTCAGCAGACAGCACACAAGAAAACAACGAGCGTGTAGGTATTTGAATTGATTCACTTTGCCCTCCATCCAACCAACCTCCACAAATGTCGCTTTTTCACTTGTCCTGTCTGCCGAGGAAGGCTCTTCACCGAAACTTTCTTCTTCTATTGTCCTGTCTTTCTATTCAAGCTGCCACATACCTTTTTCTACTATTTCCTTCACACAGCTTGAATGCAGTCCTTCATTTATTACCCATCACGACAATGGCTATAGACCTAATCTTCTCTTGTGTGTTTACAATTCATTGGTAGCAATAAATCTGCAAGGATTGACTGCCTGTTCTTCCTGAACCAGTTTTAAAAAAAAATCTGAATGGCACAGAGGTTACTCTCAAGTTTAACTTCTTATCAAATTGTCTCCACTGTATCACCGAGGGCAAGAATCAGTCAGCACATGCAGTTTTTCTGGTGTACGCTGAGTTGAAGAGTAGGGGCACTTGAATAATATTGCACTGCTTCATTCATCCGCATGAAAATTTATTTTTCTTTTGTCAAAATGGACTCAGACACGCAGCGCCGCCATTCGCACCCGGCTACCATTAGACTCAATGCTATTCGGATATCAATTTTGGTAGTTTATTTTAGTTAACATGAATAATTAAGTTTACAAACGTATAGTCCATTCAATTATCTTTCATTTGATACCTCATTTTGTCTTACAAACCGAACAATAATATTTTTAATAGTTTATTAATCCCAACCTCTCACTTCTGGTACCCGGGTACCAATAGGTGCAGCCTTCAAAAAATTATCAGCCAAATCCGATTTAAGATATCAGTAACTCAAATACCATTCATCTAATGGCCAACGAACACTATTCATCCCGTCGTAACAGCGGCACAATCAGAGCACAACCAACACTGTTGATCACGTCATTACAGTGGCACCATCAGCTCTCAAACCAACACAATTCGCCAAAGTAAAATTAATTGTTTTATATAAAGCAAGTTAATGTTTTTATGATACATTTTCAATTGGCACGAACGGGTTATTCCAGACAAACCATAAACTGTGCAACTTTGTTATTCCAGACAAACCATAAATGTTGTAACTTTGTTATTCCAGACAAACCATAAACTGTGTAACTTTGTTATTCCAGACAAACCATAAACTGTGTAACTTTGTTATTCCAGACAAACCATAAACTGTGTAACTTTGTTATTCCAGACAAACCATAAATGTTGTAACTTTGTTATTCCAAACAAATCATAAATGTTGTAACTTTTCTATTCCAGACAAACCATAAATGTTGTAACTTTTCTATTCCAGACAAACCATAAATGTTGTAACTTTTCTATTCCAGACAAACCATAAATGTTGTAACTTTTTTATTCCAGACAAACCATAAATGTTGTAACTTTGTAATTCAAGACAAACCATAAATGTTGTACCTTTGTAATTCCAGACAAACCATAAATGTTGTAACTTTTTTATTCCAGACAAACCATAAATGTTGTAACTTTTTTATTCCAGACAAACAATAAATGTTGTAACTTTGTAATTCAAGACAAACCATAAACTGTGTAACTTTGTAATGCAAGACAAACCATAAATGTTGTAACTTTTTTATTCCAGACAAACCATAAATGTTGTAGCTTTGTTCAAAAGTTATTTGACATCAAACAGAGACAAATGATTGGACGCACCTGCCAGTCTGTCAGTACATAAGCCCCATTGATTGGTTACTTTTTTGAAAATTGCAGTGACTACGCTTGTATTTCTTTGCATGATGGGAAGCCGGCAAGAAGTGATTGGATTAAATAGTCATTACATTTGCATGATGGGAAGCCGGCAAGAAGTGATTGGATTAAATAGTCATTACATTTTTTAAAAATAATTGTTGATTCTTTTTTCAACATCATAGTCTCAAACCACCTGAAACCTGAACCACCGATCACAGGTTTAGAACCTCTGAAGTAGATGACGTTGATCAAATCTGCACTCCATCCACCCCCTTTACAATTTCTCCCTACCGCCATGTCTTCTCAGAAACCCTTTTCATTGCATCTACACGCAGATACAAACAAGTATTACTTAAGTGACTGCATGATTTAGGTTACTATTGATTAATTGCGAATTGGGGTTTAATATTTATAATACAGGCGCATCCCATGACTTCGCATCCCATGACTTCGCATCCCATGACTTTCAGATCCCATGACTTTCAGATCCCATGACTTTCACATCCCAAGACTTTCACATCCCATGACTTTTAGATCCCATGACTTTCATATCCCATGACTTTCACATCCCATGACTTTCCCATCCCATGACTTTCACATCCCATGACTTTCACATCCCATGACTTTCATATCCGATGACTTTCACATACCATGACTTTCCCATCCCATGACTTTCACATCCCATGACTTTCACATCCCATGACTTTTAGATCCCATGACTTTTAGATCTCATGACTTTCAGATCCCATGACTTTGTAACCTCATGACTTTCACATCCCAAGACTCTCACATCCCAAGACGTTCAGATCCGATGACTTTGTCATCCCATGACTTTCACATCCCAAGACTTTAAGATCCGATGACTTTGTCACCCCATGACTTTCACATCCCATGACTTTCACATCCCAAGACTTTCACATCCCATGACTTTGTCATCCCATGACTTTCACATCCCAAGACTTTCAGATTCGATGACTTTGTCATCCCATGACTTTCACATCCCATGACTTTCACATCCCATGACTTTTCGCATCTTTAAACTATTCCGAGCCGTGTACGTAGCAATTGGTGGACATGTCCAAACGTGTACTTTTTATCAAACAGCAATCCGCTTATTGAACGCCCTGCATGGGTGCGACACATACACGCTTCACGGACAGCAACTGTGTGTCATGACAAGTTATGAATGATATCAGCAGGTGCCATTGAGCATACGACATGGCCGACCCGAACTGTTGTGTTGCTGAATGACCTCGTAATACGACATAAGTGACAGGTAATAAATGAATAGAATTGAGGCTGTGGTTCCAGCCAGCTCTTCTAGTAGGATAGGGTCATATTTATTGAAAGAAATAGAGGATAGTGTCATATCTATCGAAATAAATAGAAGATAGTGTCTTATCTATCGAAATAAATAGATGATAGTTTCATATCCATCGAAAGAAAAAGATGATAATGTCATATCTATCGAAAGAAATATGATGTCAGTGTCATATCTATCCAAAGAAATAGATGTCAGTGTCATATCTATCGAAGGAAATAGATGGCTTTACAGTGTGTCAATTGCCCAATTGTTTAGTAGCCCAATGATTAAATGCACCCACCTGTAGTTGATGCCAGAAGCGCGTGGCTGGAGAGAGGGGACAGTACGCTGACAGTGGTGTGATGATTCCACAAACTAAACTACAAACCCGGACACGTCGCAACATAACAAAAGTGAGAAATAGGACAGAATGCGTTAACCGTCTTTGTGGTTTTAGCGCGGGGGGTGGGCAAGCGTTTTGTTCAGAGGGTCGCAAAAACATTTGTGTGTGTGTGTGGTGGGGGGGGGGGGGTGGCCCACATGTTACTTTTCTTGGAATCGGGAGCTCTAGTTTTATATAAAATGTTATCAGAGTTGGGCTTAGGGAATTCTGTTTTAGCGTGTGAACCAATTGTAAAATTCTAAAAACCGGTTTAAAACCGGATTTCTAAATCAATAACCCAATTTTTTTTTAAATTTTACACATTTTTATTAGATCCCTAGCTATTACTGAGCCCAACCCAACTTTAAGCTGTTACTGAACCGAATCCGAACTTCTACAAGAAGGTTCGATGTCCATCTCTAAGTTAGATGATATTTCCACAGATATCTTGGGCTAACAAGATGGCCAATCTAGAAGAATGCGCAGTAAATATATATATATATATATATATAAAATAACACCACCCCCCCCCCCCACTTTTCACCAATCAACTGCAGAAAAACTTAGCGTGGTGGTAAAAATCAGTTTTCTTCGCAAAAGCAGCAAACCATTTTTCCAGGTACGTTACAAAGCTGGAGGAAAGAATTAAACAAGAAATAAAGATAGAGCGCACCGAGGCGCAAAGCTTGTAGATTGTGGGGGACTTTCATCAGTCGTGCGCAACCAGAGGATCATATTAAAAACTTTGCGGTGTGATTAAAAGACACGTTTCTTAGAAGGTCGCACGCCATTGGTCCACACTGCGGCTGTCCTAGATGTGAGGCTGACCTGGTAACTTCCTAGTTGTGTTCTTTGTATTTTCATTTTGAATCGACGGCTCTAATGTTCCTGTTCCCTTCTGGTGCACACCAAAACAATGCAATAAGTACACATCGATAACAGGATTACATACAAGTGCAATGAGTTCATATATCTCATTCAGTTTACAACAATCAAATCAGTACGTACAAAAAGCAGTGAGCACACGCGTCACACGTATACATTCAGTGCGTACAAATGCAGTCAGTACACACCATAAAATTACTAAACATTACACACCATTACAAAGTTACATGCCAATATAATCAGTACATCGATAATCAATACAATCAGTTCATACACAACACACAAATACCGCAGAGTTTCTCTTCACGAGCCAGTCCACAGAAACAAAGTAACACAGATGAATAGTCCTCTTACCATCTTTATTGCCACTATTCAATAACCATTTTGCCATCTCCATAGCGATTGTTCTAGAGTCAATATAGGATCTCAAATGAACTGTATCCATATATGTCGACTATGTTTTTTGCCCTTATGACATCTTCATATCATACACAACGTGATTTACCCTCTACTATTCACATAGTATCATCCATACTGTGACCGCACCGTACCATTCACATAGTATCATCCATACTGTGACCGCACCGTACCATTCACATATAGTATCATCCATACATCATCAGCCTAATCAAAAGTCTATTCCCCCATTCTCCATAAGCCACCAGTATGACCACACGTCTACTGTACACATAGTATCATCCATACATCATCAGCCTAATCAAAAGTCTATTCCCCCATTCTCCATAAGCCACCAGTATGACCCCACGTCTACTGTACACATAGTATCATCCATACATCCTCAGCCTAATCAAAAGTCTATTCCCCCATTCTCCATAAGCCACCAGTATGACCACACGCCTACTGTACACATAGTATCATCCATACATCACCAGCCTAATCAAAAGTCTATTCCCCCATTCTCCATAAGCCACCAGTATGACCACACGCCTACTGTACACATAGTATCATCCATACATCATCAGCCTAATCAAAAGTCTATTCCCCCATTATCCATAAGCCACCAGTATGACCACACGCCTACTGTAAACCGTCTTTAGTTTTAGAGCCCAATTTAACGGAAAGGGGCCAAATATAATTACCGGTGACTGACTAAAAAAACAAACGAAAACAACAAAGGGTAAGAACTCTCCTGAATTCTCTCCCATTCAAACACTATCACAATCTCTTATACCTATATTGCTTCTGGTGTGTCCTGCTTCCTTTACAAATCCGCCCTTTCCCCCAACTCCACATGTTCAATATTAATAGTACCGAATGGGAAAAAAGGGTTGTCAGGCAGCGAGCGTCATGCGTGACCGTTGAACTCAGGTAGATAGTTTTGAAAAATTATTTAGGATGAGGCAACTATTATATTAATCAATAAAGAGCAATGGATATGGTGTAGGACTATCTGTAGGACTGTCTGTAGGACTATCTGCATGACTGTCTGTGGGACTATTGTTAAAATGACGAAAAGAAGGGTGTAGGGTAGGACTATTGTTTAAAGACTGGCATATATTACCGAAAATGAGAAGTTCACTTTTTGTGTAACACTCGGATCCACGAGGTATTTTCTTAAAATAAGCGTGCGCGGTGTAAAGAACTGCATCCGGTTAAGCCCGAGTAATCCATTCTATCTTTGAATTATTATGATATCATCAAGTCACACCGCTTTCTGATCAGATAAAAAAAATAGTTTATTTAAAATTAAATAAACCTCTTTCAGAGTATTATTGATAGAAATTGGAGATGTTACATGTTGAATAATTAATTGTTACTCTGACAAATAAGACGTTCTCTATGATTGAGACGGTTGCGGTTACATTGACAGAGATGCCATGAGAAGACATTGTTTGTGAGACTGCAGTTTGTTACATTGACAGAGATGTCATGAGAACTCGAAGACATGGTCTGTGAGACTGCAATTTGTGTTCCGTTGACAGAGATGCCATGAGAACTCGAAGACATGGTCTGTGAGACTGCAATTTGTTACATTGACAGAGATGCCATGAGAATAGATTATCGCCAACAGTTGTGTTAAAAGAAAGACTCTATTCCTATCCCTACAGTCTTTATGTTCCCTTTGGTTTGTGCGTTGTTTCAAGTCAGTGGCTACAGGTACCTGACAAACAAACACACACCGACGCTTTAGTGGGCCTGGGGCTGCTTACATTGTTGTAGGACATTGGGCGGGGACACATTCTTTGCTACAGTGGATCTCGGCATGTGTAACATGGAACAAACTTGCAGACCAGGGATTGTTAGTTGTGCAGATCTTAAACCCCACGACACTCCACTTATCCATTCAAATATCCGCAAAGCTATCCATGTGGATATTGAATAAATATTACCATATATTCAAGATAATTCGTTTTGCTTCGAATAATACGAGAATCCCTGGATTTTTATTTTGGTTTCATCCAGGTAGACTTTGCTATATTAGGTTACAGGTGAGGTGTACGCAGGTGAGAGCTACTTCCATTCATTAAAAAAAAAAAGAAGTTATTTTTAAAGGTGTAGCGACGTCATAAATGGTTCATAGTGAATAACACGTGTGTGTGTTAGGAGTGGAAAATAGACACAATGTGTGAGACACACCGATCTGTTGGTGAATAGACACAATGCGTGAGACACACCGCTCTGATTGAGAATAGACACAATGCGTGAGACACACCGCTCTGATTGAGAATAGACACAATGCGTGAGACACACCGCTCTGATTGAGAATAGACACAATGCGTGAGACACACCGCTCTGATTGAGAATAGACACAAAGCGTGAGACACACCGCTCTGATTGAGAATAGACACAATGCGTGAGACACACCGATCTGTTGGTGAATAGACACACCACGCTGATGGAAAATAGACACAATGCGTGAGACACACCGATCTGTTGGTGAATAGACACACCACGCTGATGGAAAATAGACACAATGTGTGAGACACACCGCTCTGAAAAAACAAGGGAGAGTGAAAGGAGACACAAAGGGAAGGATACCTCAGAGTGGGAGATGTGCCTGAAGTTACAATCTTACAAAGAATGAATGTCAGCAATCAAAGTGTAAAGAAGAAGAGAGGGACAGAGAGAATATATATATATTAGAGAGAGAGAGAGAAAGATAGAGAAATATAAAGATAAAGAGATAGAAAGAGGGAAAGAATGAGAGAAAGAAAGAGGTAAAGAGACTGAGAGAGAAAGAAAGAGAGATGGATAAAGAGAGAAAGAGAGAAAGAAAAGCGAGAAAGAGAGAAACAGAGAGAGAAAGAAAGAAATAGAGAAAGAAAGAGAGAGAGAGAGAGTTAGAGAGATATTGATAGATTATATAGAGACAGTGAAGTGCATGAATAGTCGAACAAGAAGGATGATAAATGCGTGGAAGAAAGATCCATGTGGATGCATAAATATGGATGATAAGTAATTATGGTAATTTAATGCGTGTGCGTGTGTGAGTGATGTGTGAGCAATAAGTCATGGGTGAAATAAAAAAAATAGCTTGTGTAGAGGTGTGAATGGCAGTGTTAAGGTGTACTTTTCGGATATCGAGGTATACATGTCAGTGAGAAGGTGTGAATATCAGTGTGGAGGTATACATGACATTACATGTTAGTGAGAAGGTGGGAATGGTGTGGGTAATCGTATGAATGGATGGATTGAGTAACTTTGGCGGAATGATGACACACTAAATAAAATAAATACAGCCATCACATAATACTGCTGGTGGGTTTTGACTGAATCTACAGCCATCACGTGATACTGCTGGTTGGTTTTGACTGAATCTACAGCCATCACGTGATACTGCTGGTTGGTTTTGACTGAATCTACAGCCATCTCGTAATACTGCTGGTGGGTTTTGACTGAATCTACAGCCATCTCGTAATACTGCTGGTGGGTTTTGACTGAATCTACAGCCATCTCGTGATACTGCTGGTTGGTTTTGACTGAATCTACAGCCATCTCGTAATAATAATAATAATAATAATAATAATGAAGTTTATTTGAGAAATCACGCTTCATCCCCAAAGGCTCGAAGCGCGTTACAAGGTTCGATGTTCGAGAGGCATCACTGCTGCCAGTTAGGCGCATGTGAACTCCATCTCCCCATCTCCTGGGTTTGAATTCAAAGTTTGCCTTCTCTTAGATGAGTTGCCGTCCAAGGTTAACGAGTCCCATCCACCCGGGAGTTGCCGGAGTGTTTCATTGTATCAATGTTATCCGCCTATCGGGACTCCATCGCCGGGTTTGAATTCAGAGTTTCCTTCTCTTAGATGAGTTGCCGTCCAAGGTTAACGAGTCCCATCCACCCGGGCTGCTGGTGGTGTGTTTGCTTGGCTGGGCTTTGGTGGGGATTGAACTCCAGACCATCAACTTGAGATTTGCTCAGTTTAGACCACTCGGCCACCCAGCACTGCTGGTGGGTTTTGACTGAATCTACAGCCATCTCGTAATACTGCTGGTGGGTTTTGACTGAATCTACAGCCATCTCGTAATACTGCTGGTGGGTTTTGACTGAATCTACAGCCATCTCGTAATACTGCTGGTTGGTTTTGACTGAATCTACAGCCATCTCGTAATACTGCTGGTGGGTTTTGACTGAATCTACAGCCATCTCGTAATACTGCTGGTTGGTTTTGACTGAATCTACAGCCATCTCGTAATACTGTTGGTGGGTTTTGACTGAATCTACAGCCATCACGTAATACTGCTGGTTGGTTTTGACTGAATCTACAGCCATCACGTGATACTGCTGGTGGGTTTTGACTGAATCTACAGCCATCACGTGATACTGCTGGTGGGTTTTGACTGAATCTACAGCCATCACGTGATACTGCTGGTGGGTTTTGACTGAATCTACAGCCATCACGTGATACTGCTGGTGGGTTTTGACTGAATCTACAGCCATCACGTGATACTGCTGGTGGGTTTTGACTGAATCTACAGCCATCACGTGATACTGCTGGTGGGTTTTGACTGAATCTACAGCCATCACGTGATACTGCTGGTGGGTTTTGACTGAATCTACAGCCATCACGTGATACTGCTGGTGGGTTTTGACTGAATCTACAGCCATCACGTGATACTGCTGGTTGGTTTTGACTGAATCTACAGCCATCACGTGATACTGCTGGTTGGTTTTGACTGAATCTACAGCCATCACGTGATACTGCTGGTGGGTTTTGACTGAATCTACAGCCATCTTATCTCAGGGAAACTATCCAGTGAATTTTATGACTTCTAAGTCTAAGACGCGGTCTGTTAGCTTTGGACTTGAACCACTGAACAAATACTCTCTTTTTCATTACATCTTGTTCCCACCGGAAGCTAAAAATAGATTTTATTCTCTCGTCTATACCCAACGTTAACAATCGCAAACCCAATTTTATTATTTTTTCTAGTAGTTATTTTTTCGTGACTCACTCCCCTCTAATCCACCCCCCCCCCATGACATCCCCCCAATAATAATAATAATAATAATAATAACATAAATTAAAGGCCTGCACGTTAAGTTCTAGAACATTTTTCAGCTAATTAACTTTGAGATCTTTGCTTGGAATGAATTGTTTAACTAGCAGACATTACCGGTACTAGTGTATAACTATGCGATGTGTACATGTGCAATAGCCCTATAACGTGTATGTGACGTGTAAATGTACAGAAGGTATATAACATGAATGTGATGTGTATTCATGCAAAATAGGTTTATAGCATGTATGTGATGTGTACACGTCTACGATACGTACATAACATGTATGTGATGTGTACACGTGTACAATATGGTCTTTACAACATAGTGGGATACAGGAGAGATATGAGAAGCGTGGTTGTGGGTGAAAGAGAGAGAGAAGGGGAGTGAAAGAGTTAGGGAAGGAGAGAAAGGGAGAGGGAGAAAGATGACCATAGGGGAAATAGAGAGAGGGTGAGAAAGAACGAGAGGGAGAGAGAAAGGGTGGGAGAGAGAGGGGGGAGAGAAAGAGAGAGATGGAGAGAAAGGGATAGTGGGGAAAGAGAGAGAGAGAGAGGGAGGGAGGGAGGGTACAGAGAGGGAGAGTGGGTATAGAGAAAGTAAATGGAGAAATAGAGGGGGAGAATAAGAAAGACAGGGGGAGAGAGACAGGTAGAGGGGGTAGAGAGAAGGAGAGAGAGAGCCCTATATAACATATTTATCAAGGCAGTATTTTAGTATAACAAATGAAGTCGTGCATCCAAGCTGTGTTAAGGATAAAGCTGAACAAGGTATGTGGAATCGCGAATTAAGAAACATGACAACAGTTTTTGTCTGGTCTGTTGGCCCCGAGTGGTTCTATGTAAAATCCAATCTTGTTGTGTTGTGTTGTTCTATTGCTTTAACCTGGTGATGCCGTTGACTTCGTGATTTTCCCCAGAACCAGTTCTGGACATTAGTGATTTGTGTATATTGCTTTCTCGTGTTAGGAATGGTCAATAAAATCAATACTGATCAATTGAATGCAGACATGGAACAGAAATGTAACGCTACTATGGGAGAAAATGACAGGGAATTTTAAAGAGAACGTGTAGGGGCAGTGCACCTTCATAGAGGGGCGTTGGAGGGCACCACTGGAGATTCAAAGACAGGGCATCACTGAGGATGAGAAGGTAAGGCATCACCGGAGACACGGTAGGGCACCACTGGAGATATGGTAGGGCACCACTGGAGATATGGGAGGGCACTACTGGAGATAATACGAAAGGCCACCACTAGATATGATATGTGAGGAAACCACAGGAAATAATATATGTGCGAACACAGAAAATAGTGTATGATATATGCCATGGAAGGGAACCTTTTGATATACCATGGAAGGATCCCTTTTCATATGCCATGGAAGGATCCCTGGAAATGTGCCAGTAAAGGATCCCTGGAAATGTGCCATGGAAGGATCCCTTGTGATATGCCATTGAAGGATCCATTGTGATATGACATGGAAGGATTCCTTGTGATATGCCATGGAAGGATCCCTTGTGGTATTATCCCATGGAAGGATCCCTTGTGATATGTCATGGAAGAATCCCTTGTGATATGCCATTGAAAGATCCATTGTGATATGCCATGAAAGGATCCCTTGTGATATGCCATGGAAAGATCCCTTGTGATATGCCATGGAAGGATCCCTTGTGATATGCCATGAAAGGGTCCCTTGTGATATGCCATGGAAGGATCCCTTGTGATATGCCATGGAAAGATCCCTTGTGATATGCCATGGAAGGATCCCTTGTGATATGCCATGGAAAGATCCCTTGTGATATGCCATGGAAGGATCCCTTGTGATATGCCATGAAAGGATCCCTTGTGATATGCCATGAAAGGATCCCTTGTGATATGCCATGGAAGGACCCCATGAGATATGCAATGGAAGTGCTAAAAAAGTCACAAAAGTGGCACTAGCACTTAGATTGAACCATATTAGTGGATTAATTATGAAATAATAAAATAATCATCAACTTACCACCATTGCCATTGATATACAAATTTCACCGTGTTAATTAACGTTTTCAAAACTAAAATCATTACACAAAAATGAATCTAAAGGTCGTCCTAAACCATACGCTTATTTAAATTAGCATGAATGGTATTTAAAAAATAAATAAATAAATATTGATTAATTATTCCCTACCCAAGAAGATACACACGTGATCTACTTGAGGTCAACTCACAAACCTACAAAGTCAGTCCTGTACTTGCGTAATGTATCCACACGTCATCCAACGGGTTTTGAACAACACACTAAACGTCTGACTGAGAAGCGTTCCCAAGCGTGAAACTATTCTTCCGTCCACGTACGACATAGAAGGTGGAAAACCAGTTCTTTCCTTTTTTTTTTTTGTGTGGTGTGGTTAGAATCACAACCATGAGTTGATGTGGGCCCGGACCTGACTTGCCGTGTGTAGTGATAGTCACATACGCGGCACAACTATGTGACAGCCCCCACCACCACCACTCACCCCCACACCGTTTGGGCCCCTGCAGGTAAAGTTAAACCCCAAGCGGTGACACTGCCAAAAGAGCCTCCATTAAAAAGACGCTAAAGCGGTTCTCCACGCTAGTGGTTTTAAAGGCTGTTCGCGTCTACGGTGTTCCACGGGAACATTTGTCATAAAATAACATCCCAGTCTAGTCTCTCTCTCCCCCCCCCCCCCCACACACCCCCACACCCCACCTAGCCTCCCGATGCTAACACGCGCCTACAACTATTATAATGCTGGGGAGGGGAGTCTTAAAAATAACAAATAAAAGTTGGGAAGATGTTTTGCCAAAAGAATAAAATTCCACAACTTTTCTTTAACGAGACTATTTTAGAGATACCAGATTAAAAACTCAAAACAAACAAAAACGAAACAAAACACTCGTTAATTAGAATGAAATTCGTCGGGACTCGTCCGTTCACGTGCGTAGAAAGAAAAAAAAAAGAGGGGTGGTGTGTGAATGGTGTGATCATTTTGGGTGGCACCCCTTTTGGGGCGACATTTTCGTTCTACTTCATATACTTGATTATTTTTATATGGGTTCTCTGTGCATTAACGTCTTCGTTAATCGCGGGCAGGAACGTTAAGGACCGCCCCCCACCCCCGGGCGTCGCAAACTCTACCTACTCCACTGTTTCTATTGTCCAGCGATGACGTCACGACTTAACAGACATGTCAACCCTTAACTTTCTTTTCAATCAACAAGTCCTTCCCCTGAATACACAAAGCCTCCATGGACAGGCCACACCTGGAAGTGCCTTCACCTGACTACAGAAAACCTCCATAGACAGGCCACATCTGACAGTGGCTTCACCTGACTATAGAAAACCTCCACGGACAGGCCACACCTGGAAGTGCCTTCACCTGACTACTGAAAACCTCCATAGACAGGTCACATCTGACAGTGGCTTCACCTGACTACAGAAAACACCCATGGACAGGCCACACCTGGCAGTTGCTTCATCTGACTATAGAGAACCTCCATGGACAGGCCAAACCTGGCAATTGCTTAATCTGACTATAGAGAACCTCCATGGATATAGGTCACATTTGGAAGGGCTTCGCCAACTATAGCAAAACCTCCATGGCTATATGTCCCAGGCTATATTTGGAAGAGGCACTCAAAACAAGTACGACAACTACGTTAATCCGCTACTTAAGAGAGATGATATTATTCACACGCAACGGTACAGGCGGTGGTTTCGTTTTCTCCCTTCCTGCTCCACCCATTCATGACGTCACACGTGCACCCCCCCCCCACCCACAGCCAGTGGCACGCTACAGCCGCGGTGTTGTCAGCGAGTTGTCACTGTCACAAAAATTAAACCCTGGCAGACACTCGGCTTAATTAAGCAAGCGTATAATTCATGTCATCCCGATGTGTTGTCCGAAGATTGTAAACAAAAAGTCATTGCCTGCAGGAGGAGTTTAACATTAGTTTAAAGGGGGAAAAAAAAATGGAGTTCAAATCTTGTCGCTGATTGGTCGAACTAGAAATGACAGCAGCGCTTCTCAACCTGTGGGTCGCGACCCGGGTTCGAACGACCCTTACACAAGGGTCGCCTAAGACCATCGTAAATAAAAAAATTATGAAGCAATGAAAATAATTTTATAGTTGGGGGGTCACCACAACATGAGGAACTGTGTTAAAGGGTCTCGGCATAAGGAAGGTTGAGAACCACTGTATGACAGTGTACTCGGTGCAGTTTCTTGAAAAATTATTATTTAAACTTTGTAATCTGGACACGTGATCAACAATAATTAATGATGCAATATGAGATGACGTAGCCAAGTACCATTACTAGTACGAAACAAAAACAAGGTAAAATTGGAATTGTCTAGTTCTTTAAAGCTATTTATGTATTTTTAAAAGGGAAAAAATCCCATGAAATTTAATTTTATCAAAGAGGCTTGTATTTTACCGTACTTCAATTTCTCACAGTGACGGAAAAAAAAGTTCATTTTTGGCCGTCCAGTTTCTTCCAATTGTGAACATTTTAATGTTCACATCACTCGCCAAGTCCACCTTCTGGCCACCCTCAGCCAAGTCACCCAATGCATTACAGGCCACTCCCCTTTCATAATACACCACCCCAGATGACTCCCCACTAATTATACCCATACCTCTATGTTACCCCCCCCCATCATGGTTTTACCCTCAGCCAACACCCCCCCCCCAGGTCAATTCACTTTTCAAAATACTTCCAACTCCAGACATCGTTCTCATGAAACCTTAGCTTCCAGACATCGTTCTCATGAAACCTTAGCTTCCAGACATCGTTTTCATGAAACCTTAGCTTCCAGACATCGTTCTCATGAAACATTAGCTTCCAGACATCGTTCTCATGAAACCTTAGCTTCCATACATCGTTCTCATGAAGCCTTAGCTTCCAGACATCATTCTCATGAAACCTTAGCTTCCAGACATTATTCTTATGAAACCTTAGCTTCCAGATATCATTCTTATGAAACTTTAGCTTCCAGACATCATTCTTATTAAACCTTAGCTTCCAGACATCATTCTCATGAAACTTTAGCTTCCAGACATCATTCTCATGAAACCTTAGCTTCCAGACATCATTGTCATGAAACCTTAGCTTCCAGATATCATTCTTATGAAACTTTAGCTTCCAGACATCATTCTCATGAAACCTTAGCTCCCAGACATCATTCTCACGATACCTTAGCTTCCAGACACTCCAACCATAGTAACAATGCAAGACTGTAACCGGGTTGCTTATGTGTTTAGAAAATGGGCTTGTAATGTAATGTCTGAAATGTGTTGGTACCAATGCGTCTTCCGAAGCCCCTAACTATCCTGCCAGATTGTTTCCCCGGAGAGATCTTGCTGCTTGAATCATTTCTTGGCCACGGGCTCGCCATCAGTATGAGTGGTCAGGGTCGGTGCCGCCTGGGGGTGGGTCAAGCTTTTCGCCGCCTCACCTTCTACGGAAAAAAAAACCCCCTCTCCAGACAGCCGAAAATGCCCCCATCTCAGTATCAGGAAAAAAGTACCGCCCCCGCAGCCCCCGTCCTACGCCACTGAAAGGCTGTTTAGGGAGCCCCATGCACGAGATCCTATGGGCACCAAAGTTAGACTGGAAATAAGGAAACTTGAGGTGGGGAAAAAAAGACAGCCCAAGATAATTTCTCAACACCGTAAAGAAATCATTCTCGTCACTCGATGACGCAATGGGCTATATTTAATTCCCTTTCCTCACTGTTTACTTCTAATTAACGTGGATCAAAATGGCGCATGATTAGTCGACTAGCCACCGCCCATTTTTCTCTTATTTAAACACGTGTGACAGTGTGGGGTGTTCGTGTGTGTGTGTGCGCCGTGATTGGGGACGATTGTACACATGTTTTGTATGTAGGCCGGCGGTGGGGGGGTAAATCTTTGCCTTTGTCGGGTGGAAAAAAAGTGTGTGTGGGTGGGTGGGAATGTACAACACAAAATGAGCCAGAATCACAATTTTTTCAGATTAAAAAAAATAACAACACTGTTGTATACCTAGCTTGAAATTAGTAACTACGCACGTGAATGACGCAATGTGTCAAAAGGTCAATGCGTTAGCGCCATCTGCTTTAGGATGAACAAAACCAAGGGAAGTCATATCAACAAATTAAAGCAGACGTTAAATGACGCCATAGTGATTCCTGGAGCAACATACTACCAACCAGTGTTGCAGTGTCGTAAACTGTTATGATTACTTTATTGAAAGTAGTTAAAACCAGACTTTCAAAAAAATTACAATAATTTATGGGTTAGTCTCAGAGACCACGTGATCCATTCTCTTGTGTGATAGAGGGTCCACTTTCTTCCGGTGAAAGGAGGGGTATGCCCCACTGTGAGGAGATATCCATTTTTCTCTTCTATGAGGAGAAAGATACATTCCCACACCCTCTCTGCACACTCAATCTTAGGGTGACGCACAAATACCCCAACACCACAAAGATGACAATGTAAGAACCATTTTTATCTAGGATGTTCCAATTCAAATGTTTTTTCTTTGATTTTATACTAGTTCTCCTGTACCAATTTTACCATGGTTCCATAAAACCAATTTTACCATGGTTCCATAAAACCAATTTTACCATGGTTCCATAAAACCAATTTTACCAAGGTTCCATAAAAACAATTTTACCATGGTTCCATAAAACCAATTTTACCATGGTTCCATAAAACCAATTTTACCATGATTCCATAAAACCAATTTTACCAGGGTTTCTTTAAAACAATTTTACCATGGCTCATTAAAACAATTTTACCATGGTTCCATAAAACCAATTTTACCATGGTTCCATAAAACCAATTTTACCATGGTTCCTTTAAACCAATATTACAATGGTTCCACAAAACCAATTAAAACAATTTTACCATGGTTCATATAAACCAATTTTACCATGGTTCCTTTATACCAATTTTACCATGGTTCATATAATCCAATTCTACCATTGTTCATATAATCCAATTTTACAATGGTTCATATAAACCAATTTTACCATGGTTCATATTATCTAATTTTACCATGGTTCATATAAACCAATTTTACCATGGTTCCTTTAAACCACTTTTACCATGGTTCATATAATCCAATTTTACCATGGTTCATATAAACCAATTTTACCATGGTTCATATAATCCAATTTTACCATGGTTACTTTAAACCACTTTTACCATGGTTCATATAATCCAATTTTACCATGGTTCATACAATCCAATTTTACAGTTTTAATCTCCTCTGGTTATCCTGCCGCTTACTGACATAATAAAACAATAAAATGAGAAAATTAAATAATGCTTTTGATTATTGGCAAGATTTTAATATGAAGTATTGATACTATGATAGTTAAATATAGAACCAATCAATATGATATGTATAAGGAATGATTATGTCGTCTATAGTATAAGAAAGATTGCTGCTAATGTTCCTCCATCTTTACAAATTGTGGGTTGAAAAGAAATAATACAACAAATTTTAAGTAAAAATGCATAAACTTTGCGGTCATAGGGAATGTTTAGAAGGCAACACAAAAAAAATGGATTAAGGTATCACATGTAACCCTGTCAATGATATACATGCACAAACATACTAATATGTGTTTGGGCAACCTTTCATCCACTCATAGATCATACTAGATGCAAACGTACTGACGTACATATCGGCTACATTTCATCCAGTTACTGAACATACTAGACATTTAAGGCTTTCACTACATACAAATGTCAAAGGAAAGGGGTATAATTATAACTCACATGGCATCAAAGTCTGTCACATGACATCAAAGTCTGTAAATCAGGTAAATCAACACATAAGGCAACCCAGATGTTATATTTACATCAATTTACTACAGATTTTTATGCAAGATTCAAAGTAAATAATATTTAAAAAAACAACCTCTGCCTATTTATTGTATTTTTGACAACTCATCACAACCTACAGTAAGAGACCCAACAGTCACAACCTACAGTAAGAGACCCAACAGTCACAACCTACAGTAAGAGACCCAACAGTCACAACCTACAGTAAGAGACCCAACAGTCACAACCTACAATAAAGGACCAAACAGTCACAACCTACAGTAAAGGACCAAACAGTCACAACCTACAATAAAGGACCAAACAGTCACAACCTACAGTAAAGGACCAAACAGTCACAACCTACAGTAAAGGACCAAACAGTCACAACCTACAGTAAAGGACCAAACAGTCACAACCTACAGTAAAGGACCAAACAGTCACAACCTACAATAAAGGACAAAACAGTCACAACCTACAGTAAAGGACCAAACAGTCACAACCTACAGTAAAGGACCAAACAGTCACAACCTACAGTAAAGGACCAAACAGTCACAACCTACAATAAAGGACCAAACAGTCACAACCTACAGTAAAGGACCAAACAGTCACAACCTACAGTAAAGGACCAAACAGTCACAACCTACAGTAAAGGACCAAACAGTCACAACCTACAGTAAAGGACCAAACAGTCACAACCTACAGTAAAGGACCAAACAGTCACAACCTACAGTAAAGGACCAAACAGTCACAACCTACAGTAAAGGACCAAACAGTCACAACCTACAGTAAAGGACCAAACAGTCACAACCTACAGTAAAGGACCAAACAGTCACAACCTACAGTAAGAGACCCAACAGTCACAACCTACAGTAAAGGACCAAACAGTCACAACCTACAGTAAAGGACCAAACAGTCACAACCTACAGTAAAGGACCAAACAGTCACAACCTACAGTAAAGGACCAAACAGTCACAACCTACAATAAAGGACCAAACAGTCACAACCTACAATAAAGGACCAAACAGTCACAACCTACAGTAAGAGACCCAACAGTCACAACCTACAATAAAGGACCAAACAGTCACAACCTACAGTAAAGGACCAAACAGTCACAACCTACAATAAAGGACCAAACAGTCACAACCTACAGTAAAGGACCAAACAGTCACAACCTACAGTAAGAGACCCAACAGTCACAACCTACAATAAAGGACCAAACAGTCACAACCTACAGTAAAGGACCAAACAGTCACAACCTACAGTAAAGGACCAAACAGTCACAACCTACAGTAAAGGACCAAACAGTCACAACCTACAGTAAGAGACCCAACAGTCACAACCTACAATAAAGGACCAAACAGTCACAACCTACAGTAAAGGACCAAACAGTCACAACCTACAGTAAAGGACCAAACAGTCACAACCTACAGTAAGAGACCCAACAGTCACAACCTACAGTAAAGGACCAAACAGTCACAACCTACAATAAAGGACCAAACAGTCACAACCTACAGTAAAGGACCAAACAGTCACAACCTACAGTAAAGGACCAAACAGTCACAACCTACAGTAAAGGACCAAACAGTCACAACCTACAGTAAAGGACCAAACAGTCACAACCTACAGTAAAGGACCAAACAGTCATAACCTACAGTAAAGGACCAAACAGTCACAACCTACAGTAAAGGACCAAACAGTCACAACCTACAGTAAATGACCAAACAGTCACAACCTACAGTAAGAGACCCAACAGTCACAACCTACAGTAAGAGACACAACAGTCACAACCTACAGTAAGAGACCCAACAGTCACAACCTACAGTAAAGGACCAAACAGTCACAACCTACAGTAAGAGACACAACAGTCACAACCTACAGTAAGAGACCCAACAGTCACAACCTACAGTAAAGGACCAAACAGTCACAACCTACAGTAAAGGACCAAACAGTCACAACCTACAGTAAGAGACCCAACAGTCACAACCTACAATAAAGGACCAAACAGTGATTGTTATGAAAACACCACCTTTGTTTTCATGCAATCAAATAACATTGTCTTGAATAAAAACATACACATATTTGACTTCAATCAGTCACATGACCTAAATTCAGTCACATGACATTGTGGGGCAACTACATCACACAATAGACAACTATGATGTGTTCAAAGCACTATTGATACATCTATTTAAATCTAAGTTCAGATCAATCTACACACAAGGTTTAAACGCACCAACATTTATGGTGACATCAAATGTCATAACAGCTGGTGACATCATGTGTCACAAAAGGGGATGCCCCGATGACATCAAATGTCTTAAAAAATCTGGTGACATCATATGTCATAACAGGTGATGACATCGAATGTCATAATGTATGTGACAACCAATGTTGTAATGCTGATTATTGCTGCACTTGGCAATGAATTGTGTCAAATAGATTTCAATTCTTCAACAACACTTCAATCAAATTGATTTTTTTTACACCCATTCAAATCTTTATATTTGAAGAGAGAAACTGCAGTGGACACAATGACATCTGGCCCTGGACACAATGACATCTGGCCCTGGACACAATGACATCTGGCCCTGGACACAATGACATCTGGCCCTGGACACAATGACATCTGGTCCTGGACACAATAACATCTGGCCCTGGACACATTGACATCTGGTCCTGGACAAAATGACATCTGGTTCTGAACACAATGACATCTGGTCCTATCAACAATCTTACGAAATCTTTAAACCCTTGCCACACTCCTAAAAAAAACCTGGCAACAACTGTACAGTTTAGGTTCAAAGTTTAAACCCACTATTCAATAAGAGATTAATCTCCCTTATTTACATTGTGGAAGAAGCAAAATGAAATCTGAGAAGCAGAAACACAAATAATTAAACAACACACAGAGCGATGAGTTTTTCCTTAATTAAAACAAGGAAAATAGCCAACTAAGATCCTCTCCCTTCCTTCTTTTTAACAGGAGATTGTAAAAGTATATGTAAAAGCCAGCCAGCCAATCAGAAAGGAAAAAACAACAACATATTTTGAGGAACAACGTGAACTAAAGACCACCGCCCCCCCCCCTCCAAGACAGCACATGCCCTAACCCCAGCTTGCTGTCTAAGAGTCCAAGAAAGTGCCTACATCTTGATGAGAGCTGTGCTAGAGTTGGGCTACACCCCCTAACCCCAGCTTGCTCTCTAAGAGTCCAAGAAAGTGCCTACATCTTGATGAGAGCTGTGCTAGAGTTGGGCTACACCCCCTAACCCCAGCTTGCTCTCTAAGAGTCCAAGAAAGTGCCTACATCTTGATGAGAGCTGTGCTAGAGTTGGGCTACACCCCCTAACCCCAAGCTTGCTGTCTAAGAGTCCAAGAAAGTGTCTACATCTTGATGAGAGCTGTGCTAGAGTTGGGCTACACCCCCTAACCCCAAGCTTGCTGTCTAAGAGTCCAAGAAAGTGCCTACATCTTGATGAGAGCTGTGCCAGAGTTGGGCTACACCCCCTAACCCCAGCTTGCTGTCTCAGAGTCCAAGAAAGTGTCTACATCTTGATGAGAGCTGTGCTAGAGTTGGGCTACACCCCCTAACCCCAGCTTGCTGTCTCAGAGTCCAAGAAAGTGCCTACATCTTGATGAGAGCTGTGCTAGAGTTGGGCTACACCCCCTAACCCCAGCTTGCTGTCTCAGAGTCCAAGAAAGTGTCTACATCTTGATGAGAGCTGTGCTAGAGTTGGGCTCTATAGATTTGCTAGTAGGCTGAATGGAATGACACCAACTGGGTTGAAAAGAGATGATAAGTTGTGGGTTACATTCTGAGTGTCATTTTTCCTTCTACTCACAACTTGGGATGAAAAGATGGCAAATAAAAACATGTTAAAATGCACCCCTTAAGCAATATAAAATTAATGCCTACAAATGCACATGCAAATCACCAAAAAAAAAAAAAAAAAAAAAAAAAAAAAAATTTGACTTAAATAATGGCATTTAAATTTTAAAAGCTATAGAAACAAAATTACCCTTTAGCAATGAGAGTGATACAAGCGTAAGCCAGGAAACTTCAGTACACAAGAAAAAAAAGGGATCCTTAACGTCTGCTTTCTTTTCAGTTTAAAGTTAGTCACTTCCCTTTGATATATCATACTAAAAGTTGGACTGGATGGCAAAGAGAATATAATGATTCCCATAAATGGAATGTTCTATGTGCCGAGGCAAAAACAAGCTCATAACACTGACATACAAAAACAAGCTCATAACAAAGACATACAAAAGAACTGCAGCTGCATTAATTCGGCATTAAAAAAAAGATATGCCACAAATGCATAGTTAACCAACATCCCAATAAAAAAGTGATTTTGACTAATCGTTCCAGTCCTTGGGGACCCACTTGTGCTGCTTCTCCTGCTCCTCCATCAGATGACAGATGGTCTCGTATGTCCTGTCAAAGTCATCATTGACAATCGTCTCATCAAACAATCCTTTGTAGGTTTTCTCCATTTCTTTGCTTTCATTGACGGTTCGAATGCACTTCTCCTCCTGAGTTTATGCCATGAGAGATTCAAAGATAATGAGAGATTCAAAGATAAAGGAGAGATTCAAAGATAAAGGAGAGATTCAAAGATAAAGGAGAGATTGAAAGATAAAGGAGAGATTCAAAGATGAGATATTCAAAGGTAATCAGATATTCAAAGATAACACAAACACAAAAAAGAAATCAGGATTAAGTCAATAAATAAAGAAATTAAAATAATCATGAGAAAATTAAAATCACCAGAGCAACATTTGATAATGTTTATTTTGAGAAGAAAAGAGAGAGAGGAAAGAAACAAACATATGTCTGTACATTAATACTGACCAGGAAGAGTTCAGACCTGTCACCTGGGCGTACCACCTGTGAGGATAAAACACAAGAACTTGTCTGTAAACACTTGACATAGGTTTAATCCATCATGCAGTCCGCACCAACTTGTACACACCACACCAGTCCGCACCAACTCAAACATGCCACACTAGTCCGCACCAACTCGACCACACCACACTAGTCTGCACCAACTCGAACGCACCAACTCGAACACACCACACCTGTCCGCACCAACTTATACATACCACACTAGTCTGCACCAACTCGAACACACCACACCAGTCCGCACCAACTTATACACACCACACTAGTTTGCACCAACTTATACACACCACACTAGTCTGCACCAACGTCTACACACCACACTAGTTCGCACCAACTTATACACACCACACTAGTCCACACCAACTTGAACACACCACACTAGTCCGCACCAACTTATACACACCACACCAGTCTGCACCAACGTATACACTAGTTCGCACCAACTTATACACACCACAATAGTCCACACCCACGTATACACACCACACTAGTTCGCACCAACTTATAAACACCACAATAGTCCGCACCAACTTATACACACCACACTAGTTTGCACCAAATTATACACACCACACTAGTCTGCACCAACTTCTACACACCACACTAGTCTGCACCAACTTCTACACACCACACTAGTTCGCACCAACTTATAAACACCACAATAGTCCGCACCAACGTATACACACCACACAAGTCCGCACCAACTTATATACACCACAATAGTCCACACCAACGTATACACATCACACCAGTCCTCACTGACTTAAACACATCACACCAGTCCACACTAACTTAAACACATCACACCAGTCAGCACTGACTTAAACACACCAACCATCTCCCAAAAGCAACTACCACATTCACCAAGTCAAATTCACCTGATAGTTTTATTTTGGGCAGGGTGTGTAGTTACTGCAGGATGTGTGGTTAGTGCAGGGCATGGGGTTAGTGCATCATGTGTGGTTAGTGCAGCGTGTGTGGATAGTGGTAGGTGTGTGGTTATTGCAGGGCATGTGGTTAGTGCAGGGCGTGTGGTTAGTGCAGGGCGTGTGGTTAGTGCAGGGTGTGTGGTTAGTGCATTGTGTGTGGTTAGTGCAGGGCGTATGGTTAGTGCAGGGCGTGTGGTTAGTGCAGGGCGTGTGGTTAGTGCAGGATGTGTGGTTAGTGCAGGGTGTGTGGTTAGTGCAGGATGTGTGGTTAGTTCAGGGTGTGTGGTTAGTGCAGGGTGTGTGGTTAGTGCTGGGTGTGTGTTTAGTGCAGGGTGTGTGGTTAGTGCAGGGTGTGTGGTTAGTGCAGGGTGTGTGGTTAGTGCAGGGTGTGTGGTTAGTGCAGGATGTGTGGTTAGTGCAGGATGTGTGGTTAGTGCAGGGTGTGTGGTTAGTGCAGGGTGTGTGGTTAGTGCAGGATGTGTGGTTAGTGCAGGGTGTGTGGTTAGTGCAGGGTGTGTGGTTAGTGCAGGATGTGTGGTTAGTGCAGGGTGTGTGGTTAGTGCAGGGTGTGTGGTTAGTGCAGGGTGTGTGGTTAGTGCAGGGCGTGTGGTTAGTGCAGGATGTGTGGTTAGTGCAGGGCGTGTGGTTAGTGCAGGGCGTGTGGTTAGTGCAGGATGTGTGGTTAGTGCAGGGTGTGTGGTTAGTGCAGGATGTGTGGTTAGTGCAGGGTGTGTGGTTAGTGCAGGGTGTGTGGTTAGTGTTGGGTGTGTGTTTAGTGCAGGGTGTGTGGTTAGTGCAGGTTGTGTGGTTAGTGCAGGGTGTGTGGTTAGTGCAGGGTGTGTGGTTAGTGCAGGATGTGTGGTTAGTGCAGGGTGTGTGGTTAGTGCAGGGTGTGTGGTTAGTGCAGGATGTGTGGTTAGTGCAGGGTGTGTGGTTAGTGCAGAGTGTGTGTTTAGTGCAGGGTGTGTGGTTAGTGCAGGGTGTGTGGTTAGTGCAGGGTGTGTGGTTAGTGCAGGGTGTGTGGTTAGTGCAGGGTGTGTGGTTAGTGCTGGGTGTGTGGTTAGTGCAGGGTGTGTGGTTTGTGAATAAAGTTATGAATTGCTGCAAGAACATTGGTCTCCTATCTGTGATTAGAACTTACAGCAACCCTAGATTGGGCAAAGGGTGGGTGGGGTAGATACTGCAGAGCTCATGTCCCTTCTCTTAACACCCCCCCCCCCCCTATCTTTTTAAAACATTGGTAAACAAGACTTTAAGTGGAAATACAAAAAATAAAATTTGCAACTTCTCCCATATCAAGATGGTGCTTTAACACCTGTAAAGTTATGGGTACAAGTAAACTGATGGGTACAAGTAAAGTGATGGGTACAAGTAAACTGATGGGTAAAAGTAAACTGATGGGTAAAAGTAAACTTATGGGTATAAGTAAAGTGATGGGTAAAGTGATGGGTACAAGTAAAGTGATGGGTACAAGTAAACTGATTGGTACAAGTAAAGTGATGGGTACAAGTAAAGTGATGGGTACAAATAAAGTGATGGGTACAAGTAAAGTGATGGGTACAAGTAAAGTGATGGGTACAAGTAAAGTGATGGGTACAAGTAAAGTGATGGGTACAAGTAAACTGATGGGTACAAGTAAGGTGTTGGGTACATCCAAGTAAGTGGGAGCACAGTCACTATAATCAGTGTTTGTTATGGGGTGTCATGTGTGGGGTGGTCGGTGTGTTTGTGTGGGGTGGTCGGTGTGTTTGTGCAGAGATCGTTTATGTACTTACAGTGTTATTTTTTTTCTTTCCTTCATTGTACATGACCTTGAGAGCCTCCACACTTGGGGCAGCAATGAATATGACGTAAGGCTTAAACTCAGGAGACTGGAGGAACTTGACGGACTGAAACAAGACAAGCCCTTTCATTATCAATACAAAAGATGGTATTGATGGTACTGATGGTATCACAATAGATGTGTCCCATCAAGTGTTTGAAGTGCACTCATCTCAACAATTGATTTAGTGACACGCAAGCATGTAGTGGCATATCAAGAAAAGAAAAAGGGTGTAGTCTGTGTAATGAAGAGAAGCCAGGCAGTGTGGTCTGTGTAATGAAGGGAAACCAGGCAGTGTGGTCTGTGTAATGAAGGGAAGCCAGGCAGTGTGGTCTGTGTAATGAAGGGAAGCCAGGCAGTGTGGTCTGTGTAATGAAGGGAAGCCAGGCAGTGTGGTCTGTGTAATGAAGGGAAGCCAGGCAGTGTGGTCTTTGTAATGAAGGGAAGCCAGGCAGTGTGATCTGTGTAATGATGAGAAGCTAGTCAGTGTGGTCTGTGTAATGAAGGGAAGCCAGGCAGTGTGGTCTTTGTAATGAAGGGAAGCCAGGCAGTGTGATCTGTGTAATGATGAGAAGCTAGTCAGTGTGGTCTGTGTAATGAAGGGAAGCCAGGCAGTGTAGTCTGTGTAATGATGAGAAGCCAGGCAGTGTGGGCTGTGTAATGAAGGGAAGCCAGGCAGTGTGGTCTGTGTAATGATGAGAAGCCAGGCAGTGTGGTCTGTGTAATGAAGGGAAGCCAGGCAGCGTAGTCTGTGTAATAAAGGGAAGCCAGGCAGTGAAAGACATGATAATGTCAATGTCTCATAATTGGATGTTGGTGGAGAGGATGAGGGGGGAACATTGGTGTTCTGTCTGGTTGTGTGTGTTTGAGATAAGTTTAACCTGTCCCGTGAGCAGGCAAAAGATTATGACTTGTTCATGTCTTTGGAGGCTTTTAATGAGGTCTTAGAAAACTGGGCTAGATCTATGTGGAAACACACTTCTTTAGGTTGGGGTCTTAACCCATCCAACTGTTCTTTTCTGTTAGCTCTGATGTTTGTCCTGAACCCCTTTAGTAACACCTCAAGTGTTGGCAGCATGCTGGGAACACTGGGCTGGTCACCTTTGGAAGAACGACGACGACTATCCAGGTTCTCCATGTTGGGCTAGTCCACTGCTCCAGTATTAAACAGAAACGCATCCCTCTATCTCTCTCCCCCCCCCCTCCCCCCACTCAGACAGCAAAGAGGCCATGACAGGCAGTTCCAGCTAATGAATAAAAAAAAAGAACTCAGTACAGGAACTGCTCATTCCTGCCAAAGACAATAAGGGACTGGAACAAGCTTCCAAAAGCAACAGTTGAGGCGACTACACTTGACACATTTGCATCTATTTCCTCCTGTCTTCCAACCCCCCAGTTCACAATACCACTGCTCAGTTGCCCTTGCAACCAGTGAGTTATCCCCTTGAAAACCACGCACATTAACATCGTGAACCCCTGGAAACATAGGAGCCATAATGATCAATATATTGATCGTGGGCCCTCAAAATATAGAAGAAGAAGATAATTGAGTTTGCTGTTCGTTGGTAGCTCCAAGTTTATCCGCTACTTTGTAAAAAGACACTATATAAATACTAGGTTTACTGAAGAGAGATTGATATTTAAAAAAAATTAAATACAGCTGTCCAACAGACCATTTGTCATTTAAAATATTGATATTTCATTTTTTAAACTGACCCTGGCAGAGATGTCCAGCACACATATCTTGCCGCTTCGGATGACCTCCTTGATGGTGGTCAGCCTGGTGCCATAAAGGTGACCCTCAAATTCACCATGGTCAATGTACATGTTTTTCTTGATTTCTTCTTCCATGGTCTCACCATCAATGAAATAGTAGCCCCTTCCATCCTGTTCATTAGGCTGCTTGGGACGACTAGTGTCTGAGGGAATAAAGGCAGCCAACACGTAACAGCCAAATAGAGGAGCTCAAACAGTAGACAGGACTGATCAAGGCAGCCAACAAGTAACAGCCTTATAGAGGAGCTCAAACAGTAGACAGGACTGATAAAGGCAGCCAACAAGTAACAGCCAAATAGAGGAGCTCAAACAGTAGACAGGACTGATAAAGTCAGCCAACAAGTAACAGCCAAATAGAGGAGCTCAAACAGTAGACAGGACTGATCAAGGCAGCCAACAAGTAACAGCCTAATAGAGGAGCTCAAACAGTAGACAGGACTGATCAAGGCAGCCAACAAGTAACAGCCTAATAGAGGAGCTCAAACAGTAGACAGGACTGATAAAGACAGCCAACAAGTAACAGCCTAATAGAGGAGCTCAAACAGTAGACAGGACTGATCAAGGCAGCCAACAAGTAACAGCCTAATAGAGGATCTCAAACAGTAGACAGGACTGATCAAGGCAGCCAACAAGTAACAGCCTAATAGAGGATCTCAAACAGTAGACAGGACTGATCTTATCAGCAACACTTATTTGTTCTGGAGTAGAGATAGTTGTTCAAATGTTAAATAAGAAAAAATGAACCAAAAAACCACCACTATAATTCTACAAACAAAAATAATCCCCAAAATGCACAGAAAAAAAATTAGTTTTGAAACATTTAAACTCAGTTTTTAGTTTGCAGAGATTTGGATTGATCATCTTGTACCACCATTAACACAGTGAAGCAGTCCCATGAAATCTTACGTGGAACAGCGGCTGCGTATTTGCCAGGGTTGTCTCTAATGAGCCTCTCCTTGAAGGAGCGTTTCCCTACGCCCTGAGCTCCCACAAGTACAAGTGTGCAGCGATGGGTCTTGGATCTCTCGACCTCTTCGTACACCTTAATGTCACAGCGGTCAAAGCCTGACAGGAACAAAAATATCAGTCATCCATGACACAACATGATGCTAAAATCACAAGCTTTTTAATCACTTGGGACTTGGGCACATAGCACAATCAGATTGACATATTGACAGCAGCACTTACACTATGACCGAGAAATAAGATTAAACGCAAAAGTTGTAATAAAGAAACTATCCAGATTATAAACAATTAAATATGATAGTAAGACGACGAACCCCAGATGATAACAATTAAATATGACAGTAAGATGACAAACCCCAGATGATAACAATTAAATATGATAGTAAGATGACAAACCCCACCCCCATTAAAAATTTTTAGTTGACAAAAAAATTGTTAACTTTTTGTCACATTTTAAAATCTACTTTTCCTGCTGTCACCACTCAAATGTACTGCCCCAACCAATATGGAAGAATAAATAGTTTTAAAAAATTAAATTCTCTGAAAATGTAAAAATTAATTTCTGGTTGCCAATTGGCAATTTTGTATTTACTCTTTAGAATCATGCCTTGTCCTTGTTATTCTACATTGCTATATTTCTGAGTTAGTTTACAACCATTAATCTCATTGAAATTTAACATCACCGTGAGATACACAATGTAGAGAAATAAGATCACCAACTTGTGGTCTCTGATGAGTTGTATCCAATGTGCTTCGTTCTTTTAGTTTTCAGGCCACAAACTGGAGGAGGCACAAAGAAAGAATTCATGAACAATCTTCAAAATGTTCATAAAGCCATGAATTACTTATGTGACAATCTTCAATGTTAATAAAGCCATGAATTACTTATGTGACAATCTTCAATGTTCATAAAGCCATGAATTATTTATGTGACAATCTTCAATGTTCATAAAGCCATGAATTACTTATGTGACAATCTTCAAAAGCCATGAATTACTTATGTGACAATCTTCAATGTTTATAAAGCCATGAATTACTTATGTGACAATCTTAAATCTTCATAAAGCCATGAATTATGTCCAAACTGAATGTTCACGTAGGAATGAAATGGTAGATCAATATGGAATTATGGATACTCTGGCTCATGAAAACCTCCTTCGATCCATTAAAAATTAAAAGCTAGGAGCAGCCTTTCTCACTACCACTGGCATTCCTTAAAACCCCCCCCCCCCCCCTACTTACGTAAACTGGTTTTTGTTTTGTTGAGTTCAGGCTGCACGTAGGCGCTTCTCTTCTCTTGCAGCGTCCTTGAAGGTATGAGACCCACTGGGGCGTCAGGGATCTCAGCAAGTTTGGCCTGAAAATATTATGTTCAATTTCATGTCAGGGGTCAAGTTCTGGGGGGAAAAATGTGGGAACTCAAACACCCCCCCCCCCAGGTTTTTTTATTTCTCAGCAATAAAAAAAAAGGACAAACGCCAATTCCTATGATTCCCAATGGGACTTGAGCCACGATTCTGTCCCAGATATCCTTAAAACATTTTGTAACTGAACATAGAGGACCCTTTAGTTAACTTAGTGGACCCTTTAGTCAATTTAGAGGACCCTTTGGTCAAGTAAGAGGACCCTTTGGTCAAATAAGAGGACCCTTTAGTTATCATATTTGTTAAAAATGTTAACCAAAGTTAATACTTATGTCCACCATGACATACACTTGTGTTACAACCTAACCAATTTAGGCCCTATGACATCCACATGAATTGCCCCACCCAATACACCCCCCCCCCCAAGGCACACATCTGCCAAACCTACCTGCCACCAGTTGTCGTCTGTCATGTCTACCACATCTAAAATGTCCCCCTCTCTAAAGGGCAGTCCGGCTTTCTTACATGGAATCAGTCGGTCACTCAAGGGGTCATAGTTGAAACAAGCTCTCATGTACACCTGTTTGGGTGGGTGGGGGGAAGAGAGAAATATCAACAATGATAAAAATATTTGATAACCAAGCTATTGTTTTCTTGATTTAATTTATTAGAATACAATCTTATTTAGCTTTGTTTATTGGGTTCAATTATGGTAGTTACTGTATATAAAAATGCAATTGTTGTTAAATAAGATATATAAGATGCAATTTTTTCTGTTAAATTGGATATAACAGATGCATTTATTGTTGTTAAACTGAATATAATAGATGCAATTATTGATGTTAAATTGGATATAATAGATACAATGTTGTTGTTAAATTGAATGTAACTGATGTAATTATTGTTAAATTTGATGAAAGGGATGCAGTTATTGTTAAATAGGATATAATGGATGCAATTATTGTTAAATTGGATATAATGGATGTAAGGAAATAAATAAAATTGGAGTGAGTAATCATCAGTATGTGAAATTAGATATATGGACAGTGAGTGTGTATGTGTTAGCATACGAGTGCCTGTGATCCAATCTCACCGGGTCAGAGAACTGTTGATCTAGGGCTGATGGGACGATCTTGAACGTGATGGAACTCTCGGCCTCCTTCAACACAATCATCATGTCTTCTGGCACAAACACTGGGATGCCGTTGACTTCCTTGATGATATCCCCTACTCTCAGTAAACCTTTGGGTAGCAACAAGTAAGGAAAAGGGGATTAACCTATCACAGTAAAACGGAGTAAGGAAAAGTGGATTAACTTATCGCAGTAAATCCGAGTAAGGAAAAGTGGATTAAACTATTGTAGTAAATCCCAGCGTCAGTATTTTTCATTTTTTCATCTATCAACATGTCGTGGCAACAAGTCTATGATCGGCTATGTTTCATTTTTCTTATACAGCAGTGACTGAACATCCTGAGATTTACCTTGCTTGTCTGCCAAACTGTCCTGTAAGATCCTGGCGATGACTGGAACATTGTCTTCATCTAAACGCACGGTGATGCCCTGGGGAATTTTAGGATTAAAAAATTTGTTAATGACCACTTCAAGGCAGGAGTCCCTAATTAAGGGGTCACCAGCAACATTCAGTCGGGTTGGTCTTAAATTAAACTGATAAGTTGTTAGGACAGCTATTTATCTTCAGCCTGAACTTGTTTCAACCTTAACAAAACAAGGTGGCTAGTCTTTTGAACAAGAGAGTTTATTTGGTTGGTTAGCAACCATCTCATGTAGTGTGATAGAGAGAGAGTGTATCAACCATTACAACAAAGTGGCTAGTCTTATATACAAGAGAGCTTATTTAGTTGGCTACCACCCATCTCATGTGGTGTGATAGAGAGTGTATCAACCATTACAACAAAGTGGCTAGTCTTATATACAAGAGAGCTTATTTAGTTGGCTACCACCCATCTCATGTGGTGTGATAGA
This sequence comes from Omphiscola glabra, assembly GCA_964017045.1. Classification (NCBI taxonomy): domain Eukaryota; kingdom Metazoa; phylum Mollusca; class Gastropoda; family Lymnaeidae; genus Omphiscola; species Omphiscola glabra. The sequence goes on along the minus strand of OZ024803.1, from coordinate 13,173,438 downwards.
CAAAGAGATTGGTAAAATACTAAACCAAAAGATAGAAAAGAGTAAAATTTGCATTCATGAACACAATTATTTACTTTAATAATGTAACATATATGACTATGCATTTTCATGTGGCAACTACAAACCAATGGCCGTGCAGTAACATTACTATCAACCAATGGCCGTGCAGTAACATTACTATCAACCAATGGCCATGCAGTAACATTACTATCAACCAATGGCCATGCAGTAACATTACTATCAACCAATGGCCGTGCAGTAACATTACTATCAACCAATGGCCGTGCAGTAACATTACTATCAACCAATGGCCATGCAGTAACATTACTATCAACCAATGGCCATGCAGTAACATTACTATCAACCAATGGCCATGCAGTAACATTACTATCAACCAATGGCCATGCAGTAACATTACTATCAACCAATGGCCATGCAGTAACATTACTATCAACCAATGGCCGTGCAGTAACATTACTATCAACCAATGGCCGTGCAGTAACATTACTATCAACCAATGGCCATGCAGTAACATTACTATCAACCAATGGCCATGCAGTAACATTACTATCAACCAATGGCCGTGCAGTAACATTACTATCAACCAATGGCCATGCTGTAAAGTTACTATCAACCAATGGCAAATCACATGACCACTACCGGCCAATGGTTGATCTAGATCAAATGACTTCTACCCACCAATGGCTGATCTAGATCAAATGACTTCTACCCACCAATGGCTAATCTAGATCACATGACTTCTACCCACCAAAGGCTAATCTAGATCAAATGACTTCTACCCACCAATGGCTATTCTAGATCACATGACTTCTACCCACCAATGGCTAATCTAGATCACATGACTTCTACCCACCAATGGCTGTTTTCCATTTTTCCTAATGGTCACATATCTGTGCTGCTCACCAACGGCATCAAACACAGGTGGGGGTGGGGCAGACAGGGTGAGATCCTCCAAAACAATTGGGTCATAAATCTTCCTGGCCACATCATCATGGGTGTACAGAAGAAACTGAAGAACAGACAAAATGTTGAGCGTGTGAACAGAATGAGACAGACATACAAAGTTTGATTTCATTTGTAGCTTACATTTTCCATTATTTAGTTGATAACATTAATGCAGTGATAACATTAATACAGTGATAACACTAATGCAGGGATAACATTAAAATTAGAGTTTCATTTATTCAAATCAATAAAAAAAAAAACATATTTTGACCTATGTCCAGTTTCTGAACCAAACTTACTTTGAAATGTGGATTTTGGAAAATCTGTCTGAGCTCTGAGGCCAATTTATTAGAGGATGCCTGGGCAGATATGATGTCAATGGCATCATGCAATGTTTCTGCTGCATTTTCCGATTCATGTTTGGGTAGCTCCATAGTTAGAATGTCGTAGATCTGCAAGAGAAAAATACAATGAATCTAGTGTGGCCAGCAATATGTGTACACACTGATGGACACTTACAACAGTTGATAATACACAAACAGAGATGTACAACAATGACATACATGTATAATAACATTACACTGACATGCATGTACAACATTGTGTACATAAAAGGGAAGACATGTACATAGAGATAAAACAGAAAACATACACCGAGATGGGACCCCTGTTAACATAAACCAAGAAATGATTGACTTATGTGAATTAAACATTTCAAACATTCTTAGCAAATCGATCATTGGGGTTGTTAAAAGAAAATAATTAAAACTAGCGAGACTGGCAAAAGATTTCAATTTCAACTTTTTATGAATCAGAAATAAAAAAAACCTTCATACTCCATAAAGTCATAAAGTAGAAGATGTGCCATGTTAAACATCTGAGTACAGATGACGAAACAGACATGTCATGTCCCACGCACGCACACGGCATGTCAGTTCTGATCACATGCGGGCACTCACCTCTGTTAGAGCTTGGTATTCCGGCTCTCCTCCGAGGATGTCATTCAACAAGTCCAACTCTTCGTGGGAGGCCCCATAGTCCTCCAACTCTGCAAGGAATTCTTGCATCGCAGCAAACGCATCTTTTCCAACAAGATACAAATATGCGGTCTTAGGTGTACAATCTCAGAAAGCTGAACTCACATTGTCAAATATATAAAAAACCCAACAGATTTATGATTTCTAGTCAGAAAATAAAATTACTGCACCTTGATTCAGATTTGTTTTTGCAAGATGAAAACAATGGGAAATTTTGAAGATGAAAACAATGGGAAATTTTGAAGATGAAAACAATGGGAAATTTTGAAGATGAAAACAATGGGAAATTTTGAAGATCGAAATCAATTTAAATCACATAGATGTGTTTTTTGTTTCAACTCAGACATAACTTGTAACAGTGTAACTTTGTGTGCGCTAGTTTGATGTTGGATGGATTCAACTCACAAAACAATATTACATGGATATTATGGACGAGTTTACACAGCTTTGTTGTACATGTTGTTTGGTGTTTCTGTGTCATAATAAAATTGTGTAGTAATTTGAGGACGATGGTAAAATAATTAATCAACACAGAAGTGACTATATATAGATATCCCGTACTAAGATCAAGGTCTACAGCGCAGCAGTCCTCTCGACATTGCTCTACGGGTGTGAAACGTGGACAGTCTACCAGCGTCACGCTAAAAAACTGAACCATTTTCACACAACCAGCCTCAGGAAACTCCTCGGCATCAGGTGGCAAGACAAAGTTCCTGACACAGAGGTTCTCGCTAGAGCGAACCTACCTAGTATCTTCACCACCCTGATGCAGTATCAACTCCGTTGGATGGGACACGTTGCCCGTATGGAAGATCACCGGCTCCCTAAACAAATATTCTATGGTGAGCTCACGACAGGCAAGCGCTCCCAAGGAGGTCCAAAAAAACGTTACAAAGACTCACTGAAAGTGGCACTAAAGGCCTTCAGCATCAACACTACTAAATGGGAGCAGACCGCCCAGGACAGAGTCAGGTGGAGATCAGTGGTCAAGATAGGGGCTAAATCTTATGAAGCCAGTAGGATGGCCACCATTGAGACACGCAGGCAAGCCCGAAAGAACATTATTAAAGTCACGACTGCACCAACTATCCCCCGCCCGCGGTGCCACAGACTATTCCGAGCATGTATAGGATTGGCAAGCCACCTACGAACCCACCGTAACCCACCCCCCTAACCGGATGACTGGATGGTCCTAGTCGATTTGACGGACAAACAACATCCCGTACTAATAAGTGAAGTTGTTAATTTGTTACATATATTTAGTTTTACTGAAATAAAGTACCAGTGCCAGACGTTGATGATGTCTTGATGTGGCAGTGACAGTTATAGTCTAGACTTAGCTAACTATCACCCCTGTATCATTAGCAACTGGGTGAACAGTTACAGGAAATTCTAAAGATCAAATAAATCGCAAGCATCTCTAAACATAGAATTTTTCTTTTTGTTTTAACTTGGACATAACTATAAAAAAATAATACATTCTTTAAATACAAAATTAATTAAATAAAACATCAGTAGCCTTCTCATCCATCCCCAAGGTACCATCCTCACGTGTTGCAAGCCAAAGGCCATTGAAAATATCACTCTAGGGGGTAGCCTTCTCATCCATCCCACAAGGTACCATCCTCACGTGTTGCAAGCCAAAGGCCATTGAAAATATCACTCTAGGGGGGTAGCCTTCTCATCCATCCCCAAGGTACCATCCTCGCGTGTTGCAAGCCAAAGGCCATTGAAAATATCACTCTAGGGGGGTAGCCTTCTCATCCATCCCCAAGGTACCATCCTCGCGTGTTGCAAGCCAAAGGCCATTGAAAATATCACTCTAGGGGTAGCCTTCTCATCCATCCCCTAGGTACCATCCTCGCGTGTTGCAAGCCAAAGGCCATTGAAAATATCACTCTAGGGGTAGCCTTCTCATCCATCCCCAAGGTACCATCCTCGCGTGTTGCAAGCCAAAGGCCATTGAAAATATCACTCTAGGGGGGTAGCCTTCTCATCCATCCCCAAGGTACCATCCTCGCGTGTTGCAAGCCAAAGGCCATTGAAAATATCACTCTGGAGGGGGGGGGGGGAGTTCCTAAAATCCCAGAGCAACAGATATCTTGATATAATTATACTGAGTTATTTCATAAAATTGTCTTCAACTTTTGAATGCATCAAGTCAATTTGATACATCTTTGAATCTTTTTTTTATATAACCCTTACATCACTAAGCAATGAATATCACCCTGACATCACTAAACAATGAATATAACCCTGACATCACTAAACAATGAATATAACCCTTACATCACTAAACAATGAATATAACCCTTACATCACTAAGCAATGAATATAACCCTTACATCACTAAGCAATGACTTATAAACAGACGACAATGAAACATGTGTTCCTGATTACCATTTGCTGCAATGGGTGGAGCTCTCTCTGATTTTCGTGATGGCATTTTCTAGATAGCACAGCTGCAGGCTTAGATAAATCCGCTGTGATCAAACTAAAAAGAGAAGTTTAAAAAAAAAAAAAAATTGGATTAATCAGAAGAATTTTAAAGAAGAACAACCACCCCAACAACCGTGAGTTTACAGAACAACAACCACCCCAACAACCGTGAGTTTACAGAACAACAACCACCCCAACAACCGTGATTTTACAGAACAACAACCACCCCAACAACCATGAGTTTACAGAACAACAACCACCCCAACAACCGTGAGTTTACACTATAACAATGGAGAATCAACACTGGACCAATGCGAATTATATAACTGTCCATCAGAATTATATAACTGTCCATCAGAATTATATAACTGTCCATCAGAATTATATATTAAATATATCTTTACAAAATCTTTCCTAGTATTTATAATTATAAGGGTTTAAATATAGCCTTATTTCAGATTTATTGACACTCTGATGTTTAAACAAGACAAAATTTTATAAACTTTAGTTTTTATGCAGCTATGAAAATGTAACCAATTAGATGGTTACTAAAAATGTTCTTTAATTAAAACAAATTGAAATTAAAAATGGGTTATGTGATGGAGAATTTGAAAAGGCCAGGCTGCGCTGGGCGGGACATTTAGAAAGAATGCAAGAGAGAGTGGAGTGAAGAGGGAGCACCACCAAAACCCCAGAGAAAAACGGCTCAAAGGCAGACCCAGGCTTAGATGAATGGCTGATGTGGAAAAAGATCTACAGCAGCTGGGTTTCCAAGCATGGAAAAGAAAAGCATTACTTAGGTCTGAGTGGAAGGAAGTGGTGAGGCAGGCCAAAGCCCAACATGTGCTGTGGCACCACATGGATGGATGATATGTGATGCAAATGGTCAGTTATAAATATGGGCTATCCATTAAGTATGTCACACTATTGTGGTCAATTTTTACAGCCACCCTTCTATGTCACAAATCCCTCCTAAAGCACATCATATATTCGAACTAATGAATTTTTAAAAATTTAAATAGTTATAATTTAATAGTTAAAATTTAATCTAAAACACACATCATTTTTAAACTTTTAAATTTAAAAAGTGACAACTTCTTATTCTTGTGTAAAACATATAAAACACATTTTGTACATCTCCAATCGATCATAGTAGATACATTTCTATTTAAGGCAACAGGTTATGATTCTTCATGTAGGCGTAGGATACTGAAATAAACACTAACATAATATGATACCTGAAAATAATTTTTAATATCCACTTAGGCCTAGGATAGTATTTGAAGCCATGGTAGTTTGTAAAATACTTATTCAAATTACTTTAAAGCATAGAGTATTTACAGGTGATTCAGGAAAAAACCCCACAGATCAGTGATGATCTCATACTAGATTGTTAGTATTATAATGAATCAAATGTCACAAGATCCCACTTCACTAAAATTGACCAATTTCCCCTTCTTAATCTTGGTCATTCATTTTTACATAATAATTACATTTTCAACTAATTCTAACTGGAGACTTAACTCATAACATGATGTCTTACTTGTAGATAAATTGAAGAATGGTTCAGAACGAGTTCTGACTGTAAGTAAAGTCAGTTGCATGAGAATTAAGATTAAATGACACTGACTGAGTCCTGAAGTTTGAAGATTTGATATTATTATTATACGACTTTTCTAATTATTACGTTACTATCAGTATCAGGGTTTAAAAAGAAAATAAACAACTTTCTTAACAATAAGAATGAAGAATACTTTTAAAATTAAAATAGGCGTATTCCTCCAGCTTTTTAAAAACTTTTAAAATCTCACTGACCATAGGTAAGTGTAACGCAAAACCACATTTACCTGAGATACCTGGCTCACTCAGGAGTGTACAGGTAGCCTACTTTGGCACGCACTATTCTTTACTACGACACGGCAAGGCCTCCGCTTATTTAATTATCACCAATCTAAACAACAAAAAAACTGTATTTTAAAATAGCCGAGAGGTTATTCGTTAAGTAAACTTATATTTCTTCAGTCGCCATAATTAATTACTTTCATATAACATAATGTTCCAAATAAACAACTTTGTAGTTCAAATCCAATGAATGAACTGTTGTATTGTGTCCAATGTTGTTACTTCCGTATTCTTGCCTGATTGGATAATACCAGCGGTGACAATCAAATAACACACCCCATAATATTTTCACATTAAGACGCTATCCCAACTCAATGACGTTTAATGTACAGACAAATATTTAAATTAATCATTTTTTTGTTACTGACGAACAAATTTTATTACGGTCGTATTTTTCTCCTGCTCATGATCATACAAGCTTAAAATGAGCATGAAGAAATTACAAACGTTCAGAATTTCAGTTTTTTGTGTTGTTATATTGATCAGCTCGGTCGGCACTTAGTATTTATTATTTTGGTACTGGCACTAGCGGGATGGAATACTGCAAGTTTGACAGAACTCGCTGAAGTCGTTATTTTCAAGGTTGAGAAAAACTTATTAAAGCTTACCCAGATTACATAAATTTTGCAGCTGAGCTTTAGAAGTTTCATTCATATGTGGGGCATAATTTCAGTACAACAAAAACTGTTGTTTTTTTTTAATTCACCAATGTTCATGTAGAACTTTATATAATTAAAATATGAGACAATATTGAGTATTCTCTTCCCAATGATATTAGATTCCACATATTTTTAACAGTAATGATAACCATTTGCTGAGCTGAGCGTTCATTTTCTCAGTTAAATTATATACAAAACCTTAAACAGAATAACGATGAAACAAGGGGCTTTAACATTACCCGAATTTAGAAGCAGACGTGGTCAGTGTTTCTTTCAGAAATTTTCCCCCGAGGGGGCACTTTTGACGTTCGGGGGGGCAGTGCCAGTTTTTCAGTGGCCAGAGGCGTAGCTAAGGGGTGGCAGATGGGACATATGTCCCCGGGCGCCAGACTAGCGGGGGCATCTAATGGGCTATAGTGTTAATGGATGAAAATAATAGGTTTCAAAGTTTAGCGGAAAGGGGGGGGGGGGGGTAAAAATGAATCTTGTCCCCTGTCATCAAAGACTCACGTCAGTGACGCAGAAGTGGGGGGGGGGGGGCGAACATTTGGTCTTCCCAGGTGTCATTTTTTCTTTAGATGGAGCGGCGGGATTTTCGGACATCTGCAGAGTTTCTATCGAGAAAGGTAGCGTGGCAAAAAAGTTAACCCACCTAGGGTGGCGCTAACACTAGGCACGCCGCTGGGCAGTGTATATATCAGCACCAAATTCGGCTGTCATGGCAAGTAATTTTTATCGGGAAGTAGGGCAGCAGAAAATGTGTGATTATTTAACAATCAAAAGGTGCATTTTGGAGTATACATGATTCGAATGTTTTGATAAGACTTTCAATTGATAGGGGGAAATAATTTTTCAAGCGTCAGGGGGAGGAATTATGGCGACCAGTGCCAGACACAAACTAAATTCATTCTGGTTGTGGTGTGCCGAAGAAAATCATTTGACACAAGATTAGATTCAACCCGGTAGTCACATTGATCGACGTCAAGGAAAAAAAAAAAGGGGGGGGGGGGTAGCAGAAATTGAGGAATCCGAAGAGTTTGAGCAAAAGTGAGGGCAGGGGTCACCTTTAGTTAAAAATAATAAATTCAAAAGGCAGTGATGCATTGTGGTTCAAATTTATTGATCATTATGGCTCCAATGAATGTAGATGGGATTTGCAATGTTTCTGTGCCTGGTGTTGATGCGGATATTTCACTGGTAACAAGAGTTACCTAGTGAGGGTATCATGCACTGTATTCAATGTATCTTTAAGACAATGTGTGAAGGGGCATTTCAAACGTTCATATATTTACTGTTAGATGTCTCGTAGAAAAATGCTAAGAATACATCAACATACACCAACTATATGTGGACTACAAATCAGGTAATGATAGCATAGACAGGAAATACATGAACGATGCTGTGCAGGAACTTGAAGTCCTTAACAAACTTACCCGACTCATACATATGACGATGGATAACTACAAAAGTAGAATCAAAGTACAGAGGGAGTACTTGAGGGAGTTCCCAATCAATCTGGGCCTCAGACAAGGAAATCCGTGTTTCATTTTCAACATCACTTTAGAAAAAAGCAGTAGAAACATACATGTGAGCACCTGAGAGGTGGTACAGAACAACCATAAGGAACTTTATAAAGCCAGCCACTGCAATACCTGGCCTACACAGACGATATAGCGCTACTTGGTAGAAACAGCATTGATGATATTATTAAAACTTTCAGGGAAATTGAAGATGTGACGGTCAAAGCTGGTCTTGATGTAAATAAAGCGAAGGCAATATTTATGATAATGTCAGGAAATAAGCACTGATGACTTCATCAATATGAACATCTACGCCTTTGAGAGGGTAGCTACTTTCAAATATCTAGAGGTGACTATAAATAAGCAAGAAGAAATACAATCGGAGGTGCAAGAAAGAATAACAGCATGCAACCGTTCTTATTTCAATTTACAAAAGCTACTTCAAAGCAAAAATCTCGCTAAGGGAACAAAGAAGGCAGTATACACCACTGTCACAAGACCAGTAGTGAGACTTGGTTCCTACCAGAAAAGCAGAGAACCTGCTAAATATATGACCCGATGATAGACAATTTTATTTTGGGAATCCGTACAAACTAAGAGCTATATCAATTGTACAAATACCCATCCATAGTCACAACAATATAAAATGGATTGACGATGTAGAGAAGGGCTTACAAAGGTTGGGGTTCGCACGTGGAGGTGTAAAGCGATGGATCGATCCCAATGGAAGACTGGGGTGGAGCAGGCCAGGGCCCTAAATGGGATGAAGCGCCACTGATGTAAACATTTCAGACATTTGGGTGGGAAGCGCTAGAAATAACGATAATAACAGGGCATCACTAACTCTTCCACCAGCACAATATTAAATAATTCAGTCCAGTTGGGAGCCCTTATGGTATGTTTTTTTATCGAGAGATACTCTTTAGCTTAGACTCGCCCCTTAAAACGTTATAGGCCCCGGAAATTTTTTGATAAATTCAAAATGCAAGAATGCATTTTTTTTTTTTACATACCGTAGTTAAATTTAGTTTCGCATCATTGAACACTTAACTGTAGAGCAACGGGAGAGATGCTAGTTAAGATTTTACTACCAAAAATGGCATTTACAAGATAATCGAAATACTTGATTTTTTTTTATTCGTTGTTTAAATATATATTATATTCTTTCTACTGGATTATCATCTTAAAATAATTTTTTTTTAATAGTTCAAACAGCTGCGGAAGATTGTTTATTATTATTATATTAACAGAGAAAAGTCATTGGGGATTTAATAAATAAAGACTATTTTAAAAAAAAAAATTTTACTCTGTTCCCGAAACTGTGTTAAAAAAATAGAAACACTCGATTTAATAATTTTGATGAAATGTCCACTATTTGTATGTAACCGGTAAATTCCTATTTTTTTGTTTTAAAATTATTATTATTATTATTTTTAAATTTTCATTTTATCTATGTCAGCATACATCTATGGAATCTACTACATTAAAATGTTTGCTAAAAATGATTTTTTAAAGCACGATGCTATAATTTGAAAACAGATTGCACATGTTTATTTCTTAGCAAGAGCTATATTTAATTTACAGGCATTTATATCGATGAAAAGGTAGTTTAATACAGGGTTATTAAAAAGTCTTTCAACTTTTGCAGCTGCAAAATGTAATTAAATAAAAGATACCGATATTTGCGAATCAGAAAAAGTAAGATTTAGCTTATGATCAGGAGCGGCCAATTTTCAAAACAATACCATATTTATAATCGATTTCTGCGATCCTGTAACAAGATTAACCTGAACGCTATGGATCATCAATATATATATCGAACAAAGCGATATTTTATTTGTTCCGATAATTGTAATCGATTAAAGGCACACATTTCAATAACTTTTAAAAATTTTATAAAAATTAAATTTAGAGTAGTTTGTTTTTTTTAAATTATTTTTTTTTACACATTTTCCCCCGGGGGGGCACTTGACTTGCTCCGGGGGGGCAGTGCCCCCCCCGGAGGTATGCCTGAAAGAAACACTGGACGTGGTTGGAAAAGTTATTTTTGAGGATGTGATAAAAGACTTAGCAATGAAAAAAATGTAGGAGACATCTTAAAACCCGTTTTACTTATATAATGTTATCACATTTTAACATTTAAAAGATGTTTCTTATGAATATGAATGAACTGTTGTTGCTTAATATATAAGTAAACATTCACCCCTTCAACAGCTTCGTTCCTCCGCAGACAAGCGTATTCTTTAACTTCCCAAGACACGTACTAAAACATATGGGGACCAATAATTCTCTGTCTGCGCCCCCAAACAATGGAATTATCACCCACTAAACACCCGCAATATACCAACAATTCAAGCCTTCAAAACTGCACTCAAGGCATTTCTTCAAACTCTCCGACTGATTCCCACCCCCCTCTGACCGATAAACGATTCTGCTGGCTGCCGTCCAGGGCTTGACAAGTATATAGTTCTGGGGTGGGCGGGGTGAATATACATTTGTTTTGGTTTTATCTTTATATAGCTGTTTTTTAATTATATAAATATATGTACTTTTTTTAATGTCATGGTTATGTTTGCTAATATGTTTATGTGCGGTGAGCGGCCAGTCCCAGGCTGGGGTAACGCATTATATAAGACAACTGTAATAATAATAAAACTAGACTAACACTAAAAGCAATTCTAGACTTGAATGTACGGACAGTTTTATTATGTGTGGTGTTATTGTTGTTTTTGTCAAGGGTGAGATTTATTCCGAGTACGCCACTGATCGTCAATATTATGACTATAAAATTACTGCCAACTTAGAGTCATCTAACCAATTCCCCCCCCCCCAAACCCCCGGAGAGATTGTGACGCGGTTAAAATCCATTTTAGAACATTACAAGTTGAATGAAAATCAATATTTACACGTTCTTTATGATTTTTACATTTTAGAAAAAATATTTTTAAACAAGGGGTGGGTGTTAAAAAACATCGTTGTGTGATTTGAGTAGACTTTCAGACGTCTATTTCACCCTTGGTTAACAGGGTATGTTACACAAAGAATCCTTGCTTTTTCGCCCTTGGACAAACGGAGCCAAAATTGGGCTCTTAAAAGGTCGACTTTCGAGTTAATATGTATGGTTATCGAAGTACAAAATATAATCTATGAAAGTCCGGTAACATGAGATGTATCGTACTGTCACCACTCTAATCAATCTAACGAGTCTGATGAATAATGACGTCTGACGCATTCAATTATAATCAATACATATAGTGTTCCCTGAACTTACCATAGAGAAAAAGGAAGGTTGGAATTTTCTATTGAGCAGAACACGGCTAAACGATCCTCGTTTCTTATCATCAGTAAACTAACGAACGTGAATTATGTGCATGGTATACAATTTCTTCCTGTCGTGACAAGCTTGGCCACTTGATAAACTTGGTCAATTGACAGACTTGGCCACTTGATAAACTTGGTCAATTGACAGACTTGGCCACTTGATAAACTTGGTCAATGGACAGACTTGGCCACTTGATAAACTTGGCCACTTGATAAACTTGGTCAATTGACAGACTTGGTCAATTGACAGACTTGGTCAATTGACAGACTTGGTCACTTGACAGACTTGGTCAATTGACAGACTTGGTCCCTTGACAAATTTGGCCACTTGACAAACTTGGTCACTTGATAAACTTGGTCAATTGACAGACTTGGCCACTTGATAAACTTGGTCAATTGACAGACTTGGTCAATTGACAGACTTGGTCCCTTGACAAACTTGGTCACTTGACAAACTTGGTCACTTGACAAACTTGGTCACTTGACAAACTTGGTCACTTGACAAACTTGGTCACTTGACAAACTTGGTCACTTGAAAAACTTGGTCACTTGATAAACTTGGTCACTTGACAAACTTGGTCACTTGACAAACTTGGTCATTTGACAAACTTGGTCACTTGACAAACTTGGTCACTTGACAAACTTGGTCATTTGACAAACTTGGTCACTTGAGAAACTTGGTCACGTGAGAAAGAGCGGGATGAAATTTTTTAGATGTTATAATAAAAAAAAAACATGCAATGGCAGCCAGATACCAAGAAGGACACCAATCAGTCAATCATAAGGTTCAAGAGCTAACTATGAATATTGCACAATTTAATGAACATTACGATCATTGTTGAATTTTCAATAATGACATTGATAACAAAAATATACAATTTCGCTAATATCTCAATAATTCTTCAAAATTTTCAGCTAATCAAATCCCGCGATTGTTCAAAAAATGAACTTTAATTAGCCAACAATTATTTTCTTCACTTTCAATTATAAAAATTCGAACTTCGATGGATGGAAGGATGGCAAGGCGGCAGGATGGCTCGGTGGATGGATGGCAAAGCGGCAGGATGGCAAGGCGGCAGGATGGCTCGGTGGATGGATGGCAAGGCGGCAAGATGGCTTGGGTGTTGGATTTCAAGGCGGCAGGATGGCTCGGTGGATGGATGGCAAGGCGGTAAGATGGCTTGGTGGCTGGATGGCAAGGCGGCAGGATGGCTGTGCGGACAAAAAGGTGTTAATTCAAACTTGGAGCTCAATCCCTAGCATCACCCAGTCAAGCTAAACAACTACGTATCGAAATTCCGCTTCAGCGGTATGAAATTGACTCAACTCCTACGACGCTCCTTGTGCGAGGGTTCTTTCAGCCATCTGTCCGGGAGGGCACTGTCCCCCTGATGAAAAGTCAAATGCCCCCCCCCCCCCGCCCTCGGAGCTAAATGTGTACACCAATATAACGATAATATATATTTTTTTAAATATAAAAAATGACTAACTTGTCCTTTTAAAACAGTTTTAACAAGCATCGTAATCGGTGCCTTTAACTTTTAACTGATTGGTATCGATATATTTGATGATACGTATATTTAAGGCTAATCTTGTTAGAGTATTCGGTTATAAATATCGAATTAGCCGCTCTTGTCTTCTTAAAATAGTTATGGCGTTCATATACGATTTATAAAATTATCCGTTTTCAGAAAACATAAAAATGTATAGACCTTTTTTTAATGAACAGTTTTTTTTTTCTTTTTGACACTGGTAAAAATCTGTAACTTTTTAGAAAAGGTAGTCTAATTATTATAAGTAAGGTTGATTTTTTCCATTTCGGTTCAGAATACAAAATGATGTCTGCAGTGATTTTTAGTGATGAAACCCTTTTTTAATTGAATTTTTTTTTATTTTTGAAAATTCATTTTAATTAATTAGCTATCCACAAAAATAATGTAAATAAAAAATAAAAGCCACATTACTATTTTTAGTTCTATGATACTTTGTGTGTGTGTGTGCATAACACAAGCAGTTCAAGCACATTTCCGTTTTGCCCCCCACCCCCTCAAACCCTTCACTGAAAGGTTTTAATTTTAGAAAATATCCTCATCACATTTTTAAACCCCTAAAATATCCGAGACACCATGCAGTCGTAGGGATTGCTGGACGCACACGATGGTCCTAAGGTTAAGTGACACCTCCATTTTTAAAGTAGGATCTCTTCCGTTGCTCTCAATAATGTGTAGAATGTTGAAAAACTAAGTTCAGATATTTGATAAAATGCACTCCTGTACTTTTAAATTTATCAAAAATTTTCTAGGGACTATAAAGATTTAAGGGGCGAGAATACTCTAGGGCAGGCCTGATCTAGGGAAAAGGCTTACCCTCAAGGGTGACGCAACTGGAATGAATTTAGTTTACATCCCGCTGGTGTGGAATTTAAGATGTCTTTGATCATTATTACGGCTAATTTTGGCACTTCCCACCGGAAAGTGAAATGCCTCCTCAAAATTGTCTGAAAGAAGCAACAAATTCAAGTATGCGCAAAATGCACCCCTGTATTTTGAGTTTGCCATTCTGTCTTTAGCACCCTACATTTCTGCACCTCTTCCCTCACGCTAATCAATGTTACAGTATGGAGTTGATTATAAGCGTGTGCCAAATGATTACTCGGGGGCACGCCACAAACGGAGTGAATTCAGCTTATGTATGGCACTGGGCGCCATAATTTCTCCCACAAAACCTTAAAAATGTACCTACCCGTTCAAAAAGTATAATAGAAACATTGAATTCAAGTTAAATAAAAAAAACACCTCTTAGTTTTGACCCCTCCACCGGTCGAGAGTCATAGGCGCCATCGATTTCTGACCTACTTCACGATGAAAATGATTGCCCATTTTGGTATCGATAGATGCACTGCCTAGTGGCGTAGCTACTATTAGGGCCGCCATGTGCGGCCATATATTTGTGCCGCCCTCTTTTACGATACAAACTCCGAAAATGTCACATCTCTTTATAAAGAAAAAGTGACACCTGGGTGGACCACCCCATCCGCCCTATTTAGACGCCACTAGTAGGGGCGTATCTAGAGGGTTTTACGTCAGGGGACACGATTCATTTACCCCCCTAGTCTGGCGCCCCGGGAGGTATGTCACATCTGCCACCCTTTAGCTACGCCTCTGGCTACTGGCAACTGGCATTGCCCCCCTCCCGAAAATCTGAATGCAATCCGCCCCCCACCCAATGATAAAAATGTCTGAAAGAAACACTGCCTGGTGCAGACTGGGGAACCATCTTTTAAAATCTCCTAACACAAACTTCAGATCATGCTTAATAACTACTTATCAGCATCTCAACAACAACAAATAACTCATATTATCAGCATCTCAACAACAACAAATAACTCATATTATCAGCATCTCAACAACAACAAATAACTCATATTATCAGCATCTCAACAACAACAAATAACTCATATTATCAGCATCTCAACAACAACAAATAACTCATATTATCAGCATCTCAACACAACAACAACAAAAA